>OZ007590.1:135054656-136254656 GCA_963931845.1 Maratus michaelseni | reverse complement strand
TCATAAAAACTATTTAGAGAAAGAATGTCATTCACCCACATTTTGTTACGTAAAAAGTACATTGAGCATTGAAATATTTTTTTAGAAAATAAAAATGATTTTTAATCCGTTCAAGAAATAATAAGCAAAGAAATACATAAATTGTTGCAAGTTTTCTAGTATCTTGTTAAAGTAACATTTCCTTTAGAATTATACTTTTCAGATGATTCGCGAAATAAAATTATGCTTTTATTTGAATAAATATTTTTCCGCTCATTTGTTTGGAAATTTATATTTATTTATAAACTTCTTTTAAAATGTCAATTCTTTAAAAAAATAATTAAAATGCCAATTTTGAAATTAAAAATTTCAAAATTTAGCCATTTTCTTCTGAAAGAATGAATCTTTTCGGCTTTTTTCTTAGTACGTAACAAAGTAACTATTAAAATGTCTTCGGGATTTACAAAAATATTTATTTGAAAAATTTTATACTTTTAAAAAAATAGTAGTTTTTTTTAAGAGTACATTTTACTAAGGAAATTATATTTTGCAAAATTCAACCCTGAATTGAAAATCCCATAATCTTACAACATTGTAGAAACGGTCGTAAAATTCTCTTCTTCAAAGATAGATATAATTAAGTAAAATTAATTAGATCAATTTAAATGACATATATTTGTAAGATAAGAGCAGTTAATTCATAGAAGAAGAATCGTCAACCAACGACAGTATCATATACACTGTAAAAAAAGACAAATATTTCTCAATCTATGAAAATATAATATAACCACGAACAAAATATGCAATAACTCCTTCAAGCTACCAATAATTCCGAAAAGTGTTCCTAATCCTTAGAAACCTCAGATACCAATTTATTTTCAAGATTCAGGGAAACATTTATAAAAGTAAAGTTTCTTTTGATGTCACTGATTTTCGTAACCGTTTTTGAGTTTTTGCAGCGTATTAATGAGTTTCATCAACTTGAAATATAGGTTTTAGGATGCTATCAATTCTCGATCAATTATTTTCATCTGCGAAATTGAATTCATATATGCAAGAGTAACAAAATAATATTAATTTTAATGCTAATGTTAATGCTGTTAACTCATCACGCATAACATGTTTGTTAAACAAGAAAAAAATTACTTCGAATGTGAAAATATCCAGAAAACTGATATTCCGGTTTGAGAAAACTGATTAATAGACTATACAATCTAATCAGTGAGTTTCCCCAAATCAGGTGGCAGCAACAGCAATTTTGTTTTTATAAATGCTTCGTTAAATTTTGAAGATATATTGGTTTCTGAGATCTCTAGAGATTCAGAACACATTTCACAATCGTGGGTAAGTCGAAAAAGATGATTGTATATTTTCGCTTCTTGGTTATATTGCATTTTACTAGATTAAGGCTATCCGCACACCCTTGAAACGCCATTTTTAATGAAAATATCGATTTTTCAGTTTTGCAATAATATTAAAATCCAATTTTTATCTATCAAATTATGCTTTTTAAGTATTGTCTGTATCTGAATCGTCTGTATCTGAATTAGAACCCGAGTTACAGTCGTTTAAAGTTACACCTATTACAGCTTGCCAAAGAATTTTTCAACCGGAAATATCTTTCTGCAAACCGGAAGTAAGCTGAAATGTATGTCTTCTTTTTCGAGATTTAGCATTTATGTTCAAGAAAATACATGGAGTATATAATTAAACCTTTAAAGAATAATAATTATTTTTATACTAAGAACCGTCTTTAAAAGTTATATTTAGCTTTTTCTCAAAATAATTTTTTTCAGATTTTTTACTGTACGCAAAACATCCCATAGCAAAAAATTACGCATGAAATGCCTTGATTTTTTTTTACTTATTTTACAAATGTTTATTGAAGGAATAGACTACAATAATGAAGATATATTAATTAGTTTTATACGCTCAGAAAAGACCGAGCTATGCTCGGTCTAAATTAAATTTGAGTTCAAATATCATGACCCTTGACCAAAATGACACACTTATTGAATTTTCTTGAACATGTGACCTAGCTCAACGGTCTTCTCGTGTCCAAAAACCATAGGATGCAAAATTTAATGTAAATAGTCTGAGCCGTTTTTAAGATAAAGTAGCTTGACCCCTAATGACCCATGACCAAAATAACCCACAAATTGAATTTTCTCGAACATGTGACCTAGCCCAACAGTCTTCTCGTGCCCGAAAACCATAGGATGAAAAATTTAGTATAAATAGTCTGAACCAATTTTAAGATAAAATAGCTTGACCCATAATGACCCATAACCAAAATGACCCACTAATTGAATTTTCTCCAACATGTGACCTAACCCAACAGTCTTCTCGTGCCCGAAAACCATAGGATGCAAAATTTAGTGTAAGTAGTCTGAGCCGCTTTTTAGATAAATTAGCTTGACCCACAATAACCCAGAAATGACCCACAATAACCCAGAAATGACCCACTAGTCCCATTTTCTCGGACAAGTGACCTAGCCCAATGATTTTCTCGTGGACGAAACTCGTACGATACAAAAATTAATTAAAATCTTTAGAGCCGTTTTTTAGATAAAATTAATTTGACCACATTGACCCAAAAATGACCCACTAATCGAAAGTTCTCGAACATGTGACCCAGCCCAATAGTCTTCTCGTGCCCGAAAAGGGTCGGATAAAAAATTTTGTCAAAATCGTTTGAACCGTTTTTTAGATACAATTAGCTTGACCATGACCCAAAATGACCCACTAATCGAATTTTCTCGAACATGTGACGTAGCCCAATCGTCTTCTGGTGCCCCAGAACGGTAGGATGCAGAATTTCGTCAAAAACTTTGAGCCGTTTTTAAGATAACATTTGCATAACCACACACACACAAGATTTGCTCATATTAGAATATATGATTTACACTGGTATAAGTTAAAAAGTTTCAAGAAATTTTACGAATTTTTACATTAGTACTTCAATTGCCATAGCTTCTGCGATACAGATTCTATTATAATGCAGCTAGTCTATGTCCTAGAGATTGTTATTCTCTTTATTATGCAGTTTACAATATGTAAATGCAGGGATTTGATTTTGAGTTATCATGTTTTCATCAAATGTTAATTTTTCACTTAATTTTGACTATTTTTAACTTTTAGAAAAATATTTTTGTGTAATTTCTAAAATGTTTGTATATTTTCCAAAGATTTAACTTAAATGTCATTAGAAATATTGGTATAAAGAGAAAATTTCAAAAATTTCAAAAAATAACCTCCGAAGGTGTGCGGATAACTTAAGAAACATTTGTCCTGTTTTTGTCAGAGGACAAAAACAGGACATTTGAGAAGAAGGACATTTTGTCCTTCTTCATATAATTATCGCACCGACATGCGGTTTGCATAATTTTATTCTGAAAGCTCTCGAGTGTCCGTCTGCTAAAAACGAATGAGTATGACGTTTTGAAATTTATAATTTTCCAAATTACTTTAATATCGTCTTAGTTATACAATTTTTTTTTATAAATACATCGTATGTAAACGGAAGTTACATATAAAGATCTGTTTTCATCGTAGGCCTCGAAGATCTTTGGACGACAATACTTTCTCTAGAGCTTGCGTATGTAAAAAAGCTCTTTTCAAGAAAATGCTTTTCACTAGTGGATTTCAGTATTGTCGAAATATCTCATAGAGGAGCAATAAACATATTCTTGTATTAGTGCCGCCGTCATTTCGGCCAAATTCAGCTCTAAATCTCTTTGTTTTACAATGAAATCAAAGAATTGAATAATGCAATCTCATTTTAAAACAAACTCTTAAGTTAAATACATTGACTTTGAACATTTTATTTTAAATGAATGTCATATTTCATTTATTCATTATGAATGTCCTCTTTCATAAATTTGGATAAAGATAGAGGAAGACAAGTCTGAGTCTGAATGCGCCTGAGGTTCAGATATTACTCCTAATCTATCTATATTATAAAGGACAAACGTGTCCGTGCGTAACGCTGACGTCATTTTGCGAATGACAACACTTGACGGTGAAATTTCGGTTTTGCGATTTTTGCTACTGTAATTTTTTTAATTTCTAAACATCGCATATTTTTAATTTTTACAGCGGTATATAGTGAAAAAAATGTACTTTCAAATACAAATTGTTGGAAAACAGTATCACAATTTACTCATTTATTATAGCGTTTAAATTAAATTTCAAGCATGATTTTTTTTAATTATCTCTATCGCTTGCAGACGATTACAAAATATTAATCTGTTTGCACTGTAAACACTATAAAAAGTTTAGCAAAGTTTAGCAGCTAATATTCAACAACGAAATTAAAACTGAATTCAGAAATCAATAAAATAGTATAAATAAAACACAAATTTAAGACATGTAATTGAAATAAGCGCTTAAAACTGCTGTAAATAACAAAATTTTTAGCGATTTCTTCGGCTATTAACTTCTTGCACGAGGCCAATACAAAATTAATGCTTTTGGTAAATTTCAATATATATAATTGACACATTTAATGTAAATATGCTCTTTTGGGGGGGGGGGGGGGCAATCTAAAAAATATATTAAATGTAAAAAATCTATTAGAATTTTCAATTAAAAGATAAACGGTTCTCACATATATTTTCTATCCCGGGAAGCCCGGGTTGGTTGCCCTAGTATTAATAAAAGAAAGATGGATGTCTACGTATATGTTGGAACTATCTATCTATCGCACGTAGAAATCTGCAAATTTGGATAAAGATAGATGAAGACAGGTCTGAGTCTGAATGCGCCTGAAGTTCAGATATTCCATTTTTGGATAATTCACGTGATATCAATAAAAAAATCCTTTTAGGACGCTAATGTACGAGTCCCTATTGTCCTGGCGATCGCTTCTGCGTATGTCCGGGGAATCCTTTGTTTTTCAAGTTGACGAAGGGGAAAAGTTTCCATTTATTCTGCTTTTTGGTATCGCAATCGCTTGGCATTCTATAAAGTTACAAAAAAGTACGAACGTTTTAGTAATACCTTTACGAATGAAAAAATATCTTTAAAAAATACTTATAAATTTACATATTTAAAAGACAATTTTCGTGAAGGTCGGTTTGATATTAGTTTTTATGGTTTCCATCTTTTCTGAAATTTTAAATTGTAATTACCGCTTCCTGGATGGAAATACCAACTTATCCATGGGAGCTTCATGGTTGTAATGATATCTTTTGTTTTAAAAAACATTAATAATGTAAAGCCAGGAGACATGGCGCGGTCGGAGAGATTGCGCACATAGAGTTTCGGGGGAAAGGAATAGAGTGAGCGCGCAGTGACTCCAGGTAGTTGTACAACAGCAATAGTGGAGTGTCTACTTGAAACTGCAAGTTGATTGTTTTGAGCGTCTAAGATAAAGCATTTCTATTTTGTTTTGTTTTCCCAAAGTAAGTGCTTGAATTTTCATAGCTATTCATCAAAATTTCTATGCAATGTCAGTAGTACAAAATATTTTAAACTTAAACGATTTCTCATAAGCTACTAATCTAGACTAACAATGTGAACATCAACGGTTCGTTTTAGTAGCGGCCATGTTTAAGTAAAAGGCCGCGCAATCTCTCCTACCGAAATTGGAGAGTTTGCGCATCTGCTACTTAGGATAGCTGGCGCGTCGTTCCCATCAGTTTCTATGTTAGGAGAGATTACGCAGGTTATTGGTAAATTTGCATAAAAAACGAAAAATGAAAAGGGACTAATTTTAAGTTAAAAGAGTTTTCAAGTAACTTAATGTTATTTTGTAATCTTATCTGGACTTGCTTTTTTTTATTCTTTAATTTCCCCCTTTAATTCAAAAATTTTAATCGTTTTTAAAATTATTTAATTTTTCTGATTCTTTAATCATTAGCTTGAAATATTCACTCCTAATACAATAATATTTGTTCACAAAAACCTTACAACAATGCCATTTAAGTGTAATTATTATTGTTAACAATTTAATTGTAGTTATTATTAGTAACAATCTCTCCTACCCATGTGCGCAATCACACCAACCCTGTAAGGACAGATTGCGCAAAATAAATTTCTTGGTTTTATTACAACTGTTCTATTAAATTACAATATAACAAAAAAAATAGCAATGGAAATGCATATAAAACAAATGAAGTGAAAATTATTCACGGATAGTTTGGCAAAAAATTAATATTTAGATTTTATTGTTATTCTTTTGAATTGTGCGCAGATTATCCTAGCTTTACCTTATCTACTTATAAAAATATTTTCTGAAGGCCCTAAGAAGATCCTGCAGAATATGAAAAATAGAAAGAATAAGAAATGAAAGAAATGATGAAAATAAAGGAAACCATATTAGACGATCTCCAAAAGAAGCAATTAATCTGGTATAGTCATGTTAAAAGAATGGGTGACGAGACACTACCCAAAATCGCATCTAATCATAGCACAAACAAAAAGAGGAAACGAGGACGACCACGAAAGACCTGGATAGATGGTATAAAAAGAGACATGAGGGTTAGGGGTCTGGAGGAGGAATGGACCCTTGACCGGAAGAAATGGAGTGGTCTCTTGTAGAATTTTCGGATTGTGGCACCTAACGCCATAAACCGAGTTTATATATATAGGTCCATTTCATATTCGTTTTCATGATTTCCTTTTAATATTCATCCCCATTTTCCGTAATTAAAAAAACTTATTTAGGTTAGTTTTCCTTTTGTAACGGCATCTTTGGTTTAAAAAATTATTAATATTTATTATTTCAAACAAAATAGTTTGCCTATTGATTATCGTAACCGTGGATGTTTTTCTTCTCTGTTCCTTCGAAGATATTATTTCATGTTTTAGTAGAAGATATCATTTTGCGTTTTAAAAATATGGTAAGATATTGAGCGGTGGGATTATCTTTTTCGCCGTGTTAAAATGTAAAGAAAAAAGGAACTGAAAATTGGTTTGACGGGAAAAAAAACAGTGAGTGCTTGTAATCTCGTGTTGGTGCTCCCCAAGGCAATGGGGCCCTAAACTACCCAAGTTTGTCTCGATAAATTTTCATTTAAAAATGAAATATCACAGAAATTCGAGTGTCGTTTGTAAAAACAGACCCGAGCGTATGTAACACAACACAGTGTACACTGCCGATGTCCGTTCACTGCCCAGAAAAGGCTCATATGGATAGGTTCTCGTTTAAAGATATAACATCAAACAAATTCGGGGGTGTACGGCACAGAAAGTAAGTGGGGCTCCCATCACTACATCGCTCGCAGAGATAATACTCGCTCGAATATCTCTGAATTCAAAATAATTTTAGGTTATTTAAAGTCACTAGCTGTTTAACCCGTTCTACGCGCGGGAGTTCATGAATTTAACTCTAAAATGTGAATAAAAGGAATTTAATTCCCCTGTTAAAGTGTTGTTCAATACCTATACGATTTAGAAAAAAAATACTGCTGTGCATTTTTTTTTAATGAAACTTAATTTATGTTGCTATGGCAGAAGACGATAAAACGATATCTTTGGAATAAGGGAATAAATAGCACAAAAATTTTGTTAATGTTTGTGATAAAACGTTTTTCTTTACTTTAAAAAAATAAAATAATGAAACGCAATTAAATAATCTCTAATTACTAGCATGCGAGGTAAAAGAATTATCGTAATACCCACTACAGCTTCTTAATATTGCAGCGTGGCGTTATGTATATCTCACATTGCAATAAACATTTAGAACTGGTTAGAACTCGCGCGATTAAGGATTGACATAAAAGAGGCAAAAATTCGTCAAAAACATAAAATAAAAAAAATCTATTTAAAATTTTCAAATTTTTTGCCTCAATCGCTCCCTATCAGCAACCCATGTGCCAAATTTCGTCGCCCTGCGCTCTGTGGTTTCCGAGTTTTTGAGGTTACATAGATAGATACGCGCACGGATTTTTATAGGGTATATTATTCGAGCTGACCCGCCCGGCGTTGCACCGGCCCGTGTAATAAACTTAAATCTCTCAAAAAAAAAAAACGAAACTCTGGACCGGGTCTCCGATGGCTTTGGCACCGTATACCGGGCATGCACGTACGCTCCAGAAAATCTTTTATTTCCACATTCCACCGCCAGGGGAGCATTCTGTTCTAAACAAACCTCTTTCCGAAAGAACGTCTGACACAGGTTCCCGTTGCTTACAGGCACCGTAATAGTAGACGTGCTACAAAAGCGGTTTGGAGAATATGGGAACATTATTAGCCGAGTTATTGAAATAAGGCACAGTTCGAGAAAATAACCTTGAGGGGGGTGTCGAGGGGAGGGGGTGATCAAGTGTCCTTCAGAAAATGACTAATTAGGAGAACCACAATGCATCTTTAAAAATTTGTTCGTTTGGTTAAGCTATAAACTTAATTACAAATTTGGTTTAAACTATTATTCGGAAATAGTGGTAACTACTACTCATAAATTCACTATAATGTTATAGAGGGTGACTATCAAGTTAATTATAATGTTTGTAATCAGTTGCGTTGAAATCGGAAAAATAGTTGCTGAGTTATGGAAACGGGGCATAGTTAGAGAAAAAACCTTGCAGAAGGCGCAGGGAAGGAGCTGATTTTCAAGTTCATTTCAGTAAATTACTAATTAGGAGGACCACCATGCGTCTTTAAAAATTCGTTCGTTTGGTTAAGGTAGGAGTTGAATCAGAAATTTGTCTTAGTCTGTTATTTGGAAATAAAGGTGCCCGCTACTCACAAATTTATTTTAATGATATAGACATTAAATATTAAGTTATATATGATGTTTGGAATCAGTTGCGCTGAAATTGGAAAATTACTTGCTGAGATATGGAAACAGGGTACAATTAAACAAAAAGCCTTGAGGGAGGGGCCGGGGTGGGGAGCGGATGTTCAAGTGCCTTTCAGCAAATGATAAATTAAAAGAGGCACTATATGCATCTTTAATGATTGATTCATTTGGTTAAGCTAGGAACTTAATTTGAAATTTGGCTTATTCGGAAATACTGGTAACTGTTTTCTAGAAGTACACCCTGAAGCTATGAATGCTGATTTTTATGATAATTTAGCAAAATGGAACTGATTTGGAGAAGTTTGGAACATAATTATCTGAGTTTTGGAAATAAAGCACAGTTAGAGAAAAAACCTTGAGAGAGGGGCCGCGAGGAGGCGCGCGGTCAAGTGCTCAACAACAAATCCCTAAATTTGACTGTTGATATGTATCAACTGAATACGGGCTCTGTACTTTTATTAGGATCATAAATTTAATTTTTACAAAAACTGTTATTCAAAATAGCGGTATCATCTATATAAAACAGCGATTAAACGTTACGGGTGAAGCAAAAAATTGTTAAATTTCTTAAATGTAATTAGTTCTGTTGAAATCAGAGCAGTAGATTTGGACTTATTAATAAGGAGGGTCAATTAATGAAAAAGCCGGTCAAGTAAAATAAATGTGATATTTAATAAATATTCGTTTACCCGCCACCCCTTCCCATCCCCGCAAATTTAACAAATAATCTGTTAAATAAAGTTTTCTGTATTAATTATCTGTATCATACTAATATACGTCATGTAAAAAAAAAACTCTTAAACTCAGCTAATTATCATTCATTAAGTCGATAAAATCCTTTAAAATTTAAATTTTAGAATTTAGCAACGGTTAATAATTAAGTTGATTGTCTACGTGTCATATAATCTCTGATCCATCGATTTTAAACACTCGACTCGCAATAGACGCTTTCCGAGGCTAACGAAAAAGACAGGCTACCGCGGTGCATTCCACTTATCTTTTTTTACATACCGCTAGAGTGACGTGTGGCTCTTTTCGTACGCCTGCATTAGTGCATGTACTAAAAGAGCATCACGTCACTCTAGCGGTCTGTAGAAAAAGATAAGAGGAATACCGCGGTAGCCTGTCTTTTTCGTTAGCCTCGGACGCTTTCAGTGTGACGTCAGTGATGACGTTTTGGTTGGATACTGATTCCAAACAAACGGTTGCTATGTTTCATTTCTTATTAAATTTAAATCGTAAAAGGGGCCTCAGTGACCGAGTGGTTAAGACACCATTCCGCTAATCACTTGAGAGCGTAGGAGTCAGGTCGGCGGGTTCGACTCCCACTAGCTCCATTGCACACACTTTGTGGAGCACCCGGATGTAACTCTCTGGTGTTGTAAATTCCCTTGTGGCTATCTCGTCCCTGTATATTGACGATGACTTATAAGCGGGCACTTGATGTCAAGCACGCAAGTCAGATGTATGTTCTCAATAAAACAAACAAACAAAAAAAATCGTAAAAAATGTTACCGCTGCATATGATGTATTGAAACACTTTGCTGTGAGATATATCTATAAGATATAGCTACATATATAAAATATAATAGAAATTACAACATAGCAACCGTATGTTTGGAGTCAGTTTCCAAGCAAAACGTCATGATTGACGTCACGACTGAAAGCATCTATTGCAATGATTCCTGCCTTGATTTATTTAATGACTTCTGCAGAGATTTTATACAACCAACCAACCGAAGATTAAAACCGTATTTTTGATGAGATCTCTTTGTAGATAGATTTTAATTAATATTTATTCTATCAAAAATCTATTTAAAATTTTCGAATTTTTTGCCCCAATCGTTCATGGGCCCCCTACCAGCTACCCGTGTGCAAAATTTCGTAGCCCTGCGCCCTGTAGTTTTTGAGTTTTTGAGGTTACATAGATACGCGAACGGATTTTAATAGTATAGACTAGCTGTTTAACCCGTTCTACGCACGGGAGTTCATGAACTTAATTCTAATATGTGAATAAAATGAATTTAATCCCCCTGTTAAAGTGTTGAGTTGTTCAATAAATATATGATTTAGAAAAATATTGTTCTACTACTGTGCATTTTTTAAATTAAACTTAATTTATCATGTTGCTATGGCAGCAGATGATAAAACGATATCTTTGAAATAAGGGAATAAATATAATAAAAAGTTTTGTTGATGTTTGTGATGAAATGTTTTTCTTTATTTTTTAAAAGAGGTAATAGTTAAGCGCAATTAAATAATCTCTAATTATTTCTATGCGAGGTAAAAGAATTATCGTACACAGTAAAAAATGACCAATGTTTCTTATTTTATGAAAATATGCTATAACCACGAACGAAAATATAATATAATCTTCTGAGTTATCCGAAATTTCAAATAGCATGTTACATTGTCTTTTGAATCCCCAGAAACGAATACATTTTCAAAATTTAAAGAATATTTTATAAAACCAAATTATTTTTAGCTGCCCGAATTTTTCAGAAACGTTTCCGAAGGGATTGTACAGTGTATTAATTAGTGTCCTCAGCCCGGAATACCTGTTTTTCGAATGCTATCAATTCTGAAGTAAACATTTTCATGCTAAAAAAAAAGTTTAACAGACAAACATGCAAAATTAACAGCGTTAACAGTAACATTAAAATACATAAAGTTCTTTATTCTTTCATGAATAAATTAACTTATGCGGCTGAAAACGTGTACATGAGAATGGATAACATTCGAAATACAGGTATTCCAGCCTGAGGACACTAATTAATATACACTTTAAAAACCCTTCAGAAAAGTTTCTGAAAAATTCGGGCAGCTAAAAATAATTTGTTTTTATAAATTATTCTTTAAATTTTGAAAATGTATTCGTTTCTGGGGATTCAAAAGACAATGTAACATGTTATTTGAAATTTCGGATAACTCAGAAGATTATATTATATTTTCGTTCGTGGTTATAGCATATTTTCATAAAATAAGAAACATTGGTCTTTTTTTACAGTGTATAATACCCGCTACAGTTTCTTAGTACTGCATTTGGCGCCCATAATATGCATATCTCACATTGCAGTAAACATTTAGAACTGGTTAGAACTCGCGTGATTACGGGTTAAACATAAAAAAATGACAAAAATTCGTCAAACAGATAATATAAAAAAAATCTATTTAAAATTTTAATTTTTTTTTTTTACCCAATCGTTCATGGGCTCCGTACCAGCAACCCATGTGCCAAATTTCGTAGCCCTGAGCCCTCGAGTTTTTGAGGTTACATAGATTTATATACGCGCATGGATTTTAATAGAGTAGATTATTCTAGCTGATCCGCCCGGCGTTGCCCGGGTCCGTGTAATAAACGTAAATCTCTTAAAAAACGAAACTCTGGCTCGGGTCTCCGATGTCTTCAGCACCGTATAACGGACATGCTCGTACGCTCAGGAAAATCTTTTATTTCCACCTTCCACCGCCAGGGGAGCATTCTATTCTAAACAAACCTCTTTCCGAACGAAATTCTGACACAGGTTTCCGCTGCCTACGACACCGTATAGTAGACGTGCTACAAAAGTGAGCTGGTTTGGAGAAGATGGGAACATTATTAGCCGAGAATGAAATAAGCACAGTTAGAGAAAATAACCTTGCTGGGGTGTCGGGGGGAAGGGATGTTCAAGTGTCCTTTTCGGAAAATGACTAATTAGGAGGACCACTGTGCATCCTTAAAAATTCGTTCGTTTGGTTAAGCTAGGAACTTAATTGCAAATTTGGCTTAAACTATTATTCGGAAATAGTGGTAACTCTACTCATAAATTTACTTTAATGTTATAGATTGAAATGATGTTATAGAGGGTAACTATTAAGTTAATTATAAGGTTTGTAATCAGTTGCGTTGAAATCGGAAAGATAGTTGCTGAGTTGTGGAAACGGGGCATAGTTAGAGAAAAGAATCTTGAAAGAGGTGGTCATGGAGGAGGGGATGTTCAAATGTCCTTATTCAGAAAATGACTAATTAAGAGGACCACTATACATCTTAAAAAATTCGTTCGTTTGGTTAAGCTAGGAACTTAATTGCGCATTTGGCTTAAACTATTATTCGGAAAAAGTGGTAACTGCTACTCATAAATTTACTTTAATGTTATAGAGGGTCACTATTTGGTTAATTACAATGTTTGGAATCACTTGCGTTGAAATCGGAATGATTGTTGCTGAGTTATGGAAACGGGACATAGTTAGAGAAAAACCTTGAAGGATGTGCCGGGGAGGAGTGGATGTTCAAGTTCACTTCAGTAAATAACCAATTAGGAGGACCACTATGCATCTTTAAAGATTCGTTCTTTTGGTTAAGCTAGGAACTTTATTAGAAATTTGTCTTAGACTGTTATTCGGAAATAGGGGTACCCGCTGCTCATAAATTTATTTTAATGATATAGACGTTGATTATTAAGTTAAATATGATGTTTGGAATCAGTTGACTGAAATCGAAAAATTAGTTGCTGAGATATGGAAACAGTGTAAAGTTAGACAAAAAACCTTGAGGGAGGGGCCGGAACGGGAACGGATGTTTAAGTACCTTTCCGCAAATGATAAATTAGGAGAACCTCTATATGCATCTTTAAAGATTGAATCATTTGGTTAAGCTAGGAAGTAAATTTGAAATTTTGCTTAGACTATTATTCGGAAATACTGGAAGCTGTTTTCTAGAAATACACGCTGAAGCAATGAATGCTGATTTTTATGATAATTTAGCAAAATGGAACTGGTTTGGAGAAGTTAGGAACATAATTATCTGAGTTCTGAAAATAAAGCACAGTTAGAGAAAAAACCTTGAGGGAGGGTCCGCGAGAAGGCGCGCGGTCAAGTGCTCAACAACAAATCACTAATTTTGAGTGTTGGTATGCATCAACTGAATACGGGCTCTGTACTTTTATTAGGAACATAAATTTAATTTTTATAAAAACTGTTATTCTAAAATAGTGGTATTATCTATATGAAACAGCGATTAAACGTTACGAGTTCAGCTAAAAAAGTTAAATTTGTTAAATGTAATTAGTTCTGTTGAAATCAGAGCAGTAGATTTGGATTTATTAATAAGGAGGGTCAATTAATGAAAAAGCCGCCTCCAGGTGGCGCGCGGTCAAGTAAAATAAATTTTATATTTAATAAAAGTCGCTTACCCCCCCCCCCTTCCCATCCCCGCAAATTTAACAAATAATCTGTTAAATAAAGTTTTCTGTATTAATAATCTCTATCATACTAATATATGTCATGCAAAAAAAAAACCCTTAACCCAGCTAATTATCATTCATTAAGTCGATAAAATCCTTTAAAGTTAAGATTTTAGCATTTGGCAACGGTTAATAATTAAGTTGATTGTCTACATATCATATAATCTCTGATCAATTGAATTTAAACACTCGAATCGCAGTTGCAAATGCTACCTTGATTTATTTAATGACTTCTGTGGAGATATCATACAACCAACCAACCAATGAAAAAAAGCAGATTTTTGATGAGATCTCTTTGTGGATGGATTTTAATTAATATTTAATCTATCAAAAATCTATTTAAAAATTTCGAATTTTTTGTTCCGATCGTTCATGACCGCTCTACCAGCTACCCGTGTGCAAAATTTCTTAGCCCTGCGCCCTGCGGTTTTCGAGTTTTTGAGGTTACATAGATAGATACGCGAACGGTTTTTAATAGTATAGATTATCCAGGATTCGGAAAACGACGGGCAGACAGTGGAGTATTTGATGCAAAATCTTGGATAAAAAGTGAAATTAAAATTTGCTCAACAATTGTTAAAAGCATATTTTGTAAGTAGCTGACTAACTGGTGCATCGATCTTTGTGTATTTCAGGAGTATGAGTCATATCCGCCGTGTGCAAGTGAATTTAAATAATTTTACCCTTCCTGTAACAAAAAATAATTACAATTGAAAATGGATTTTAATAGTATAGATTATCCAGGATTCGGAAAACGACGAGCAGACAGTGGAGTATTTGATGCAAAATCTTGGATAAAAAGACAGAAATTAAAATTTGCTTAACAATTGTTAAAAGCATATTTTGTAAGTAGCTGACTAACTGGTGCATCGATCTTTGTGTATTTCAGGAGTATGAGTCATATCCGCCGTGTGCAAGTGAATTTAAATAATTTTACCCTTCATGTAACAAAAAATAATTACAATTGAAAATGGGTTAAAATTAAGCCTTTTTAGAGTTAATTTATTGAAATATATTTATTGAAATATATTATATACTATACTCAAAGATTTTTAAAGCTGTGTTGGGGTTTCTCGGACCATTTCAGAATTATAATGTGTTGGTTATAGTTTTGAAAAAAAAAATCGCATATTGTTGATATTTTTAAATATTACCGTTTTATATGGGAGGACTAAAAATCTATTTAAAACACTCAAAAACCAACATCTTTATACTATAGAGGCTTAATGTTGGTAAATACTAAAAGCAAGTAATATATATATATATTAAACATTGGTTTTTATAAATAATTAAACTTTTATGTGTAGTAAAATTAACCACATTTAATTAAACATTACTTGTAAATACAATAAACGTATCAAGAATTAATTTCCTCTTGTATACAGTAAACAATTAAGTAAACATTGTATTATATATTTATTTATTTAAATATATACATACATTTATGCATATATAACATTAATAATGTGTATTTACTAATAGTAAGTCAGCAACAATGGTTTTAAATTTAAAACATATGAAATTCATTTTGGCTGGGATTTTGGTTCAAATACTCTACCATGGGGGCTTTTTTTTAAGTGATAAAACTGATGTTTGGTAACTTCTTCCAACTAACATTTACTTTGTCTAACATCGCTTAAGCATTTACATTTTTTGTGGGAATTTTAACTTTTGATAACAAATGACAGCACAAATTTTTTACAATACTGAAACATTTCACCGCACGTTTTTCAACATCAAGAAAACTCAATAGTTATGTTGATAAAGGACTTACCCATTTATTTTTTTCTTTTACTTTATACAACGAACATGGTAAAGTACCTATAACTCATCCTAAATCGCATTACTACCAATCGATGTTTTACATGAATTTTATAACACGTTTTCTTTTATAGTACTTAATATTAAATCGGAGCAAAAGTGGATAATAGGTTCACACTAAACAAATTATTCTTTTTTCTACACAATTCAGATTATCATTTTATATATATGAGAAAAAAGGATTTATTTTATTTTATTTTTCCATTATTCACCAGAGAAAGGGTTAAATAAAGTTTACCGTTACAAAAATATACTTCACAATTTTTAAGTGCAAGTTTTAATTATCTGAGGACCTAAAATTATCATCGATTTTACTGATGACAAGCTCAAGAATTAAAAATATTTATCAAATTCGAACATGAAGTAAATTTTAACAATTGTTTTTTTATATTAATATGCATGAAATAACATAAAAAGTATTTTTCATTAAACTTTCATTTAAAAACAGTTTTCATAATAATAATAGTGTGTTAAGAATAAAAAAAAATTCTTGTATAATGCAAATTACCTTTAAATTTTAAATGAGAAAATAATGGAAAACAAAATAAGAGATTCGATGTATTTATTTGTTTCTTTGACACATAATTCCATGCAAGAAGATTCAATTTTAGTAAAATTAATCAATACAATTATTTTCTTTCCAGGCATGTAAAGCATTCTATTGGAAATTAAAATAGAAACCCTGCGTTTGACATTTTTACATTTAATAATGGACAAATGATGGCAGAATCTATTACGTATTAAAGGGCAAGTACGGTGATTTATTTCAGAAAAATGTATTTCAAAAATGCAATTTCTTACAGATGTTTCTAAAATGTTCTAGAAAAAGGGTTTTGTTTGAAGAAAAAATGTTTCTTAAAGTAATAAATTTAGCCTTTAATTTAAATTTAAATTTCCTTACTAAGTACCCCTAAATGAAATAAATTAATTCTTCCATAATTGATATTACTTAAAACTTCTTTATTACATTACCAGTTTTAACAATACAAAATCACAAACACCGATTATATATACAGGCAGAGGCGTATTACCCATTAGGCTGAGTAGGCTGAAGCCTAGGGGCCCAGAATGAAAGGGGTCCCGTTGCTAAAATTTGCTTTCGTTTTTTTTTTTTCATATTGGACAAATATTTTAGGCAACAAGATAAATAGTGTGCAATATTCTTTGTTTCACTCATTTATTAAACCTTTTAAGTTATTAACATATAGATGGTATTCCAAATGCTACTCCATATTTTAATTTGCTTCTATATTCATAAGAAGAATGTATTAGATTCTTGACATTTTTCGGTTTCTAATTTGTGATGAATTTACACAGTGGCAACTTTTGTAGCCACGGTAGCCTGTGCGAGATTTTGTGAGCACCTCCACGAATGATATATTTTAAAGACGCTGTTAAATTTTAACCCAGCACTTTGCCTCTATTTTGTCCTTGGTTTTTAGCACCTTGGACAATTCACCCAACCTCGCCTAATTATTCCAGTAGAATTCATTGTTGAACAAAAAAAGTTCTTTTGAGGTTAGTCTCCATGGTATGTATCAAAATACATAAATTTGTAAATTTACTTACTATAAATCCTTTCTGAAAGAAATTTTCATAAGTGTTCTCAGAATTGTATTATACCGGGGGATTCAAAACAAATGTCTTCTCGGTTATCGCTTAGCTGATGGGGGAAACACGCTTCCAGTAGCAAGAAGTATACAAAACAAGTTCAGATTTTAGATATGGCATTTTTTATAAGGCGTTGTATACATATTAAAATACGAAAATTTATATTTTTATTAGGTTCCTGAGTCCTAAGAACACATTTAGAAAAATGTCCTCCATCTAGGAAATACATTAAAATAAATCATAACGAAAATGTACCTAATTATGACACTTCGAAATTTTTGAATTTCATATGTTTACCTGCACTAAAAGTGCTTCTTTTCCGTGTTTAAATGCCAGAAAACACTGAAATGTCATAAAATTCGAAGTATCGTAATTTAATAAATTTTGGTCGTAAAAGAATCAAGTTCTTTTTTTTTTTTTTTATGTCCTTAAACGAAGGGCAACATTTTTCTAAATGAAACACTCGGGACCCAAAGGATCGTATCAAAATTAAATTTCGTATTTTAATATGTATACAGCCTTTTATTAAACCAATGCCATATCTGAAAGTTGAACTTGATTTGTATACTTTTTGCTATTGGAAGTATGTGTCTATCATCAGCGGTTTAGGAGGAAATTGAACACCCGGTTTTGAATCACCCGGTATATACCGTTTTGAAGGACGGGAGGGGGTCTCCAAAAAAATAAAAATCAAGACCAGGGTCCCGGGAGGTAGTTTATCCGACTCTGTATACAGGGTGTTTTTTTTTTTGTTGTTGTTAAGTTGTGAAAGCAAAACCCTATAACAAAAGAACCACGGATCCAAATGATTTGATATTTTACTAGTGTGTTCCCAAACCAATGGAAATTTTTAGACTTGGTTAAAAAAAACCTTAAAATCCCACCGACAGATGGCGCTGTATATGCAGCGAAGTCGGGAGACGAGCTTGTGCACGACACACGTACAGTGGCGATAAAAACGTGAAGCACTTACACCTCGTGTTCATTATTCCACGGGTATCCTCGCAATGACTGTGCCATTGCGTTGATAGTGAAATTTTATTATCAGAATAATGATAGTGTAGCAACTGCTCTTAAAAGATTTAGGACACTTAAGAATTTAAGAAAAGGTCCAATGACGATAGAATAATTACGGAAGATGATTTTAAAATTTGAACAGATTGCTTCACTGAGCCTGAAACCTGGTAGAGGAAGGAAACCAGTTGATGGTAACCTACAGCGTCATCTGTCGGTGCGATTTTAATTTTTTTAACCACGCCTTCAAAATACCCATTGCTTTGGGAGCTTACTGGTGAAATTTCAGGTCATTTGGATCAATGGTTTTATTGTTAGATGGTTTTATTTTCACAACTTAAAAAAATCACCCTGTTATATATACACACATGTGTGCTGTGTGGGATATTTTTTGCACTTTCTACTACGATTTTCTAAGCAAGGTAAGAAATACCATGGATATACGATCGATAAGATCGTAGTATTTCCATAAGTTCGGTGAAAATAGCAGGTAAGATTTTAACCCGCAAGACCAGAGCTATGAAACCTCATGACGAACACAATCTCAATATGTCGGAGAGCGATATTTAAACGTGCAGTCAACTGGAGCGATTTAGGCATGAATAGATTAGAAACTCCATAAACATTTCTCCGTGGAATTAGAAAAAGTTTTAAATGACATTGATATTAATATTACCGTATGATATTCTATAGAATCATTCATAAAAATGTTCCGTAAACATCAACTGGTCAGTTTTTGCAGATGTGTGAACTTTCTGGACAATTAAAAAACTGATCTCCGAAATAGTGCAAACGAGTTTTATTGATAGTGCGTAAAGGTGCAGAATTCCAAAGAGAGCGCCTTGAACAAACGGTTCTGGACCAACGAAAAGACGCAGCGTGGCTCTACATTGTCAGAAGAAGAAATTCCGCGTGTTTCGGTCCTGCTTGGCGCGGGAAAAACATTTCAAAGCGTCTCTCGAAGAAATAAAATAGGATTGTTGATTAAATGGAATATTCTAAGATAAAAAAAATTGAGACGGAAAACAAAGTTACAAGGCTAAAAGTAATTGTAATTTAGAAAGATAAACAAAGGGAAAAGTATTTTAAAGTGAAAAATAGTAAATTTAATGCGGAAAATTTTAGATATTAAAATATGCTATATATAATATGTGTGTGTGTGTGTGTTAACAATTTATTTAAAAAAATAAATAGTATAGCGTGGCCCAAATGAACATCCGAGGTTTAAAATATAAAGATTCAATAACTGCAGTAAATGTAATGATGAAAAATTCTCCATGTTTGTAAAATAAATAATAAATTTCAAATACAGCGGTGTGAATGTGTAACAAGTGTTTTTTAAGAAAAATATATAACTTACTTCAAGTGATTTTTTCTTAACTTATTACACTGTTGCTTATTGCACGCTAATTGGCATAATTTAAAAAGATTTAGATTGACACAACACAGAGTGGGTTTCTGTCTTGGAAATATTTACTGATACCCGCATTCATTTTTATTCATATTATTGACAAAATCTGTTATTTCGACAAATTATGGATTGTGAAATGCATTACAAGTTTTGACGCTCCTCAAATTCTTGGCCTGAAAAAAAAGTATTAAACTATCCACGATACTATGTCTTTAAAAAAAAAAAACCATCCGTATGCCTTACACTGTATTTTAATTTAACGAAATTGGACCATTTTTGCAAAAGCTAAATCACTGAATGCAAAAAAGGGCAGACGCAAAATTACGTAGACAAACTTACGAGTTTCAGATCCTGACGAAATTAATATAGAGACTATCCGCTTTCACCATAAAAAATTATTTTAAAAAAATCGGAGGATTCTTTCAAACGTTACTCGTAACGTACAATAAAATTTATTTACATAATATATACGCATTATACTCGTATATACATGTCACCTCTCTCTCTCTCTCTCTCTCTCTCTCTATATATATATATATATATATATATATATATATATATATATATATATATATATATATATATATATATATATATATATATATATAAGTTTTTTGTACAATTAATCCATTGAAACATAAGATATTGACCAAATACTATGAAATCACTATACCAAATAGCAGAGTCAAATTACAAATAAATTATGTAGTCCTCAGAATAAATAAGCCAAATGATCTAAAATGCAAGAGGACCATACTTGATTCACAGAAAACAAAAACAATGTAAATGGCCAAATTTGCAGTATCAAATGTTATTTCAATAGTAAAAATATAAAAAGTTATTGAAATGCAGCAGAGTATAATGATCTTAATGAAATAAAAGAAATACATCAAATTATGCGCATACGCAGCAGCAAAATAATTTATTTAATAATTATAAAAATATAAATTATGCCAAATGTTGGGCTTTTAATAGATGTATATCTAAACGATAGCTGATATAACACAAATTTTTATGAATATAAAAATTAATAATACTATCCATTAATGATTGTGCAAATGCAGCATTTCATTATGGAAGTTTAATATATAAAAGGTTTCTGTACAATTAATCCATTGAAACATAAGATATTGACCAAATACTATGAAATAACTATACCGAATAGCAGAGGGGAAATACAAATTAAATTTTGTAGTCATCATAATATACAATCCAAATGCTTTAAATTGCAAGATGACAATACTTGATTGACAGAAAATAAATAATGCAAATAGCCAAATTTGCAGTATCAAATGGCATTTCAACAGTAAAAATAAAAAATATTATTGAAATACTGCATAGTATAATAATGAAATAAAAGAAAACATCAAATTATGCGCATTCGCAGCAGTAAAATAATGTATTTAATAATTATAAAAATATAAAGTATGCCAAAATTTGGGCTTCTAATAGATGTATATCTAAACGATAGCTGCTATAACACAAATATTCCTATGAATATAAAAAATAAAACAATACTATCCATTAATGATTGCGCATATATATATATATATATATATGTACATATGTGTATATATGTCATTAAAAATATGAATTCTCAAATGCATATACTCAAAAGTAGCTGTATACTAATGAACACTAAACAGTTTTAGTCTATGTGTAATAATTTCATAATTAAAAACACTATATACATAAAAACGAATTTCTGTATAATTTATATTGTAAAAACTTGCTTAAAAATACTTTAAATTTATATTAATAGATTACGCTTACCTCAACTGGTCAGAATGATGGAATTAACTTTATAACTTGAAAACGTAACTTTTTCAATGCTTCTGAAATGCTAAATAGAAGGAAGAGTAAAAATTCAGAGAAAGCGAGATAAAGAAATTGTTAATGAGTTAATCCTTTTCTCTTAATGTTGTTCTATAAAAAATCTCATTATGTAGGATTTATAACAATTCAATGTAACCACAATCATAAAATTTCTTCTATTTTGTTCACGTTTTATTTGTTTTGGTAGTTATCTGTAATTTTTAATTAGGGAAAGTATTTGTAATTTCTTTATAATTAATTCTGAAGATTCCTCAAACATATTTTCCTGACCTATTTATTGAATTCCGCAAACTTTGAACAAGTGGAAGCGACCAATGTTTAATTCCTTGCTGAATCTTCGCGTTCCTTAATCCCCAGGGACAATCATAAGAATGTATATTGAATAAGATGAAATAACTTAGTAATTCTAGATCCTAGATTTCTCATGGAAGCAGATGAATGAAATATTTATTTCGCAAAGAAAGATATTTTCCCTTAAATATTAATAGTGTAATGAATAAACTTCTATTACTTTCCAAATATATATAATTGGTGTTCTAAATAAGAAAAATGTATTTACACTTTCCTATAAATTAATACAGTTTTGGAATATTCTATATAAGAGATTATGTATTTTTAATATTTAAATTTTAGTATTTATTTTGATTTCCTTTCTAGCTTTATGGAATCACAATAAAGATATAATTCATAGCAGAATCTCGACATTGTATGTCGACATTATGTTCATATTTGAAAATAACGTTTTGATAAGTTTATCATTATTTATCGTTTTGATAAATTTATCGACAAATTGAAAACTGAAACAGACTTTACTTTTTGAATTAAAAAAAAAAAGTTATGGAAATTCGCGAATTTTCAACATTTTGAATTCATTTTCGAGATATTTTTCTTTAATTTTTAATTAATTTTCGCTAATAGTAAAAATATTATTATTCCACTTATTTTGTTACTAAAAGACATTAAAAAGGGAAATAACGAGGATTTACTACCTCTTTATTGGTGCCACTTGATTAAACAGAAAAACATATTTTTAAATCGAACAGATATCATGAAAATATCATGAAATTTTGAAAAAATGAAAAGATAATTTCAGTATTGAAGCTTTATAAATGAGCTATTAAAATTAAAAGATCGTCCTCTGCTAACAAACAGCCATCTAGAAATCATTGCATCATAGATTTTTAACAATCTCCAACATCGTTGAAAGCGTTTGCGACTTCGATTTGTCTGTCATCTGTCACTGTCTGCTTGTCCGCCTGTCCGTGGTCTAACTATGATATGTATATTCCAATTACCCTGTAATTTGTATATGTTATTCAGGTTCACTAACAAATGTTCGCTATTGAAAATGAAGTATGTAGCGTTTATAGTTCAATTAATGGGACTAACAAATGAATTTGTCATATTATAATCTAAGAAGAAAAAACCTTTTTTGTGCATTTTAGAAATGTTACGATACTTCAAACATTATGACATTGATACGCGTCACGGAGGTATGTTACGTAATGATTTCTATAGATTATCACTTAGTATTTATTGTTCATTTACAGAGACGCACAGAAATAATTGGTTACAGGATTGACTACAAGTCTGTATGATCTATATTGACATTATAATCTTTAATTGCTGAAAATCTTTTTTTTTTCAGCTGTGAGATGCATTTTAATCTTAACTAAGTTTTAATATATAAATTCTATAGATGATATGGAGAACTGTACGAAAGAATTCTCACACAGATACACACTGGATATGAATAAGAATTACTGAAAATGGATTTTAACTGTGTTATGTGCTTTATATATTGTTTATTTAGATATTTCATTTAATTTTATGAAACAATGAAATTTCTTAACAGTATTTCTTTAGTGCTGGGAAGTGAGAAAACATTATTTTTAACCAATTATTTCGTATAGATAGTATATATTTTACATTAACTAATAAAACTGGCGTCATTTTTATTCAGCACTCGTTTCATGTCATTTCATTAGTGTCCAATAAGGTACTTTAAATCTCCTTAAATATATATATTAAGTTTTCTCCATAATTAAGTACGGGTTAGAATTTTTTTTTTCACTTTTTATTTAAAAATCATATCTAATTAATACTCATTTTTATTTTTATTTAAATTTATATTTATTGACTAAGCGCGGATTTTTTTCATACTAATACAAGAGTATAGGAGATTTAAACTAAAACCAAAACAGCGTTAAACACAATGGAAGTATGGTCAGCTAATTAAAACAGTTCACACAACTTGTATTATTTTTCAATCTTTATTTAAAATCGAAAAATAGACGCCATTTCTTAGATACTTCAATACAAAGTTAAACTCTCAGAAACAATACAACGTTGATAATCATATTTCAAATATAGTAGCAACATATTCTATTAAGCTCAGAAGACCGTATTTGTTTTATCCGTATATAGCAATATACTATCCACAAAATTACATCTTTACTATAGTTTACTTATGTCAGTAATGTAATTCCACGCATTTGCCGATGAAAAACGTAATTAACGCATGTGGCCACAAATGATCCATAGTGATAGCAGAAGAAAGCATTCAGCCGTACTTATATGTGGCTCAAAATCCGAAGTAATGACCCGGCATGTGAAGCGACTGCAAAATATGCGCGTAAACGCAAATTTAATAAAAGATTTGGGATTGTGTGGATGCAGACGTTTTACTCGCAACTCGGGAAAAGGTGCTGGTAGAAGAATCCAAATCAAGTAAAGGTATTTTAATATAAAATAAATTTCATATCTGCCTAACAAGTAACATTATTTATATATTATTTGAGTGTAATATAACTAATAATTGCATTTTGAGGCTAGTCGTCCGTAATCGGGTCTACTGCCGACTGCCGTATTTTCGCGGGTTTTGTTTGGCAGAACATAGTGGTTTATATGGTAAATCTTTAACACTATCCTCATTCGCACTAAACTACATTTCTGCCCGAATCGTCTAGTTTTGACTACAACATAAGACGATGGATCTGGTTTCGGAAGATTACCCTATTAGCTAAGTCATTTATTTTTCTGTTGTAACTTTGGCTTAATTACTATTGAAATACATAATAAGATTGCATTTTTCTTTTTTAATTATAAGTTCACATGCACTGGAAATTCAAAAAAATTGGCTTGCCACTAAACTACTTTTTATTAAATTATAATTGAAAATTATTTTCTTACTCGTGCGAATCATATAGAAATAAAAAAATATATGAATAATTCTTATTAATTAATTTTATAAAATCAGATGGATATAATTTTTCAAACTCACATAAATTTTACATTTTTCAGTAAGTTTATTGCTGTTTTAGTAAATAATACTTATGCATTTTCTTTTAGTTCCTTGTATAATGTGACTAATAAGCCAGTTTTAATAGCTTTGTAAAGTTCACTAAATAAGATATGTTATACAACACAAATGCGAAGAAATTCTTTTTAAATTTCTTAAATTTATACATAGCTGCCAATTATTTCGATTTTTTGCTGGAACTATTTTTCAGAAGTTAAATTTGTTTATTTAATTTTTGAAAATCCAAGATTAAATATGACAAATTTTACTATTAAAACCGCCGTAGCAAAAGTCCGTAATAGTTGTTAGCTACGGTTACATACTAATTAATCAAACATAATCTAGAGCCTTCTTACTCCGATATAGTTTAAAGTGTTTGTTTCATTTTCTAAAATGTAGAAATGATGTTGAAAGTGATGTAAATTTCTATGTTTACAGTATTTACATACATAAAAAATGTCCTGTTTTTTGATAACTTTAACATTTTTTCATTAGATTTGGCTTGAAAATCATTTGCCTCATTATATAATCTATATTAAATTGCAAAATTTTGTAAATGTGAAAGGTATTTCGTAAAAGTTAATAGGCTTTTGCCAGTATGTAAAGTTTCAGTATAAAAAAAAACTCCCCGTGTTCTCTGTATGTCATTTTAAAAATCTAGTTACGTAGGATTAATGAGTGTATTTCCATACAATTAACTGTATTAGATTTTCCCGAAAATTATAGATACTTAATTCTTTAGTAGGCGTTTTTTTATTTTATAGTTAAGTAAACTATCCACAGGATATAATTAAAAAGGTGGTCAACATTAAAAAATGATAATATATGACGACAAATAATTTTTGAATTATTAACATATCACAATTCAATTCTTTTGTCGCATTCGGAGCGCGATAGTGTAGCGATAGTCTCAAAAAACTTATTTTCTTTTCTCTAAAATGTGATAATATCAGAGTATAAGAAGTGCTGTATATGATCACCATCAGCGGCAAAACAACATTGAGGCAGTCACTGCATGTTTTGGAATGTATCTGACATTACAGATAAAAGCATACAGACGGTAGACCGAATGACATTGATTGCCCATCATTTCTCGTGATGACATCACATCTCAGAGAAAGTAAACTAAGTCTGATGAAAATTCTCTAAAAGTCTTAATTTCTGCTAAACTTCCGAAAGAAAATCTGACAGGCTAAATGGAATTATGATGCTTATTTTTTTCTATTTTTTTAAGTTAACGTGTACGTTTACTACTTAAAGTTATAGACATCGTTACTGTTTTAAACTGGAAATACACTAATATATCCTAGAGTCCTACAGTACAGCATAGGAACAACTCCAATATATCTACAGTCGTTTCAATTTACCTTGTAATTCAGTAAAATATGCTAAAAGATACGTTAGTAACGTCCAACAGCATAAAAGATTTACTGAATACGATATAACATGCAATGAAAGCAATTTAGACACAACCACTCTTCAAAAGTATAGAACTGACTTATGTGATATTCTGTGTTGCAGAATTTTGTGATTGTCAGTTTATAGTGTTCTACCAGTCTGTTTCGAAACATACTGCAAGCTAAAGACACCAAGGATGTTATGAGTTAGCTTATTAAAAATACATGCAATTAATTTAACTCTTCAGAGCAAGAATAAATAAATAAATGAATAGGAATATTCATAAAATCTAATATATCTTCAGAGCATTTTTTTTTTGCTTATACCAGTTTTAGGCGCTTTTTAGAAGACGAAATAACAGAAATATAGTTGAGATCCAATTATGTTACTGGACTGATAAAAAGAAAACCACGCAAATGTACAAGTCAATTAATTAAATTCTAGAAAATCTCATACAATGTGTCTTCAAGCATCTTATTTAAATATGACTATTTTAGAGAAATTGAGACGATAATTTATTTAGCGGAATAAATGGGCCATTAGTACAAAGTTTAACTGAATCAAGACAAATAGTTTATCAACAGAAAACAAACATTATAACAAACAGATAACACAACTCAATACAAAAAATTTTCGCCAGGTAATTACCTCGTATTTTAATCAAAAATACCGGATGTCTCACTCCAAGTTGAATATCCTTACAAATAATGAACCTATTATTTAGATATGTTTACAAGACTTACTTTGCTTTGTATAAATATACTAACAACGTAAGAAGTGCTTGAAAATATAAACGTTTGTGCCCAAATAACACTGTACATCACAATCTGAAGTACAGAATGTTGTGGACTGTACATGCGATAGCACTGACTTAATTAAATTTCATTTTTAGCACAACTCGTACTTACATCTTTGTGAACCCTGTATGTTTCACTGAATACGTGGATTGTAGCGTTAGTTTCCTGTACAAAAAATGATTTTTTGACGAAGTTTCTTATTAAAATAAAGTTAATTATTAACACATCGGACACATTGGACCCAACTGTTGACTAGTTAGCATATCAGACTTTTAGTCCAACGAACAGACGGTTCAGACGCAATTCTCACCGTTGGCTCCAACAACCGCTAACTTTTAGATCAACACATGTCAAACAAACAAACTTCACAGTTTACCAGTGAAGGTCGGAAAGAGTGCGCCAATGATATTCCAAAACTTTTGCATTACTTGAAAATCTACTCTTGAATGTAAAAATAATTTTTAGAGAAGGTAAATTAGCCATCATGTTTCACTGCAGGATTATTGCGAAAAAAAAAACAATGGCCGTTTGATTGGACAACGTTTTTTCTCAATCAATGTTTGGAAAAAAAGCTTTGTGGGCCGTCTTTGTAGAAATAACTTTTCATTCCGAACAAACAATTTTTCGATAAATCTAAATATAATGTCAAAAATGGGTATTCGATACAATTTTTTTATGAAAATGGCCCTTTGAGCCCGTTTATAAACATAAATTGAAAAAAGACACAATTCCCAATCGAATGGCTGTTTCTGTTTTTTGTTCTGTCAAAATTTGGTGATTAAAATGCGTGCAGCTTTCTCTTTCTTTTTTGGCCGACTGTACTTAGATGTCTATTGGAATAAGAAGTACTAGTATTGGTATGTGTTAATCTACTACTAAGGGGTTCTCTGTTCAACGGATTTCTGTAAAATTGGAATACCACAAGACTTATTATAGAAAATTGTGTAGTAAATGGATTTGATAGAACATAAAACATGCACTTCGGATATCGCCTACCTAAACACAGAGATTATAATACCAAGCCATCTTCATACTTAACGTTAGACACAATTGTTAAAACTTGTAATGTCGACTACTACACAATCAGGTAAAATAACTTGAATGCGATAGAAATTTACGCCTAATTAAAAATTCAAGGTCTGCGCCATGTTTTCTGTCCCAGTCCAACACTAAAAAATATGGTAAAATTGGATAACTTATTCATAGTGCTTCTTTAAATCAGAATTTCCAATAGAATTTAACGAAACTTTGTATAAATACTCTATAATAATACCATCATAAATATTTGATTTTTTCATTACAATTTTATTAATAGATCATTTTTTAGAAAAAGTCAAATCTTAGGGTCGGTTGTGTACGACCGCATGTGTCGGTTAATCTTGTCGGATATGACAGAGCTTATACTTTCTTTTGAAAAGTGAAATATATTTTATTTTCCATATTTTACTAAGAAACTTAGTAACAATATTTTAATTAAACTCTATTGATTTGTTATTTAAGGACAAAAAGATATGTATGACAATTTGATAAATTGCAGAAAAGACGTTCAACGTATAAGCTGCTTTAGAAATATTGTAATCACTTTTCTCTATGTAGTTTTGACAGCCTTTTCTTTAAGCCATATTTACCATCTGTTCCAGCATTCTTTTCCAATATAAGGTTTTATCCCTCGTAAGATATCTGGTCTTACCTCAAGACAGTGAGGATCGGAAAACAAGGCTTAAAAATTCACCTATGAATGCTAACAACATTTTCAGTAAATTTAAATGTGTTGAGATTAAAAACTTTTGAAAACTATAAAACATTAAAAAAACAGTGATATGAGGAACTTTCCAACTCAGAAAAGACACAAATGTGAACATGCAGATACTGTCTTTTTTCTCCTCGCCTAGAATTATATATTTCATTCATTACTGCTTAGAATAGCTAAACAGAGACAAAAGTGAGATATTTCTTTTTACCCTATTTTTCCTTAAATTCATTTTAATGCTTATTGCTTATTAATATTAACTTTATTTCGTAACAAATAGAATCACATACATTTTTAACCATTCTCAGTTTGTTCTTCTGTTTTTCAATAAATTTTCTCTACCTGTCATCTGCAATATTTTTAATTTCCTGTTTCTGCTTCGGTTACTTTGATTATTAAAGCTGTGTTCATGAGGAGTATATACTTATATACATATATAAGTATATATAACCACAAATATCCGTGTCATTGCATTCAAAATAACAGATTAAAATTTTAGAAACACTTAAGGCACGTTTCAAGTATTTCTAAGACTTCTCCAAAGTTTTCGAACGTTTCTAAAATCCGCCTTTTATTCCTGTTTTCTGCTTTTATTGCCTCATTTGCTCCAGAAATCCCACAGCGGAAATGACAATCCTTAGGATTTAAATGTCATTCGTAGGTTGGGGTAAAGTACTTTTTGTATTTCTAATGGGATGTTGAGAGCTGTTTTATTCCTTTTATAATTTTAGTCTTTGGACGGTTTGATATATTCTAATCTATGAATAAATTCATGTTCTGTATATCTGGAGTTTCCCATTGAAATTGTATAAATTAAAACCAAACCGTAAGTATGTATATGAAAAATAAGTTATTTATATCCCAAAGTAAACAATTTTTGGATGTAAAAAAAAATCCAATTTTATAATAACTGCTTAAAGGGCAAAAGTTCTGTGCAAAATCATCTGTGACTTTTTATTTAAATTCTGCTTTCGGATTTTATTCTAACTCCCGCAATAAAATAAATTTAAACTGAAAATCTCTTTAAGTTTTAAAACGTCATTCAATAAATTACCTGTTTTCTGCCTGTCATGTCAGCTACAATGTTTTTAATTTCCTGTACCTGCTCAGTTATTTTGATTATTAATATATCTATTTCTGCGAGTGAGGGGTTTTATATGTACACATAATGAGGCAAATATTTGTATCTGAACATTAAAAATTGCATATTAAGGTTTTTCTTTTTTAATTTAAATATTTCCATGTTTTTTTTCAAAAATTCGTATGTTTTCGAAAAATAAACCATCATCGGTACTTTTTGTACTTATATCAACTCATTTTCTCCGTAAATCCTACAGCGGAAATGACAATCCATGGGATTTAAATGTCATTGGACATGTGGAGTACGATACTTTTGTATTTCTAACGGATTTCTGAGTGTTGTTTTATTGTTTTCAAAATTCCATGTTGTTTAGAATGTCTAATATATACCCAGTTGTGAATAAATACATGTTATATATATATATTCAAATTCTTTTATGTGTTACTATTCGATTATGTGACAAATAACACGTGGTAATAAAATGATATTATATAAATTAAAAGCAAATTATTCTATATATGAATAGATGGAAAAATATATGTTAACGTATATATGAAAAATAACCGGCACAAAGAATAAACATTTTTTATGTAAAAAAGTACATATGATGATAACTTGCTGGTGAAAATTATATTTAATTGATGTGCTATTGTACTAAAATACTGCACTTCATTTGCATTATTTTATAATTTATGCAAACAAAGAAGTTATAACATGAAGCGTCTGTTAAGATTTTGTTTCTATCTTCGAAAAAATATATATAATCTCTACATATTAGCCGCAATATTTTTAATTTCCTGTGTATGTTTCAGTTATTTTTAACATTATTTTATATATCTCCATCAGGATGCACAAATGTATACATGCAAAGGCAAATGTCTCTTTTTCTAAGCATTTAAATTAACGTATTAAGATTTTTGAAGTGCTTAAGACATGTTTCAATTATTTCTCCGAAATTTGCAAGTTTCTCAAAAATTACCGTCTCCCTTTTCTACTACTATCATTTCGTTTGCTTCAAAAATTTCACAGCGAAAATGACAATCCTTAGAATTCTAATGTTATTGAATGGTTGGAATACAATATTTTTAAAACTTTCTAACATTGTTGAAAAGTGTTTCTGACTTCGGTTTGTCTGTCCGTCTGTCCATCTTTGCGTAATCTAACTTTCGTAAATATACTCGGATTGTCCTGTAATTTTTGTATGTTACTAACGTTTACTATATAACACGATCGCTATTGAAAATGAAGTGTCTAGCACTTATACTTCTTTCACGGCGACAAAAGAATTCAAATATGTTTCCGTTTACTGATATAAAATTTTGTAGAAATTGTTGAAGGTAAATTTTTAACCTATTATACGTTTTCTTACTAAACTAAATTTTAGCGTACTATGTAGAATATATACAGTTATATTGATCAATTACAGGGCTGCACAAAAGAATTGAAGCACTTTTATGTCTATGGGCGATAATTGCTGAAATATGGTTTTCAAATGCATTATACGTTTTCTAAAATGTTTACTAAGATATTTAATTTTCCTTATTAAACAACGAAGTTTTGTTAATGTATTCTGGAAATGTTGGAAAGTGTTTCATAATCTATGCTTGATACCTGATTTGTATTCATGTTTGTATTTTTAATGCGTTTATGAGAGTTATTTTATACCTCTTAAAATTTCACGCTTTAGAAAGTTTCGTATATAATCATTCGTGAATGCATGTTCTGTGTAACTGGATTCTTTTGTGAATTTGTATTAGATAAGAATACATATAAAAAGTGAAATAAATGGAATGAAATTTTATAAAATAATAGAAAACTTTACATATGTGTAATTTTTGAATGTAAAAAAAAATGTGCCAATCTGACGACAATTCCTTAATTCTGTGAACCTTCTTATAAAATCTTTTGCTATTGCACTGGTGGGAAAAAGTAACTGCAAAAATGTACTTTATGTAAAATAATTTAAGTGAAATCCAATGAATGATAGTAGACTGTTGGTTCAAGGTCAACGTTATCACATAGTCCAATGATATTCACCTTTTCTGCACAGAAATATGCAAATTCTCAAAATAAATTCGCGTGTCGAAGTTGGAACATGTCGTTGAAAATGTATTTGACGCATTGTGAAAAATGGTGCTTAAGTGGTAAAATGCAAGGAGGACAGTAAGCTTGTAAAGCTTTAAATCTTCCATTTAGGTCAGTTGTGCCCTTACATCTTATAATTATTTACTGCGTATCTCAAAAAGTTTCAAAAAGTAACACAGTCTATATTCTTATTTAAATTTATTTTTGCAAAAATAGTGTATTGTGTATTTTGATGCTATGTCAGACATGGATCTGGTGCAAGTTTCTTGTTTTTAGTTCCTAAGCATTTCAAGTTACATAGAGTTTTGTACTTGTTCCTTTTAATTTTAAAGTTAGTGTCTTAAAGTCCTGTATGTATGCTAACTATGTATTATTTCATAACTGGCTTAATAAAACAAGTTCTAAATAAAAGTTTTTCTTTAGATTTAGTAATATATTTTCAGTATTTTCAGTATATATTTTCAGTATTTTCAGTATATATTTTCAGTATATATATTCAGTGTATTTTCAGTATATATTTTCAGTATATATATTCAGTGTATTTTCAGTATATATTTTCTGCTTTTCAGTAATATATTTTTCAATCTCTACCTGTTATCTGAATAATTTTTAATTGTCTATTTAAGCTTTTGTTATTTTGATTATTTATAACTATCTGCCAGGAAAGTGACACATTTGTACAGACTAAGAAAAATGTCTGAACACATTAAATGTTTTGAAATGCTTCATGCACGTTTCACATGTTTCTATGTTTTCTCTAGAATTCGTAAGGGTTCTAAAATTCTCCGTTTTGCTCCATTTTATTTTCTTTTATCTCCTCATTTGTTCTAGAAATCCAACAGCGGAAATAACAATCCTTAGGATTTTACTGTCATTGGATGGGTGGAATACGATACCTTCTGTATTACTAATGTGTTTTTCAGAGTTATTTTAAAAATTCACACTTTAGAAAGGTCTGATATAATCTCATACATGAATAAATGGATGTTTTTTTATATCCGAATTGTTTTCTGACTTTGTAAAATATTATAATACAAATAACATTTAATATAATATAATAGAATTATTTAAATTTAAATAAAATTTAAATACCAGTCTAAAAGAACAGAAAAAATAAAAGTTGATAAAAAAGATCTGTGTAATTTAGAGATATCTGGTTTGCAAAATATTAGTTACTGTGATAGTGGATTTTGCATGTCTTGAAACAAATGAGAGGTTACAATTAATTAGATTTTTTGTGTGTGATTTATATATGTAGGTGCTCAATGTGTCCAATGTCCTTTACCAATAATGAAAATAGTCGCAGTATATGTCACCTAATTATATCAGAGAATAAGAAATCGACGTGAATGGCTGCCACATTAGTAATTTTGTTTATAAAAACACGTCATTTTAGATAGCTGCACAATGATATACCGCACGGTATGCGATGGTGTGATCTTAATTTTGCATTATGGAGGCTATATGCACATATGTATGTGACTTTATATACAGAAACGCCCCTAATTGCCGAAATTTGGAACTTATTTTCCATTCGTATGAACTTATATTCATAAAAAATCCATATCATTTGAAAACAAAAATTAACTTACAAATCACGTCTGTCTGACATTTAGTTGTAATTCGTACAGCATGCATATTGGCAGTGACGCCACTGCTAGTCACTGTGGTCACGTCACATCTGAGACAAAAATGCCATCACTCAGTGACGTCCAGTTGTGACTAAAATGTGAATTTCTCCAAAAATTTAAAAAAAAAGAACAAGAATGCTTCATAACATGTTATTTATTTTGAAATTTATCGATCTGGATTTTTTTTTATTTTGGTGACGTCACCGTGACGTAATTGAAACACACGTACGTCACATGAAGACTGTGGCAAAAAAACCCAGCAGAGTGTGAACTCCCATTGAGACTAAAAAAAGCTGTATTGTTACTGTATAGTTTCATTGAAACAAAAATGTGAATGTTAAAAAACTTGAAAATGAGAGTAAACATTCAAAAAAAGGCCCTCTTAATTTGTCGTCAGTACAGGACTGTCACTTTTTAATTTATCGAATTATATGAAAATGAACTTGAAATAAATCAATTTTAGTTTATAAATAATGGGAAATTATAACTCGAACATAATTCTGCATGAATACAGAAAAAATTTTTCGGAGAAAATGTGGTCCCCCGACCCTATGCAGAAACGTCACAAATGTCAAAATTTTCACAAATTTATCCCACTGTTACTTCACAAAGTGGTCACAGATGGGCTTAAAAATGGCCATAACAGCCTGACATTCAAGTCACTGTTAAGTCACATCGACGGTCACAAATTCACAATGTTTTGCGGTAAATCTCTTCAACGTTCAGTAGCTTCTCCGACGTTTAGTCGGAAGTCTTTTGCGTTTTAAATTTACTCTGGACTTTTTAAGCACACGGTGTATGAAAAATAACTTCTATTATTTCCATCAAAACAATAAATATTTTTTTATGTAAAAAATACAGTGCCAGTTTGAAGATAATGCACTAATTTGGCGAAATTTCTTTTCAAATTCTGTGTTACTACACTCCTATCTTGCACTGCATTTATAATCTTTCATAATGCATACAACAAAAATAAGTTCACCTAAAAATCCATTTCCAGGGTTTCTGCAATAAATCTCTAATATCTACCTATTATCAGAAAATATTTAAATTTCCTATTTCTACGTCAGTTACTTTGAGTAAAGTATCTCCACGAAGAGGGGGGCGGGCGACATATGTATCCGTATTACGAAAATGGTGTGTGCGTGTATTTAAAATAAAATATTAAGATTTTAGAAATACTTGAAGTACGTTTTAAATAATTCTAGGCTTTCTACATAATTCGTAAGCGTTCCTACCCCCCCCCCCCATTCTTTTATTGTTCTTTTTTCTGCTTTTATCACCTCATTTACTCCTGAAATCCTACGGCGGAAACGACAATCCCTAGGATTTGAATGTCATTGGATGGGTGGAGTATGATACTTTTTGTTTTTCTAATGTGCTTCTGAGAATTGTTTTATTCCTTTTATTTATTTATTTTTTTTTGCTTCGGAAAGTTTGATATATTTTTATCTTAAACAAATGCATGTTGTTTGTATTTGAATTCTTTTGTAAATTTGCGTTTGATTAAATAAATAACACTTGATGCTGGAAACTAAAAAAAGTGTACATAGATTTAAAAAATATATATATTAGGTTATTTCCATCCAGATAAAGTTTTATTATGCAAAAAATGTCAATTTGGCGATAACTTATAATAATAAGAATAATAGTAATAGGTTTGTAAAATGTCTGTTTAATTGCTGTACTATTTTTTCTAATGCTACACTAATTTTATATTATTTTATAAATAATGCAATAAAATAAGTTCAAACCGATAATTCTTTTAGGATTTCAATTCTGTCTTCCAAAAATTTTCCTTTTCAGTACCTATCATATGAGATATTTCTAATTTCCTGTTTTTGCTTCAAGTATTTTGAGTATTAATATGTATCTCCACACACTCACGCATATTAAGACATCTTTCTATATATTCCAAATAAAACATTCGAAGATTTTCAAAACTCTTGAGGCACGTTTTCAAATACTTCTAAGCTTCCTCCAAAATTCGCAAGCGTTTTTAGTATCCAACTTTATTGTTCCTTTCTCTGCTTTTATCACCTCATTTGCTCCGGAAATCCTACGTCGGAAATCACAATCCTTAGGATTTGAATGCCAACGGATGGGTGGAGTACGTTACTTTTTGTATTTCTAATGTATTTCTGAGAGTTGTTCTATTCCTTTTAAAATTTCATGCTCTAGGAGTTCTGAAATTTTCTGTGGCTAAATAACTGTTCTATGTATCCGATTTCTTTTGTATTTAATTAGAAAACGAAAAATACATGATAATGGCAATTTAATTTACACTTCAAGAAATTATAAGACTTAAAGCACATAATTTTTTTCTTTTATCTCATTAAAATTTTCTAATTGACCAGCTTAACAACCTCTGGTCATACAGAATGCAAACTAAGGCAAAATGATAAGATTTTGATGGAATTTTAGTTTTGTTTTTTGTTTTGTTTTAAGGAAAATATATGTTTCCTTTTAAAAATACCATCATTTTCAAATGTGAAAGCATTTCGTAGATGCATAATTTAGATCTCCTTTTTACAATGAAATGCGCATTTAGTTCGCAATGCTCTGTACTGAGTGTAAATAACTCAAAGATTACAAACTATTTATTCCGTAGATACGAGAGATCTTCTATAAAATTACTGTTAGTTTAGTCCCTTTCCACGCGAAACTCAATTAAAAAAATTAAACATCCGTTTTATATAATGTAATTAGAGACTCTTAATTTCGTGAATAAAAATGCTTGTTTACTTTAAAGAATGTTGGCATTTTTACCACCGAAAGTTTTCTACACTTTCGACGTTAGAACATCAGTTTGCATCAATCGTATCACAATTTGTAAGATTTCTAAATAAAAATACTGGTTTACTTTAAAATATGACTCCTTTTTCACTTATAAAAACTTTCCGCTCTTTTTAGAGTCCAGCCCTAATTTGTTACAATTAAAGTTAACAGTTAAAATGCGATCCTTTTTGTATTTCGTATGTATTTCTGAGTGTTGTTTTATTCCTTTTAAAATTTCATGCTTTGGGTGGTCTGAAATATTCTGTGGCTAAATAAGTGTTCTGTGTATTCGATTTCTTTGTCTAGAACACGAAAAATACATGATAATGGCAATTTAATTTACACTTCAAGACTTCAAACACATAATTTTTTTTTCCACGTTCAAATTTTCAAATTGACCAACTTAATCACCACTGGTCATACAGAATGCAAACTAAGGAAAAATCACAACATTTTGATGAAATTTTAGTTTTTCTTTTTATTTGTTTTTTGTTTTGTTTTAGTATATATATGATTTAATACATGTTATATATGTTTATATATGGTTATATGGTTATATATGTTTTCATTTAAAAATACCACCATTTTCAACAGTGAAAGCTTTTCGTACATGCATAATTTATTTAATAATATTTTATTAGAATAAAATACGCATTTTGTTCACAATTCTCTGTACTAAATATAAATGACGCAAAGATTAAAAACTATTTATTTCGTAAATGCGAGATATCTTCTATGAAATGATTGTTAGTTTAGTCCCTTTCCACGTGAAATTAAATTTCAAAAGTTGAATATCCGGTTTAAATAATGTAATTCGAGACTCTTAATTTCTTGAATAAAAATGCCTGTTTTCTTTAAAGAATGATATCATTTTTCCCACCGAAAGTTTTCTACCCTTTCGATGTTAGAACTTCAATAATCGTATGAAAATTTGTAAGATTTCTAAATAAAAATACCGGTTTACTTTAAAATATAGCACCTTTTTCTCTTATAAAAACATACCGCTCTTTTTAGAGTCAAGGCAAAATTTGTAACAATTAAAGTTAGCAATTAAATTCCAAAATCTTTTAAAACTTTTTCCTATAACGAAGGCCAGCAACCACACGCAAAACAGAGAGAACTTTTCTTCAGCTCATTTAGTCTTTATTAATTTAGAAGAAACAAAAATGGTCTTTATAAATTGAAACGTTTATATTTTACACTCTAAGAAATGTAAATTTATATTCTGTTAGAAATAGAAAAAATCGTTAGACCATGTAATTTTGTTTATAAAGTGACCTGAGCTGTGAAAAAATGTAAAATGATACATTCGCACAGTAAAGGACACAATTTGTGTATTTTTGTAGTTTTTACATTTTTTTAGAAAGTTTATTAGTTTGTAGGGTATTGAAAGAAATATATCTAATATAAGGACTCTTATTTCATCAAAAGAAAGTGTCAGTAACACAAAAGAATTCAATAGGCGGCTTAGTGTCGCTTATTGACTTCTCTTTTTCTTCGAGTTCGACGTTCGGCTGACAATACTTCAACTTTCATGAAAACAAATTACTGTGTTAGAGTTAAAGATTTTTCAGAGTTTTGGATTCTTAATCAATTTATCTGAGTCGATTTTTAGATGGTTCCAAATCTACTACATGTCCTATATAATTAGGCATGTTATCGTTAGCAAACATTGGTAAAAGACAACATTTAAAAATATTTTACTTTTAAAATAAAATAGTATTAGTTTCGGCTTTAATATTAGTCTTATGGATCAAGTTAAAATGAAATATGCCTTTTTAAAGAGCCCATTGAAAAGCATTTATAGTTCATTACTTTGGAGAAAATGAGAACTAATAAAAATAATATCCTTATTTACGAAAAAAATAAGGCTATATTTTTTGTATACGTTTCAAAACTCGTCAGATTGAGTCCGTACATTGTGAAAAGAAGATAAATGTTTCTTGATATAGCTAGGTCTGCGAAACTGTAATATAACCTCTTACAAGCTACCTACGATTTCATGAAGCGTTCCTTTAACTTCAGAAAACACAGAAAACAACCAATTTCCGTGATAAAAAAAGCATTTCCGAGACAAAAATTTCATTTCATTTCCTTCATTTTACGGGTATCTTTTGCATGGTATTAATCAGTTATTTCAACACGGTATGAACACGAAATATCGGTTTTTCGGATGCTATCATTTCTCAAGTAAACACTTTCAGATACGTAACAGAATTTTTACATACAAAAGTAACAAAGTAACGAATGAAATTGAATTTTTTTGAAAATTCACCGCATCCAAAAAAATCCGTATTTCGTGTTGATACAAACATGAGAAAACAGATTAATACACAGTAAAAAGTAGTCGGTGAAACGTTTCCGAAAATTGTGGGCACCAAAATAAACGTTTGTTTCAGATTTTTTTTTTTAATCTCGGAAATTTTAATACTTCTGACGTTTCTGAAGATAAATGAATGGTTTTCCGATTCATTGTAATTCGGAAGAGTTAATATTATATTTTCGTAAACGTTCTTGCTAGAAGAAGAAATAGTTTTAAATTTTTCTGTCTCTACCTAATGAGAGATAAGTTTTAAATACTGCGTGAATGATTCAGAACGTTCCAAATGTTTTCATCCAGCTACTGAAGAAGACATAAGTGCATTTTTAAAATTTCAATTTAACTAGTCGGATTTTATAATCCATTATTAGATAAAGTCCTATGTAATATTATAGTATCAATAAAAAATGTAAAATTTCTAGTGTATAAAGTTTCATCAGTGGATCATATACTTATTAACTTATTTTTAGTTTTCTTCATATACTTATTATCTTACTAGCCAGTCCCGTCCAAAAATAATGCGAACGCGAAATCGCTCTAAAAATCGCTGCACGAAACGGTTGTTCTCATAACCCTTTCGTTCTTCGGAAATTAAATAGAACGACGGACCCCGAAGCAGAATTAAATTGAATACCATCCCCTCAAATGTCTGAATCATTTGATTCAAAGCGGGTCAGTTTTCGGTAAACATTTTAAAAAGTTGCCGTCCGATTTTCATAAAATGTGCATTTTCTGAATCCAAAAATAAACTACGTACATACTGTGAATTTCGAATCGATATCTCGAGGAATCGAGGATGAGTGAAAATGAGAATATTTTCTTGTCTGGGATTATCAAATCGATAACTTTATTATGCGGTTTCGAGCCTTTTCGGCACACGAACAGGAACATCTTTTAGTTCCACAGCCAGGGGGTGCATTCAGTTCAAAACAAGTTTCCAAAACGTGACCCAGTTGCCTACAGCACCGCATAAAAGTCGTGCTGCAAAATCTTCTACTTTTAGTTTTCACCACCAGGGGGCGCATTCTGTTTCAAACAAATCTCTTTTCAAACGAAACTTCGGCGCTCGTGCCCGCTTTATACGGCACGATAGAGCAGGAGTGCTGCGCACGTGCTTCAATAAATTTTAGTTTCAATTTTTCTTGGGCGTGCGGTCAAGTACAATAAATGCGATATTTAATAAAAAGTCTAACTACCTTTCCCATTCCCGCAAATATAACAATTAAACAATTAAAAAAGTGTTAGTTCCATTTTCCACCAACAGGGGCGTGAACTGTTCTAAATAAAACTATTTCTGAACGAAACTTCGGCACGTGTCCCTGCTTCTTACGGCACCATATAGCAGGCGTGCTGTGCACGCGCTGAAAATCTTTTAGTTCCACTTTTCACCACAAGGAGGCACTAAATCTACGTCGTATTTAGTTGCCTATATTATAATGAGTTCTGTTAAGTTGAATGAATCAATTTCCGTTGAAATCGGGCCCATAGAACCTGATAAAATAAATCCTCCCCTGGAAATCAATATTTATAAATGGTGGTAATCAAGGCCTGGAAAAATGATACCGAAGTTTATTAAGTACTTTGGAGATCTGGTAAGAATGTTAGAAAAGATTTCATTTGAATCAAACCAATTTTAAATCCGAAATATTTTGGTTCCACTTTTCACCACCAGGGGGCGCACTCAGTTCTTAACAATCCTTTTTCCGAATGCAATTCCGGCAAGTGTGCCCGCTGCTTACGACACCATATAGTAGGCAAAATATTTTAATTCCATTTTCTACCGCCAGGTGGCTCCAAATATATATCTTAATTAATTATCTACATCTTAATTATTTCCTATTAAGTTGAATGAACCAATCCTATTCGAAATCGTGCCCATAGAACCCGAGAAAATACCCCACCCCCCTCTGGTGTTTAATGTTCTGAAATAATGGTAACCAAGTATTAAGAAATTTAGCCTACCCTGAATGTTCTTTCTAAAAATCAGGCTACCCGGTCCGGAATCGAGTTCCATTTAAAAAAAAAACACATTTATAATATGTTCATTCAGTACAAAAAAATTCAGTCGATCCGATAAGTGGTGCATCGGGTTTTGGCAAAATATGGTTGTTCAACTCGGTGCAGGATTTTATTCCAAACCCGATCTGTGGCAAAAAAGAAAGAAAAAGAAAAAAAGAACGACACAGCCTACGCAATCCAGGTCTGGTTCGAGTAAAATCTGGTTACCCGACACGATGAAAAATGGAAATCCGAAACTGTTAATGCGGGAAATATTAAACAAATAAATAAATAAAAATAGAGCCGACTCGATCAGGGGTTCGGGTAAAACTTCGCTAGCTGACTCGAAGCGAGGTTCTAATGAAACTCAGATGTACAGCAAGAAAAAAAAAACGACCCAAGAAGATCGGATAAGGTTTGGATAAAATTTGGACACCTAACCCTTGAATTTAAAAATATGTCAAGAGATTTTGGCTCACCATTCCTGTATAACTAAGAATGAATCAATAGTTTAAATTCAATTTATTTTAGAACAGGCAATTCAGGTTATAGACTATTTTACCTTTAGTTGTAATTAAATACCATATAAATTTATTTTAATTTCCGGATTCCTGTAGGTTTAATGGGGTTTGATTACAGGACTTTGACAATATTGTTTGCGGTTTAAATCGATGAAAATTATTTTGTAATGTTTCGGGATAACTGAAAATGAAATAATGGTCGTGAATATAGCATACACAACTGTACTGCAAGAAAAATCTTTTTTTTTTTTTTTTTTTTTTTTTTTTTTTTTTAAGACAATGAATATTTTTTTCTTAAAATGAAGAAAATGAATACGTTCGGTGTTTTCAAACATTATAATAAATAAAAAAAAGCGCTGTAAAAAGCTCTTCCGGTCTGATTTAGTAAAAATTGTTTTTGTCGATTCAGTGACGGCTTACAAAACGGCAAAAAATATTTTTTCAGGTTGACTGCATTCGGAATTTTGGAAGTAGGTTCGAGTATTTTCCTGTTCTTACGGGACTCTAGTTCGTGTGGTTGGTAAAATTTACCTCTAGCAATTTTTTTGAAAAAAAAAAGTTAAATAAATTAGAATAAATCATATTTGGAAGCAAATAAAAACAGAGATATAACACAAATTGGTACTTTTTATAGGTAACTTTATTAAAAATTACGTTAAATATTTGCGCAGTTAATACATTTTCTATAAATGATATCAGGTCAAAAATATTATACAGGTTTGTATGAATTTACAGTTTCCAAAGAAAGTCATCATAATTAATCTATTAGAGTTAAGACAACACAGCAATTCAAAAAGAAAATAGCATACACCAAATAAGAATATTATTGATATTAACATGTTAGAAATGATTAGCTGTATGTACTGAACATTCATTGTAGGAGTACGAAATAAACTATTTGTATGGATTTGATGTGAAAGAATGAAATAAAATCTGAATCAAGTTTGTGAAAATCGTATTTCATTCATTAAAATATCTATATATTTCAACTAAAGAAATATTACTTGAATAATATTTATTTTTTTCGGCATTCGAAACTGAAATTACTTGATTGTAAATAAAGTTTTCCTTAAATATTTGCTTATTTTACGTAACAGATAAATAAATTAGATCAATTTACATGAAAAAAAAAAGTATTCAGTTTAATATTTTAAAATGTTTTACACGATTCTGAAATTATTATACAGATCTTCAATTCTATGTTCTATATTCCCTTTTATCTATATCACTCAGACTAATTTAAATAACCAACTATTTTGAAAAAATATTTTATTTAAAAATGCTTATTAATATCGATAACAATCGTAAGTATTTCGCCTGATACATACAATAATATATGTTAGAAAAGAGAATTTACAGATATTATTGAAAACAATCTAAACACATGCATACAAATACGTGTTTAAAAAGTATAATATGCTTGATTTTGTTTAGCTTTTAACAGATAATGAACTACTTAAATTACTTTTAAAAATTTTGAAAATAAGCTTTACACAAAAGATATACGATGAATTTTGAATAGTTTGAAAAAATATTTTTATTTTTTATATTATTTTTCTGATGACAATCAAAGCTTTGATAATATTCGTATCTATGTAATTGTAAAATTAATTTTTATTATTTACAGTAACGGAATGATGAAAACTCCCTAATCCAGAGTTTTAGATATTTTTTGTTTACTGTATCCTGACCTACTTTATCTACAGAAATTCCTTTTTGATGTTAAAAAATATTATATATAATATTTTTGTAAAAGTAATTCCAAACTTCTACAGAACGATGTTATTTTCATAAAAATACACTGTTAGTCATTTTCTCTGTTCATTAAAAACATTATTTTTTAACTCTTTATATGGATAATAATTAAAGTGTAATAAGTGATACGTACACGCCTACAAAAAATAACAAGGTGTTATTTTTAGTATATTTTTACAAAGAGGATGATTAATGTTAGGAGAAAGTAAACGTTTGCAACTTATAGGACAAGACACTTTGTCATAATTTGTATTAAGAAGCATTGCTTGACATTATATTAACAAACATGATGCATTTTGAAAATTAATGAATATATTAACGGAACAAAAACTTGTACCTCCGCAGGAAACGCATCATCTATCCTCATTGTATTAAAAAATATTATGTCATTTTAATACATCAACAAAAATAGAAATTTACGGAAAATATATTATGCGCAAAATACGTTATAGCTTTAAATAAAAGTCTTAAACATACATTATATTTTTTATAAACAAAATAGTTTTAATGATGTACCATTAAACGAAACTCAAATCTAAATAGATGTAAATTTACTTAAAATTTTTAATTAAGGAAGGAAAATAACTATATTTTACTTTTAGATTGCAAAGAACAAAAGTCGTAAATAAACTTTCTTGCAAAATATAAAAAGTACGATCAATTTTTTTAAGTTTAGTAAAATTTAGCGTAATTCAATTTAAAGTTATTTAGCTGAATTCAATTCTTGTTAAGCGGAAAATTAGAACGTTTCAGTTCTACAGAAAAAGTAATATTTAAAAAAGAGTATCTGGACGTATTTATCATTATATAATATTATCCTATAGAATGATCACATAAGAAACTAAATTATAAATGTATATTTTTATAGAATAGAAGTTGTGTAAGAAAATAAATCATTATTAATCTCTGAATTAGTACATGCACTAAAATGTTCTACTAAAAATTTCAGTCAGATATCTCTATTAATGCTAATACATGCAAGAGCAAGAGCAAATATAAAGACTTCCATTCTTCACGGTTTCTCCGAATCATGATAGTCCAGTCCCTTTCGTGTAAAACTGTACTCTAAAATGAGTGTTATCATTTGTACTTCATATTTATCTTTTATATATTTTATATTTTTTCTTATTTTATCTTTTAAACTTGCAAGTTAGCCTTTATTTGGCTTTTTAAAATTTGAGCTTTACTTTAGCGCAGCAGGTACATTTATGGACCTTATGCAATAAAAAATGAAATCAATCAAACTTATGTACCAAAGAAAACGGTTTAAATTTGCGTAAATTTCACCACTGAATAAGATAAATTATATCAGTTTTTCAATTAGAGTCAAGATACAACATTTTTGGAGAGTGTTACAATAAGTAACCACTTGTTAAAACTATTTGAAACAAAAAATTAACTTTATCATAATTTACGGAGTTCGCTATATTCATTATATTTGTTGTCTTAGTCTTTAGGCTGATTTCAAAGGATGTTATTTTACTTGAACCATATATTGTATGTGAAAGAAACAAGTTTTATTTCAATATACTTGCTTAAAGATTTTATATAATTGCCCTCTGCATCTACATGATTACGTCTATATCAGAGGGCGCCAAAGTGGTCGATATGCACCATTATGGGTTTATACAATATTAAAAAGCACTGAAAAAAAATAATGTTGATTTTACAGTATAATACTAGCATCCCAGCTGCCAGTATTATACCGTAAAATTAACAGTAATAAACAGTAAAATGAGCAGTAATACGCTGCCGCGCATGCACAGTATGCAATACGATGCAGAACGTTATGCAATATAGTAAAAACATCCCGGTATATAAATATCCCGGTATAAATATAGTAAAAATATATTAAAAACATCCCGGAAAATTAACAATACAAGTCTAATCAAAATCCGTTCAGTAGAACTTTTAAAAACGGCTAATCTTTCATTATCGATTTTCACCTGATTATAATATTTTTCCCCATAAAAACTTAGCTTATAACTAGAGCAACGTAAGACAATATGTTATATACTAAAACCTTTCCTGAAAGATTATCTAGTAGTACAAGTCCACCAAAATCTATTCAGCATAACTCAAGTTATAAGCTGTCGGAACGAAATTCCCATTTGCATTTTATAAATACAGTTGATGCTTTTTTCATCATTATGATTTCAGTATTGCCTGGAACTTTAACCATAGGTTTAAGTGAGCCGTGAGGTAAACATTATCTCATTAAAAACAACTCGTTGTAAATGATCCCGCCAAGCCACAAAGCTAAAACATCAGCAATAAAAAGAAGTGATATCACATAAAAAGAAACGATATAGAAGTGCATACTCTGAGTCCCGTGTAAAAATCTATCACCACTCATAATGTTTCCAAAGGACTCGGAGTGAGGTACAGTATGTGAAAACTGCTTGGCTACCTGCAGGCTTTTATAATGTTCTCGTTTCCTGCAATTGCATATGACTATATTATTTTTTTTATTATTATTTATTTAATTATTTTTCTCCCATAAAATTGTAAAAAGCTGAAGCTTCTGTGTCTGCATGTCTTTTCTTATTTATAAGCTTGAAAAATTAATTTGTTGATTTTATTTACCATTATTTAAACTAGAAACACCACTCTTACGAAGAAGATTTCTTAAGTAAACATGTAAAGATTTTGAGTTTGTAATATATATATATATATATATAATGATCATACGCATATTAATAACAATGCACCTTATAATAAACGTTAACTAAATTGAGATATATTGCAATAATTCCAGCGTAAGCGGAATCGCATAAGTCTGGGGAAAAATCCGTTCTGTCAGTTCTTTCGCATACAAAAATATTTATAAAAGTGATATAACAAAAATTAAAAATTTATTTTTTCGATTTTCAAAATTGATATACTGCATATATTATAAAAAAGCCTGCAGGTTGCCAAGCAGTTTTCACATACTGTACCTCACTCCGAGTCCTTTGGAAACATTATGAGTGGTGATAGATTTTTACACGGGACTCGGAGTATGCACTTCTATATCGTTTCTTTTTATGTGATATCACTTCTTTTTATGGCTGACGTTTTAGGTTTGTGGCTTGGCGGGATCATTTACAACGAGTTGTTTTTGATGAGATATCACTCCTTTTTGTAAGGTGTTTAATTTCAATTACACAGATCCCATTTTTATTCAGAAAAGAAAAGATAAAAGAAAGATGAAAGGGGCAAAATAAAAGAATAATTGTGATGCTATAAACAGAATTATACATCAGAATTATACAATGTATTGAGTGACTTATTCCAATGTACATGTCGCTACCATAGCAAAGGGGAAACTTTTATATTCATTTCCTTACATTGTATTCATCAGATTATTTATGATATGTTCATTTTCCTTTTTCTTTTGTTAATATCACTCTTGCGTTTATATACATTCAAAAAACAAAAAAAAAATAGAAAATTTTACAGTAGTTTACAAAGTAATTAAAATACTGCAGTTTCAGAAAAATGTGAATAAATAAGAAGCATCTTTTTTTTGGTCAATTATAACAATGAGTTTATTTACCGAGAATAATCAAATTTGTTTTTCTACGAACCATCGTAATTTACAGGGATTTTTATACTAATATATTAAACATTATTCTTGAAAATTACTGAGCACCTTAAAAGTTTTTTTATTTGTTAAGTTTTTTAACTCAACGTTTCGAGAATCGGAAAAATATAAGATTCGCAACGTTTGCAAAAGTATAACAACTATTAAAGTGATTTCAAAATAGAAAATGTTCGTAGAATGACATGTATTCCAAAATTTTTGTAAATATACCACAAAGACTAATGCGTTTACATAATGAACCGTTAAAAAAATGTAAAATTTTATTAAAATTTTTGATCTGATAAATCATAAAGCTTTAAATTAGATTTTAAAAAGGAGCGTGATTAAACCAAAAAGGATTATATTTACTAAATGCACAAAATACATAAAGACACAAAATACATAATTAATGTTTCTAGTCTGTCCATTCCAATTTGGGGATACTAAAATATAGGTCCTCAATCCCCGGCAGTCCATGAATTAATTAGGACATATCTATGCAACTGTTAAAATGTTTCCAAAGTCGACAATAGAAGCAATAAGTATAGCTCGGCAAATATGAAACACGGCATTGCTTCATCATGACTTTGGTTCGTGAGGTGTTCGTTCTCCAAACATAAAAATCTCTTGAAAGTGTCCGTTAACCGAACATGTATTCGTTATCCGAACATAAAAATCTTACGCGAAAGTGTTCGTTAATCGATTTGTTCGTAAACCGAACAGATCGTTACCGATCACCTATTGTATACGAAATATAGCATTTTTAATTTTTATGGGGAATTTAAGAAGATATTTCCTTTTCATTGTGCTCTAGGCCCATTTTTAGAGCATTTTAAGTTCGTCATAGCCGGAGATTCGATGAACGGCAAATATTTAAACGCAAAACTTCTAATCTTGAGGTAGTAACATTTTTACATTCTATTACTCAGCGCATGAATGTAAAGTTGGAACAATACTATATTTTAATAGATTTAGAGCTTAAGATCGACGAGCTTTCCGGCGGACAAAATGAACGCGTATTAAATTTTTAAAGCAAGATAATAAAACCTTACAGAGATTGAAACAGTATAAAATTATTAAAATACATCTCACTCAGTAAATATACATCGATTGTAATGTAATCAAGATCTTCTAAGAGACTCTGTAAACGAAACGTATATGGTTGAACAATACAAACAATAGAGAGTTTAAATGAATCGGATGTAGTAACATATTTGAATATCTTGTGTATATAGCCACTTTGACAAAATTTATGCTATTTATACTATTGTTTTTCCTCTGTGTTGAGGAATCAAGTACTTCAACGTAAAAATTCGTAATTACACAACTATTTAGTCTTATTAAAAAATCTTTTTAGTTACCCTGTAAACGAACAGTAAATTCTACAATTCTGTTTTACAATAGGAAGCTAACTTACATCGTTCGTAGTAACATATTTTAACATCCTGCGCATACGTTCTTTTTAAAGAAAGTTAGACCATTTAATATTTCTTTTCTTCATTTTAGGTATAGGAATCAATAACTTTAAACTGATATAAATCAAAAACTAATTAATATTTTTTCATGAAACTTACAAAGGTTTGAACTACTCATAAAAACAATTCAAATGACGTAAACCACGCAAAAATCCGATAATTACACATTGCTGTAGCCCTGTCAACAGTTTTTTCTATATGTTAAGTATAGGAATATATAACTTTAAACTGATATAACACAAAAACTAATTAATATTTTTACATGAAACTTACAAAGGTTTGAACTACTCATAAAAACAATTCAAATGACGTAATCCACGTAAAAATCCGATAATTACACATTGCTGTAGCCCTGTCAACAGTTTTTGGTCTGTACAAGATTTAAAAAGTGCAAAAAACAGCACTTTTAAAATCGCATTTCCTGAAAACCTATTCGACAGATCTTGCTTTTCTTTTGATTTTTTAGTCACGTGGCACGCCCCATTCCATAGAATCAAGAATTTTGTTTCTATCATAAATAGAACGCGAGATATAGATGTGTCAAAAACCCGTTTTGTCCCGTCCGCAAAATATAAACTAGACAGAGTTAAAAGAAAAAAAAATGTAAAATCGTTTGGCATCCATTGGCGGAAATTCCTTTCATTTACGGTTCAATGCATTGATGTTTCTTATGCTTGGCGAGAAACTCTGTCGAGTTTCTGTGATTGAGAAACACTGATCTAGACTATTGCTGATTTCATTCCGCATCGAAGAACGAAATACTGTGTCACCGCAACTAAAATACAGTTTTTTTGGTCGTCGAAATTTATTGCTTCTAGTGGTGCTTAACCCTTCTTTGCATGAGTTTTTCTTCTACAATTGTGTTTTTTATACATATATTAAATATTAGACACCAGAAATTTTAAGATAGATTTTTAATTTTGTTCAGCAACATATTTCACGGGAAATTTACTGGATTAATATTTCTATATAAATATAGTGGTGCCGAAGAAGTTGATTCATTTATTAAAAGTTAAATAAAAAGGTGATGGAAATTTACATCACTATGCAATTAAGGGTTAAATTTATTCTTTTATCCATCTCCAGAAGAAAAATATAAATGTTATAAAACTTACGAATACAAAGTATTTGTGCCATATAGTAGCAATCCTGTTCGCAAATGAAGATCTTATATACTCGACAATGTGTTTGTGTGAAATTGACATCACCTTTTTCAATCACGCTGTATACTACACAAAGAAGCATGGAATTTTTCAAAAACGCAATTGGTAGCTATGTATTATTGCGAATTTTCCGATATGAAAAATCATCATGAACAACAGATTAAAAATTAGCCCATATTGGTACATAATGATATTTTATTTTTAAAAAATATTTCTGTAACTGAAACAGAATCGACTAATTTCAAGCGTTAAACACCAAAAATCTTCAATTAAATCAATAAAACTGATATAGCAAAAATATTGGGAGGTTGAATAAGCTCTCACTGTTTCTTTGTGAAATAATGCTTTAATTAAAATAAATATTAAAACACATGTCATCTAAAGTGTTGTTCATCGTTAACCACTACTTTTTCTCATCGTTCAAGCAGCATTTAAAATCTACGTTGAAAAAAAAACACGTCTTTTGTGGCCATCCATGAGTAGACCTATTTTTTGGCATCTTCATAAGAACGTAAATGCTGCTCAGCCAGGTCAAGTGGCATCGATCGGAAGAAGTGATAATCGAAAGATACAAAGTCTTCTTAATACGACGGGTCAAGTAGGACTTCTCATTTAAGTGTATCCAAGTAGGTTTTCACCGGTGTTTCAACATGGTATCCGAGAGTTGTCATTTAGCAAAATCACTTTGTCGTGTCTCTGCTCGTATCGCGACCGCGTTTCCTTTCAATTCCCGGCTCAAACGCATCAATTGTATTCAAAGCGATCTCCCGTGATGGTTTTGTTATGTTTGAGCAGCTCATAATAAACTGCACTCAGCTGTCTCCACCAAATGCAGAGTACAACCTTGTAACCATAGATATTCGGCTTTGCCAACGATGTTGATGCATGGCCGGTCTTACCCCACGATTTTCCACGCTTAGTCTTATAGTAATATATCCCCTTTTATTGCCAGTCGCGATTAGACGCAAAAAATATTTCCTTTTCTGCGACTGAAGTAGCTGTTCACATGTGAAAAGACGCCTTTCGACGTTTCTCGGCTTCACCTCGTATGACACTAAACGTACATACCTTAGAATCATTCCTAATGCTTTCAAAGGTTCATCTTAGCGTCTGACATGAGCCTTTAAGAAGTAATGCATCCAATTCTTAATCTTAAAACTGTTTGCTTTATCTTCAACATCAAAATCGTTAACCAATTTTTGCATGTTGTTTCCGAAAGAGCATCCTAGCCGCAAGTTTCATGAAGAATTGTATGTGCTTCAACTGCAGATTTAAAAAAAATAATAAAGTAGAGCACTAAAATTCCCCGCAAATACTCTTTTTTGGCACGAAATTCGACACGTTTAACGCTATGAAAAAAATCTTGTTTAGACTTCGGCGAAATGCCATGCGCTAAATTTCAATCTTGCTTATAGACGTTTTTATAGATGAGTTACCATCTTAAACTATACGCACGAAGTTCTGGTAATGCCATCTGCTAGAAAACAGTGAGAACTTATTCAACCTCCAAATAGAATGTTTAACTATCTATATAATTAACTTGTATTGAATATGCATAAATGAATTTACCATTCTTCTGAGAAGATGTTCATCTGTTAATAAGAAAATAAATCAAAATAAGTATAAGAAACAAATTTACAGAAAGATTATTTTCTCACTTCTTCATTTACAAAATGCTGAATGTACGCGCAAACGATCCAAAACTATAATTATTTTCGAACTAATGTCTAAATATGCATTATTACTTATTATTATAGTATTTACACTAAAACAAATTATAACTCGATGTATAAAAATGTATTGCCATCATGAAATTATAGTTTAATTTCATAGTTTAAAAGAAAATAAATTAATATAGTCCTCATAATACGGATTTAAAAACATCAATAACTGTAGAGGAAATTAAATGTAGTAATCAGAACTTTGACACTACGAGCTTTACAAGAAATCCATTACCAGACCAGTATTTGTGTAAATGAGTTTAAACAAAATCTTTCATCAGAGAAATAGCCTTTTCAGATCTGACAGGGACAATGTTGGCAGTTTATATTAAAGAAATATTATTCTGAAGGAAAACAAATATTTTAAATAATTAATATTCTGAAACATTTATGTATATATTCAGAAAACTATATTTTGTATGTTGTGCATAATTATTTTGATATGAATAGGAAATATTCCATTACACTTTAACTCAGTTTCCACTCCTTTTGTTAATTGAAAATATTGACAGAAGCATTTACTAAAATTAACTATAAATAACAAATTTCAAATACGAAGATAGATCTTGCAATGAATGAAGGCAAAATTGATGATAGGGCTATTTTTATTTCAGAATTGATATCTAAATATTAATTATTACTAATTTGTCTAGTAAAGTTTTATGTAGAAACTTGATTATATTATGCTTGTAAAATCTTCATAATGACCTCGAAATACTTACGCAATTACCTGCGCAATATCAAAATACCTATGCAATTATTTCTAATAAAATAAATTTCCTACAACTGAATAAACAATTATAAAGATTAAAATGAAATCGCTTTATACCATTGCTTTATTTTTCAATTTCGTTTTCACCTCCTACACTCACACATTTCTTTCAAAATTATTTAATTATATTTGCTCACGTAAGTGAAAAATTTACCTATTATTATTTTTAAATCAATAATACCTAATCTTATTTTTTAAAGATAAATTTAATTAAATTGGTTGCTCAACTTTCCTGTAAATATTTAAAAAATGCCATTAGAGTATAGTTAATATTCCTTCTGAGAAAATGAGAATATAATATGTAAAATAAAAATTCCTCCAGGTCTATATTATTAGCATTTCACATAATAAATTATCTATGATGTAACAAAAGCCATTAGTGATAATCAATAAGCACTGTGAAAGGGAGAAATCTATTAACACCATTTGAGAGGGAATTTTTGTTCATGGTTTCTGGACAGTAAATAGAAAAGTTTTTTGACGCATTTGAGGAAATTTACTTTATTCTATTTAAAGCAATTTAATTTCCCTTTTTTGTACCTTTTAAAATTAGTCCATTAAACTTTTTTCAAAACTTACTTTTTCTTGTTAAAATACATTATCAACGTAAAAATAGTACAAATAAAAAAATATATAGAATAGCAAACAGCTGTTTCGGAGCCTCTAAAGCTCCATCATAAGTGCCAAAGTTAACAAGATTAAAAACTGATTTAAAAGTTTAAGCCATGTAAATATGCTTGCGTCTCCGCTCAGGACCAAGATGGAATGGCGATAAGTTTTTAAAAACAACAGTGGAGTCAGGAGTCACAAGTGACGTAGGAGACCAATCAGATGCGCTTGTCCATACAGAACGAGTTTAAGTACGGAGGAGAAAATAGGGGGTAGGGGGGTGAAGAGAATGAATTAAATGAAAGGTAACCAGTCATTTGAAAAATTTGGTGTACTGAACATATCATTAACTAAGTTGCCTGAATTCTTCCATATATGAAAATCTTCGCAAAAATCAAGGTCGTAAATCGATGAGCATCGTTGAGATATTAAGCCTTCTGAAAAATTAAAACTGTGATTGTTAGAACAGCAATGGTTAGCAATCGCAGAGCGTTTAATGTCATAATTTTTAACATTTTTTTATGTTTCCCCATGCGGACCTTAAGAGGTTGCTTAGTTTGACCTATGTACATTCTATCACACTCGCAAGATATCTTATAAATTCCCCAATGTGAAAATCTGTCAGTAGGATGTTTGAGATCTGTAAATTTGATTTTATTAAATGGTGCATAAATGACTTTAAAATTGAATATTTGATGGCTAATTCTCTCAAAATACGGAAGTATAATTAAATTTTGAACATTGTTAACATTGAAATGTGTATGTTTAATTAGGTTATTATGAATTGAATCAACGATTTTAACTTGATAACTTCGGTCAATGGCAATGGATTTAATGTGGTCAAATTCTGCTTTGAGAAAACTACCAGAAGAACAAATTTTAAAGGCGCGATGAACATAGGTATTAAAAGCAGCCAATTTTTGATAAGGAGGGTGAGAGGAGATACGATGTGGGGGTAAAGAAATTGCGAATGGTTTACGATAAACAGTGTTTGGAATGAGTCATTTTCTCAGTAAATCACAACATCAAGGACAGGTAGTTGGTTGTTATTTTCAAATACAGATGTAAAATGTATATGTTCATCTACAGATTTCATAACAGAAAGAATATGAGGGATTCCTATATCAGTAGAATCCAGTAATGCGACATAGCGGGTAAAAATGTAAAATTTAACCTATTGAAAAGGTTTGACTCGAAGTAATGCATATAAAAATCACTGAGAATTGGACAGAGTGAGGAGCCCATAGACAAGCCATCAGTCATGCGATAAAGATTACTCTTAAATATGAACGTGTTTTGCGATAGACAACTGTCAATAAAGTGTAATAATTCATCAATTTTAAGCTGTGAGTAGTGAAAATCCTGGAGGCGTAATTTAAGACAGTTTAAAGAACCTTGAACAGGTACGTTAGTAAAGAGGGATTTGACGTCGAATGAAACTATACGGTTGCTTTGAGTAGTGGTGAAGTAGTGGTTGAGTAGTGGTGATAGTTTACTGACAAACTCATAACAGTTTCTGCAGGTGTATATATTGTTGGAGAGTAGCGGGAAGAAAATAGAAACAAGATATTTCGCTAATTTATAGGAGGAAGTACCAATATTAGAAAGGATTGATCTGAATGGAATGCCACGTTTGTGAACCTTTGGAAGTGAATAAAATCTTGCGGAATGTCACACAGAAGAAATGGATGAAGATTTAGTACTATTGGAGATGAGGAGGGAACTTTGGATACCGGATTTAATTGTTTTGAGTTTTTTGTGAAATGTTAGACTTTATCTTTTTATAAGGACCATCATCTATTAAATTTTCTGTTTTAGTCAGGTAATCTGACTTATTCATAACAAAAATCTGGCCATCTTTATCGGCTTTGCTTATAACTACATTTGAATTAGATTTTAGCTTCTTTATGCTACTGGAAGCACCCTTACTGATATTTGATAGAAGTAGTTTATTCTTAAAGTTGTCCAATAAAGTAAAGATTCAATCCATCGATTTTAAATACTTTATCTTATGTTTGATTTTTAGGTTTCTCTGGTCTTATGAATATAATAGCGCAACCAGTCGATATGTCGTCAACGAGACGTTACTATTGTCGTAAATAATCGTAGTCATAGCATATACCAGAAAGTGACGTTAGCAGTAGTTGTAGCATTAGTGCCTCCCTACTCTCTTTATGAAGATAGTCTGGGGTCAAAAGGATTGTTGAGTTTTGTACGTGAACGTATAGTCCAGATTCTGACATTTATGTGTGGGCAGACTATCTATTATGTCATTTATTTTATTTTCGTAAATTGTGGCTATATCTCCAAGAATCTGATTTGCGCGGTCATTTTATGCAGTAATTTATTTATTAGGTTTATGTGGCTGACTATTTGGTATATATTCGACGATTGTAATGGGTATCGTCGGAGTTTTTCGAATCTCGTTCCTTGTGGAATATCAAGTTTCAGTTTTCAACGAGCCACCCGCTTGTCGTTAGCAGTGATGTTCCAATTCTACTGCGTTTACATTAAATTTCTTGAGTTGAGAAGATTGCCTAACTAATAAGATATTGCGTTAATTACTTCAAATAAAGTATATTCAGAAACTAGTGGGTTCCTTTCAATCAGTGACATTTTCCATGGTGATTTATTTAGTGTTTCAAGTGATATTTTATAGCAAGTTAAGGCGTTCTCTTTCAGTTTTGTCAGAACTGTCGACGTATCCATCTTGTTTGCAGTTACAGACACAATTTAGATGAAATTTTATGGCGTTAGTTTCTCCCACTCCCATTATTTAATTTCGCGAATCTTGAATCTGATCATTTTTAACTTTTTGCATAGGATACCTGAAGTCAATATCTAACGTTGTACATTTTTACTTTTTCAATTTTGGTTGCAGTTTTTTTATATTAAAATACTATAATTTTCAAAACCGGTTCTAACCGGTTCCAAAAGAGAAAGTGCCCAGATGTAAAATAACTGTAACCAAAATCGAAAAAGTACAAACGCACAACTTTGGATATCATTGTCAGATACCTATGCAAAACAAAATATTTTAAAAATATTAAAATGCTCGCGGGATATTTATACAGAACTGTCCCATAGGTTTAACATTAGCTGCAGTGTTTCATCATGTGACTAGTGTATGCTCTAAACAGATATTTTACTCAGGTGCCAGGCGACTACGAAAGAAAGCACTTTATAGATCGTCAAAAAATGGGGATATCGACATCGTAGTTACATCAATATAACTGATATTTCATTTTCACAAATAAGCGTTACAACGAGAAGGAAGCTCTCTTATTCCCATTTTCAAGTTAAATTAATTTTTAGACTAAAAATAGTCAGAGATAGGCAGTAAAATTGGTCATATTCATTAAAAGGCCCAGATACTTATGAAATTTTACGAAAAATGGATCTGAACTTTATTTGCAAAAAAAAAAAAAAAAAAAAAAAAAAAAACAGTCGTAACTTACTACATTAGTGCACACGGTAGTTTCCCATCATTTAAAAATAAAATAGGAAAACGCTCCTCCCCAACATGCATATGCCAAAAATGCTCAGGAACTTTTCTACATTACATATATGGTAATTGTCCTCCAATGAGACATACTTTCAATTTCAATAAAAATGTCACAGTGATACAAAATCTGAATGTAACTCTTTTTGATCCTTTAAACTATGATAAAATAAAATAAAATTACAACAATCTGAATAAACATTTCTCTTTTATTAAAAAGGATCTATGATCCTTTTTTCCTACATTTATAAAGTACTTTTTCATAGAATATATTTTGTTTTTGAAATTTGTATATTATAGTTCACATACTGATCACAATTTTGTACTCATACTGTTCTACTCCATCTTACTGTTTGAACAATACAAAATTACTAGTTGTGCTATGATTAAATATTCTTTTCATGCATTTTCTAATTACTTTCTTGTATACTTTTTCTTATACCATTTTTTTAATATTAAGAAAAGTTGGGATCTGAACCAGTATTGTAAAATGTAACTCTGCACTAATTTTATTTTAATCTGTAATGTAATATTCAACATCTGTATTCAAAACATGAATTTTCAATAAACATTTCCCCTCGTGGAGAAAAGTTCATATGATTAACGGCTGGATCTCCACGAGAGGCTGATTTCATTTCATTTCATTTTTTTCATTTCACATGACAGCAATCAGGACAATAGAATTTGCATTTGGGTCTATATACCACTGAGCTCTATAATATAACGGAAGGCTAACATACTGATCCACTTTCTGACGCGACCGCAGCACACTTTCAATGCGCATAAATAATGAATACTGCATTTTTCTTAATATTATATGAATATTTCTGAACTTTTTTGCATACTTTTTGTGACTTTTAGTATTTCTACAGCTGTTCCATATTTTTGTGTGCTATATTTAACAATTTTTTCATTTTTCTGATGAGCTTACATAAAATCTTATTTTTAAATAATATCAGATTTAATATTTGTGATGAAATTAAATAAAATCTGTAGTTTGTTTTTTAAATAAAGTATATTTATGCAACTTCGTCATATTTTTAAAAGAAAACAAAATTTGAAAACATCTACTCCATAATACTCTATGAGAGGAAATCTGTGTTTTGCCATAAATTTTCCACCAAAATTCTATGGCATTGTATTCATGGGCGGACCGCTGGATTCAATGTAACAAAATATGGAGCTAGATAACCGTATTGTTGTGGAGCTCAGTACTATATTCTTTCATATTTTCGTCATACTGGGATCACAATGCGATTATTTCAAAACAATAAATTAATATTGAGCTTCCAAAATTTGCTTAAAACATATTGCTAATGATTTCATTGGAACTATGTGTAGATAATTCATTATACTAATAAGCTTAATATTTTCTCGTATTAGTCTTAAAATACGGTATACATTTGTTGTGTTATACTAAATGTTTTTTCTCTAACTGGATAAAGTATGAACTTGAACAAAATATATTGATTTCCATCAACTTATATAGTATATGTATAAATATATTTAATGAAAGAAAATACTTTAATGTACGAAAATAAATTGAGGTAATTATAAACCGAATTCAATCATTTTTTTTTTTTTTGTAATTTTCTTCGTTCATGATAGAAAACATTTGATATTATATTAATTTACTTATCCTCAAGTAAGTAATTTAACCTCCACAAAATTTTTAACGATAATTTTAACTAAATAAGCTACTAAATATGCGTGCTAATGTAACAAAAAACTGACATCATAGTGTATTTATTTATCGTTCTGAGAAAAGAAGGAAAAAAAACTAAAATTTCCTTCAAGTCAATATTATTAATATTGACTATCTAGTTCGTAGGATAAATTAATTATGATGTAACAAAAGCCATTAGCGATAATCAATAAACAGTTTGAAAGGGGGAAGTCTATTTAACACTATTTGAGAAGAGTTTTTTCTTTGTTTCCTCTCATCTTATTATAAAAGGATTTTTTGATGCATTTAGGAAAGTCGCTTTATTAAATTTACAACAATTCAATTTTTGTTTTTGACGTATCTTTCGTAAATTAGGCAGTTAAAACAAACTTGTAACAAAAACTTATTTTATGTTATGCTCGAATATTAGTTTTCTGACAGAAATTCTTAAAGAGACAAAATGTATTCATATAAGTTTAAATTTAATGAAAAGTAATAATACTTTATTTGACGAATTTTATAGAAAAATACTTACTGATATATTTTCAGGTTAAATATTTAAATATGCTTTTTAGATAAATAATTTATTCAAAACCATTAAAATTCAAACTTCAGCTCTCTGCCTTTTATTCTGTCTTTAACATATTAATTTTATCCTAGTTCAATGAGAACAAGTTTCACATATTTTATTTAGAAGTAAAACTTAAGTTATTCAAAATTTTGTAAGACTAATTACACATATTACATAAATGTATCTATTGTCTTACGGTAAGTTACTTTAGGTTTTCAAAATAATGTTAAATATATAATATGTATACAAAATTAATATGCTTACGTATTAAGTTATTTAATTATTATATATAAACTGAGATAGCTTTCTGATTTTGTTTTAAATAGAAGGTATTGTTAACCTCTAAAACTACATAATATATGTGTCATTATATCAAGCTCATATGAATTAAAAACTATAAAACTGACATTTTCACACTTCAGCCAATTAATTTTAGAAAAAATACACTTTTTTTAACCATAGAGGATTTGGCAATTATCTCTTAAAGCATGGATTAAAGAAATGTATTTCCATATAAAGATTTTTCAATTCAGACATAATTTCCAGATATGGTATTTGTATGCAAAAACCTCTATATGTACACTGATGTCCAGAAATTAAGGGGCAGTGATCAATGTTTTTCAGTTTTAGATGTTTTGTCCAATATTTACGGAAATTCTTTACGAATTGTCCTTGAACTTAATAATAAAATAATATTTGCGATCACACAAGTAAAAGGAAATGCTCAAAATGGTCTGTCATTGTAGCAAATGACTCTCTAAGTCCTGTTCAGCATTTGTGTGCATTTGTGTAAGCATAAGACGTATATACGTGAAGATGTTAACGTATCTGTGAAAAATTCAAAAAATTTTTGCTTATAGCATACAGAGTTTTGAACCGCTTTTAACACCACTTTCCAAAAACTTGGCAAACAACAGTAGGATTAGTATACTGCAATTAACATTTTAATATATTGAATAGTTGATGACATATGGGTATTTGTATGACATACATTTTAACTGCGCATGCGTAAACTACGGCAAAGATTTTTTGAAATGATTCGGTAGTCAATACTATAGAGTAACTCATCTAAAAAGACCAGTCAAATATCATGAAAACTCAAAAAGATACAGTGAATACAGTGAGCTAATAGGTAAAATATGGAGGAAATCCCGTGTAATCCTAAGGGATTTCCTACACAACCAAAAAAATCCTGCAAAAATAATCTTTGCGGAAAATGAACTAATGGCAAACAATTTATAGGTTAAAGAGTTTACGAAACGTTTTCTCGAAACAGGATTTTTGAAATTTGCGTAGGCGGCCTTGATACCTTGGCCTTGATATTTTCACCAAGAAAATCAACACTTTTGACCATATGTTAAAATTGTCCATATTATTTTTTTACAGCTGGTCAAATGCCAAACAAGGGTAAAAAATGAACATTAGTTTTAAGTGACATACTGTCCAAAAATTACATACTTAGGTAAAATGAAACACCTTATGTTTTTTAATATTGCCGCTAGAGGTCAGTACTTAACGATACGCAATTATGTTGTGAAACCGATCGACAACGATGGCATTTAATGGCGACGGTTTCAAGTTTGTATTTTTCATTATTTACAATGAAACTGTTTACAACTTCGTCAGAAATTTCTTGGGACTATTTTTTGTTGCTAATTCACGTCTGTTCTTTTTCAGTGATTACATTTCTGAAGTATAAGGTGAATACTTATTTCTTTTTAGGTGCGTACGTGAATATATAAATACGTAGCACCTATTGTCGTCGTCTGGTCCGTCCCTCTGTCTGTCTGTCTGTCCGTCCATCCGCATATAACAACGCAAAAACTACCCAACCGAATGGTTTGAAATTTACGATATATTATCTTTGGAGAATTTTGTAGAGCCATTTCAAATTTTATGAGACGCAAATCAAAACTTTAGGAGATATTAATAAAAATATTTATTAAGAAATTTGATTTAAAAAAAAATCGGTGCTTCCGTGGTTTAATCGTCAAGTGACCGAGATACTTATTTTATTACAGAAATTAATATGTAGACGATATAATTCATTTCACAGAATTAAAAAATCATCAAAATCTGAATATATATATAACTAGCTATAGTACGAACGCACCTCATTTGTTACGTTTGACGTACAATTTCCAAATTGTTAGATTATCTTCTGTATATGCGAAAATTTATAAATGCATGTGCTATCAAATATTGCCTCTTTATATACAATATGGCAATTGTAGGTAAAATGACATGCCGCCTATTGGGATAAAATGACACAGTATGTCATTTTATTCCAATACAAAAATACTGTGTCCTTTTAACTACATGTGTCTTTTTACCTCGTGTTTTCTGTGCTTCAGTTGTGACAGAAAGTTCACTAGAAAATAAGTAAAGCAACGACAGCAACACAAGTTATACATATCAAAGCCTATCTAGAACTAATCCATCAATTTTCACAGTTCCAATGTCATCTCCTACAATTCCAGCACGGACAACATCTGCTTTGGATACTCCGAAGACGTGTTTGTATTTTCAACCGGCAGCATCTTCAAGCTCATCATCTTCATTTATTAGACCACTTGGTGTATCTCCACTTCCTTGTACACCTCATGTTAGGTCATCCACTAAAAAGAAGAAGCATGGAGGTGTAAAATTTCTGACTAGCAGTCCTAATATTGCCTGAGGCGAAGTGAAAAGCTGCTGAGAAACATAAATCAGAGTCACGATATGCAGCTCTATGGGCTAAGAAGAAAATTAGTTTTGTTACATCCAATAATGATGACAAAGACATGAATATTTCTGCCGATGATGATGACGAAACCTTTATTGTAATGAATTATTCAGTCCCTCAAAGCCGAAGGAGAAGTGGATAAATGTGTTAAGTGTTCAAAGTGGGCACATAGTGAATGTGCCGGTGTTTCTAGGTATAAAAAAATAAAATATTTGTGATGTATGCATGTAAAATTAATAGCAACCTATGGGAGTCTCATTTTATGACAGCGCTGTAAATAAAATGATAGTGCAGCATTTTATGAAATCATTATTATGACATTGTTACTTTATTTGTTACTTTTTAAAAGGCACCATTGCATTTGCATACTTCCCAAAGTTAGTTTGTAAAACATAAAGTCATGAGAAAAAAAACTGTATGCGTAGAAGCTTTTTTTTCTTAGTGTATGTCATTTTAGGACAGTTTCCCCTACGTCATTGTTTAATTTTTTTAAGTTTATTCCACCATAAGAAATTGTGTTAAATAATATAAAGAAACGCATTTCTGATTTCTGATCATGTTTTGAATAAATTGTAACCTTCGAAGATCCGCCGTGTTTGTAAAACCCGAAATTCTTAAGACCACCATATTGGATGCCATCTTGAATTTTTTACTCAGTTCATAAAATATTAAATAACATTTATGAAAAACAAAATATTGATAAATTTGGTGTATTATCCAAATAAAATCCCAAATGTTGACGTGTTTTATAGGTAATTATAAGTAAACGTGGCCTTGATAGAATTAGATTTCAAATAGATTTCAGTTAGATTTCAAATTTAGTGTTAATGTTAAAATAATTTCATTATTTTAGAAAAGCCTTTTTTGAAGAGTTATTTTTAAGTCTAGATATATATCGAGAAAGAAACTAAATGATAAGGAAAATGTTTCTCATTTAATCTTTCGCTGCTTCGTGTATCATATATGAAAATATGCTAATGAATACTATACAATTATCAATGTGCACCTGCGCAATATGAGCCTATTTGTGTATCTGCGGAAATCAGATTTATTAAATGACAGGAACACTGATATTTGATAGCATTATTATTCTAACTAAAAACTGAAAACTAATTTTCGGAAAGAAATTGAAATAAGTGAACTTTATACTTTTATCGACGCTTATTGTGAAAATTGGAGTCATTGTTTCTACATTATGTATCTTTTTTTTTATATAACCTTGAGAAATTGCTGATAAAGAATAAAATTTGCAAAGTGACCAAGTAAAATTCAATCCAAAACACGATATCAATAGTTGATTAATTATTAAAGTTTACTAAACTTGTATAGTTGGCAGAATTATAAGAAACTTTTTGAACTCGCAAAATTTAACACGGACTAACACACACAACCATATCCGAAAATGTATTTAGCTGGACTGACAGATTGCACAATTTCAAACAAGTTCCGTGAACAAGACTCTCAGATCAAAATCTCGCTCGTTTGTTTTAGGGAGATAACTCTTTATTTAATAAGACAAGGGATATTTTTTATTATATACCAAAAATGATATAAAAAGACTATTTAAAGTTATATAACTGATAAACGTGATAGGATAGAGTATTTTCGAATATATTTTCTGTTTCAGCATTAAAAATACGTCATAAAACATTCATTGATATATTTGTACTGAAAATCATGTATACAAGTGTTATTGTATATTTTAATTTTGGAATCAAGTAGTTATAGAAAGTTTACTTTTTATTTATTTCAAATAATTACTCAAAGAAAGGAAGTAAAATATTTCCATGTAATTATATTTACTATACATTTTTTAGAATCGCTGTGTATCATAACTGCCACGATGCTTCAGATAAATAAATTGTGCTTCTCGTGTACTGATTATATAACGAAAATTAAAATTCAAAATTTTGAATGAAGTAAATATTTATAAAAATATTTTTCCTCTTTAATATCACTCATATATTTTCAAACATGTTTTTCGTAAAGATTTAAAAACTGCATGCAGTAAAAAGTCAATTTTATGTCTACAGTAATATAAAGTATAGGTTTAAGTTGATAATATCCCAGTTTCCTAAAAGATAAGTAGTGTTTTTAAAAGAAATTAAAAGAATAAAAAATCAAAACTATTCTAATATTCTATCTGTTACTTGGATGTTTCCAGCATCAACAATTTGTACGTGTTTAAATTTAATTATTTCTTAACAAAAAACAAACGATACTTTTGTTGTTTTGATGTAAAAGCACACTTCATTTCTCTTGTCGAACTGTTATATTAATGATAAGAAAAGAAGTTGGAAAATAATAGCTAAACGTGTCTGTCATATAAAAAAATGTTTAAAAAATTCAGAAACAAGTTTAATTTTTTTTTTAATTTTTCAATGTTTTTCTTAGTCTACACCCCTTTAAACACAGTATCTATTCTATATTACTTATTAGATATTTCAAAAATCAAAATTGGTACAGAAAATAACTATGTATTCTTGTTTATAATTTAAATTAAAATTAATTTTAAGTAGCAAAAAATCTGCTTCTATTGCATTTTTTTGTAAAAGCAAAACATTAAAAAAATTCTATTCATAACTATGTATCTCCTGCATTCTGAAAAGAACTACCTACTGTAAAATTAATTTGTAATACATTTTATGTTTAATAAGAAATAATAAAATAGCTCTATAATATTTAGGTAAAGAAAATCTAAAATATTTTTTTCAATACCCGTAAGGCATGGTGACGTCACGGCGACGTCAATGTGAAGTCACACTGTGACTTTGTGACCGTCGTCGTGACGTCACGTGACGTCGATGTGAAGTCACTGTGACCTAAATGTGAAGTCGTTATGGCCGTTTTCAAGGCTTTCTGTGACCTCACAATGTGACTACTTTGTGAAGTCACCGTGCGACTTCAATGTGAAAAGTCTGACGAATCTGCATCGGATAGGGTGACCAAATTTCCCCCGCATCCGATCCGGATTGTTCGGATCGACATTTTTTTTTGCTAGACGTTTGTGACATTTGTGACGAATCTGCATCGGATTGGGTGACCAGATTTTACCCGAATCCCACTCGTAAAGTTCAGATATATATATTTTTTTGGCTGCAGGTTTGTGACAATTGTGACGATTCTTCATCGGGTCGAGTGACCATATTTTACCCATATTCGATGAGGAAAATTACGGGTCGGTTAATTTTTTCTTTTCTTTTATTCTCTTTTTTTTCTTTTCTTTTTTTTTTCTACAGGTTTGAAAGAATATTTTATTTTTTCTTTAGATCAAGTTATTATTTTTTCTAGTTTTTCATATTAATCCAAACCCAAGCTGCAATATTAAAATCTCAACCCTAAATCAACCCGAACCCGAAAAAATTACAATCAATTTAACCCAAACAGAATAACAACAACAACAACAACAACAATTATCGCTATTCTTACTCGGCTCAAGCTGAACGTCATGTCGGGTGCGGGTAAAATCGGATTAACCAACCCGATGCAGGACTTTAGTCGGGGTTTTAAATTATTTATTTTATTTTATTCTGTCTATTTAGTTAAGGTTTTGCTTGAGCTCCGATTCTTATATGAATACCCTATCAGGTCGGGTAACGCGATTTTGAAACGATTTTTTTTTAAATCCTGCAATCGAGTGAGACAACCCGATTTCAAACGAACCCAAATCATTACCATTGGTTACACATTAAATAGCAAAAGGTGGATTTGCAGATTTTCAAATTAATTATATAAAAGTGGTGAAATGTATTAAAATTCTGTTGTTCTATAATATAAATGCAACATTTTTTGTATTTTCAGCTTGGTATTTAAAAATTTTAGAGAAATGCTTTTAAATAAAGCAAATAAGTACTATGTGATTTTTCTATAAATGGGAAACGGTACTTTTCAATATTATTTTTAATTTTAAGAATTTTGATAAAAATTGTTATTGCAGTATATTTTAATAGTCAGTTAAAAGCACATTTTGAAAAATAAAACTATAGATTTATTTAAAATGTTTACAAAATTAAAATAAATTAATGCTTTAATTCCTGCTATTTTTACAAGTATTGATATTTTTTAAATTTATTTACTTTACTTTTTATTATTATTATTTTTTTTTACAATTAGTAAAATATGTTATAGAACACTGTGCATGGATTTCTATTTCAATTAATATTAGATTTTATATAAATTTATTATTATTCTATATAGTGAGGAACTATGAAATTTAACTCTTATTCATGGGATTTCATATATAGAAAACAAAAAGAAATCTGTAATACTAATTCCATGCAAGGTTTTATTACATACATAATAAAGAATATGTATAAAAAATAATAAACTGAAATACTAAAGGAAGTAAAGAACTTAAAAAATATAAGAATGAACAAAAAATCAATATTGAGAAAAAGTCATTTATTTAGTTTTCATGAGTGAAAAGCCCTTGAATGGCAATCGTGTACATATTAAAAATACAGTTTTGAAATTTTAAACCACGTGTATAAAAAATTTAGATCTATAATTTGAGATAATAATAAAATAATCAATATTTTAACTGTGATAAGGTCTTTAAGCCTTGAAATTTTAAAGGGTAATTTTTATTAACTATTTCAATAGTTTTTAAACAGTATCTTATATATTTAACTAGTGAAAATATTCGAATAATGTATTCCCCAAAATATTCACATCGGGGTCCAGGTTTTAAATCATATTTAAAAGAAAAATAACTGTATGTTTTAATTTATTAAGAAAGATTTTTGAAAAATATTTCATAAAAGTTGCCATTTTTGAAAAAGAAAATTTAACTTATAGATCAAAATACGTTATCATACATGGAACCTTTATTTTATAACTATGTTTTAACCCTTTGTGACTCGACAACATCAGTTTGAAAAATATTTACTCTGACATACATCATTTTAAGCAAGTAAAAAAAATAAAAATCATAAAAATAAAAATTATTTACTAAAAGATACTTTTTCATATTTACAATAAACAAAAAATTATATAGGTTCTTCTCATAAATATTGTTAAATTTTTAATACAAAATTGTAACGTGTACGAACTTACCTTTGTAAAAAATCTATTTTTGGACATCTGCAGATTTTTAAATTCAACAAAGTTAATTTTATTCATAAAGGTATGAAACTGTTTAAATGATAAATAAAACTTTGATATTAAAAATTAACTCAGTATCGTCATATGTTGAGGTTTCTATAAACAATTTATATTAACTACTGCGTTAAAAGATAGCAGTAATAAAGAAAATCATCTTATTAACCCCGCTGAAAATAACTTTGTCTTTTGGTATGTTTAGAGGTATGCAACTGCAGTAAAAAACATACTTAAAAACAATATTTTGGTTATTAAAATATAATAATGTTTCTAATTTATTGTCAATTATTTATGGAATTGTAATAAATGCATCGATAGTGACACATATAATTTATCATATGATTCCGATGAAATATCTATCTGGGTCGATGTTTCGTGACTAGGCAATAATCGCAATAATCTGTTGTTCATCATAAATAGAGCAAGCTGATTTAAAAAAATCTACCGTAAAAGTTTTAGAATAAAGTTTGGCCAAAATTTTAGATATAAAGTCCATTTGAAATGTAGATAATCATAGTTACATAACCCAATAAAATAATAAATTATAAACATAGTTTCAAATATTTAACCAGTTTTTAATGTGAAAAAATATATAAATTCAGATAACAACATAAAATGGAACCACACATTGGTTTATTATTATTTTTTTTTTTACAGGATTAGGTGGTAATTATAAAGAACATTTCCCTTTAATAATAATTCTTTTATAATAGTGTACAGATGTTTTGAAATTTATAACTATAAAATGATTCAGGAAAAGAATTTAGTGAAAGTAATTATCTGATTAAAATCGTTGACATATTGTTACTTATTTTAACAAAATAAACATTAAATTTAATAAACTTAACTGATAAATGTTAAACGAAATATTTAACTTTTGTAAAATACTGCATGAAAGTAACTGAAAACGATATAACTAAATGCAAAGCTAACAGGGAAAATAATATTTTTCCATACCTCTTTTTCTTTGTGATCTTCAATATTCTATTTTGACGTAAAAATAGCGAAAGTTTCTTGAGAAGGCAAAATTCCTCCAAATGAAGTACAATAACATTGGCGGAAAACAAATTTAACCACGCAAAGGAATTGTACTTTTCATGGAAAGAAAATTCGTATAAAAATTGTATTTGCGGAATCCTGTGCAGGTTTTTAATTTTAAATACGTAGAAATTATACACGCTCATAACACGCGTATTGTCCAACGAACTGACATCCAAAGATTAAATACACTGTTGTGCGTCTCTTATTCTGAGGTTAAAAAAGCAGACGATAATTTTGAAAGCGTTTAAAACACCTGCGCGCATTTAATAGCAGGGCAGATGATCTTTTTTCTTTTTTTAGCACTTTCCAACCTAGTTGAAAAGTGCTTATGACTTCGGTTTGTCTGGCCGTCTGCCTTCTGGCCGTCTGCCGTCTGGCCGTCTGTCCGTACTCTAACTCCCGTAAATATGCTCGAATTGCTCTGCAATTTTTATATGTTATTGTCGTTATCTATAGCATGTTCCCTATTTCAACGGAAGTGTGTAGCACTTATAGTTTTTTTACAGGGACACTCAAAAGAATTCCGTTACATTGAGGTCTACGGGGGAAAAGCATTTGCGGTTTATTTAAATAATGTTTCACTACTTTAAACGCATTGAAATTTATATATATCACTAAGGTGCATTAGAAGATGCTTAATATGGAACAGGGTGTGCATAGCACTTATAGTTACTTTACAGGGACAGTCAAAAGAATTCCGTTACATTACGTCTATGGAGAAAAATCGTCTGCGGTTTATTTAAATAATGTTTCACTATTTTAAACGCATTGAAATTTATATAGATCATTAAGGTGCAGTACAAGAGACTTACTACGGAATATTGTGTGTATAGCAGTCATCGTTCATTTACAGGGACACGCAAAAGAATTATCTACTGTCTGTTAACAATAATTCCTGGAAGTGCGTTTTAAGTTATTGAACGCGATTTTAATTTTAACTTGTTTTTTGTCTATTACGTGGTGTGTATAAATTCTGTAGATCCTATACAGGGCAGCACAAAAGTTCGCGAACACATTTCTGTTTATTGACAAACTCCAGACGGAGAATTTTAAACTGTGCTACGCGTTTCCTAACTGAACTAAAATTATCATCCTATGTAGTATATATACAAATCTATAGATCCTATACAGGGCTGAATAAAAGTATTCGGATATTTTTCCGAATATTGTATATGTTGGAAATTCCTGAAATTATGTTTTTAAATATGTTATGCGTTTTCTAAATTGTTTACTTAGATGTTAGCTTTTAGCTTAGTAAACGGTATGATTTGTAAAATTATTTTGGAAGCGTTGGAAAGTGCTATATAATCTATGCTTGACGCATGATTTTTCGTTCTTGTTTTTCTTCTTATATAGTTGATGTTAGAGTAGAAGGTTAAAAAGGCAGAATATTTCTTTTTATAGGCTCTCCAATTAAAATTTTTTATTTCAAGATTTATTTTTGAAGCAGTTTACCTTTTTTTTACGATTAGTTTCACAATAATAATACTTGTATAGTTTTTTTTGTAAGTTGTAAAAAATATCAATATTTATGGCGTATCAAATAAAATATTGTTTAAATTTTTAGGGTACATAAAAAATATTTTAATGGACAAGAATGCAAAATCATAAAAAAAGTAAAATTTGCATAGATCGTAATAATTGCAAAATGTGATCCTAAAAAAGTAAAAGGTTGGGAGGGGGGGGTGGCATTTTCCCTTTTTCAAAATTTCCTTTTTAGCTCACAGGCTATCAAAGCCTGAGAGCTAATGTGCCCGCCCGTTCTGTATGTATGTATGTATGTATGTATGTACGTATGTACGTACGTAACGCGATAACTCGTGATAGAATTATCCGTTTTGCTTCAAATTTTGTTTACAGGTTCATTCTAATAAGGCGCTTCCCTGATTAGTTTTGGGAGTTCATTGGTTAAGTATAAAGGGGGGAAAGGGGGGTTAACTCCCCCTTAATTTAGATAAATGGGTTTTTCATGCAGAAGTATCCGTTTTTCTTCAAATTTCGTATATAGGTTCAATGTGATAAGATGCATCCCTGATTATTTTTGGAAGTTCATTAGTTAAGTATAAAGGGGGGAAATGGGGGGCTAACCCCCCCCCCCCTTAATTTAGATAAATGGGTTTTTCATGCAGAATTATGCGATTTTCTTTAAACTTTGTATATAGGCTCATTGTGGTAAGGCACTTCCCTAATTACTTTTGGGTGTTCATTGGGTAAGTATAAAGGGGGTAAACGGGGGGCTAATCCCCCTTAATTTAGATAAATGGGTTTTTCATGCAGAATTATCCGATTTTCTTCAAATTTTTTATATAGATTCATTGTGGTAAGGCGCTTGCCTGATTAGTTTTGGGTTTTCATTTGTTAAATATAAAGGGGGGAACGGGGGGGGGGGGCTCACCTCCCTTAATTTAGATAAATGGGTTTTTCAAGCAAAATTATCCGATTTTTTTCAAATTTTGTGTATAAATTCATTGTACTAAGGCGCTTGCCTGATTAGATTTTGGGGGTTTATTGGTTAATTATAAAGGGGGGGGTCTAATCCACCCTTAATTAATTGTATATATCTTTATTTTTCGAATGGCATTATTATTTGAAAAAATAGCATAATATACAATTAGTGTGAATAGCCTGTGAGCTCAATGCCCTCAGTTTAACTGGGCAGTTTTCTTTTTTTATTTCTTTATTAATGTCCTGTAGAAGAAACAGCTTGTAAAATAACAATATTTTTTTAAAGAAATTTGTGGTTAATGAAAAACGGACACGTGAATAATTATTTAAATCATACACATTTTGCATTATTTTTTTTTAAATTTCATTTTATATTCGGAAAATGTTAAATTTATTTACAAAGTATGAAACAAAATTCAAAATATATATTGGAAGAGGTACTCAATCTACTTAAATACTAAAGAAAAACAATTGTTATCGGAAGTACACCACTGATTTTATTATAATAAAGCGTCTGTTTTTCACAACCCACCTCCCCTCAAACAAACAAATCTTTAATTACCATAGTAAATTCAGGTACAGTTTTGAAACATATTGCATTTGAAAGAGAATTTTATTTTTCCTATTCGACGGTTAAAAATTGAAATTGTGCAATATTTAGAAGTTAAAAAAAATCACTGTAAAAGCGAAATTTACTGTTCAGTTGTTGCCGCTGTTAACATGACGTCATTGTTACTCTTAGATAGCTTGCGCTCTATAATATAGATTGTTGCTCTCAGTTTTACAAAAGTTGTTAATTAATATGAAAAGCAAATGAGAAACTGCCTTAATTTAAAAAAAATTGTTCATGGAGTACATGCCGCATTATGTTTGTATTATAATTTATAATTGCATATTGATTGAAAATTACCTATTTATAAAGCATTTTCCTGTAAGTCAGTAAATAAATTAATCAATATAGCTTAATTTTCCAGGGATCATAAAAATCAGTCAGAATCAGACCCTTTAAGTGCATTAAAGCATTCCTGAATAATATATATTTCTCATCATTTTAAAATATATTAAAAATTCACATTTTGGTCAAACTGTGACTTCACAACATGGTGGTATTTTGATAACACAGGTGACGTAGTGTTTGTGACTTGCAGTAACGTCACAGTGACGTCACAAAAATTTAAAAAAATGTCAGAAACATATTTTTTTACATTAAATAACATATTTTGTAGTGTTCTTGAAATTTTTTTATGATTTCCAAGCAATTCACATTTTAGTCACAATGTGACGTCACTGAGTGGTTGTATTTTGGTCACAGATGTGACGTCACTGTGACGTCACGGTGACCATGCATGCTATGCGGGTATTAATCGAAATAAATATCCAAACATTACTTAAACGGGGGGGGGGGGGCGTTTTAAGATTCACAACACACAGATTGATTGCATACGCTAGTCATAATGAATTTTATTCGTTCGCTATGCCAAATTTAAATGAATTTAATGAAACATGAGATTAAACCTATTAAAGTTTAATATTATGTGAAAAACTACGAACACCCAATATTTTCCGTTAATATATCTTGGCATTACAAATATGTACACTACCGCTCATAATTTCAATACACCCCTTGTTTTTTCTGTTTTTCGAAGAAATACACAAAGTTATAAACCCCCGCATAAATATAACCTTTTATTCAAGCAAAGTATATTTCATTACTTAATTTAGCATACACAACAGAATTTTGTCTTAAATGTTCCCTTCATCAAAGTAACAACCTTTAGAAGCGATCCCCGCCGCACACAATCGTAGCATCCTATTGGTTAGTTTGTTCAAAATTTCGGATCCAATGTTATCCTAATTGTATTTAATCACCTCCGACACATGATTTCGGCTTGCAATATTTATATATCCGTTGTACCTGTCCAAACGATCCCAAACTAGTTCAATATGGTTGCAGTCTGGAGTATAGGGCAACCAAACCATTTTTGGAGCACTTGTTGATGTTGTTTGGATTGAACATACTTTCTACACAGATTTGAAGTATGTTTCAGGTCGTTGTCTGTTGTAGAATGAATTCCAGACCAATAATGCGTGTGCCAGAGTGAATAGCATGCCGCACAAGGATGTTGTGGTGTCGTTTGGAGTCCATGATCCTATCTATGCTTACAGACAGACAGACAATATCACCAACTACACCTCACCAAAACTTTCCCGAAACATGATAGAACCCACTTCAAGCTTGACAGTAAGTTGGATACATGCGCTGATCCATAGAACAACAACCAATCTGACGTCTCTTAGAACAAAATATTTTGAATTTCGATTAGTTACGAAAAAGTACCCTTTTCTACTGATCACAGATTCAACCATTGTGTTCTCTAGCCCAGTTAAGCGTTTTCCTTTTATTAATATGACGTAGAAGTGGTTTTCTTGCTACTACACAACTCTTCAAGCCAGAGGATTGGTGGAGAAGGTTGGTTGTAGATATTGATAGATGCATGTTATTTTCTCTTGTTTCCATCACTTCAGCGCGAATTTGACGGACTGTTGTGAACTTATTTCTTTTGGATACCACTCTAATAAATTTATATTCCAGTTTTGAAGTATTTTGAGGATTCCCAGGACATGAGCAGTCAAAAACACTCTTGGTATCAGCATGCCTCATAAGAATTTACTGCACCCCATCAACAGAAACTTTCTGCAAAAGAGCGATATCTTGCACTTCATGACATGACATTCTTAGAGCAACAATCACGGAACATTTTACAATTGATAACTCTTTTCCATGAGCCATATGGAAAAAAATAACACTATTGTTCGAAATAGTAACGTTAACCACTACCAAGAAAATTTTCTTATGCAGTCTTGCTGTATTATCCAGTTTTGCTTTAAAATTAAGCAAGCGCACATATACCTAACATCATGCTAAACAACTTACTCCGTCACTCCTGTGTATTTTGCATAATATGATGCAGGGATCAAATACAATACACTTTTCTCTAAAATTTTTGTTTCGGGGCAACATTCCAAAAAGATATTTTTAGCCTTTTTTTATGGCCAATATTTCATACAGAAATGAATGGAAGCAGCTTCATAAACAACAGCACTGTGAATATTACACTGAAGTACCGTATTTTGAATGACTTTGATGGGAAAAATAAGAGGTGTATTGAAATTAATGAACAGTAGTGTATTACATAGCGAGAAGTTATATTGGCACACATGAAAAGAAGAAAATGTACGCGCATGATCTAAAATCAAAAGTCAGGAAAAAAGTGAGAGATATTTTCCTTTGCTGCATATTCCGGCTGCTGTTTTGATATTATTTTATCGCGGAGATTAATGTCTAATACTACCTAGATGATTTTTCACTTTTTTTTCATCACTAAATACGTGTTTTTCTATTTTTATCGCAGAAAAATACTGAAAATTTATTTGAAAAGGTATCCAAACTTGCCTTGTTTGGTCATAAAAAAAAAGTTTTTTTTTTTTTTTTTTTTTTTTTTTTTTTTTTTTTTTTTTTTAGATGCAAGTAATTTTTTTTCTAAGAATAAGTCATTGGAAGAAAAGGCCAAAAATTTAATTAAGTATTTTTGTATATTTACTGCAGACATCCCTTATCTCAAATCTATCTCTTCATATCTCTAAAATATCTTGATTTCTAAAGTTTCTCAAGTTAAAGTAACGCTTTTCGGAATCTTTGGTAATTTGGAAGATGTATATAAAATTTCATGCTAAATTAAGATACGCATTCTTTTTGTAAGCAGAAATATATTTTTTATTATAAGTGGTTTAAGAGATAATCGTCATTACCTCTATTTTGTATCGCCTTGTATTACATTATTATTATACAAAATCTTATACAATTATTTATATAGATTTCTGTGTTTGGGTGGTAGATCTTGTCAGTTAATGCGATTTTGTATATGTAACACTGTAAGAATAAATGTTTCTTGATCAAATAAGAAGGTTTTCGAAAATATAATATAAGCTCTTTTGAATTTTTGTGGACGTTCTCGAGTAGGTCTTTCAGTGTATTAATCATATTTCTCATCCCGGTTTCAACACGAATATTGATGTTTTGGATACTATGGATATTCAAGTACACTTTTTCAGCTGCATAACAGAATTGAAGACATTAAAGAGTAACCAAAAAAATCATCATTTTGTGCTGTTCATTCAGCATGGCAGTCTGTTAAATATGTTAGTTGAATATTAAAATAGTTTTACTTTAGAATTGATAGCATTCGAAAAACCGATATTCCGTTTTGATATCAGATTTAAAAAAAAATAACTAATACACTGTAAAATTTATTTGAAAACGTTTACGAATATTACAAACTGCAAAAGAAACTTCTATTTCAAAAACGCGTCTTTAAATCTCAGAAATCTCTTGGTTTCTGAGGTTTCTTCAGCTAAAATAACTCTTTACGGAATCATTGATAAAGCGGAAGAGATTATATTACATTTTAGTAAACTTCTATGATAGTTCAACAAACATTTCTTCTTTTTACAGCATAAGAGTTTCCGATGTACTATATTTTAATAGAATATGTGGTGGGATCGTAAAAAAAAATAATAATCTTTTGTACATTTTATTCAACAATTCGTCTCAGATAAAAATTAGCCTTTTGAGGCCAAATGTCTTTTTTTTTCAATTTGTGCCAAAAATAAAGCTTTGGGGTTCACCCCCATACTGAATTTGTAACACACTCTGAAATGTTAATGCGAATAGTATATAATTTCAATGCGAATATAATAATGTCTTACTAAGACTTAGTATGTCAAACGGGAAGTCTTTCAGTAAATAAACAAATGATAAATTCATTAATAATAAATATAAAAAATTTGAATGCGTGAAGTTTTTTAAGCATACCTCATAAGCTACACTGTAAGAAATGACCAATGTTTCTTATTTTATGAAAATATGCTATAACCACGAACGAAAATATAATATAATCTTCTGAGTTATCCGAAATTTCAAATAGCATGTTACATTGTCTTTTGAACCCCCAGAAACGAATACATTTTCAAAATTTAAAGAATAATTTATAAAAACAAATTATTTTTAGCTGCCCGAATTTTTCAGAAACGTTTCCGAAGGGATTTTATAGTGTATTAATGAGTGTCCTCAGCCCAGAATACCTGTTTTTCGAATGCTATCAATTCTGAAGTAAACATTTTCATGCTCAAAAAAATGTTTAACGGACAAACATGCAAAATTAACAGCGTTAACAATAACATTAAAATACATAAAGTTCTTTACTCTTTCATGTATAAATTAACTTATGCGGCTGAAAACGTGTACTTGAGAATGGATAACATTCGAAAAACAGGTATTCCAGCCTGAGGACACCAATTAATACACTTTAAAAACCCTTCGGAAACGTTTCTGGAAAATTCGGCAGCTAAAAATAATTTGTTTTTATAAATTATTCTTTAAATTTTGAAAATGTATTCGTTTCTGGGGATTTAAAAGACAATGTAACATGCTATTTGTAATTTCGGATAACTCAGAAGATTATATTATATTTTCGTTCGTGGTTATAGTATATTTTCATAAAATAAGAAACATTGGTCATTTTTTACAGTGTAGGTGTCTGAATGATATCATATTTTTAATGTGCATATTTTAATCTTCTAAAAATCGATTTCTATTGAAATTTGCAGAAGTTACAATACATATATTTATTTCGAATATTAATTAAAAAATTTATAAATTACTAAATTAATATTCGCAAGCGATATATATTGTAACCTATAATAACTTTAAAAGAAATCGATTTCTAGAAATATCAATTAACCGAAATTGAAATTATTTTTGATTAATGCTTACAAACCTACACGAAGTTCGTTGTGAAACTATTATTATTAAATTTAACATTAGAATTTCAAAACGTAAATGTGTAGAATTCCCAAAAATCTCGACGGAACAGCTTCCCGTTCGGTATACTAAAGTAAACTTTACCAAAGAATACAAATATGAATTCAAAATTTGGTATTCGCATTCAAAAGTTTACAGTTTGTTACAATTTCCGTTTGGAGAGGGGGGACTTAAGCTAATTTTGTTAACATAAAATGTAAGAAAACATAATTTCATGTCGAATGCCTATTTCCGTTTTTATATGGGAGTAAAATGTATATATATATATATATATATATATATATTGGCCTATTGTACGTGTACCGCATAATGTGTTATGTGTGCCACATCATTTTACGCCTTAGTGCAAAGCTTAAAAAATAAATTAAAAACATTAGCAAGTGCAAAATTAGCGAAATCTTGTTATCTTAACTGTCAATGCTTGTTATTTTAATTGTTACCATCCTACATTTACTTAAATATTTGCTTTATTATAACATATAGCTATATTTATATATATTTTACTTTTTTGTCATATATACATACATATTTTTCCAAGAATTGATTACTTCCAAACAGGATAGCCTCATGCCACACATCCATATGCCCTAAGATTTAGACAGATGGCTAATTCCACTAACAAAACTTGTATTATTTATACTTGTATTATTTGAATAATGTAAAATAAATATTTCACAACAGTCTGAACACACACCCAGAAAAAAGTTTTGTTGAATCAACAAAAATTTGGTTGACCCAACAAAACTTTTTGTTTAAATATAGGTCAATGGAAATTTTGTTTGAATCAAGAATTTTTTTTTTTTAATTCCAAAAAAAAACTTTGTATCGTCAGCATAAAATTTTTGTTAATTCAAGTAAAATTGTTCAATTTTACTTGAATTTTGCAAAAACAACCAACATGTACTCAACAAAACATGTTTTGTAGTTTTAATCAATTCCTTTTTCTGGGTGCCAAAACATCTTTTATACATAAGCTGGGCTCGAAGCGTATAGCAGAAATATTACTTTTCCTACCACCGTTTCGAAACAATATCGTCATGATATATTTCTATTGCTTATTTTTAATAAATGTACCCGTAAGATTGATGTTTGGTGTTACTATTAGAAGCAATGAAATTTCTGCAATACGCTTTGAGCCATCCATAAGATAAGAATATTATCTGAAGATGTACCTTTTAGTTCATCTGGTGTATATTGTTTTACGAAATTGTTAAAATGTAATGAAAATGTGTCAACAATCTGTGAAATCTTACAATTGACTAATTTTGTCTCCTCTATATCAATGAACGTATTTCTGTTTTTTAGGGAAAGTTTAACATTAAAAAAGTGTGTATTATCTTAAAATGTCATTTTTTACTCAAAAAACATTAAAAAAAATTCTCATTTGACTTTTAAACTGCAAAAATAAGGCTGAAGTCTCGTACGAACTGCGTGCGTGCTACGTAACACTATATTTTGTTTTAAATGCAAAATTGCTTGCTATCTTGTTTTAACGTTTGGAAATATGGCGTGGTTTGTGAGTATTGATAGTCACTCGGACTGAAATAGAACAAAAAAAGTCTAGAAAAAATTACTAAAAAGAATCAAAAAACAAAAGCCATATAAAACCATACTCCAGTCATAAGCGCAATATTTGTTAGTTATTAACGTTGAAAGTTAATATCTTTAAAGACAATGTAATTTTAATAGCCTTCCTTCTTTATATGTGTCTATTTAGCCTACTGTGTCTTATTGTAATGATACGATTGTTAGCGTGCCCTAATCAATACAACCAAAGGAATAAGACTGTCAGTTTAGTCTTTTCCTCTGCATAATTAATTTTTTTCAACAATTTTCCAATGTAACTGAAATTACTCCAAGTTATGGGTTATACCGGTAAAATGTAAAATTTCGTAAAACAATATTTTAATAATAACACGATTTTACAATTAACTGCATTAATGACTTAATGCCTTCCATGTGGTCTGTACACAATATATTTTAATGCAGTCTTGTACTGACTAAATTCCATTAGGTGACCACCATTTTCTCATTTTCCCTAATAATGTAACATTTTACGAACTTTCAAGACGGCAAAATGTATCTATATATTTAACGAACATAATTAAGCGATACTTTTAATATTAATTCACGTACACTGTAAACAATACATATGTAAATTCATTAGTATTTACCATATAATTTTACAGAAAATTACACTTTTTCAGACTAAACTGTGAAAACCTGAAAATGTATGTCTTGAAAGTACAGTGTTGGAAAACTGGCATGTTTTTAAGGACGAAATTTGTTTATTTACGGGATTTGCCTGTAATCTCTGCAAAACGTATTTATACTTGTATATATTACAGTGTATAGAGATTTTTTTTAATATATTACTAGGGGGCCTACCCCCTGCGAGCTACGCTCGCCAACCCCCGCTCAGACTTCGAGGCCTCTAAAAACATGGCAGCGTGCTTTATTTTTTAAATATTGGTAAATCTGCAATTGGGTTGTCATGCTTCTAACGTTTTAATGGGGCATTTTTTGATTATCATGGCCTCATACACAGCTGTTGCCACAACGGACGACTGTTTTCGGGATCGATAAGTAAAATCAATTACAACTTGAAAACCAGCTTGTATGAAAGGTTTAGGTTTAAATTGTGGCTACCTCTCGGACTTTACTTATTCTATTCTTCCTTTGCGTTTAAGGATGAGAAAAATTCCATCTGCTTGTGAATAACATTAAGAACCACGGTATTGAAAAGTACTATGTTATACACGTTTTCAGTAACAGGTTTTAATTTTCTCTCTATTTTAGTGCACCATCAAGCATATTTTCATGTTATTTTAAATATGTAAATTATTTATTTTAATTAATATGTATATACGAATTTTCTAATAATTATTTATCATACAAAAGTAATTAAATATTTTGTGCATGCATGCCTGCATTTATTCGGCATCAATTGATGAGATATTTAAACAAATTTGCTATCCGCGGTAATTTTCACCATGTTATGTCACTTGAATATTGTCCATAAGAAAATCGGGTACTTTTCCAGTATAGGATCCTTTGCTTTTAGGTTTGGCGTAATTCGAGCTTCAAAAAAGGATAGATTCGTTAATATACATAGATTTGTTGCCAAAAATTATGAAAACAAACCCAATAAACTTTTGATGCTTTTCTATTATAGGGGTCTTGACGTTTTTTAAAAATCTTGGCGGAAAAAACCAAGCAGGATAGAAAACCAAGCAGGATATTTTATTCTCCTTCCGTTCAGTTGGGCAATTATTATTTTATATATTCGTTTCAAATATCCGAATTAGTGATTTTATAAATTCGTTTAATTAAATTTTACAAAAAAGTAACAAAATGATATCAATAAATAATAATTACTATTAATTCCTTTTCCCTCTTTCTTTTGCGTTTACATAAATGACGTCATTTGGACGAATTTATTCAGAATATTTTCAGTTTATAAATTAAATTAAATGCTGACAGACGATTGAATCCTGACGATAGAAATGTGATTTTTTTTTCAAATTTTCCTGAAAAACATAATTTAATCACAATCTTGTCTTCATTATCGATTGAAATAAAAGATAAATTCAATTTCAATTTGAAAATGACGAATAAAAAGAAATCAATAATCCCTATCGGGATCCTTTTCAATTTTTTCCCTTTTTTGTCACAAAAAAACTGAGTAATTAGTTGCCATCATTACAGAAATGTCATTAAAATTGGAAAAAAAATTAATATCTCGAAAACTAATTCTAATTTCGAAAATTCTATTACCAGTTTTGACATCCGCGGATTTTTGTGGACAATTGGTATTAATTTCACCATCAAGCGTTTAATATTTTATTAAAAATAGCCCTGAAACATAATCAGTCGTTTAATCAGTCCTTTCATAAAATCGTTTCATAAATTCGTTTCATAAAATCGTTTCACAAATTCGTTTCATTAGGATTTTATATATATAGGGTAGATAAATTGTTCTTACTGCTTTATTTAAAAGTATAACAAATATTTTCATTGCATTTCTTCAAGTTTACTATTGACACTTTGTTGAATATATTTTAAAAGCTATAAAACAAAAACTATATTCTTAAATAGACAATCAGAAAGATATATTTTTATTTGAAATGCTTTTTTACTGTCTCTCTTCCAACCTCGGAATCGCGTACATGCCGATTTTGAAACGAAACGAATTAAAATGAATAAAATGACGATCAGAAAAACATTACGAAAACAAAAAAGCCTGTTTCAACGACATTCAAATCCTATGGATTGTCATTTCCGATGTGACAGTCTCCGGAGTAAATAGGATGATAAACAGCATAGAAAAGGGGGAGAAAAGCGTGGCTTAAGAAGAGCTTGGGTGTTTCAGAGAAAATTTAGAAATAAATGCATTGAAGATATTTTAAGCATTTAAAGTGTCATTTGCCACCGCATACAGACAAGGATTACGAAAGATTTTTTTCCTTAAGATAAAGATAGTTTTATAGGTAACGATTCATCTGTATTTAAAAAAACCGAGATATATGTTAGTGTGTAGCTTATATGATGTACATGAAACTGTAATACATTTTAAATGAAAGATTAAAAAGTGAAACAATCAACTTAAAGTAGAAATCCCTGCATACTAAAAAATTAAATCCGTACGTTACTTTGTATTAAAATATTAAGTGATAAAAGAAATTAAGAGCCCACATAAAGGTTCTTACACGATTTCTCGCACGCATTTTAATATTTTTAAATGATTTTTTTGCATAGGATAGCTGAGGTCGATCCCTAACGTTGTCAGTTTTTACTTTTTCGATTTTGGTTCCAGTTTTTTTATATAAGGGTACTTGCACTTACAGAACCGGTTCCAACCAGTTAAAAAATTAAAAATGTCCGCTTATAAAAAAATTGTAACTAAAAAAAAAAAAAAAAAAAAAAAAAAGACTAGCAACGTTAGGGATCGACCTTAGCTATCCTATGCAAAAACAATCTTTTAAAAATATTGAAATGCGAGCGAGAAATCGCGCAAGAACCTTCCCATAGACTTAACATTAGCTTGAGTGTTTCTTCGTGTGACTAGCGTAGGCTCTTAAGTGAAAAAAAATAATTGAATATATTTTCCTGTAACAGCTACTTCAATTGTTTGTTTTTATCTGTAGCATTTTCGAATTAAAATGCACATCTAGAATGAGATTTCATAAGTATGAAAGAACATATACCTGTTGTAGTACACAACTTGAAAATATTTATGAAATGTTTGAGTGTTATATATATATGCGTAGAGTCATATACATATTCCATGCTTAAAAAACATGTTAAATTCAATAAAAACATGTTGGAATGATCTTCAAATCTATATATGCGTTTTTGTTTAAGATACACTCGTGAAAATGAGCTAAAATAGTACATACTTTACCACGGATCAAAGCTTTTTGGATTCTATATTGCTTTTATTAGCTGTTTCTTAGACAGTATTAGCTATATATTCTAAATTATATATTGCCTAAATCTAGACCAATAAGTTGACATGCAATATTGTCCCAATATTGGGTTGTTTACATTTGGCATAGTTTTTCCTATATTACTGGTATTTCGCCATTTTATTGAAAATCTTTCGAAAGTAAAAACCAATATTTCTGCAATATTGGCGTTGCATTATTAATATGTCTAATTAATGCTACGATTTAACTAATATTTTTATGACACTAGAAGTATTTCCAATGAAATTAATATGGTGGGCCTTAGTACAACTAATATTGATCTAATGATTACAATGGGTAGTAGAACTTGACACATTGTTTGTGCTCGAGAGTTGTACGCACATTAGATTCTTTAGCTTACTGGAGATAATACATCAAAAGAATCGAGACTAACCCTCGTATTGAACTCGTGGTATCTCTTTTTGTCTAGCATCCTAATCACTATAGAAAACACCCGTTATATAAGTATTTGGATGAATGTATATGAAGCACCTATATGAAAGAGAAATTTTAAGAAGTATCACATTTATTAAAATGCACATATTACAAATCAACATCTGAGTAAATCATTATTGTTGTTAATAATCAGTTGAAAAATGTTCTTTATTTCTTAAATATACCTTCTTTTGCTACAATCATATAACCTTAATTAAAAGCTGATGAAAATGTTATATGAAAATGTTATGAACTCGTGGCATCTCTTTCTGTCTAGCATCCTAATCACTGTAGAAAACGCCCATTCTATAAGTATTCGGATGAATGTATATGAAGCACCTATATGAAAGAGAAAATTTAAGAATTATCACATTTATTGAAATGCGCATATTACAAATCAACATCTGAGTAAATCATTATTGTTGTTAATAATCAGTTGAAAAATGTTCTTTATTTCTTAAATATACCTTCTTTTGCTACAATCATATACCCTTAATTAAAAGCTGATGAAAATGTTATAACAGCTTCTTTGCGACCATGTTCTATGAAATAAAAACATAATCTAACTAAAAGAAATAATGCATACATGTGATAAGTGATTGTAAAAATACTATCTCAATTTAAATTTGTAAGAAAATGGTGATACATGAACAGGTCACGTAGAAGAAAACTGTGCTGTTCGTGACTCTTTAAAGATGAAAACTCAAATTCATTGTGCTGTGAATGTGATTATTTTATTCTTTCAGCTAAAAGACGAATATTACACAGTTAATAAAAAAAACATAAGTTGTATAACGTTGACTGAAAATAAATAAGACGACGAAAAACGAACTATTCAATATTGCAACGCTGAAATGTCTTTTAATTTTTTTATCACCATGATTATGCTAATCTCCAAAGATGAATTATATTTTATTTCGTATGATATTATGCATTTTGGCATAATAATTTCAGACGCTTGACAGAATATGATAATTGTGTCTAAAATAAATATATGTCTGTGAATTCATGTTCTAACAGTTATAAATTACAAAAATAGAATGCAAGATCGACAAAATATTTTTAACCAAATAATTTTTGTGCAACAATTTTAAAGAACACACCGTAAAATCCAAAAATAAGGTCGTAATTTATGGGTGCGCGTTATACGCCGAATATAAAAATTATAGATTTAAAAATAAGGAAAAATATGAGAATAATAAAATTAGATTTCTACATGTACCGTAAATACTGTTTATTTATTAGGAATGACATTACCTTATGACCTTAAAAATTTTCATTTTCGGTAACATGAAAAGTTCGTCATATTCTTCTTCTGTTATATCTTCAGGCAGATCACCGAATTCTGTTTCATCTTCACCATCACTCTGATACATAAATACGTAATCTAGATTGTTTGATATACTACATCTTTTAAATGACTCTTGAATTAGGTCAAGTTTAATTTCCTTCCATGATTTTATTATACACTCACACACTATTTCTAGACTGGCATGACGCATTTGCCCTCTTTTTGTAAATGTTTTGTCACCTGCTAACATTCACGTATTCCACTAGCGTTTTAAATTTCCTTTGAAAGGTTTATTGATACACACATCTAAAGACTGGACTAATGATGTTAAGCTGATGGGAATAACTTTTTTGCAATCTTTCATCAATTTCTTTGTATTATCCGTTATATGGGATCTGAGCATGTCCCAAACTAAAATACTTACTGGATACCACTGTTGGAAAGCCTAGGAACATCCTTGGAATTAATGATATCGAAAGATAAGAGCATCGCATATATACGTACATTTCAGGTTTCTTTGTAAAGAAAAGGGTGCGCGTTATACGGTGAATCTACCTAAAAATAAAAAAATACAGTCTCAAATCGTAGGTGCGCGTTATACGCCGGATTTTACGGTCATATTTTTTTTATGTATTTCCTGTCCTTTTCTTCGAAGTTATTTACTCATTTTATAAAGTTTTTATTACTTTGTACACGTTCCCCAAATATAAAGAAAAGTTTCTACAGTTTAAATTCGATAATTCTTTAACTGTTCGTCTTCTCTTAATATTCACGCAGCGTTTGTTATACTTTAGTGGGATTCTTTATGACATAGGTAAAACAGAAACGGATTGCTGCTTTATGGTCGAACGTTATTCATTAATTTATCTTTATGTAAAATCTACTTACAAAAGGGAGTTCTCTTTTTAATGAAATTTTAAGTTAAAGCAACTTCATTACGTTGTAATTTTAAAGCAATTTATAAAGCTATCGATATATATTCTAGAAAATTATTATGGTTTCTTAATATCTTAAGATTTAAGGTGTTACACCTAGTCAAATATTTTGAAAAGTTGCAGTTTTAGAGGCTTCAATGTGGTGCTGAATTTGGCCATGTTCTTCCTTTGGGTTTGCGGCTATAAAAAACCAGCTATTAGGGGAAACAACGAAAAAGCGTTCCATACAAAAGGATATTTGAAGAATTCACTTTTTTTTTATTCTGCTACTGTAACTATATAAATGTATAGATCAGCATAATATAAGGAATATTCATTTATTTCAGATTAATTTTGCGTTAATTATAGAATTTGTTAGAAATATAATGTTAAAATAAATTAGGTTATAGACAATGTTTATAAAAATGAGTGAAATTTCAAGTGTTGTTTAAGTCGAGGTTTGTTTATAAATTATGTAAATTAAACTTATTCTACTTAATATATTTTTACTTCACGATTTCAATGTTAATTTTTAATATTTAGAAAATTTTTCATTTAAAGTTTGGAAATTATGTTTTCATAAAATTTTTCATCATTTAATATTTAAATAATAGAAGCATATGCTTTTGTTTTCAGTAATTTGGTTTCTGAGCTCATAATTGTGACAAAAAAGGTAAATTAGAGAAATAACGTAAAATCCTACGTTAATGCAAAGCGTAAATAAACGATCACGACGCCATTTTATCTATTGTGACGTTACAAAAATATTGTCCTGAGACAAGCAAGAGCATCTGAATTCCATTTTTCCTACAAACACTGGAGGTGAAGGAAGAACCATGGAACTAAGAATCTATTTATAGTTCCATGGGTAGAACAAGCCAAAAACCTAGTTTTCTCCATGGGGTATTATCCTTTCGTGCCATTGCCAAAATTAAGTAAAGAATAGACCGGTTTTTTCACAAAACGTTTATATTTTTTTCTTCTGAGTCAACCAGGAAAGGGAATGTTTAAAAACAAACACTTTCTTCAACCAATACACTACTACATTTTTTGTCTCGTAGAGATCATTGCAGGAATTGTCATGGCGACGTAGGCCAATCATATCATAGACCTGTGCAATATAGACCAATAAAATCGCTCCATATCATGTGTACATTGGGAATCATAAAGGTGGGCTGTGTAAAGAACGGAAAGGTTTTTTCTTGCATCCAAAAGTACTTTAACCAACAGTGACGGCAGCTGCCCTTTCTTTATACATGGCTTGAGTACACTTGTAAAGCAGGGACTGGGTCGAAGGTAATTAATACCTTCCTGTCCCTCGCCCGTGATACCCTGTTCATCTATACCAGGCATGTCAAATTCGTTTACCACGGCGGGCCAAATTAAGCATTATGTACAAAGCCGCGGGCCACATAAAAAAATGTAGATAATACCATTGCACACGATAAAATTTGTTACAAAACACAGGCCAAGTTAAAGAAATATTCACAAGTTTCAAAGTTATTGTTATACATAGCTTATTTTATCTTATTTTTCGAAAAAATACTGAAATGTTCTTTTCATCAACGAAATCTGTAAAATATTACTGAATTTTCTAAATTGTATTTATTTCAAAAATTGATTGTTCTCGCTGATTTCTTAATCTTGATATGATCAAAAGCATAGCTGCTAATCTTGCGTGTTTTCTTAGATTAAGAAATAAAAATAAGCATATTTTGAAACAAAAAAGTTATTTAATAAAATGTGTCTTGTACCCATGCGCTACTTATTTAAGTTGATTTATTAAATACATTTTCTGGTTCAAATTTTGTTTATTGATTTGAAAAAAAAAAGTTGGCAGCTATGCAAAGATGTATAAACGTGCGCTGCTGAATATAGCTAAAATATGCCTAGTTGCATACTATAGTTTAAAAAATAGGTCGATTGATGAATAATTACAGAAATTTGGAAACCCCATATGTAGGCGTGTCAAAACTGGACGCCAATGGGCAGATTGTCACCATTAAATTTATTAGCATTTTTCGCATACATTTTCTTAGTATACTTCGCCTAAATTTTATTAGTATTCTTATTAGGCGAAGGATAGTAAAACTTTAGTGGTGGCAATCGGCTCATTGGCGTCCATTTTTTACACCACTGCCCAGGGGTGCAAAAATATAGGCCCCAAATGGGCTGATTACCACCATTAAATTTCATTAGTATTCTTCGTCATATTTTATTAGTATACTTCGCCTAAATTTTATCAGTATTCTTATTAGGCGAAGAATACTAAAACTTTAGTGGTGGGAATCAACCCATTGGCGACTAGATTTTTGCACCCCTGCCTCTGCCCATATCCATATATTTTTGTTTTAATATGAAATCGCACTGAATTTTGATTAACCACGCAGTAATGAATTCAGAAGAATAATTTCAACATCAATCATTAGAGTTGCAGTAAATAGATTAAACTGGTTTTTATATTTCTTCAAATTCAAAAATCCTTTTTTTAGCACTTTCCAACCTAGTTGAAAAGTGCTTATGACTTCGGTTTGTCTGGCCGTATGGCCGTCTGCCGTCTGGCCGTCTGGCCGTCTGCCGTCTGGCCGTCTGCCGTCTGTCCGTGCTCTAACTCCCGTAAATATGCTCGGATTGCTCTGCAATTTTTATATGTTATTGTCGCCATCTATAGCATGTTCCCTATTTCAACGGAAGTGTGTAGCACTTATAGTTATTTTACAGGGACACTCAAAAGAATTCCGTTATATTGCGTTCTATGGGGAAAAATCATTTGCGGTTTATTTAAATAATGTTTCACTAATTTAAACGCATTGAAATTTATATATATCACTAAGGTGCATTAGAAGAAGCTAAATATGGAATAGGGTGTGCAGAGCACTTATAGTTACTTTACAGGGACAGTCAAAAGAATTCCGTTACATTACGTCTATGGAGAAAAATCGTCTGCGGTTTATTTAAGTAATGTTTCACTATTTTAAACGCACTGAAATTTATATATATCACTAATGTGCATTACAAGAGGCTTACTACAGAATATTGTGTACATAGCAGTCATCGTTCATTTACAGGGACACACAAAAGAATTCTCTACTGCCTGTTAACAATAATTCCTGGAAGTGCATTTTAAGTTACTGAACGCGATTTTAAATTTAACTCACTTTTTGTTTATTACGTGGCGTGTATAAATTCTGTAGATCATATACAGGGAAGCACAAAAGTTCGCGAACACATTTCCGTTTATTGACAAACTCCAGATGGAGAATTTTAAACTGTGCTACGCGTTTCCTAACTGAACTAAAATTTAGCATTCTATGTAGTATATATACAAACCTATAGATCCTATACAGGGCTGAATAAAAGTATTCGGATATTTTTCCGAATATTGTATATGTTGGAAATTCCTGAAATTATAATTTTAAATATGTTATGCGTTTTCCAAATTGCTTACTTAGATGTTATCTTTTAGCTTATTAAACGGTATGAATTGTAAAATTATTTTGGAAGCGTTGGAAAGTGCTACATAATCTATGCTTGACGCATGATTTTTCGTTCTTGTTTAACTATTTTTTTAATATAATTTTTGTATATTCTAAAAAATTCCACTTCGATGATTTTTGAAGTAATGCCCGTCACTATTTAAATTGAAATACATTTTCTTTTTGAAAATTGTTTTATCAATATGATAAATTCTATTTGAAAACGGTAATATTATTAAATAACAAGATAGCATTATTAAATTTGCCTTGAAGTTGAAGTTTACTTGGGTGCTTCGTAATTTCAAATGAAAACTCCAAGTACTTTGTCTAGTGGTGGACTTTTAAAAATCCACATTCATAATTTTTGGATTAAAAATGAAAATTGTAACAATTTTTAACAGATCGAAAATAAAAGTTGAAACTTTATAATGAAAATCCACCAAATTTCGTATAAGAAGGTAGATCTGTTTATCTCCATACTTATATTTCCAAGATATTTTCTAGCTTGACGATTATTAAGAATGTGCATATGCATACGAATTATAAGTTTACAAACACTAAGTTTTTATGAACATAACCGGTTTTTTAAAAATAAATTCGTTATAGATAAATCTTTCTAGCAATGGTACTTATGCTTATAGTATTTTCAAATTTCTTTAACTGCTCTAGACAACATTTCTTCAATTTCATTTTGAATGATTGCGACTCGCGGGACATTTAATGTAATAAAGACAATAATTAGTTTTTCTTAAAAGCAAATGTATTTCATTCAATAAGCTTGGTGAAAGCAGCTTGATTCTCTTTTAAGAAGTATAAGTTTCAATTCTGACAGTTTATCTTTTCGATGTTTAGCCATATTTTTGTAAAATTTCTTTATAATTTGTGCTGTGGCACATCTTAATGTTACATTCTTTCCAAACTCCTACAGTGTCTACATATCAAACATGAAATTTCAGTTTTATTTTTAATATAATTGTGTTGTGAACCACCTTTAAAAAGCATGCGTTGTCCATCTTCAGTTTATCATATTTATCCATAAGATAAAGATCGTTAACATATATATATATATTTTTTATAAATGCTGGGTGTTATGAGAGTATGTCAATAAAATGTGTGTATATCAATAAAAAATGAAACAAAACAAAGAAAGATCACGTAGGATTTCAGAAAAATCACACACAATTACTAACCTAAATAATGAAAATTATTAAAGAGCTAAAATCCAAAATTTATATGTTCGACTAAAGCCCAAGTGAAGAATCTGGATGGCATATTTGGGGTTCTGTGTCAAACACAAAAGTAACAATTTGTTCCACTTTCAAAGCAACTCATTTAAAGCTATTTAATTATATATATATATATATATATTTTATTTTTATTTTAACTGGTCTTAATAAGCGCTGAATTTTATTACTTTTATAATACATTTCTAAGTATTTAATAAATACAGCATCTTATATTGTAAAGTCATGTAAAATCTACGAGAGTAGTAGAATAAAGTATTAGTTTTCAACATATAGAAACAAAAATTATAAGTAAAATACTTTAAAAATTTTACTAATCTTTAAATTTTCAGACTCAAGATACCGCGCTTTGTTACGTTCCGATTGGTAATCTTTGTATCCACAATTTTTTTGTGCTAAAATGTAAAATTGAGTTATTTCTGTCTATACATCACTGTTGCCAGATGAGCAGGAATTTTTCTGTAGTCTTCAGAATGCTATGCTACCACATTCTGGAGATAAATATTACCCTTATTTAATGACATAATAAATAAGACAAATATTACTATTCAAAAATAGTGGTAGCATTCTGAATAATAAAAAAAACCCGTCGAACTGGTAACACTGATATACATATATTTATGTTGCCATCTCTGAGACCACAATTTGTGCAAGTGTGTTCGTACAAAGTGTATTTTCAGTATAAGTGTTCTAACAATTAAATAAAACACGGGTAAATTGCCAAAGGCTTCGCGGGCCACAGATGCGTTGTCGGCGGGCCAGTTGTGGCCCGAGGGACACGTGTTTGACATGCCTGATGTAGGGGAAAGTGGTTTTCTTGAACAAATTATTCGTTATATTTGCGGGTATGGGGAGGGAGGGGCTTAACCACTTGTTCCGATTTACACAACCCGTATTTACTTGATGTATACCAACAATCAAAAAGAATGATTTGTTGTTGAGTACACCGGGTACTCATGTCGAATGTTCGTACAGAACAAATAGCACATCTTTCGGTGAAAAAGTGAAACTAAAGGATTTTGCAGCGCGTTTGCAGCACGCCTGCTATACGGTGCCAAAGGAAACGAGGACACGTGTCGGAGTTTCGTTTGGAAGGTGGTTTGTTTGGGACAGAGTGCGCCTTCTGGCGGTGGAAGGTGGGACTAAAAGGTTTTTCAGCGTGTGCCCTACGCGCCTATTACACGGTGCCGCAGGCGGCGGGAACACGTGCCGTAGGTGTGTTAAGATTAGTGCTCCCTATTATACGTTTATACGTGTATACGTATAATACGTATTATACGGGGTGCAGATTTTTTATACGTATGATACGACACAGTCGGTTATACGTATTATACGAAACACTATATACGGTCCAACGTATATACGGATCTTACCCCAGCGGTTAAACGTATAAACGTTTAAACGGTTTTCGTTCATGTGAAAAAAGATACTTTTCTCCTGCTAGTCTGCGCAAGGTTACTATATCATAAGGTTGTGCCCCATATCACCCTGCATCAATAGGGAGCGATTTGCTGTTTGATGTCACTTAGCCTGCTCTCTGCTCTAGAACTCCTATTATAGGAGTCTTAGCCTGCTCGATTCAGTTTTCCAATTGATTTGGTTTAGAAAAGCCCTATTTTTAATTCAAAAGTATCAATACAAATTTTCGAGTGAAGAAGTTTAAATTTTTTTTTAATATTTTTTATACATAGGGCAAACATCACATCCAAAATTTAAACTATTATGTCTTTTCAATTCTACGATATATAATTTTTAAATTTGCTATTTTTATCATTACATTTTATTTGTACCTCAGTATGAAAAGTTCCTTTTCATTTTAAAAACAAGCAAATAGTAATTTTTATAAATAAAATCTTAAAGACCTACAAGAGCAGAAAATTTAATGTTTATATGAGTGCAGTTAATATCATGTTAATAATTTTAATATAGTATTATATAATATCATGTTAATAATTTTAATATAGTATTATATAATATCATGTTAATAATTTTAATATAGTTTTTAATATTTGATCAGTATTCTATTTGAAATACATAATAATTCTAATATTATTATAATTGTGACATGTATTTCATAAAAACCTATAAAAAAGTTTAAAAAAAAATCACTTAGATTTCAACCTCATACCACATATACACAAGATTGAGTTTTGTGTAATTAGATTTAAAATACAAATAATGTAAAACTTTAATAAGTAAATGGTTGAATATTTAGTATTTTTAAACCGAAATATACATAAGATACAATTAGATGATTTAATGGAAATAAAATTTGAAATTCAGAGCAATATACTTTATAAACAAATTCCGAAATATTTATATAAAGTATTATTTTAATGCTACACGATAACCATAAATGCACATACATAATTTTTAAGAAAAAAGAAAGAAAGAAAGATAAATTATTGCGTGAAAGAGAGTTCTACGTTTACGCAAAAAATTTTATTTCCTAATAATATTTAAAATTTAAAATTACATTTCTTTTCAGCGTTCTAAACTTAATTTTAAAATTTACTGTTTCTTCAGATTCCATTCAGATAATTGATGTGATTAAATATCAAATAATTGATATATATATATATATATATATATATATATTATAAAATAAAAAGTAAGACAGCAGTATTCCTAAAAGAGATTTAAAATACAAATTAAAAAAAAAACTTTATTTTTTAAATTGCCACATTTTTAAAACTGGAAGATTTATGTGATATAAAAAAATTAAATTTGAAATTCAAAATAATATACTTTTAAAAATATCTTCCAAAAGGATTATATTAATTTATATTTTAATGCTGTATGATGATAAAATTATATAAAAATATTTTAATAATTAATATATTAAGGTACCTTCAAGTATACCGTCATAATATGCTTTTATTTCGAGCATTTTATTTCATTACAGGGTGCATTTTGAAGATGTATTTTAGATGTATGTTCTATTATTTACAATTTTTCGTACTGTTTTATCATGCAATGATAAAATACATGAGTTGATTGATCATACACATACTGATCATACACAGTTGATTGACTCCACATTTTTCATTTTTTGGCAGCGTATCTCTTTTTTAAGCTTTCCAACATAGTTGAAAAGTGTTTATACATTCGGTTTTTCTGTCTGTATGCCATTTGTCTGCCCTGTCTGTCTGTGCTCTAACTGCCGTAAATATACTCGCATTGTTATGCAATTTATATATCTTATTGAGCTTTATTATGCCATGTTCGGTATTGAAAATGAAGTGTGTAGCACTTACAGCTTATTTTACAGGGAGATTCAAAAGAATTCCATTACTTTACGGTCTATGGGGAAAATCGTTTGCGGCTTATTGTAATGATGTTAAAATATTTCAAACATATTAAAATTGACATATATAACATGTGCACTATAAGAGGTTTACTATAGAATATTGTATGCATAGCACTTATACCTTTATTGCAGCACCGAAAAGAATTCGTTACATTACGGTCTATGGGGAAAAATCGTTTGCAGCTTATTTTAAAGATGTTTCAATATTTTATACATATTCAAATTGATCACTGAGGTGCACTACAAGGCGCTTACTGTCATATAATGTATCGTTCATTTACAGAAACACTCAAAAGTATTCGGTTAAAGTACTGTCAGTTACTAATAATTCCTTGAAGTGCGATTTTAGGTGCGATTTTAGTTGCTTTTTAAATGTAACGAATTTTTTGCCTATTACTTGTTATGTATAAATTCTATGGCAGCGCAAAATACTCGAATACATGTGCGTTTATCAACGGAAATTGCTGAAGGTGAATTTTCAACTGTGCTATGCCCTCCCTAACTGAACTAAATTTTAGCAATTCATGCCGCTGTATGTATAGTATTAGTAATATTATTAGTAATTTGTATGCATAGTTTATATACAAATCTATAGATCATATACAAGGGTGCACAAAAGAATTCGAAATTTTTTCGAATATTGTTAGTAATTCCTGAAATGGCATTTTTAAATGTGTTAAGCCTTTGTACAAATGTTTCTCTTAGACATCAGACCTAATTAAACAGTAAAGATTTATAAAAGTATTTCTGAAGAGTTGAAAAGTGTTACATAATCTGTGCTTGATGCATGATTTTTCTGAAGCTATTATCTGTTCCTTTGGATGCAATGATCCATCAATTTTTTATATCAGATTTCTTCGAAAATGTATGATATAGAACATTTTGCGTTTTATCCAAACGATTAGTACATGTTGCAATAGCATAAGTACTAGGCATTTTCTGCAAAATCTATGCAAAGAATGCATTATTTTAAAGAGCTAAGACCAAAAGCACTAACAAAAGCTGGAATATATTTGCCACGTATTTAGGAAATGATGTAATGGACCGGAAATCTCTCTTTCTGAGAAGGAATTAAAGCTTCGTGTGAGGGAAAACTGCCCTTGCTGTCAAAGGAAATGAAAATAATTGTTTACATTGCACCCCCGTCCCTTTCAAAGATCGACCAAAGATAACAAGCAATACAAACTCCCATATTAGCAAAGAAAAAATACACGATTATTTCATTTGAAGGAAAAAAACTCCTCTAAATCGCTTTATTCCTAGAAAAAAAATACTTTACTTTGTGCCTAATGAAAAATGTTTTTTTTTTTAAAAGAAATATGCTCTCCTATGACCAAAGAAACGAATTTTTTTAGCATAAATACAATTTTAAATCAGAAAAAAAGGTTCTTTCCCATTGAAAGAATGCACCTTAGCACCGCCAGTGACGTCAGAAAAACCAAAACCCTGATGCCAGAAGTAAAGGGAAATGGCACCTACCGGGTCTGCGGATCAGAGAAATTGAGAAACACCCACTGAGGCCCACATTCTTGTAGTTTACGTGGACCATCGTGATTACTTGTTCAAAGATCCACGAAAGTCCCTAATTTACCTGTCTAGCGGTAAAGGTATTCCAAAAAACAATTAAAAATCGAAACTTTTTTTCCTCAGTTGAGATACATAGTTTTTTTTTCCATTAAATCTAAGCTATTAATTATGAAATGTTTTACTATGGGTAGCGGGTAGCTCCAAAGCAAATTTTCGCATGTCTGTAACACCTCCATACACAACTTCTTTAGATTTATGGCGTGGACATTTCGCGCGAAAAATGATCTTTTAATGCGACCGCAGAACATAGGCATGCATTAACTTTTTATCTTATAGTGACACTGACCAATCTATTTCCTGGGAAGTTTCACACTCATACTTTTATTGTATTTAAGAATATTTTTTTTCTCTATTTAACACGGTTGCTACCGAGGACGTATACGTGGCGTCGTCACTTGGTCACTTATTTGACATTCCACTTTTAATCCAAAATTACGAATTAATACCGGAAATTTCAAAAGAAGTTTTTTTTTATTTTATGTAATCACGAAATGTCTGTCATTAAATAAAGCAAATATTGCTATTAGTATTTTCAGGTATGAATTCGGAATTTCTGAATAAAATAAAATTCCGTTAATTTTAACCCGGTAGTCACCGCGTTAAAATATTTTGAAAATACGTCCTACATTAAAAAAGAAATGAGAAGGCAAGTCATTTTATGCATGTGTGATTGCGTTCTAAAATCTGCATTGACGATTGTTTGTCTGGCTATTAGAAATCAAAATTTATAAGTACTTCACACAAAAAATAAAATTTGTCAAAATTAACAAAAAATCTTAAACGTAATGTCCATACACCTTGTATACCGTGAGTGTCATGATTAAAAAAATGAACTCGCGTTATACACATTAACACAGAGTGGAAAACGTTAGCCCCGTCGAAAGAATAACATTTGAACCCGGACGCAATCTTGAGTACACGCACTCACAAATAAAGAATTTTCAAAAAATTAGAAAAGAAAAATAAATTTATTTAACAAGAAGTGACAATAAATCTGAAACGTGTCTTTTCTCATTCTTTTCTCAAAAAGTGTTTTCTTCCGTTATATGCTTATAATAATCGTTTATAGGGAAAAATAACAAAATCCTATGTATGAAACATATTATGCAAATTATTTCGCTAAAACCACTGATTTCCAGCTTGTTCCCCGTTTTGTGACGTAATACTGATGAGGTCCATTGGTATTAAAAGTAAATACGTATTTAAAATATACGTATGATTGAATTTTTCGTATACTTAAATTATACGTTTAACCGATATACGTTTATACGTATATGGATACGTTTAAACGTATATTTTATGGCATACGTATTTCTTAAATACGTATTATACGTATATACGTATATCGGTTAAACGTATAACTGATATACGTATCGCATCGTGAGCACTAGTTAAGATCAGAATACGCCCCCTATCGGCTGAAAGTGGAAATAAAGGATTTTCCTCGCGCAGCACTTTTGAATAAAAAATTTCATACTAAATCGGGTTAAAGATATCAAATCATACAGACTTTAGGCTTGTTCAATTTTATGACGGGCCCGGGAAACGCCGGGCGAGTCAGCTAGTATTAGATAATTAAGATATCTGGAATTACCTGGAATTACTGGAGACCTGGAATTATAGAACCTGGTCGCGCTACAAAACTCATCTAAGATATCTCATTGAACTTCCCTGTGTATGCGATCGGAAAGAAATATAACTTGTGCGCATGCGCATAAATTAAATCCAGCTTCACTAGTCAATCATGTTAAAGAGAGTCTCCATAGCTTCAGAGCGAGTGGTAGTGGCTGTATCTCGCCATAGAAAATTCGAACTCACTGAAGGAGTGTTTGAAACTTAATAAGTCAGTTCGGTGGTCTCAGCTATCTTAAATTTCCGATCTGAACGGGGAATTAGGTGTGCTCGTTATTACAACAGTGATCTTCATTTCTGCTTTTTTTAAATTTATTTTTTTTCTAGAAGAATTTATTTGTAACAAAAAATATCACCCTTTATTGATTATGCAGCTCAAATATTACTCTAAATTATATTAATTAAAATTGATCAATGTTCTTATTTTTTTACCTTCAAATCTATCCATGGAGATTTCCGATTCAGAAATATTTAAATCATAATTTCTTTATTTAGGATTGAGAGAGAGTTATTCAAAATTATTCTTTCAATTAATACTTCTATAGAATGTAATATTTTATTTTATATATTTTAAATGCTAATTCCAAAATTTTTGTTTTTCCTTTAACCACTATACGGCCAACTTCAAATTATCTTAACCCTTTTAATGTCATACATAGTTTACCAATATATGCTAAAAATGCCAATGAAAAAGTGCATTTTTATGAAAAAGAGAAATATTCACCATTTCCGTTACAATACACCAATATTCATAATTTTTTCAACATTCTCTTCAGAAGATTTTATACTATGACTAGCTAATCCGCCCGGCGTTACCCGGGCCCGAAATATTAATAATCTGTTCTATACGAATACGACTAATATGACTGAAATCTGTAAGGCTATCGAAATCAAGTCGAATGAGGCACACTTCGTCGTAATCGGGCTCATAAAACCCAAGATCGGAAAGCGCATCCTGGCGGTCGAAAGTGCAGCTAAAATATTTAAGGCTATAGATATCAAGTCGAATGAGCCTAACCCCGTCGTAATCGGGTCCATAGAACCATATACTCCTATAGTTCCACTTTCCACCACCAGGGGGCGCAGTCTGTTCTGGAAGAGGCCTTTTCAGAACACTTGACCCAACCAAATTTCCTTGTAGAATTGAAATTTAACTACAGGTAAACATTGCCAAAATAGCGGAAATCGCGAAAGTGGGTTACGGAATCGATCGGTTTCTAAAGGGTTAATGTAGATAATTTTTTTAATCCAACGATGCATTTTGAAGAAAATGAACGTGTCTTAGATCTGGAGTCCGTACTTGCATTTCCCGTTGCTGTTTGTCCGTACTTGCATTTCTCGTGTCGATGCCGATTTTTAAATCTGGACCAAAGAAGGAAATTCACGTGAGTGAGTTCTGAAAAGGATTTTTTTTCGGAGGGTTAAAATTAATTTTTTTCAAAACGGATACCAGATTTAAAAAACAAAGGGATATAGATTAGGTACGATATTTTTAGTTTTTCGTATCTTGTTTATAAACGCCAATTCGGATTTTTAAAGATAGGAGAAATAGTTAAAAAAGTGAAATTGACTTACGGTTAAAAACGTTTTCGAAAGGGTTAACGTGATTTATTTTTTAAACTAAAGGTTTCTGCCTAAACCCGATAGAACGTAGATGTCTTTAGGTGTGTTTGCTTTTTGTTTGGTTATTTTAGAAAGCCGATGCCAGATTTAATATATAGCAGAAAATCGGAATTCGCAAAAGAGAGTCCTGCGCACGAATTTTTTTTGAAGGGTTAATATTCGTATTTTTCAAAAACAAATACATATTTCGAAAAAAGAATAAATCTAGATTTTATCTGGTATTTTTAGTTTTTCGTATCTGTCTCTGAATCGCCGATGCAAAATTTTAAAAATTGCCAAAATCGCAAAAATCGCAAAACGGCATACAGAAAATATACTTTTTCGAAGGGTTAATTTTTGTATTTTTTAAAACCAAAGGGGCTTTAAAAAGGACAAAAACAGTTCTTTAATTTGGTGACCTTCGTTTTTCCGTATCTTTTGTATTCCGGTAGATGCAAGGCTCGGAAAACGGGAGAAAATAAAAAACACGACTTCGATGCTTTTTGATTATTTCACACACACACACACACACACACGGACACACAGAGCGAAACTTTCTTTTATTAGTATAGATAATAAAAACACAGAGCGAGAAGAGCGCGACGGCGCTCCTTGGCACTAAAAGGGTTAATTTCCTCTCTCTTATTTTAAATGAAGAAATTATCACCATTCAGTTAAGATTACTTTTTAAAATAATATCATTTCTAAACTAATGGTACCTTTGCTATACTAAGTAAGTAAAAAAGAGCATAAGTATCGTTCGGTAATTATAACTCAAAACTTGAAACTCCTTTTCTCAAATCGGTGGTCTCGATTGCTCAAGCACTGTATTGAATCGATTCACTTCTAGCTTTATCAGCTCTTTTCTTATATAATCATGCAGATACTGAAAGAAGTAATTGATTTTTTTTTTATCACAAAAGAAACAGTATTTTTTTGTGATAAAAATTTTAAATTCTTTTTCAAAAACACAAATAAAATCAGTTTGTTATTAATACAACTATCCTGTCTCTAGAAAATATTTTTTGTAATTAACAAATGCAATTTTTTTAATTTCAGGGAAGCCAAATTTAAACTACAATGTCACAAAAAAATAAAATACTCATTAGAAGAGCGGCAATAACATTAAATATATATATACATGTGTGTGTGTGCTATAATTTTCAAAAGAGCATGGCTGTGGAATACTAAAAAAAGAATCTGATATTTAAGAATTAAATTATTTTTTTAACTTTAAAGTAAAAATTCGAAAATTTATCAGGAGCTTGCAGGAAATTGGTGTTTAAATGCAAGAAAGTCTAAAAACATCAGGAACCACTATCTTAAGTTCAGTTAACGAGGTCAGTTAATAAAAGAATGAGAAATATCTGTCTAAATTTTTCCAGAAGACCTGGGAAAACTCGAACAGATTATGCTTAGGTATCATATTACTAGGCAGATGCAAATACACTAATTAAATAGTTTCAGAAAATGTTAGAATAAGAATCTTTTTCAAATAAGAAAGAAAATTAAAGGAAATTCGTGGGAATTTAGTACAGTTTATTAGAAATGAAATATATAATCATTATTAATAAATAAAAATTATCTTCTATATCAAAGTTTTGTATTATAAAATTAAAATTAAGTTAAAGAAGTTAATTGCTTAATAGAAAAATATGAAAAACACTATTTTTTTTCGGTCGCATAATTCATTACAAACCCTTAATCTAATTACCGCAAGGTAAACACATACATTACTAATACTTGAGATGATGTTTAATGTCTTTATGAAAATTTAGATGATTGTTTTCCATACTAACGTATCCAATAAAAATATATCACTATATATATTTTACTAGCCATCTCTCATTATACAGAGTGTCCACACTCAACGCTGGCCAATGGATAATTCCTGAACGGTTAGTCATAGCTTAGCATAGTAATAGCTCCAATTGCAAAAATGTTTTAAATGAGATAAAAACGTGTTTTAAAAGTGATTTGGGTTAATAAAAACATTTCTTAAAAAAATACGAAATTTAATTTTTTATGAGGTTCCCCCTGTCCTATAAGTGATATTTAGTAAAACATTTCCTATTACACTAACAAGTATGACAAAATAAGTCCCATTCTTCTATGATTAATACTGACCGAGTTATAGCTGCTTAAAGTTGAAGCATCTTTTTTGCTGCGAAATAGTGTTCATTCACAAATTTACTAAGAAATATAAATAATCGTCAGATATAAAAGAAAATAATAGTTGAGAGTAAAATTGACATTACAATATAAATTTGAAATCTAATTTTCATTCTGACACATTAAATCAAAATATACAACTTGTATGAAAAATATAAATGAACAAATAACATAATTTTTGTTAAATGAAATGATGAAAAGCAAAAGTCACATTTTTTTAGAAAATGATACATATTTTGAAATGCTATTAGATTATCTAATCTAAAACTTAATTAGTAAAAATCAAAGTTATCCTAAAACTTGCTCGAAGTGACTTCCTTCGGCTGCAATGCAGAAATGTACACGTAAAATAAATTCTTCTTGTACTTTAATCTACAGATCTGCATGTCATAGAAATTGCCACGATTACACAAATCTGCTCGACTAGTGGATTCTATTTCATATACTTTATTTTTCAGAAAATCTGAAAGAAAGAAATCTAAAGGAATCAAATTTTGTGATCTGGAGGGCCATTCAATAGGACCTCCATATCCTGTAACATGATTTCCAAAAGCACTGGTTAACTCATTAACGAACATTGGTTTCCCTATGAAACCACAAAACTTTAATTACGAAATTGAACAATGACAGCAGAATTTTAATAGAAATGTTTTCCATTTATTAAGTATGTGAAATATCGCTTTTTTATATACAAATAAATTTTTTTATAATTTCCGGTGTCAAACATTTATTTCAACATTTTAGCAATTGAAGTGCTTTATCTGTTAAAGGGTTAAGACAGTGCGTGGCTTAAGTAATCTCTGTGCTGGCGCGCTATCATATTGAAACCACATATGTGACAAATCTTGTAACGAAACATACTCTTCTAAAAAATCGGATACTGGTCCACATACATTATTAGCATATTGTTTTGATATTAAAGTGTCATCGAAGTTGAATGGTGCATTTAAGGATGTCTTCGAGATAACACACCAAACATTTACGAACCAATGTACTTGATGTTTGTTTGGACGAACAATACGTGGATTTTCCAGGGACCAATAGTGAAGGTTTTGAGTATTTATGATCACCTGTTTTGTAAATATTGACATTCATCAGACCACATAATTGCATTAAAAAAGGATGGATGTTCATCTTGTTTGTTTAAAATAAATTAAAACGACGCATGCGTTTATTTTGCATGTAAAAATTGCATTTTGATTTCGATCTCTAAAATATATATTTTTAAAAACAAGTTTTTATATTTTCTTTGAAGAACTGAAAAGTTAAATTTTAAAAAAGCATAATATCATTAAAATATACTTTAAGAAATCTCTGCTCATATATCGTAATACATCTGACTTTTTTTGTGTGGCCATGTAAAATAAATATAAATGCAACGAATGCACTTTGCTTTGGAAACATGTTTTTGTGCATCTCAATACTTTATAGAAATTTTACTGATTTTAATTAAAACAATTTTGCTTGTTGGCAGACGGTAATGTATCCGAAATTTTTTTGGGTGTTCCTGTAAAATAAGTATACGTAGTGCGCACCTAAAATAATAATAGTATTGCAATGTCAGCAGATTTATATAAGTATGCATAATTTAACTCCGATCGTATATTTGCAAGTGATTTACAATTCGAGTACAAATTATGAACTGGAAAGACATATATTCGAAAGTTGCAAGTTAAATCAAAACTTATAAAAATAACACAAATTCTGTTAAAAGAAATCATGAAAAGAAACAGCCTCATTCCCTTACAAAATAAAAATATTTTAAAATACAGTTATTTAAACTAATCTCAACCTTAATTAATAAAATTTAACACAATTTTAATACTTGAACGATGTGACTACTTTCAGTTAAAATGCAGATGCATGCGAAATAAATTCTTCAAATACTTTAAGCAATTTCTGTACGATCCCTCGAAGCATGGATCAACTCATCTGTTTTCAGATGTAGAAAACTGGTAATTCGAAGTTTCATAATTTGGTCAATTTTAGCGTTAGATGAATGGGACTTTTTTTGTCTTACTTCTTAGTGTAATAAGAAATTTTTATTAAATTGTAACCGTTTAAAATTTAAATTTAAATTAAATTAAAACCGTATAAAAAATAAATTTCATAACTTTTTAAGAAATGTTTTTATTGACCCAAATCATTTTGAAAGTACTGCTTTACCTCATTTAAAACATTTTTGCAATTGGAATTATATGCATAGGACTAACGGTTTAGGAATTAGCCATTGACCACCGTTGACAGTGGACACCCTGTATTAGAGCACGGTGTATATATTTATACTTTAGTTGAATTAATTTTCCGAATATAAACCTAAAATAAAATGTTGCTATACAGTTGTCATTTTCTATTAATATCGCTATAATCTTTATGGAAAGATGAGCTATTTACTAAAAAGTAAATTTTCACTCGAGACAACTTTCTTAAAGTTTGATGATAGAGCAATTTATTAAACTTACTCTCAAAATATAGTTTTATGAAATTTATGAAAATTTTGTAATGCTTTAAGAATTAACATAATGACCAAAAGTTAAAAGCAAAACTTAAGTAACACTTTTTAATCTTGAAATAGTCTTTCAAGTCTCTTAAAAGTTTTAGATAATTTTATTCTCATACGATGTATCTAGGAAAATGTCATGAATAATTATTTTTTTAATTTCCGGTTAAATATAGTGTACGAAAAGTATTCATAACAACAAAAAAAAACTATTAAGGCATTCTTGGTGCTTTTAAAATTTTGAGGTTCCCTGACTCTGTTTTCGGTATTTTTAAAAAGATGTTTTATCTATGTGTGTTCGCATGCAGGTATACTGGGATTTCTTCACTTTTGTCAGCCTCTATAGTTTATTGTTTGTGTTTTTACAATGTGCGTGTGTCTGTAAGTTAAAATTATAGCGTCCAAACGGTAGTTGCAATAGAGCTCCCATTTGGAAAATATGCTATAAACCACTGCCACAAGAATTGTATTCATTTTAGTATAAATCAGATAAAGAATTTGGTATTTAAATCTTTTAAAATCAATCCTAAGCCATTCTGTGACACTAGAATACGGTGTGTTTTCTTTTATAAATTTAGGCAGCGAAAGAGCAAACAAATAATTATTTTACTGCTCATACTCATCTTATGTTGCCACAACAATCATGTTTCACCAGAAAGGGGCTCGATTTGTAAATTTTTTCCCCAAAAATAGACAAAAAAAAAACTTGTGACAAAACTGTGGGTTTTAATAATCTGATAAAAGTGTATCGAAATTTAATTGTTGTATTTTGTTGTGGAAAATTGGCAATGGCTGAATCTACATTTTAAAAACTTAAACTTGTATTTAGCATGATTACTTGAATTCCATTTTAATATTTATTTTCATTTACAGGCCTTAATCTCAGCACGGACGGAATGAAATTTTATTGAAAATTAAGTCATAATTTTACAAGCATTTTCAGTTTTATAAATGAAGTTGCACATTTTTTACAACATCAGGTCTTTTTCACCAACGGAAGCATTTCACCTTTGTAAAATTAGGATATATGTTTTTATTTATTTTAGTATTACTAATTATTTCAACGCATAGTTTTCTGTAAAGTGTTTGAAAAGCCGAATGGAGTGAATCCAGGTTTTATTACTTGTAGTGCATACATATTTGGAAAATTGTGTATACACATTTATACTCTAGTATAAATAATTACTATAAAAATATGCTTAAAACAAAAAAATTCCTTATTAGTTGCAATTTTTCAAATAGTTTCTTATCTCTAAAATCCGCTTATAAAGAAGAACTATTCGTCAAAGGAAAAGTAAATTTTATCTTCAGGAAACTTTATTAAAATTTGATAACAGAACGGTGTACAAAGCGTCTTTTTAAATATATTTTTCAAGGGAATTATAAAGATTTGTCTTATTGTCACAATATTTCATGTAACGATCGTAGAGTTAACACTAAAAGTGATTTAACTTGAAAAAAATCTTTCATTTTTCTTGAAATTTTAGATAATTTTGTTATAAAACCGACATACCTACAAAAAATAAAATATAATATTTTAAAACTTTGCGTACACATTTTTATACTTTACAAAAATTAATTATACTAACAGTAAACCTAAAATAAAATGTCGCTTTATTGTTGGACTTTTTCAATTAATTTCTCTTCAGCTAAAATCTACTTTTAATGGACAGGTTTTTGTTGAATAGATAACAGTGTTTTTAACTGCAAGGCAAATTCGTTAATTTTCCATAATGGAGTACTTTATAGGGCTATTTTCTGAGCATATTTTCTAGAAAATTATCAAGATTTTGCAGTATCTAAAGTTATTATGAATTGACCGCAAGGTAAAGTATAAAATTAAATTACCTTGCATAAATTTGTAAAGTGTTTTCAAAGGATTTTAATTTTTTATTAAATTTTTATTCCTATATTTAGATATTTAGGAAAAGTCATGGCAATAATTAATTTCTTAAAGCTTTGTTCACACGTAATTTTAGAAATAAATGAAAAAGTAAACAAACAGTTCAAAGTTTTTTCATATAATTCTGGATGAAATAATTATACAACCTTAAAAGATTCAGTTTAATTATCAAAGAGGTATTTTGAACGAATAAAGGATTTTAATATCAAATATATAATATGGTATTAAATAATGGATGAAGAAGGAATTATGAGAGTGTGAATGAAAAAAATATAATCTTTCATATAGATCCACAAAAATTAAATATTCAGTTTTCACAAGCATTACTCTTTTGATACTAAAAGTAGGAAACTTTTGATATATTTAAAAGTAGTCTTAATATTGAAATTCGGAGGATTTGTTTATATTAGTATGTTTTGTAGAATTTTCATTTTCTCTGTACTAATGTTTGAAATATGTGTGAGATTTCTTCTAATTAAATATTTAAAAACTAACCAAAAAAACACGCCCACGTCCCTTGTTTAGAAATATTTTTGTAGCATTCACTATTGTGATATGTTTAATAATTGTTCGTATCTGTCAAACGATGGTCACATGTTATTTTATCGAAATAAAAGCATTTATATTATAGTAAGGAAACATTGTTGTATTAAAGTTCCATTGTCTGGATGAATCTGTGACTAATCACACCTTTCTGCTAATGATCTGGAATACAAATCTATCATTTTTTCCTCAACCTAAAAGATTTTTGATGTTTTCACTGAATCAGGAGAGTCAGAATCAGAGTCCGACCGGGTTCAGCTGTTAACATATGAAGATTATAGATTCTTTGCGTCACCGATATTTATTAAAAAATAATTACTACGTATATATGTATAAATTTTTACTATTCACATATAGACAACAAAATTCCTATGATGAACATGCATCATTGAATCAGTTTTATCAAATACTCTTTATTAATACCTTTTGCTTTGGTGAGAAAATGGCTGTTACATCGAATGCGTGTATTGAAAATTATTGTCTGTAATTAAATATGCAAATATATCAGAAGTATGTAAGTATGAATCAACAAGGTTTGAAATGCAGCGGAAATAACCGGAACGATATCCAGTTGATGAAATTAAGGCAAATATTGTTCCGGTTCTTGAAATTGTGGGAAATATTGTTCCGGTCCGTGCAATTATTAAAACATATTGTTACAGTTCCTGTTGAAAAATTGAATTTCGGCCGTCGAATTTAATAGCCCTGCACGACTGGTGCATTTATCATTGCAGTGTTTGGGTTACCCTTATGGTATTTAAATTAAAAAAAAAAAAATATTTTGGTTTATGATATCATTCTACTACGTGTATTAGTGGATGCTGATAAAATGATGACCGAAACTGACTAAGGTATCTTCAAACGTAAATAACGTACATACTCGGACTGCCTAAATGCAGCAAGTAGTAAATATATCGGGCCACACATAGAAGATTTTTAATTTTAATCTTTTAGTATAACAAAGATTAAAGCAGGTTGAATTTAGGATTTACCAGAGACACGGAGTTTGTTTACACTCCGTTTTCTGCTATAGGCAAAAAGGAAATTATTCACCATTTTCCGACATGTAAACGTAATGTTTTATATAGTATATATAGCTTATTGTGCTCTCTGTAACTTTTTTAAAAATATTATTTAGATTCTTCCATCCATTTTTTAAATTGTTTTTGTAGAGTTAGAAATAAATTTGTCTTAATTTTCCGAGAAAATTTTTAGTCAACTATAATTTTGAAACAGCGTTCCGGTTCGTGTATTTTTCTATTTTCAGCACTGTGTATCAGGGATGTAAATACGTAAAATGTATGTATCTAAGAATATACAGATAATCCTAAAGTGGGTTGGTATTTTTTTAAGATGGAGTAAAAAGAAAACGGTGACAGTTATTGAACTTATTCTTACAATAAATTAATGTGAGAAGTTGAGAATTTCTTTGACTGATGGTTTCTTTGCTTTAATACAGATTGTCACCAACATATAGTGCTGCGCTCTTTCAAACTGTAAGAATGCTCAATTTAATGTATAAAGAATGATAAAATTTTATTCAGATTTTACCTTTAACTTAGCTTTTGAAAAGCGAACAAAAGGGCTTCCTGTTTAGAAATTTTAAGGTTAAAGTGAGCACAGTTTGATATAGTGTAACGCCTTTTTTCGGTGACATTTTATACCAAAATAAAGTGGAATATTAGAAAAAAATGCTTTACATAACGCATTAATCTTCTGCAAGGACATTTTTAATATTTACACTGTAAACACACTGTTTTTTTTTTTCATATTTGATTCTAAAAATTGCCAGTACATTTTAGTATACCTTGTACGTAAGGAAATAATATATGTAAGTGTACGTACAGAAAAAAAAAGTATTAAGTATGGAATATACAAGACGAATTTAATTAAAAAACTAAAACGTGTTTTTCAATTTAAACCATTCTGGCTAATGAATAGATAGATCTTATGATATGATATCGTATCATGATATCTTAATGAATAGTAGACGACAGTATGGAAGTTTTTTAAATTGACTTAGAATTTAAAGAATTTTAATAGAACTTTAAATTACTTTTTTTTTAAATTGACAAAACAACCCGAATTTCGTTTTTGAAAAAAAATTACGAAATTTTATATCGTTACAGAATCGAACATTTAAATAATACTAAAAGAAACCAATGTAATGTAAATGTTTAACGACCCACTCTTAATAATATATAAATTATTTATTGATAAATAGTAGTTATTTACATTTTATTTACTTCAATTAATTATAATTAATTAATTAAATCAATAATAAGATTAAATAATTATAATAATATTATTAATTTTATAATCATTAATAATATTAAATAATAAATGAAATAAATATTTCATTTAAGTTAGTAAATAACTGTAACTTTAGTAATTAATAATTTTATTAATATATTATTTTTATAACACATATAATTATATATTAAGTTTATTGTTTATTGTTATTTTATGAGAGAAAGAAAAATGACACAGAGTTATCTAATAATCAGATAATCTAAGTTAAAAACTGTTTAATATGTAATAGTAACATATTTAAAAAGAAAGTGAAATTTTATAAAATTAAGCATACAAGGGTGAGTTAAATATAAATGAGAGTTTTTTTTTTTTATAGAAAATTTTAGACTTGTTTTCACTGCAACAATATTAAATTGCTTAAGGTTTAAAAAAATAATAATAATGTTTTTTTCTTCGTCGTACGTTTATTTATTTAATCACTAACATTATGAGTGAACATAAATTACATAGCGCAGTTCCTTAAAGTATAATTATTAAACCTTCAACAATAGAAAATCATTTGAAATTTGGCACAGATTGGATGTAAAATTCCGAAATGACACCTTCTGGAACTCTAACATACACAAATGCAAAATATGTTTTAAATTGACTATGAAGAATGTGAAACAAGGCGATCCAGTATGGGTAAAAATACAAAGGATGTTTAAAAATGACTGTGAAGATGCTGAAATAATGCAATCCAGCATCGATACAAGTGAAAAGTTGTTTAAAAATGACTATGAAGAAGGTGAAACAAGGCAATCCAGTATGGATACAAATGCAAAAGTTGTCTAAAAGACGCTGTGAAGAAAATGAAACAAGACAATCCAGTATGGATACAATTGCACAATTTGTTTAAACTTGTCTGTGAAGAATATAAAACAAGACAATGCAGAATGAATACAAGTACAAGGTGGTCCCGTATGGACACATATACAAAAGTAGTTTAAACATTGCTGTGAAGAAGGTGTAACAAGGCAATCGAATATAGATACAAAAGCAAAAGCTATTTAAAAATGACTGTGAAGTAGGTGAAACAAGGCGATTCACTATGGATACAAATACAAATGTTGGTAAAAAATGAAGATCGTGAAACAAGGGAATACCGTATGGATACAAATACAAAAAAAGTTGTCTAAAAATGAGTATGAGGAAGGTGAAACAAAGTGATCGAATATGGATATAATGAATTTTTTGTAAATGACTATGAAGAATATAAAACAAGGCAATCCACTATGTATACAATTCAAAAGTTGTTTAAAAGTGGCTGTGAAGAAGGTGAAATATGGCGATCCAGCATGCATACAATTCTAAAGTTGTTTAACAGTGACTGTAAAGAAGGTGAAACAAAGTGATCCGGTATAGATACAATTGCAAAAGTTTTTCGAAAATGACTGTGAAAAAGGTGAAACAATGGAATCCAGTATCGATGTAAATACAAATGTTGTTTGAAAATGAATGGGCATAAGGAGAAACAAGGCAATCCAATATGGGTTCAGTTGCAAAAGTTGTTTGAAAATGACTAAGAAGAAGATGAAACAAGGCTATCCAGAATGGGTACAAATCCAAAAGTTGCTAAAAATGACTGTGAAAAAAGTGAAATAAGGCAATCCATTCTGCATACAAATTCAAGCGTTGTTTAAAAATGACTATGAATAAGGTGAAACAAGGCAATCCACTATAGATTATCCCTTATCTAACCAATATAGATAGAAATCCAACGTTGTTTTAAAATTACTGTGAAGAAACTGAAACAAGGTAATACAGTATGAAAACATATGCAAAAGTTTTTTAAAAAGTACCATAAAGAAGGTGAAACAAGATGAAGCACTATGCGATGACGCACAAAAAACGAAACTGCTTCACTTAAGAAAAAACACATTTACTATTTTTTGGATGGACACAGATGGCTTAAATTAAACGTAATTAGTGTAATTTTCATTAAACAATATTCGACCATAATCCTTATAGTTCAAACCTATTATCTCCGGAGTGACATTTGCTTGAATAAGTTTGAAGAAGTATTATGAGGAGAAATATTTTCATCCTATGAAGAAGTACAAGAATTTAAGTAAATTTGGCTTTATACATGGCCTATCTTTTTTATTGTACTAGGAAAAAACATTCAAAAATGTTATAAAATCTATGTGGATGTAAAAATAAAGCTGGCAAAATGACACTGGTATAATTTTAGTAAGCTATATTTCATATTTTTTTATTAAAAAGTTTCTTTTAAATTTGTTTAATTCTCGAAATTCTTTAAAATATTTTTTTAACCTTTCACACAACATAATTCGAGTGGAAAGTGCAATTTTTTGTATTAATGTAACATTATATACATAATAAAAGGTAATTTGAATCATCTCGACATAAGTTGTACTAACACACAAGTATGTATGAATGATTTTAACCCTCTTACTGTCCAAAAAAGGGCGAATTATATTGTTGTTATCACTGTAAATGTTTTAAAATACCAATAAATACATTATTATTTCAATATGATGTGGAAAACTTTATTATGTACATGAATATTTAGCTTGAAAGTATTAACAATTACCCAATGTTTTAAAACTGTGCAAAATTACACAAATTATACGAGTTTTAAAATTGCCTCTTTTAAAATAAAATCTGCGCCTTAAAGAATGACCCCAGGCTTAATAAGCAGAAGATTAATCACATTCTCGAAATCTCTAAAAAAGTGAAAATATCCCACGAACTTACTTATATATCTATGGTAAAAATGTAGTATAACTTGAATAATGGCAATATCATTTTAGAAATTTCTAAATATCCAACGTGATTGGAGTTTAAAAAAGGCAGAGATGTAGTTGGCGCACCGGGTATTATTTTTCGTACCGAATGGTGATGTTATGCCTGGCGTGGCAACCCGGCGATATTGGGGAAAATTTGCTACAGATGGTAACCTTGTAGAACAGATTGTGTGTGTTTTATATTAAATTAAAACTTGGTGTGTAATTTTTGTGTGTTGATAATAAAAATTGTGTGTGTTTTATAATAAAACTGAGTGTGTTTTATAATATATTGTTCGTGTTTTATACAAAAGTTTTTTTCAATTTTTTTTCAATAAAATAAACTATTTCATAATAAAAGTGAACTTACATGTTATTTTCGCACACTAGGTCTAACAGATATTATCGAGACAACCCCGGTGCGACTCCGACATCTGTTCTCAAAACCCAAATTTTCAAGTGAATTGGAAGTATGAGAAGAGCTCGTTAAAGTATAAAAAATATTTTCTAACCAATATAAACATATAAAGACAGTCCTCTTTACATAGTTCGTTTCACGCGCGTCATTATTTATTATCATTCGAGCATATCGATTTGAAATCATAAAATGTTATGCGGTAAACACCTTTAGTATACCCCTAAACGGGATTTTCTTCCTGCTCCGTTTCACATTTAAATTTAAAAGGCTGTCATTTTCGACCAAATAGGGTGATAAAAATACAGAAAACAAGAATAAATGTAAGATTATAGAAACATTTAAATGTTTCAAGATAAGCTCCGAAGCAAATGGCACATTATTCAAGTGTCTAACCGTCATAATCTCTAGTAACAAATAAAATGGGATATTGAAAGTTGCATTTGTTAAGTTAAAGTGTTATTTTATACATAATGAAACAGAAATTTAAAGCATATTGCACGTGGAAAGATTTTCAATGAGTTATTAATGAATAAAATTAATAAAGTATAATGATTCAGTTTTCTGAGATATCTATCGATTTGGTAAATGAGGAAAAAATTATCTATTTTAAAAACTCAATGGAAATTCACAGTATATTACTTTTAATAATATTATTTAATCTTTCTGTTATTTACCGATTTGATAAATGATACAATATTTTAAAAACTTCCTAATATTACATATTGAATTACTTTTAATAATGTTTTATCATTTTTTAGATGTCTACCGATCTGGTAAATAATAAATTATTTAAAAAATTTATATAAAATACATACTGAAATAATTTTAATAACATATCATCCCACCATTATGTAATTTGAAAAATGGCAAAAATAAAATTTAAATGTTTTTTAATTCGTTAATACAAATAGTATCGCTTTAGGAATTATTAAACATAGGAACAGACCTGTTGCCAAATACTGAATCTGCACTCTTGAAATTAATAAATAATTAATTAGCTTTTCCTATTTCAACCTAATTCTCTTAATGTCTGAAAAAATAAAATTATCCAAAATCTTATTTACACATACACGAAAAAAAATATCTGTTTGAGAATTTGCGAAATTTCAAATACGTATAAATACAGCCACAAACTCAAAACACCATATACATTGGATAACACACGAAATCATGTTAAAATTTAAATGATATGCAGATATTTTCTGATCAAAGCTAAAAATACACCGACACCCCTCTTTATACGGCTGATTTCTCATACATCTTTATTTATCCCCTCTCGGGCATATTATTCTGGTTTCGAAGCATAAAATTTTATGTAGAAAAAAAATAGAAAGAACCTTAGTAAACTGCCTAAAAGGCCTTTTTTTCCCTGCCTGGATTCACATTTATATCCTATGGATTGTCATTTCCGTTTCTAAAATTCCGGAGCAAATAAGGTGATAAAAATTTTGAGAGAAGCAATAAATGCTCTATTTTAAAAGGACTTGAATCTTTCGGGAAAAGATTAGAAACGATTGAAACGTGCCTCAAGTATTTTGCCGTCATAATTTTGGTAGCATAGAAACAAAGATATTGCAATGCGTTTTTTTTTAATTCAACAATGTTATTTTATGTGCAATGAAACAAGATATTAATAACTCTTGTACAGTACGCGAAGAAAGAAAAAAACAAAAGGTGGCTGTAAGTTCCGTTAAAATAAATGCAATTGTAATACAAAAATACTGTTTCTAAATCACATATTGTTTTTTATAATTGTGTGCTGATTATTTTTTCATGAAGTGACATCGACGCAATAAAAATTGAACAAATATCCATAGTTCAAATGGTTACTCTCTTTTTAAACATCACAACAGCACAGAAGTGTATTTATTTTATGTACATTTTAACATTTTGTAAAATAATTGAAAAGTGTTTAATGCTCCGGTTTGTGTGACTATCTGTCCGACTGACCGAACTCTAACGGGCGTAAATACATTCAGATTGATATCTAATTTTTATATGTTAATGATGTTCACTAATGTATGTTCTCTATTGAAAATGAAATAGTAGTACTCATAGTTCGTTTACCCGAACACACAAAATAATTCCGTTACATTAAGGTATATAATGATAAATCGTTTGCGGTGCATTTTATTTAAATTTCTTACTTAGATATCTTATTTCATTGTATGACAAAATTACATTTTAATGCATTTTAATGATGAACAAATGCAATTTACAGTACATGATGTTACAATACATCAAACATAATAGAATTAATATGTATCACTGAAGTGCAAAAATATGTTTTTTAAAGGTGCAGAATAAGTAGCAGTTATATGTGGGTTACAGAGACGCATAAAACATCTCGATTCCTTATGATCTATGGGAAAAAATCGCTAGCAATTCATTTTAATAACAATATGATACTTCAAGCACAATGAAATTAAAAAGAATCACTTAGGGGCATTGCAACATGTTCTCCATGATTTATGGAGTGCTTAGCATGTACTATCGTTCATTTACAGAGAATCCCAAAAGAATTCGGTTACACGGCGGCCTATAATTGATTTTATTGTATGAAAAATTAAAATTTTTAATAATATTTTGTTAGTGTATGTAAGTTTTTCAGAAGCTGTGCCAGATGTATAATGTTTCGTTCTTGTTCTTATATATCCACAGAGTTAGAATAGATCTAAATTGAAGAATGCTGTACAATGAATGAATTCATACATAATTCAGGCATTCTTTTTAACACTTTTTAACATAGTTGAAAAGTGTTTCTGAATTAGGCATATCTCTCCTTCTAGCCTCTCTATTCAGTCCGACTGTCCACTTGTCTGTCCAAGCTCTAACTTACGTAAATATAATCGTATTGCTATGTAATTGACATATGTTATTGATACTTACTATGACATGTTCGGTATTAAAAATGAAGTGTGTAGCGCTCATGTTTCGTTTACAGGGACGATCAAAAGTGTTTCGTTACATTATGGTAGACTATAAGAAAAAAAATCACTTGCAATGTAATTTAATAATCTTGCATTATTTCAAATATTTAAAATTGATATATATCACTGAGGTGCACAACATTATTTTTACATTTGAATATGGTGTGCATAAAATTTATCATTCATATGCAGGGACACACAAAAGTGTTCAGTTACAGTATTGTCTATGAGCGATAATTGCTGTAAATGCGTTTTCAGTTGTCGTATATGTTTTTAAGTATAAAATGTTTTTTTGCATATTACTTGGTGTGTGTAATTTATATCTATCATATACAGGTCTGTACAAAAAATTCGAATACATTTACGTATTTTGAAGGAAATTTTTGAAAGTGAATTTTCAACCGTGTGTTAAGCATTTCATAACTGGGCTAAATTTTGGCATAATATGTTCCACATATACAAATCGATAGATCATATACAGGGATTCACAAAAGAATTTGAATTAGTTTTCAGACTATAGATGGCAATTGCTGAAATTGTGTTTTCAGATGATTTATGCGTTTTCCAAATTGTTTATTTGAATATCCTCATTCACGAATACAAAGGGTGTGAATTATCACTTTACAACCAACAGAATGAAAAAAAAATCTGGACCGATGGCTTTATATTTTTTCACTCTGTTGGTTATACGCCCTGTAGTAAAGTGATAATTCACTTCCTTTGTATTTATTTATTTCCAGCGTATTTTCAGCTCTGGTGAAAATGTAATCAGATATTTTTATTCACATTTTTAAACGGCGAAATTTTATTACAATTTTCTGAAAGAGTTGGAAAGTGTATCATAATCTTTGCTTGACGCATGATTTTTCTTTCTTTTCTTTAATTCAAAACATTTTTAAATTTGGAAAATTAGTTTAAAAACATACATGATATATGACCTACAGTGTAAAAAAAAATGACAAATGTTACATGATCTAAGAAAATATAATATAATCGCGAACGAAAATATACAATAATCTCTTTCGAGTTACCTACGATACCGGAGAGCATTCTTTATCTTTCGAAAGCTCTGAAACCCATATATATATATTTTAATATTTAAAGAAGCATTTGTAAAAATAAAGTTTATTTGCTGCCAATGAATTTGAAAAACGGTTCCGAATTTTTTCAATGTTCTCAATTTCGATTTTAAGTTTCATGGATGCTATTAATTATCAAAGTAAATATATTCATTTTCATCAATCGTGATAAATTAACAACATTAAGTAAATATTATTTTGTTACTCTTGCATGTATGAATTCAGTTACGAAGTTGAAAATGTTTACTGAAAACTATACTGAAAATTAGTACATTCCTAAACCTCATAATTAGGTATATAGAATTCGTATATATATATACATACATACATATATATAAATAAATAAATAAATAAATAAGTAAATAAATAAATAAATATATATATATATATATATATATATATTTAAATGAAAACATAATGTGAAGAACGAAGTAAAAGACATTATAAAATGCTATGGAATGATCACTGAAGCAAGTATACGCAAAATGATAAAAAAGCAAAAACTGGACAAGCAAAATTAGAAGACTATGAATATCTTATAGAATCTTCAGAAGGGATTTATAAGAATATTCATAGTAAGTATATGTTACTTCATCAAATATTGTCAGCATTATGCTTAAAATCGACAATATTAAGCCCCTAATAACCTACACAAATGAAACCATAAAATCAGAAACAAAAATGAGATCCAAATAACAAAACAAGTGAATAAATATGCTACTGAAATGGAAATTAGATAAATAAGCCATTATGCAACTTAAATAGAAATATGAACATAAAATAATGTTTAAGACTCACCAAAAAATACAAATTTTAATGCAGATGTAGATGGATTTAAGGTACTTGAAAATCAACCAGACACCTACACAAAAATGGCGGCATATCGTTGCCTAAATATTGCTGTGAAAGATGATAATATAAAGTTATGTAGTGATGCCATCTAGCTCAATAAATTATGAGTAAAAGCTGAAGTTGTAGACAGGTTAAAGGAAAAACTAGTGCTGCCATCCATTATTAGATGAAGATAAAAAAAATAGAAAGAAAGAAAAAAGAAAAATACTGGCAAAGCAAATAATAGTTGAAATGTGAGGAAGCTTAAATAAGCAAATAAAATTTAAATATAATAAACATGATATGGGAAGTACAATATTTAGTAATGTATAGTGAGGCATTGTGTGAGTGAAAGGAAGTGTATTATAGATGGTGTAGCAATGATCTTGTGATGTAAATAAAATGAATAAATGCATCAAACCAGTATTCTTTTTTTTTAATTTTAAAAAAAATGTAGCTTTTTATTTTTTTAGCAATCCCGCCACATCCCTTCTAAATGGTATTTTTATAATTTTTTGTTATTTTATGATTTTTCTGTTAATTTTTTTTTTTTTAGTTTTAATAATTTTTTCAGCAATCCACGCTCATTCTCCTAAATATCGTTTTCCATTTTATAAATTTTAAACATAGTTAATGCCCATACTGATAAAATTAGAATAATGTTTTAATGTTTAATCCATGTAGAAAGAAAAGCAAGGGGATAATGGTAAGACAAAGCTGCATGTTTTAAATGTAATAAATTAGGCCTTATGAATTGAGAGGAGCATAATTGTTTAATGAGATTGCAGTGGTTTAAAAGAATATTTCTGCAAACTGAAATATGTGGGCATGAATGAAAGTTAGTAAAATTAATAACATTAAAGGAAAAATCATTACGTTTATCGTAGATACTGAATGTTAAAGTGTGATTAGAAAGAATAGAGATATTAATGTCCATAAAATAATAGTAAACTTATTTAGATGAGTAGTACTAAGTTCAAGATTGGAAGGATATGCTACAGGTAGGGAGATAGAATGATTATCATTTAGGGAAAAATAATTATATCATCTATATATCTATGAAGTAAAATATTATTGTTAATAAACTTTCTTTCATAGAAATAGAGATATATATCTGAAAGCAAACTGTAACTAGCTGATCCTTGTGAAATTCCTGTTGTCTGAAGAAAAATAGCATTATTTTGGAAGATATAATTATGAAAAAGTAAAAAATTAGTTAAAGTTTGGAAGTAATCAATATCGATGTTATCAGGTAAATGTAATGATGGGAAAAATTCTATGAAAAGTGGATTAATAGTAGAGTGTAAATCTGCCAAAATAATATTGTGGAAAAGGTCCTTAAAATCATATGTGATAATATTGTTGACATTGGTAAGTGCCTTGAGTTTATTAACTGGCACATAACTATTTTTAATACAATGATAGTGTCATTTTTGTTGATGGATAAATCGTAGATTTGTATTTAAGAAGAATTGGAGAATATTTAAGAAAAGTGAGTTGGCGCATATGTTATAAGTATTACATCCTACAGTAAGAGTACAGAATTTTAAAGGATTTTTGTGAAACTTAGTAATCATAACAATGTAGGGATAGTTGAAATGTTTATTTTTTAAGCGTAAAAGTTTATGATAACTTAAAATGTGTCAGTTATTTTCTTCTATTGGAACATGATGTAGTGTAAAAATATTATTGGAAGAAATTGCTGTTGTAAGAAGTAGCTGGTGGTATTGTTTGCAGATGATGTCATAGTTATTGGCAGCCTTGTCAACATAAGTGATGACGAAATTGTTTTATAGTTCACAAATGTGCGGCTTAAGAGTGGAGAAAGAAACATGAATTTTATCAATATGTAATTTCTGTAAATAGGCTTTTAAAAGAAAAATTACATTATGTTTCCATTCTATGAAGAATTCAGTTGGTTTGTTATAGTTAATAGCAATTTTGTAAATAAAGAAGTCCAAATCATAAAGGAATTGTTGTATGATGGACTTAGGAAATGATTGTGAAGGATTTTGATACTTAGTGCCAAAACGCATAACAGATCTTAAATGAGGATTAGTGACAATGTCTAAATTACCAGTAATGATGTCTCCACGGTAGGCATTAATAAATTTTGAAAATTGGTGTTCATTGCATTTACATGTGTGTGTGTCATGATTTTTGAAAATTTTAGAAAATTTGTTATAGTTAAAGATTCGACGCCCTAAACTAATAGGGTGTTTAAAAGACCTTTTAATGTTTATACTATGAAGTGGAAATTTACATTGTTCGTTGTTAAAAATGTCATTAAGTTTAATTTTATTAAAAACAGGGTTAGTAAATGTAATAATTAAGTGTGAATTACTCTTATTTAAGTTTTTATTTTTTATATTAATGTTAAGATTTAGAACTTTTAACCTAAAAGGGAGTATATCAAAGATGATATCACTGAAATGGGTGGTGATTGTATTTGAAGTGCAAACTTTAAAAAATTCAGTGAGAGAGACTTTGGAATTGCAAAAATAAATTTACGAAGAATTTTCCAACTAATATTATTATGATAAGAAGATTTTAAGGTATGTAGTGATTTTTTTATTTGAGTATTAGATAAATTGGAAGTTGATTTTTTGGAAGTAGATGAATATCCTCTTTGTGTATGTGTAGTTTGTTAGTATAAGTGGTGATTAAGTGAAGGATAGAGTGAATTATAATTAATAATATTAGACAATGTAGAATATACATTATGAGGTTTATTGCTCTGGAGTTGGTTGAGTCCATATGGATAAAGTGTATTGTAGTGTTTAATATATGCGGATTCTAGAAAAAGGCGTTCATGTAATTTGTTTTGTGTATTGAGGATATTAATGGTAATATTATTAAAGCTATATGTTTTGAAATGTGTATACTCAACATTGCAGTTAATAGGATTGTGAGAAATGTTATATTTACATGTGGCTGAACGATGTCCATTAATACGTATATGTGGAGGGCCACTAGTGTGACCAATGTATTGCATAAAGCATGAATTACATTTAATCCTATAAATAACATTGTATGCTTTACAAAAATTAATGTGGGGGGCATTATTAACAATTTAAGACTGTTCAGCGAGTGGGCAGGTTAAACAGCGAGAAGAGGAGCATTTGCTGAATTGAAGATGTGGAGATTGAGAAGGGAATAGGTAGTTGGATGTCGATCCATGATATTATTCCGCCCTATTATTCACACCCTATAATTAACCATATACCGAGCATTACGCTGAGTGTTAACAGAGCCTAAATTGGCAGTCACTGCCATAAGTATTGAAAACATGATAAGAATACAAGGAAAAAAAATAAGTAAATGGGATGCAAAAAGTAATAGAAATCAAACGTAAATTCATAATAATAAAATTCATAGTCTTAACATTTTTTTTAATCCTAATGTTACTAAATTAAATTTATAGTATTGGAAATATGTCTGGAATATAAAAAATGTGATAAAATACAGAAAAGAAAGATATCATAAACATAAAATTCATGATCTAACTTTTTTTTAAAATTTGAATAAAGTTATTAATACTGGATTAGATATAAAGAAGTACATAGAAGTACTATACTAAAGCATGAAACTGCAAAGTATTTGGGAGAAAAAACAAAATAATAAAAACTACCTCACCAAAAGCATAAAAATAACATGCAGTGGAAGGGGGAGGGAAATAAATAAATAAATAGAAAGATTTATAAATAATAAGATTTATAAATACGATTAAAATTCCAAATTAAAATCCAAATTAAAAATGAGATGACATTATATTAAAGGGAAGCAAAAAAAAGAAGAAGAAGGCACACATGCACATTTCAAGTGAAAAAGAAAAGAAAGCAATAATGGTACATTATCTACATGTTATATATATATATATATATATATGAAAGTATAAACAAAGAAAACCGTTTTTAAATTTAAATTTTAAATTAAAATTAATAATTTTAAATAAACATTCCCAGTTTTATTTTCTAACTTTTATATCATAGATTAAAATTAATTTGCTGCTCTTAAGCTTGTTTCTCTGTTCGAATTTTATTACATTCGGTCCTTAAACTCGGTTATTGCTGAACTTAGCGCAACTTTAACTTTTCTGTGGTTAGATTTCCCGAGAGACCACATATATTGCCCAGATTATAGACCAGATGTCAATCAAAAAATCGTAATCTAATGAAATTGAAGGTGTCACCTAAATTGATTCTTTTGACTCTCTTACAAGAAAAAAAAAGAAGAACAAGAACAAGTACTATTGTAAAACCAGCGGACGCGAAAAAAATGTGTCCTTTTTGAGTTAAATGTCTTCTAACATTTTTTTACGCACTCTTCGGGGCATTTAAGGAATAATGTATGAAAGGTTTCAGACTCTGAAACATTCGGACCTGACTTTAAAAAAGACGATCATGTATCTTAAAAGAGATAAAAAGTTAGGTACTCATCCAATTTGTCTACTTGCTTAGATTATTTAACATCTAGCCGCGACTAATTTCAAAGAAATCCCCTTCATTACATACGTGTAAATAATCCCACGTCACGCTTCATTCCTGAGCTATATTGCTTCGATGTTACATCGAAAGGCGTAGTCGTGGGTGGAATAATAGACAAAAGTTTACATTTGGGCAAAACTTTATTTCCTTATCGATTGCATGTTTTCCTTTTTCAGGTCAAGCCTAGTGCATTGAGGTCTGGGGTGTGAACGTCCCATTACAGGAAACAAATGCCGGGGAGCCGAGAATTGTAGTAGCAGAGTTTAGTCAGAAAAACGCCAATAGGGCTACAGCAACTTAATTTGTCACGTTATTGTCAGGAAAAGCCGCGCAAAAAATCGCAGTCCGTCCTTAAATATGACTTACTTCGGATTATTTCCGACAGAGCGTGACACTAAAGAAGTAGGATGTACTTACATTTAATTGTTTACAACATATCCAGACATCTGACGTCTTATGGGCTTGGCAACATCTGGGATAAGTGTGGTAAGCCACAAAACTGCACTCTCAGAGAAAACTGTAAATTTATGAGCGTTTGCCTTTCAATTTTCACGGGCAACAGCCTTATTTGTTGAAAACGGTCTGATCCACTAAATAAGCGGCCTTATCTCTTAGATACTTAGAAAATTAAGATCAATCCACATATTTTTACAGTTCTAGCCCATATGTTAGCAAAAATACGGTACGACCCCATACATTGTCCTCCTCTAGGGTGTAACCCTTCATTTTACTCGTGTTTCGAAAGTTTTAACCCGCCAAAACAGCGATTCTGTGATGATCATCTAACGTGCTACGTGCTACGGAGCAGTAGGCAAAGTATTATTGTGTTTTAAAGTGCATTATATCTTGTGCATTATAATGCTATATTACTTTGCCCCGTAAAATTACGGTCTGCACAAAATGATGGTCATTCATTTTTTTCTTTTTCGGGGTATGACTGGAATCGCTGCTGCCGGCCTCTGCCCGTAATTTTACTGCAATTTTTTTACAGTGTGAGAATGAAGCAAACTCAGCAATTTTATTCTTAAAGATTGAACCATTTTGAAGTTTCAAAGTCAGGTCAAAAATTTTTCAGGTCAAGCCCAGTGCATTGAGATCTGGGGCGTTAACGTCCCATTACAGGAAACAAATGCCGGAGAGCTGAGAATTGTAGTAGCAGAGTTTAGTCAGAAAAAGTCCAGTAGGGCAACGGCAATTATATTTGTCACGTTATTGTCAGAAAAAGCCACGCATAAAATCGCATCCGCCCTTAAATATGACTTACTTCGGGTTATTTCCGACAGAGCGTGACACTAACGAAGTAGGATGTACTTACATTTAATTGATTAACACATATCCAGACATCTGTTGTCTTATGAGCTTGGCAAAATCTGGGATGAGTGTGGTAAGCCACAAAACTGAGAATGGAGCAAACTCAGCCCTTTTACTCTTAAATAATGAACGATTTTGAAGTTTCAAAGTAACAAATGCTAGACAGGAAAGAAAAGAGATCCGGGTCATTTTAGATTTAAATACGGGCTTTCAAAGTCTGAGAACAATTTGGGAATTTTTAAATTTAAATTGTAAACATCCAATTTTAATCTTTTAAATTTTATCCTTTCATACATATATAATTTCGCAATTTTGCATTTATTTCCCAACTAACACTATCATTCTAGATTCGAAATCTTCTGATAGGATGAAATAAATCTTAAAAACATTATGATCGAGCCATCTTCATTTATCTTATAATAGTTATAAACACTTTGTCTAATTAAAAAAAAAACTTCGTCATTTATTGTCATACACCTTTATCAAAAACTGAATTATTTTTGTGTCTCCATCATTAAAATTTTGCCCCATTTAAAAAAATAAATTGCAAACTATATTTTTCTAGCAGTCATTTTCATTTTCTTAAAAGTTTCAAATAAATTAGTATTCATTTTTATTATTAGCTGTTAATCTGTTAATTTTCCTTTAATCGAAGGAGTTTGTTTTACAAATGATGTGTTTTCACACTAAAGTATATTTTATTTCTTAGTGTTTCATTAACGTAAAATTATTGTTTAAAAAATTCGTTGTCTATTGTTGAAAATCTATTTTACTTCTTACTATACCATTAAATAACGATTTTTGTTTCAAACAACAATCTTTTAACTTGCTGCAATTTACCAAATGATTTTAATTAAAATCGTAAATTCGACTGAGGTATTTTATGTCATTAATTACGTAATAGATTATAAATTATTCTTCCTTATTATGTAAAATTTGTATCATTTAATGCCGTTCACATTCATTAAAAATCTTTAATTATTATTTAGTTTGTTTTAATTATAATGATTTTGATTCATTTTAAACAAATTGAAAAAGCTAATTTCAAATTACATTTGCTTTAATTATATTAAAAAATAAATTAACTAATGTAGCATTCGGGTCGGGCATTAGCCATTAGTTTCGTTTTCGTGGAAGATTTCATTCTAAAAAAATAAATATTTTCTTATTAAAGCATACTTTATCTCTTAGATTTCCTTAATTAATATAATAGTTTTTTGTAAAACAATTTATTTCATATTTTTTCGAATAAATTGTAAAATGTGTATGTTATTTCAAAATTTAATTTGACAGTTTAAGTTTTAATAAATTATTTTTTAAATAATTAAAATGTTATTTCTCATTAGACTTCACACTTTAGTCGCTAATTTCTTTTTCATGTGAAATTCACTCAAGTAAACAGAGCATGTTTATTTCTCTTGATATTTGTCCTTTTTATTATTCGTATAATCTAGGTTCTCTTCCTGCAATTTAAACATTTTACAACATAATTGAAAAGTGTTTATGATTTCGGTTTGTCTGTCTGCCCTCTGTCCCAGCCTAAGTATACTCGAATTGTCATGAAATATATAGTATATATTATTGTGGTTTACTATGGCTTGTTTGATATTGAAAATAGAATCTGCAGCCATTATAGTCCATTTACAGGGACGCTCAAAAAGATTATGTCAGATACGGTCTATGGGAAAAATCGTTTGCGGTGTACTTTAATAATGTAACACTATTTCAAACATATTGAAAGTGATATATATGACTGAAGTACACTCCAAGATGCTTAATATAGATATAGAAGGTATGCATAAGGTATGCATAGCATTCATCATTCATTTACAGGGACACACAAAACAATTCGGTTACAGTAGTCTCAATCAATAATAATTGAATAACAATTGCTAGAAGTACGTTTTCAGTTGTGGTATGCGTGTTTAAATTGCACTCTTTTTTGCATATTATTTGGTGTATACATATTTTAAAGATCCTATAAAGCGCTGCACAAAAGATCTCGAGTCAATTTCCGTTTATTGGCTGAATTTCATGCAGGAGAATTTTCAAATGTGCTATGCGTTTCATAACTGAAGTAAATTTTAGAATAATATGTATTATATATACAAATATGTAGATCCTATACAGGATGGCACAAAATAATTCGAATATATTTCCTACTGTTGATAGTAATTGCTGGCATTGGGTTTCCAAATGTGTTATGCATTACTTGGCGTCATCTTCCACATCGAAAAGGGGACGTTTTGTTACAGTATTCTGAATGCGTTGGAAAATGTTTTATAATCTATGTTTGGCGCATTATTTTTCTTTCTTGTTACATTCTGTATTTCATTTGGTGCCAGTTAAGGAAATCAAAAATGTTTCAAATGAGGAAAACTGACTGAGGAATGATCGAGGATTAGGAATCATGTAATTAAATTAGAATATTAACCACAACAGCAAGCGATATTGGCTAAATTTCGGCCTGTAAAAAGAAATATTGGTAAATACATACGAACAATAATCGTAAAGAGAGATTCACACGATATCGTCACGACAATAACTGTCAAATTCTCTAGTTATAAATAAAAAGAAAACGCGGGCAATAAATCAGATTCATGTCGGAAATAAATTTGTCGGCTTTTACTGTTAAGTTGTAACTATCGATGTTTGTGAACGATTCAAAGTTGAATCATTTTACAGGGAGCACCTTGTCTCCGCGCTAATTTTCCCAATCTTTCTGCAGTTAAATGTGTCACGTGTCATAAACCCAACAATATCTTTCAATATCTTTATCTCAAAAAGCTGTTTCACGTTTCAAGGACAGACCAAACCGCAGTTTTAAATAGAAAACGGCAGAATAAATCAAAAATACTTCCAAAGGAAAATGTTCCTTGGGGAATATAAATAATTCTTTATGCACAAATCAGTAAACCCTAAACTGATAAAAATTTACCGATAGATAGTGATGTATACAAAATTTAAAAGAGTTTCTTGTATTTTTTTTAATAGTCATTCTTATAGTCATTCATAATTAAAATGTACTTTGATAAATGAAACTTAATAAATTCACTGATATATTTGTAATAAGCGGTTAGAAAGACTTGCAGTTTTATTGATTTAGATAAATAAATTGACAAATATGAGAAAATATCCGAAATTATAAACTACAAATTGCTTGCCCTAAAAGCAATTTTTAATTTCTGAATTAGAAAAAACTGCGTTAATAAAGTAATTTTTATAGAAATTGTTAAGGTAAATTTAGGAATTAATAAAATATCACTAGGACTGTAATTAAATGAAATAGGACATTTAAAAAAAAAAAGATAGTTTTTGAGATTTCATTTTCTAAATGTGATGATGTAAATTGTTCACGGATTTTTTTTTTTTTTTTTTTCTAAAAATAAAGAGAAATTTAACTTCATACTATTTTTTAAGTTAAGAGAATATTTTTCATTGTAAGATTCAAAAGCTGTATAATTAATCAAAATGTATGAAAGTTCGTTTTACTTCAAATAATAAATTTTGCTAAATGGGAATATTTTCCACTATAAAATGCAAACATGTTTACCTATCGAGTGTGTAACTAATTAAACCGTAAGAAATTTAGCTTTGTTTAAAGAATAAACATTGCCATTTAATGATTTTACAATAAAAATTACATTTAACTACAATTTAAATTACAATTAATTTTTCTTTGTAAGAGGCAAAAATACTAGCAATAGTATAAGTATCTAATAAGTAAGAACGTAGTTTTTAATTTAAAAGATAATGTTATTTGCATCTTACAATGGGGATTAACTGCAATTTAAATTTAAATTATAATTAAATGTAATTTTTATTGTAAAATCTTTAAACAGCAATGTTTAGTCTTTAAATAAAACTAAATTTCTTACGTTTTAATTAGTTACACACTCGATAGTTAAATATTTTTGCGTTTTATAATGGAAATTATTCCCATTTAGCAAAATTTATTTCCATTAAAACGACCTTCCATACATTTTAATTAATTATACAGTTTTTGAATCTTACAATGAAAAATATTCTCTTAACTTTAAAAAAAGCATAAAATTAAATTTATCTCTATTTTTAGAAAAAAAGATGATCTACTGTATAAAAAATTTTTCTTCATAAATTTAGAAAATAAAATCTCAAATTACCCATTTTTTTAAATGTCTTATTTGATTTAATTAAAGTTCTAGCGATGTATTTTATTAATTTATAAATTTAACTTAATAATTTCTCAGTATTTTCTAATTCATAATTTAAAATTTTCATTTAGAGCAAATATTTTTTTTTATATAATTTCGGATATTTTCTCATATTTGTGCACAATATTTCCAATATGATATCGCTAACTAATCGGAAAATTTTCATATGATATTGCACAGCACTCGGCAGAAGATAACCAATTGAGCGAATGATCAAAAACTAATAAGCAAAAACTTCAAAATTGATATAATAGTACTCGAAATGCAACGGTCGAGAGGGGATTACCAGCCGGACAAGATGCCTTTTCTGCCGATCTCAGGGAGTAAGGTGATTTGGATTGAAAAGTTCTCAGGATCAAACATTCGGTGGAAGTTCGGCTAGGGATTATTTGCTGCTTCGGTATTTCTTTTTACAGTTATTTATTTATGTTTTTAAAGATGAAGAAAAAAACTGTAAAAAACATGGACTAAAGTTTTAATATTATATGACAAAATTAATCTAGCAAAACTAGTTTTTCCCTGAATATGTTCAGGTTCTATATTTTTCCTAATTTCTTCTTTATTCTGTTTATTATATTGTTACACAATTACATATGAAGAAAACAGACAAACAAACAGTAAAACATTCAAAAAATTATATTTAAAAATTCAAAATCCATAAAAAATAATCATATTTTTAATTGTCTCTGGAAAAAACAAATTGTTTGTTTATGAGGCGTAATGAAGAGACAGCGTAACTGAAAAATGTGGTATTGTCAACCGAGGTGACTTTGTCTCATTTTTTGCCTCTTGTTGTTTTTAAAAATCAGAAAATTATGGATTTAAACAATTTATAATTATTTTTTTCTAGTTCCAAGAAATTGCAAATTTTAAAATTCATATTATTTTTTTTAAAGGATAGATTTTTTTTAATTATTATTATTTTTTAAACTGGGCAAAGTCTCATTGTCTCATTGTCTCATGTCAGTGTTGTCAATTAGTTATGGACATTGTCTCATAACTAACAAATCATTGAATTAGCCTTAAAAAGCATATAAGACAATGTAATTTTCAGTAATATGATAGAATCATAAAATACAGTAAAAAACACGCCATTTCGGCATTTAAAAAACAAAAATTTTGTATTAAAATGAACGGAAAAACGAAGTTGTATTCAAAAATGACCATCATGCCAGACATGTAAAAACAATCAACAATTATGCCATGCTAAGATTAATGTTTTTAGAGAAAACAAAATTTTAGATATATTCACTTATTTTAGGAACTGAAAAAACAATTATTTTAGAAGAAATATGTTTTGGAGTGTTAATATTTTTAATGACCTTTTAAGTAATCTTTTTTAAGCAGTGATTGGAAATAAATATTTTTCATTGACTATTCTTTGGCTTCATACATGTTGAAGAAGAACATCTACCACTTTCTGCAGCGTTTCATCAGTGTAATTTATATAATTACGACTACCTACAATTTATTTATACGTACAAAGCATTATTACACCAGCAGTACATAAAATAATAAATATATGCTACTAAAACGTTTATATTTGCAGTAAATGTTTGCTTTTATGTGTATATTTTCAAAAAAAAAAAAAAATATATAATAAATAAGTAAAATTTGTAGTGACTTTGTCCCGAGACAATTTCACCCCAAATTGGCAATTAAAAAGCAAATTGTGAATAAAGTCAATGTAAAATCTAAAATCTAAAATTAGTATATTTCTTTTAAATGCTAAAAGGTACGAAACTAAAAACATAATTCCCATTAAAATAACGTTTATTAGATTGTTGACATGTTTCGGCTCACTCCAAGCCATTATTAAAAACAAATTAGATTATTCTATAATTCCACGGTATTTATTTGAAAATTTGAGCCAAAACATGTCAACAATCTAATAAAAGTTATTTTACTGTATATTATGTTTTTAGTTTACACCTTTTAGCATTTAAAATAAATATATTATTACAAGACGTTATAATTTATTATATTTTTATCAAATTAGTATATATAAATTTTAGTTATTTGTAAAAAAAAAATTATTAAGAAAAGAAAATATGCATTTACCACTTTACAGAGTCAAGTATAAATAACTTTTCCAATCCAAAGTTTCCCGCAGTAAAATCACGCGCGAAAATGTAAACAAAAAAAGTCGGAACGGAAGCCAAACTGAATTTGTAAAATGCAGTTTTCAATAATTTATGTTTAAGCTACTGCTACGGCATTACTAATTAGTTGTATTGTAACAGATTTTATTTATTACACTTTTTGTTTTTAACCATGGGGTGGTACAAAGTCATCTCGGGGAGAACAAAGTCACCCCGGTTGATGGTACATGGACTTTCCTATTGTTGTAAAACTAGCTTTGCAGGGTTGACTTTGTCTTTAAATATTATTATTTTTTTTTAACAATTTAACAAAAAAAATTTTATTTCCATAAAATATAAATAAATAAATGCAAAAAGAAATAGTAGTCAAAATTAATTATAAACTTTCTAATCCACGACCAAACTTCACCAAATTTTCGTTATTAAGACCTTTCTGGCTCCCTTAAGTCGGCAGATTAATCAGCAGTTTTTACATTTAAAAATTTCGAGCGGTTATAGGGAGATATATATTCCATTAGTAGTCAAAGAAAGGGTTAAGCAATAAAATTTAACATATTTAAATTGATATAAAAGTAATTTTTCGTTAAAATAAATTAAAGAACAACCGAAACTAATTGTTAAATAAAAATATGCGATGTTTTACTTAATTTATTGGAAAGAGTTGTATGTCATTTTTAACACTTTCCAACCTAATTGAAAATAATTTATGACTTCGGTTTGTCTGGCTGTGTGCCGTCTGTCTGCGCTCTGACTCACGCAAATATACTCGGATTGCCCTGACATTTTTGTATGTTATTGTCGTTTACTATAGCATGATCCCTTTTGGAAATGAAGTGTGTAGCACTTATAGTTTTTTTTACAGGGACAGTCAAAAGTATTCCTTTACATTACAGTCAATGTGAAAATATTGTTTCAAGTGCATTTTGATGATGCTACGCCATTTGAAATATGATGAAATTGATATACAATTAATAAGCGCAATGAAGCATACATTTTGTAGAATATGGGGCACAAAGCATTTATTATTCATTTACAAGGTCAAACAAAAGAATTCTGTTGCACATTTTTCTTCGGGAGAAAAATCGTTTGCATTGTAATTTAATGAGGTTTCATTGTTTTAAACATAACGAAATTTATATGCATTGCTCAGGTGCACTATAAATTGCTCACTTAAAAGTGTGGTGTGTATTGCGTTTAATGTTCATTTACAGGGACGCACAAAAGATATCGGTTAGAGAATACGTGCAATAATTACAGATTATGTGTGGTACGTGCGTTTTCAACATTGGTTTACGTTTTAAAGTTTAACTAAATTTTTGCATAGTGCGTGGAGTGCATAACTTTGGTTGATCATATACATGTAAGTATTACAGAGTATGGGAGTGAATTGCTTACGGTAGTCTTTAATTGTGTTACGCATTTTCCGGCTGAACTATAGTTAGTAGACTTATAGAAGTTTTTGGAAAATAAATTCATATACAGGGCTACTCAATGAACAAGGTACATTGTCGTTTATGGTTGGAAATTGCTGGAAACTTGTTTTAAGTTGCCTAATGCATTTTTTACATTAATTAAATTTTAGCTTAATATGGGTTGTGTAAAAAAGCGGTTAGGTAATACACAGGGTTGTACAAAATCTTTCGAGTGCATTTCCATCGATTGGCGAATATTGCTGAGTGCGAATTTTCTAAATGAACTACATTTTATCATGCTATGTAGTATGTAGTATACATCAAAATTGATAGATCATATACAGAGCTTTACAAAATAATTGGATTACATATTTGAAGATGGGAAAAAATTGCTAAAACTGGACTTTTAAATGTGTTATATGTTTCCTATTCTGTTTACTTACATATCGTCTTTCACATCGGTGAAGTTTCGTCACAATTTTGTAGATGTGTTGAAAAGTGTTTCATAATCTATGCTTTACGTAAGATTTTTTATGCTTGTTTTATGTTTCAATAATACCTATTAATAATTTAAATAAGCTGATTTTAATTTTTTTATAACAAAATATCATACATTTTCGGCAAATTGCATTAAAATATTACTAGCAAATATTTGAAATTTATTTGTTCCTTGTGAATAAAAAAGCACAAGTTTCACATGTGACACAGTCATTCCAACATTGCCACTTTTCCATATTAAATAAAGTCTTAAACAGTGAAGACTTAGATATTTTACAAGCCTTTATTTTCATAATAGTATTAACAATTTTTTGTCTGATTATATATAAACTACATCATTTGAAGTAATTAATCTTCATGAAAAACTTTTAATTACTTTTATGTGTTCTTCATTATGTTTTTGCATCATTTAGCACACACGCTAAAAACTATTTCTAAATTTCAGTTTCTTTAATTATCTTAAAAGTTAAATCTCGTAAACTCGTTTTCGTGTCGAACATTAGCATTTAATTTCCATTTAATCGAAAGAGTTTGTTTTAAATATGAGATGTTTACTCATGATAAGCTATTTTACCTCTTACAATTTAATTAAAGTAAAATAACGATTTTTTTAGAAAACAATTTTCTAAATAATTTTTCATGTACATGATGAAACTTCCGCACTACCTGGAAGCTTTATTTAATAACTGAGGGTTTTTTTCATTTTATTAATTCTATTGTTAAAAATTCTGAATAATCCAAATGATATTTTTCACAATATTTACGCTGTTTAAAATAACATATTTTAATTTTTATATAATTTTAATTATGATACATTAAATAAATAAAAAAAGATATTTCATACAAATGGTTAAAAACAATCAATTAACATGATATTATTTCATTGTTATGTTAAAAAAGAAAAACAAAAAATACATATTTTAAAAGAGAAATTATTTTAATAAAATTATTAAAAGGGTGCAAAGAAATATTATTTGAAAATTATTTATTTTTTGTAAACTAAAATAGTATAAAAAGGAATTATTGTATACTTACGCTATTTTATGCGTGATAGTCAAGCATAATTTTTAAGAACCTACTATATTTAAGGTGGATTCTACGATCAATTGTAAGGGAGAAAGGAAATTGAATATGTCTTATATCATCAAGTCATCAATTTTTTGAAATTTTTACCATAGTATATCCTACATATTGTTATTCACCTGAATGATTAAAAAACTTTTAATTGTAAAACTCTATAAAATATAATAATATAAATAATAATGTATAATAATGTATAATAACGTAAAAATGCCATTATATATAAGTCACTATAATTGAGGCAACATGATTTTAAAATCTAACAATGTCTAATGAAAATATGACAATAATATTTTCTTCATTGGTCAGATAAGCTTTCGCCTAAAGTGAAAAAAAATCTGAGAAAATTAGAATTTTAGTACCAGAAACTTTATATAAATTTAAGGATAAAATGTTATTCGGAACTCATGGATGAAAATTTTATATTTGTATGTTGCACTAAATCACACATTGTTTTTTTGGAATTATAATTCCGGCAAAAATACAAGGTGTCTACAAATCGAATGCGTAATGACGTTCATAACGTTAAAAATAAAAAGGCTTGAAATAATGATTTTAAGTTACTACTACCATTTACCTGTTCCTCATTAGCAGCAAAGTCATATTTTGTTCACTGTGGATTTCTTTGTCGACGTCAAAAAATAGTAGCCTACTTTTTGACACCAGCCAAAACTCGGTGTCAATGTATAACGATTGTGGCAACAAACGGCCCTGTCGCTTTCGCTTTTATCGAGATTACATCACTTCTAAATTCTGTACAATTTTAATGCTTACATAATCAATTTGAAAAATTCTAATTTTCGAATGAAATTTAGTTGAAAACTGCCGCTAAATTTAACGACTTTTTAAATAATTTTCAAGAATGAATTATGCTTCAAATCTATCTCAGCAATGGCCATTAGTTTGCTTCAATAATGTAAAATACAAGCTGGGAAAGTGGCCACAATTGGAAATTAATTTCCCTAACCAACATAAAAAGTGAAAAGAAACATAAAAAAAAACCCTGATAAATCATATGATCAGATTATCCAAAAAATATGTCAACAACAGAAAAAAAAACGATTTTCAGTTTACGTTGAACAGAAATTTGATATCATATTGAATTAGTTGATGTGTTTGTTGCATCAGAATATGCTAGGAATTGTATTTTATTATTATTTTTTAAAGATCCATTTGATATTTCACTCTATAAAAGGGAGAAGATTCCCGATTGTGGAAAAGGGATAATCATCCTGATTATGAAAAAGGACCTTAGAAACCATACAAATAAATGGCACGTGAAAACCTTAAAAATCTGCCTCATCTGCAGATTTTATATTATTATTGTAAAAGGAATTCTCCATATTTACATAAAAATTTATTAGCTTAAAAAATGGATGCGTTTTAAAAGATATGGATTTGAAACGAACAATGATTAAAGATGACATTAAAACATTTTTTAATGTCGAATTTCGACAGTGCCTTGATGCAATACACATGCGCATAGGGGTTCACTCCGTTGCAATATGACAAAGGAAGGTATTTGTGCCTTAATTACTATGTTCTTTTATTTACTGAATATAATTTGGACACTGGGGAAGAAAACTTTTAAATAAAAAAAAAATTTAAACGCTGTTTGATACTCTCCCACTCTTAAATAATAAAGAAGTTTTGAGTTCCATCTAGTTTTTAATAACTTTGTTTATGAAAAGTTTTTCGTTCTTTCAAGAATTGTATTTTGATTTCGGAGCTTGTGGAATAAAAACGAATTCATTTGGCCAAACTTATAGACAAATTACATTATTTTGACGAATGTATTCAATAGCATTTTTATTTATGAATTAAAATAAATTCTTACAAAATTGCATTTTTCTGGCTAAAATATTTTATTTTTTAACGCACTTGTGAAAAATTTTAATCGCCATCTTAAGAAAATGGCTGACAATCATGTGTGTTTTTTCTTTAAATTAATATTTTGCTGATTTTCCTCCTTCGTTGAATAAAAAATTCAAAAAAGCTACGAATGAATAACTTCATTTTTTCAGTGTGTCGACAGACGATTTTTTTCTTTTTAAGATAAATTGATTCCTGAAGTTTACATAGGTCAAAATAAGTTTTTAATTCTTCAAATTCTCTTGAAAAATGTAATTTAATCATGATATTTTTTTCATCATACATCAAATAAAAGGTATTTATTCTTTTTAATGACTCAATTTCATCGATAAAATATAATAATCCGTATTATTTTCTTTTTTCTCTCTGTTATTCAGAACTGCGTAGATAAAAATGGCGTCATTTAAACTAACTTATTCAAAATTATTCTAAGTTTATGGAATAAAATAAAGGCTAATAATATATGTAATTTTCTCGCTAAACCATTTTGTTTTAAGTGTTTTTATGAAATGTTTTAATCGCCATTTTTAAGAAATATTTATTTGAAAAACTGTATCTCTTCTGGAAATTCATTTCTTGTAAATAGAGGAAAATAATTCTCTACTTAAATGCAAGAAGCGCGAATTTGTTTTAGTTTAACCTCTTCGGTTGAATGTAAGACTGAACTAGTATGTTCTGGCCATCACAAAACTTCTTTAACTTACTACGTACATCAAATTGTCTGCAAGCAAAATTCACTTGAATATCTATCTATTGACTATCAATCTTGAATCTAACTTGACAATCTATTCGTTCTTGAGAACGAATAGATTATCCACAATAACTATATTTCGTTTTTTTTAAGAACGAATAAATATAGCTATTGCGGAAATCATGAAAAATGGAGCATAACAGAGACACCTGTTGGGCGGTATACAATCAAACCTAACAAGGATCTGTTTCTGTCACGATGTAAAAAAATATGAAATTTGGTAAAATTCTGTGCATTAGTTCTTAAGATATAGCTATCGCAGAAATCGGGATAAACAAAGTATAGAAGACACACTTTTTGGACAATTTACACCCAAACCTAATCAGCGTTTATTTCTGTCAGGCTGTAACAGAATGTGAATTTTGATGAAATACCGTGCTTTAGTTCTTGAGATATAGCAATCGCGGAAATAGTGAAAAATGAAGCGTGGCAGCGCCATCTGTTGTGCAATTTACGCTAAAACCTAATGAGCCCTAATTTCTCTCAAGGTCTAACTGAATCTAAAGTTTAACTCAATTCTTTGCATTAGTTATTGAGATAGGGCTATTGCAAAAATCGTGAAAAATACAGCATAGCAGTGCCATCTGATGAGCGATTTACACCAAAAACTAATAAACACCAATTAACATTAAGATCTAACTGAATCTAAAGTTTTGTTAAACTCCATGCATCAGTTCTTGAGATAGAGCGCCCACAAAATATTTGTCACATATAGACACAGATAAAGACACACAGACAGACAAAAAGACATTTTCTAAAATCTGTCAAATCCTGTTCAGGACCTTCTAAAACGTATAAATCCTTCGAAAACAGGAATTCGGATTTTTTCATGAATTCAATACTTTCTCCTTGTAAAAATAGAAGAAAGTAAAACATCTATGTTGGGATGATTTTTTGATGTCCCAGTTAAAAAAAGATTTTTTGTTTTCTAAAATGAACTGATTATCGAATATGAAATGTGTGAAAATATGTGTGAAAATATGAAAATAAATCTCATTTCTTCAAACTCTCTTCAAAAATGTAATTTAATCACGATATTGTTTTCACGATCTATTGAAATAAAAGAAAATTCCACATTTAAATTTTATTGAGAAAATGACGTCAAAGAAAAGAAATATCCAGTAATACCTATCGTTTCCCCTTCTCTCCCTGTTATCCACATAAATGGGGTAAATTAGTTGCCATCATTACAGAAATGTCATTAAAAATTTCAAAAAAATAAATATTGTGGAAATTAATTGAAGTTTTAAAATTCTGAAACCTTGGATTCATACGGATAATGCGTGTGATCCATACGGCTAATTTTGTTGTACTCCATTCCATATTCTTAGAAGATGAGTTGTGAAATACAAAAGGGCGCGCAGATTTTAGTATAATGATGAACTATTTATATTGTTTTAAGTCAAATGGGTTGTTATTTATCCGTAATGGAGCGACAGACATAATTATATATATATATATATATATATATATATATATATATATATATATATATGCTTGAAAATTACTTTTAAATCCATAATAAATTAGTCAATTAAGATAGAAACAAATTTCATTTGAAAGTAGATTTTTTTGTTCCTTTACGACGGTGTCACTGAAAAATGTGCGATGTTTAGAAGTTTAAAAAAAATGCCATAGCGAAAATTGAAAAAGCGAAATCTAACCGTCAGCCGTTACCAATCTCAAAATGAAACCAGCCTTACCGACGGATACGTTTGTCCTTTATAATATAGATTACATAATATAAACAATTATAAGATTGATTGATTGATTGATTGATTGATTGATTGACGGCCGATTATCTACACGAGGGATATAGGTCCTAGGGGGGAGTGCCCTCCGTGGGGGGTTTTCTAAGGAATCCTAACTCGTATTTACGGCAAGGTTCGAAGAAAACCACGGAAAACTCTGAACGGTTAAAATCGACAAGCGCCATAGGATTTGAACCCAGCACCTCCTGTCTCAGATTTGAGAGCAGAATCTTTCAGCTACTGGTGGGGCAACGATTATAAGAATGAAGATTTAAGAAATGCAAAATACTAATCAAAGCAAATTAAAACGTACAAAGTTAGCAGAAAGGAAAAAAAAACATATATATGTAGGAAAATTGTTTGTTTTTCCTTCGTTTAACTTCTAAAATATAAAAAGTAGTATAATAAGATGAAATAAATTGATCGGTGTCTAGGTTCAACAAGTAATAGTCCAGACTGTTTTCACGACTAGATCACGCAGAATTTTAATAGTTCTCGATTAAATATAAAATATTTACAACGATAATTACAATTAGGTAAAGCTATAATTTTTAAAATAAATGATCAGCGCAAAAATAGCACAAATAAAATATATAAAATGACAAACAGCTGTTTCGGAGCCTCTAAAGCTCCATCATCAGTACCATTTTTTTTTATTTGACACTGATGATGGAGTTTTAGGGGCTCCAAAACAGCTGTTTGCCATTTTATATATTTTCATTTGTGCTATTTTTGCGTTGATCATTTTTTTTTAATTTAACGGCACAAAGTTCAATCCATCTATTTTAAAGTTTTAATTCGACCGTCTGCCGATTTACTAGACTTAAAGATAATGCGATACATTTCATCACTTAAAATCTAAATAATCACTCCCTCGCAGTCCGTCTAACCACGAATGAAGTCTGGAGTTCATCTGATCTCGTTCTCACAGTAGAAAACGTACAGCTCCACAATTTTTTATTATGCAGAATTCGAGGTTCCAATTCACGAGCCTCAATTAAAAATTTGTTAGCTTTGCAATTCAAAGTACAGATAATAAACTCTTGCGAAAACAGATTTATATATACATATATATTTGTATTCTACTTTCATTAAGCCTACTTTAATTCCATTCCTGCATAAAAATTTCAACTTCAATCCCACTTCTCTTTTATAGTCAATAGTGCAATAAAAAATATCAACAAATACAAAAATATATTAAAAGTTATTTCTTATTAGATTTAAATTATTTTATTTTTGCTATAAGATAAAACATGTTCATATCTAAGATAGTAATCGTAGCGTCAACAGTTTTTTTTTTAATTCACAAGAGCATGGACGTTGTAAAATCTTATATTTTGATTTAACTTTTTGCTCATTTTTAAGTTAAACTCATCTTTCCATATACTTTTCTTTCTGCAATTTAATTTTCTCAACGCCTTTTAAAATTCCCTTATGAATAGAATAACGTCTGAAAAGCTTTAACAAAATTTTTTTTTCCACTGAAGTGGATTTATTTAATCATTTTCAACTTCAGAAAGAGTTTTCCATTATAAAAAACTACAGAAAAAGATATTCTTACACGAAAATATTTGAAGCTATCAAACCTTATTCTGCTGTTGAATTGTTTGATGCTTTTATTAAATTTATAAAATGATTCACATGGGCGATAAGAAAACTAAAATGTAGGCTTGATCATATTTTCCAAGTCTAAAACGCATTTAACAGTTGCATTTATTTATAAAAACTATTCGGTTGTGCCAATTCAAAAAATTTTATTTTATCTCATACGTGTTAATACTTCAAAAAGAGTATTTCTTTTTAATTTTGCATTTTAGAAACAAACAAATAAGTAAATAACATTTCTGCTATTTATTTTTTTAATTACAATTCAAATTTTTGTCAATATATTTTTTGGTGCGTTCGTAATTATATAAATACGCAGCACCTATAGTCGTCGTCTGGTCCGTCCGTCCGTCTGTCCGCATATAACATCGCAAAAAATACCCTACCAAATGGTTTGAAATTTAATATATATTATCGTTGTAGAATTTTATCGAGTCATTTCAAATTTTATTAAAATCGAATCAAAACTTAAAAAGATATTGATAAAAGTTTTCTTTATTCTATTAAATCCTATTGTACGTAATCTATATAATAAAAGCGCAAGTCTGACTGAGGAAAACAAATTTTTTCATAGGCCAGGCGGCCATTTTTATTAAAAATTATTTTTTCGAATAAAATTGCGTAAAAGTTACATTTTTAGAAAGATCGTTGAAAATTATTGTTTGTTTCAGAGATAAGTTACATTACAAAATGTATAGATTCTGAGATAACTTTAGTGGTATTTACGTTAACAGCCGAATATCTCAATCCATTAGAGTCAATAAACGCAGGAGATTCCTTCATTATGAGTCATAAAAATATTAAACTATGGACGTAATCATTTTGCAAAGCAAGATCTCCATGGTGAATTTTACAGCGCTGTCTGGTGTAGAAAAACAATTCGCATTTGTAAATGTGGCATACATAAAAAGAAAAAAAACAAGACATGCTCATTTCGCTCATAGCAGACGATATAATTCATTTCACTGAAATAATAAGGATGATTTTTTTACATTTTGAAACTAGTTATAAATTGAACGTACCTCCTATGTCACGTTTAACGAACAATTTCTAACTTGTTTTAATTGTTGGGGGAGAAGAAAAGAAATTGCAATGAAGTCTAATCAACGGGTAATATATCAACAAACGTTAAAAGCTTTTATAGTTACAAATAGGCAAATGAAACATGGATTCCACAATTAACGTGTTTTAATACGATTTTCTTTCAACAGCTATTTCTCCCATTCCAAAAATCGGACAAATTTCGCTATCACAGCGACCCTTCAGGTCAAGTTTCTCCAAATTTTTGTACAAGCCTCAGTCTATTACATCTAAATATAAAATTTAGATAAATATTTGTCGAAAAATATTTATAAATTCTGAAAAAAATCGAGAAAATCGCTAAAAAATTGCTATCAGAGTGCTCTCCGGGGTCAAAGCCCTATTTGTAACAGTGACCTGATGTCCATAGTCAAAAACATATATATGACGTTTGGTTAAATTCTATGCATAACATGGTACGTATTTTGCTGATACAATAATGAAAATGGAACAAAACTCGCTATCACAGCGCCCCCTTCCTCAGAATATCTCGAAATTCATCTGCGACTTAATGGCCAGAGCCAAAAACATGTATGTATTAAAATTGATTCGATTCTATGTATAACTTCATACACTTTCCGATGATACGATAATGAAAATGGCACAAAAATCGATATTAAAGGGCATCCTTCCGATGGAATAACCCCAAATTCGACTAGGACTTGCTGGCAATAGCCCAAAACAAATATATGAAATTTGGTTTAATTCTTTGCCTAACTACATATACTTTACGATGATACAAGAGGACACATACACACACAATCACACGGACAGACATACATTTTGTAAAAATGCGTTTTTGGGGGATCTCTGAACCCTAAAACGTGTAATTCCGTCGAAAACTGGTTGTCGAAAAAAAGTTCGATTAAAATATTTTCTTCTATTGAAGAAAGTAAAAACGATAATGCTCCAAAAAATATTAAAATAATAAGGTTCCAAAACTATGGGTCGCAACCATTGATGGATCACGAATCCAAAAGAGTATTATTAAAATTTTATATTGCAATAACATAATAAAAACAATGTTACGATTCTAAATAAAATATCATGAGAGGGTATGGATTCAATTTTTTTTTTAATTATGTGTTTTATAAAATTATATGTACAGAACAGCGAACCAGACTGTGTTGCTGGTACAAAAACAATGCCGTAAATTTTATTGATTTTTAAAACACTTTCATTTAACTTGGTCTTTCTACATTATGATACAATTCTGTAATCGAATTTTCACTGCTAGTCTTATTTTGATAAGCTAGAAATTATAAAAATTATGTACACATGTGTTATTTCGATTAAAATGGAATATTTAAAAATTTTAGTATTAATTTTAAATTAATAAAAGGCATTTTTTGTTAAAATTCGTTAAAGCCGCAAACACTAACAAATGTATGAGTGCTGCGCTCACATGAAAGCCAAAGGCATGGCTTACAAACCAATATTGAAATATTTGCAATTTTATTCCACCTGTCTTTTGTTTATTATTTTTTGTTTATACTTTGTGTTAGTAAAATTTCCATAATAATGCTTATTTTTATTTCCTTTTTAATATTCTTATTCTTGGTTACCACTGGCGTCGCGCTAAGGGGAAAATAATTTTTGGCTTGCGACGCACTAACGGGAAAATAATTTTTGACTTTCGACGCGCTAACGGAAAAGTACTAGTTTTTATAATTATATATTACCCTGTTCAATTGTTTTAGTCACAATGGAAGGATTGCCATTAGTTAACATGATAACATGACATTGGACACTTATAATGTACATATATAATTGTGAATATATTCTGGAGGTTATTAATTAAATGTTAAAACATTCTTTCTCATAATTAAAATTCTGTCTAAAACACCATGTAAATGGCAAAAATATTTAATGAATCTCTCAATTTAATTAATAATAATAGTCATTAATATTTCATTTCAAAGAGAAAACAGGATTAAAATTTAACAAATTAATTTTATATTTAAATGAAAAGATTCATAAAATAACCCCTTTAATTTTCCTCAAAAAAATTCTTTTATAGCTAAAGTATTTCAAACTAAACGAAATATATTTTATGAATATGAGTCAGAATTATTTGCTAACTGTTTTTGCACTGTTTAATTTCTTTACTCTGTTTCCACTTTTCAGTAGCAACACAGATCACAACTCAAATGTTAATTCATGTTTATGTAGTGTGAATTTAAATATATATATATATATATATATATATATATATATATATATATATATATATATATATATATATGTTTGTGTGTGTGTGTTGAAAGAAGAGACCCTTTTAATTCTGTAACATTCAGTAAAAATTCTCACAGGCCATAAAACAATATCGCTCAGAAACTTACTAGCATAACTTTAATGAAATATGTAAAAGGAGTACACCTCATTCTACATATTAAAATATCTTTAGTTCAGTTCACCAATATTTATACAACAGTTGCAAGAACTGTTTTACTATTTCATTGCCAACTTTTATAATTTAATGGCAATATTTCTGCAATATCCGTGTTTCATTGCACATATTTCCAACATATAGCCAACGTTTCTGTATGGTTGACATTTTCTATGCCATTCCAATATGTAACTAATATTTGTTTTTCAACTAACGTATTTCTGATGAATGAAATATTGGCACAATAATTGTTTTTAATCTTACCAATGTAACCTATTTCTATTTGCCACTATAGTTTTATGGAAAATAAAGGCACAAATAATAACTGGTGACAACTCATGTCTTTAATGAAATGAATTGAAAATCTATAAATTATATTAAAAGAAAGCCATGAATATCTAAGTAAAAATAGATATAGAATTTTGATGTATTGTACAATATAAACAAACATAAATATAAAAATATATGTTCATTAATGCTATAAATCATATAAAAAAATCAGTCACTTACTAAATGTTCATTGGACACACATAAGCCGTATGAAATATACACCAGAATCTATAAATAATATAAAAAACAATGCAAAAAAGTGCCCCTAAAGTACCAATTAGGGAGTTTTAGTTTGTTGTGAAAATATACTAAATACACGTATATGTATTTAGGAAAAAATATATGGATTTGTAAAAGACATTATAAAATTCATACATTAAACGGTTATGAATAGTTTGATAAATATTCTAGACACATATATTCATATTAATAATTCGTTGAGGTGGAAGCTCTTGCTTTAAAAAATGTTTTAAAATTTTATTATTATAGGAATAGAGTTTGACAAATCATGTCAGTAAAAAATATTAACTTATTCTTTCATCGTTTTTCAAAAATTCTTATTATCCTGTATGTAATAATCTCTATAATATTTTAACAGAATTTCATTGTGTTTGTACTTACAAATTTAAAGGAATTGGCATTAAGGATACTAATTTTAATTATAAGTAACAAGACATTTTCAAAAAGTTAAAAAAATACAACCATCTGAAATATAATATTTACGAAAATAGTTTAAAATTTGTAATTTAAGAAAAAAAAAAAAAAAAACCCTGAAATCTACAGCAAAATTATATTTATGTTTTTATACGAGAAAAAGTTATATATTTGTATGTACATATATATATATATATATATATATATATATATATATATATATATATATATATATATATATATATATATATATATATATATGACTACCTATTTTAGTTCTTTTAAGTTAAATAACTATTCATCAAGCATATTTTCTGCATTATTCTTCATAAAGTACAGTGATAAAGTTCATTAAAATATGTGCAGGAAAATTAATCTACTTATTTCGATGAATTTAGTGAGTAAAATATGATATACACTAAAAATGATTTACCCTCTTTATTTTCATATTCAAAGAAAAAAATTCTTCACACAAATCTTTTATTAAATAAGCATGAATATTGAATTTTACAGGAAGTTCAGATCGAAAAAGAAATTTTCAAGTGACTGAATATTGAAAAATGACATATAGAAAGAGGAAAGAAAAACTTTCAAATCTAATAACTGACGATGTTAGTTCTCAGCATTTCCCGGGAATATTTTCTTGGGCGACAAATTTATATCTTTACATCTTTCATGCATATTCTTAAATTTTCTACGTAAGTAAACATATGTTTTCAAATATTAGACGGGGGACATTTTAAAGAAATAAATTTTATTCTGTGATTTCTATAAAAGAAAACATATTTTTATTTTATTTTTTGTCTTTGTTTCAATAATAATAATAATAATAATAATAATAATAATAATAATAAGCATTTATTCATCTGTAAGTTCAACTCATTTTCAACAATTGTTTAAGCACCATTCTCTGAGTAATTTATATGTCGACGATATTTTATATTTTGAAATACAACGAGACCAGAATTCAACTGACAGTACTAAGCATCATCTGCAGTGCTTAGAAAAATATATTATATAAATTTTAATATAATTATTTTATATATTAAACGCTTTCAAAATAGCATTCGACATAAAAACAGACATTTTAATCAAAGAAAGCCAGACGTTTTTAGTATCAGTTTGAGCAAAATTTTTCCATAACACAATTTGATTTCCGCATGAAAACTCATTCAATTTGGTTTTGTACTCTTATTTTGGAAATAATTGAAATCTTTATGCACATTGAATTCAGTTTATTTTACAGGCATTGGTAATAAAATGATAGAAATGAGTAATATATGATTAATAAAATAACTGTAATATTATTTCATGTCACTTGCTGTAATAGATATCTTACATTTCTCAATAATAAACGAAATTTGAAAAATCTGTCTCCTATTGATCTAATAAGACTCCTAATATAGTTTTTTAGAATATTATATATAATAAAATACAATTTGTTCATTAAGATATATCATAATAATAAAGACATATCTGTAGTTTGACATCACAGAAATAATACAAAATTATATTAAATATTACTCAACACATATGGCGTAAATAAATCTTCATTAGATGTTATATTCAATACCTAATAAATAAACTTTATATTCCTTTCACCTTTATATTTGCGGTAATAGAGTCCTGCCATAAAGTTTGAAGTATAAAGATGAAGCAATGTGATTTATTTAATGATATCGGAAATTACTAGCATTGAAACTTAAAGACTGAAAGCACTTATAAATGGGACATTTTATGGACACATTCAGAAATATATTTCGATATTGATGTATAGTAAATATATAACGATATTTGATATACATTCAATATCATAGTAACCATTCAATGTTGTAGTAAGAAACATTATCTTAGACAGAATTTTCCTTATTGTGTTTGGATAGAGGTGTTTTTGTTTGAAGAAATACAAAAAATACTTTAATTAAATAATGATTTTAGCATTAATTTCTAGTTCATTTTATGAAATGTAAATGCATGACGTTGTGATTAAAAATGATTGATTTAGTGATTTCTTCTCTTACAGTAAGAAAATTACCACAGTAATAAATTACATTTTATAAAGAAATTTCAGTTTATGTACAGCTAATTGTAAATTAACAGCTTTAGCTCAATTAAAAACATTTCAGTTTCTCTGAACACATAAACTATTTTCAGAAATTATGCAAAGAGTTTAACAAATGTTAGCATAAAATCACAGTTGTACTTTGACAATTGCTCACTATGAAGGATTGAATGACAATTCCATCTTTATAAATAGAAAATTACAGCCATAAAATTGAAGATTTATATAAAAAATAAATCAGGCAATTAAAAATGTTTAGACTTTTACAGGGTATTCGGCAGTTGCGGCTCGTAGGTTATGTAAATAGAGGTTCACAATACATACATTGCGAATATATATCTGCAAGTACGATTTTACAGGTTAAAATACATTTGTGTTTTACAATGTTAAAAGATAACAATGCAACTAAAACATATAACAAGAACTGATTGGAAGAGAAAATGTAACATTTTTATTTATATGAAGGAAGATAGTACATCAAACAAATAAAGAAAAATAATGTAGTAAACTAAGGTAGATTTCAGACAAAAAAGGAAAAAAACCCAGTTAAATATGTAAACAACCGCATACTAAAGGTTGTGCAAATGGAAATATATGAGCTGTGTCTTTCCCCTCACAATTTTCTCGTTGCTTCTGCCCTCATTAACTGGTTTCAAGAACATTTCTTCGGTCGCACGTTCTATCCAGAAAAGACCGGGTGCTCTCTGCTGATAATTTTTATAATTTACATTATTACAGTAACGCTTTGCCATAGACGTATTTAAAAGAGAAAAGAGAGGTGGATGAAATTTATCTTATAAATTGTCGAAAATCCGGAAATGTGTTTAATAATATTTCATTTGTTAATTTATTTCTTCGTTTTTCTGTGAGGGTTCACGTGCGCATGTGCAGCGATAGAGGAGTTACCTAAATCTCATGTCGAAGCTCCATTGATCAAAGAAGAAATGGGCTTACTAGAGAACTTGCAAGGATGAACCTATCACTAAATTATAATACGCATTGGAAGATAGATTTATATAATCTTTTACATTTCTTGAAGTTACGTGCCTGTCCGCATGCCCACTGGTACTTGGTAGTCTTCTTTTCGCCCAAAATGACGAAAATATCAGTGTTCCAACTTTTTACTTAATTTAGGAACTTTTTATGTTTTAGCAACTTTTTACTTAATTGAACTGAATTTAGGCATCTGTAGTATATTGTCACGAAACGCCGTATAAATGCGATAATTAATAACTCGGTCAAGGGCGAGTTTAACTCACGCTGAAAGGGTTCCATACATTGAATTTATTAATTACTCTTTATTAGTTAATAAACTCTTACTACCCCTAATTTTTTCATAATTTTAGTTTTCGTAGAATCGGAAATAGGAGGGGGGGAGGCATATTTTTCCAGTACTTTCGACGCTATCTCTGAAAATATAATACCTAAAAATTTAAACAAAGATATCTTTGAGTTCGATGTTACAAGACCTTTATAACGATAGCCCACACGATAAATAGAGATAATTTTTTTTCAAGTAACTTAATTAATAAATCACCTAATTACTGACATTTTGTTTTCAAAAATCAGTATCAAATGTCCTTGGATGTTTCTGCGTCGATACATACCTCAAGCACCCGCGAACTCCCCCGCTGGCCGCCTGAAAAGTAAAGTTTATGTGTAACGGAAAAATGCGTTTTTCTCATAAACTATTTACCTAGTAAAATTTATATGGTTTTCTTGCAAGGTTTAAATAAATGTACCTCTAAATTACCCCTAATTTTAGCATAATTTTAGTTTCAGTAGATTCGAAAATAGAGGGGGGAGGGACATATATTTGCAGTGCATTTTTGACGATATCTCTGAAAATATAATACCTAAAATTAAAACAAATATATTTTTGAGTTCGATATTACAAGATCTTTCACAAGATACTTTACACGATGTACAAAAAGAAAACTTTTTTTTTTCAAGCAACTTAATTACTCCCCTAAATGTTTCCTAAATATATTTATGTATGGCTAATAACCTGAAAATATGTGGGTCAAAAGGCTTTATAACTTTGCCAAGTTTGAACATTGCGAAGTTTATACCAGAAAAAAGGCTCTGACAAACGGACACAGGAGTGATCTTATAATTGTTCCGTTTTTTCTTTTTCAGTACGAAACACTAAAAATATGAGAAAAAGGCTTGTCACTCTATTCATTTCCCTTTACAAGAATAAGAATTTCAATATTTAAGTTCATTTTTCTCAGTTTTTGTTTTTTAAATATATCTCTAATTTGCTAAATTTTGACAAGGAGTCTAATTTTAAATTTTCTTAAGAATTATATGTAATTTTACTTTACTGACATTACTTTAATAATTTATTGTCGGAAATTTATATCTGTCTATATATTTTTCTGAAATAACAAATTCAGTAAAATGTCTTTTAGTTTTTTGAAACTCTCTATAAGTTAACACAAAAAAGAGTTTTTCTTATTATCTAAAATTACAGAATCTTTTTCTCTTAGAAATCCATATACTGCATGTCATGCTTTTGAAAAAAAAAATATCACGTCTATTCTATGGCATTACTTGCCAAATTTCAAATTGACAAGTAAATACTTGTATTACTTTTTAAGATAAAAAGATTTGACCTAATCTAAAGTTGAAGATGTTAAGATTTTGGATACAGTAAATTTCTAATTTGGATTAAAAAAGAGAGATCTATTTCTTGAAAAGAAAAATATTAAGCATCAAAACTTTTTTATTTTATCATTTTAAGAATCGCTGCATGTTTCATTCTTAGTTATTTTTTCTACAGTTTTCTTTTAGATTATATAAAGATTTAGATGTCAGACGTTCTTAGAGAGATATTTCTCCTTCTTTTTTAATTTACTTACTGCTATTACAAACGCATGGTTTTTTAGGCCAATTAAATTAATATTTAGGCATAGATAAGTTATTATATTTTAATTGAATCAACGTTAAAATTTTACTAATATGGAAAATTATATCTGTTATTTTGTTAGGTCTATAAAACGCTAATTATAAACAGTTTAGTAATAGTTTAATATAATTAATGTTTTACATAAACGGCCATGGATCTCCTCTTATCCCGCAAAATATAAATATCTATATTCTTTTCTTTCAATCATTTTTATTGCATCTATTTTAAAGTATGTATGGATTATTATGAAATTTGATATAGCTGATAAACACCGGGGTGTTTTTAAAATGATCTACTTTTAAGTATTTACAGTGCTTAAGTATTACAGATTTCTTGTTCTGACAATTTTTATTCATGAATTTTTTTTTCACATGGTTAATGAAATAATTTTGACATAGGAGAAAATCGTTTTAAAAATACGTGTATGCTTATTATCTAAATACAATTTCATAACAATCCATGCATACATTCTCAAAATATATGTATAAAAAACAAAGTGCTGTTTTTATTTCAACAATACACAAATTTTATAAAAGACTAGTCAGCTTTTAATGGTAATATATTAAAATGCACAAACCGTAAAATCAATATTTAAATTTTCATGTTTATACATAAAAAGATTTTGAAGATACACTAATTCAAACTTCGAAAGTTTTTGTTGATTTTCGGCGAGTTCAAAAGGTACAAGACCCCTTAAATAATATTAGATCATAAACTACTGTCCTAATGTGTGACATTATTTTAGTTTATTTTTGGAATATTGTTTCTAATGAATGACACAGCTCATTCTCTAAAAGGTGCACAGAATAGTTTGTATATGAAAAGCGACTTGAAACGTAGAGTTAATATTATTATAACAACAATTGAATTCTTCAAAACGCGTAATGTAAAAGTTGGTATTATGCATGGAATTAGAATATGTCAACCGAAGCATATGTAAATTAAGCAAAGGAGAAAATTCCTTTAACAAAATTAAGTCATTATTAAGTCATTGATTTTTCATATCCTTGTGTTTCATTCCTTATGTCTTTACAGAAATTGTATAAATCTACATGACAAATCTACTTCTTTATCCAAAGTTCAGTTTCGAAATACTCTTTAAAAATACTTAATAAGAGTTATTCTACATTTAGTTAAAAAAATCATAGCATTTTATAAATTTTACTTGACAATCAGAGCAATTACGCTACGAACATTCCTTATTGGAAGACAACCCTCTAACCATTAGGCTGAGTTGGCGGAAGTAGGTTAAAATCTGATGTAAGTATAAGATTCTATAAAAATATGACAGCATTCAAATGATGAGTAATAGTATATATTTATTATTTATTCTGCTTGTCAAATAGAAAGTAAATAAACTTATTACACTTTATTTGCTTGCTATACCGAATTGTTTACCAAAAATCAAATTATGTCAAATATGACATCAGAAATGGAAGAGATAAAAATTTATAAAAAAATAACGTCTAGCGTTTTATGTTAAATAGTATAAGCCAGGCTTTAACAGATTGAAAAAATGTAAAAGCTGGGATGAACCTAGAAACATAAAATTGAAGTCCGAGACGTACTATAGACCTACAATTTTGCCAGATAAAAATAAATTTTATAATACATTTGTACATCTATTTTCCAAGTTGGAATCTTTATCAATTAAGGAGTAAACCATTAATTATGTCACACAAATGGGAGGGGTCAACCCTTCCTCCCTTCGTGTCATAGGTTGTCGCACTCATGAGAACCCCATAATTTATTTTGATGTCTCATTTTTAAATTATTAATTATGAGTTAAATTTATGAAAAAATTATATATGGAATAAATACTATAAAGTCCTCAAGATTGTGCGTGTTTATACTGTAAGCTGTTGCATTACAAAGACAAAGATAAAATCTATTAAATTTTACATGGATGGATATACATTTGCTAAAATTTAATTTTGCTAATCGCAAATAGTACCTACAGTGTCTCACATAAGTGATGGGACACTTGTGCTTTACAAAAGGAAACTAATCAAATAAATTAAAAAAACATGTACACATTTTTTTTGTGGGTGTGTTTCATACTTAAATTTAGTAAAGATTATTACATAACATACATTTTGTCAAAATATTAAAATATTAATTTAATAAAAATACAAATGTTTAGAACGGAGCAAAAAATAGCTCACATAAGTGATGGGACACCATTATATATGCAACAAAAACCGTCTGAAATAAGCAATAAAAATATTTTTTGGGGTTTTATTTTTACTTAAAAGCAATTGGCAATAATTTATAAAATCGTCTGCAGTATTTCTCTCCAGTTTGTTTTGGAATTTTTGTGTTTTTTAGCTCTGTGTAGCCATGAATGCTAAACGAAAAGAAACTTCGCCTGAAATTCGAAAATTAGTTATTAATTTGCATATTGAACGTGGAAAATCTATTAGAAAAACTGCTGAAACAGTTAACTTGAGTCGTTCAACAGTTTTCAATATCATTAAACGATATAAAAAGAATCATATGATTCAGGATAAAAGAAGACCTGGCCGACCATCAAAGCTATCCAATGGAATAAAGCGAATTATCGTTCGAAATATTAAAAAAAATCCAAGAATTAGTGCTTCAAAAGTTGCTGCTGATTTACAAGCATTATATGGAATAATTGTTAATCCTGAGACTATTAGAAGGGTAATTCGATCTGCTGGATATCACGGTAGAGTAGCCAGGAAAAAATTCTTCGTAAGTGAAAAGAATAGAAAACTCAGACTAGCTTTCGCAAAATCCAACATAAATAAGAATTCTGATTACTGGAATAAAGTTATATTTGCTGATGAGAGTAAATTTAATATATTTGGTTCTGACGGTAGAATCTTGGTGTGGAGAAAACCCAGGGAAGAATTTCGCAAACAGAACTTGGTACCAACAGTAAAACATGGTGGAAGAGGAGTTATGGTATGGGGGTGTATGTCGTCCGCTGGAGTTGGTAATCTTGTTTTTATTGACAGTATAATGGATCAGTACAAGTATATTGATATTTTAAAGCAAAATTTGTAATCTTCAGCACGAAAATTGAACCTTCATAACGATTTTAAATTCTACCAGGACAATGACCTCAAGCACACTGCTCTGAACGTTAGACTCTGGCTGCTATATAACTGTCCTGAAATAATAAAAACACCACCACAATCTCCAGACTTAAATCCCATAGAGAATATTTGGCAAGAATTGGAATCAAGAATTCGCAAACACACCATTTCTTCAAAACAACAACTAAAATCGGTGCTTCAAGAAGAATGGGGTAAAATCACTCCAGAAATCACAAAAAAATTAGTCGAATCCATCCCAAAAAGATTAAATCATGTTTTAAAAGTAAAAGGAAATCCAACAAAATATTAAAACCTTTTAAAAAGTAAAATTTTTGGATAAATATTTGATGGAAAAGTAAGTGTCCCATCACTTATGTGAGCCATTTTTTGCTCCGTTCTGAACAATTGTATTTTTACTAAATTAATATTTTAATATTTTGACAAAATGTATGTTATGTAATAATTGTTACTAACTTTAAATATGAAACACACCCAAAAAATTTTTGCACATGTTTGTTTATTTATTTTATTGCAGTTTCTTTTTATAAAGCACAAGTGTCCCATCACTTTTGTGAGACACTGTACATATTATCATATTTTATAAGTGATGTCACAACATCGCAACACTCCCTCTTTTTGTCACACTGAGTGACACTTTGTGGACATACAGGGTGATTATAAAAAAACAATCCCGATATATGAGCCCCTAACTGTCATACCGTTCACAGAAACTGAATGAAATTCTTGCCTAACGTATTTTGAGGTATGCGCTCAAGATTTCTGTATTTTTCTACACTTTCTTATAGAGAACTTTCTTCTTAAAAGTACAACTAAATTATACGTATGCAACCATTTTTTTACTCAACGTATGAATTAAGTTGAGTATCAACGTTGAATCAACGTATGAATTACGTATGAACAACGTAATTGTAAATAACTTAAAAATGTACATGTAATAAAAATTCGAAAGCGGGAAGTTTCTGTAAAAAAATATTAAATTGTCATTAGGTTGGAAAACATGATTTCGTAGAAGTTTGGGAGAAAACATTACTTTTTTATATTTAAATATATGTATATATATATGTATATATATATGTATATATATATTTTTTTTAAGTTATGGAACAAGAATAGTTGTTCGCAAATATATTGTAAAATATTTTTCATAAATTTAAAAACGAATTGTTTTATGTACATATATATATATATATATGCAAAACCCCCTCAATCTGGGAAAATGTATATAAATTCTGACAATTTCTGTTACTTGAATAAAAACAGTGAAATGTTTACTTATAAAGAGGAGTTTGGGGGTTTTTTTCAGACCATTTCTCTGAAAGCTTCCAATGGCCGTAGCATTCAAAACATTAAATTTATCACCGTTGAATGTATACGGATAAATTTCGTGCCTGCATTTTAAAGTGCCGGAAACGGTGTCTGCTCTGAATAAACGATGTTCTGTAGCCCAAATTTTTACAACTGGACATTTTTATTATATATAATATTAATAAACATTTCATAAAAGCTTGTTTCAGAGATTTTATGATACACACAAAGAAAATTTTAAATAGTTTCACTTTTAAATAGCAAGAAAATTTGTATGTTTTTTTTATTTATATTTTAATGAAAATTTACATATGAAATTTACATCTGAGGCTTTCCAAAAAACTTTTTCCCGGGAAAAACATTTTTTTTTACGAAAAACCGGTAAAAGAACGGACTTTTATCTGTTTTTTCAAAATAACTCCAAAACTATGCATTTTGCGTGAAAGTCAACAATACACGAATTAAATAAAATACAATGTCCTACATTTTATGTATTGAAAGTTTTTATCTCTGATCATGGGTTTAGCCGCGAGAGTGCTGCAAAAATGGGTGTTAAAAACATAAAACTGAAAAAAAAAACGGAATTACGGCACTGCACGTCGACGTAGCATGAAACTAACCATTTTACGGAAACGTTAACCATTAATGATACTAACGATGATATGATTGACTATATTTTATGCATTTGAGGTAGAGGAAAAGTACTTATCCGGCGCAAGGGGAAGGTGGGAGCAGTGGAACAGATCAACCTCCTCTCATGAGTCGAAGGTGCTCTTCCTCCGGCGAGCTCGTACTCTAAGAGGAGGTAAAATTTGGAGGTGTAAAAGATAAAAAAAACTAAAAAAAAGGGAATTACGGCCCTGCACGTCTATGTAACATGAAAATTAACAATTTTAAGCAAACGTTGACTAAAAACTATGTCATTGACTACATTTTACAGTGACGTTACCTGATAATAAATACGACGACTCATTATGAATCATTTTTTAAATATAAATAATTATGTACATTAGTAACAAACATTAGTAAGTATATTTAAAAAAAATTAAAAATGCAAAAATCTTATTTCCACGTTCTTTTAATCATCGACATCTACAACATAGAAAATAAACTTATGGAATTACTGGGGTTTTTATTGACTTCTTATATTATAGAATAAAAATTTCTTAATGGTAAATATTTCATACCTTGTGGCATGGCTTGTTCCTCTTCCATTGGGTCCATGGATTCAATGGGTGGGCAATCCATCTCAAGCTCGGTTTCAAGGTATAATTCGTCTTCCTCGTCTTGATTCACCACAGAGATGTTGTTGCAGTTCCCTTTACAGTTGAGGCACATGTTGGAACAACAAAGACTAAACTTCTTGCACCCATAATTTTATTGGCAGATCTTTTTGCACTCACAAGATACAAGCTTCAACAAAGCAGGGGGAGCAGGGGTTAGTACAGTAAATACGGGCTCAAGGCCAATATTTTTCTTCCATCCCTTCTCTTCAGCATTTTTTTCAACTCCCAGCCATTGTTGCCCCTGGTGATATACTCTTAAAGTGGGGTGTCGTGCGGTAACTGCAGATGGTGGTAAATCAGCAATATTAGAACTGTTTTTTAAAGACTGACTTCTTGTGCGAAACATATATTAGGTCGTTTAGCGAAGTTACATTCGTCCCACTATATCCGTACAGCGAGACAAGGAAATGTTCCCCAGCAGTTGCAATTATCTCCAGAGTAGCGTTCGAATCTTTGAATACTTTAACAACTTCAGCAACGTCTGGATTCTTCACAATAGTTTTGAGGAACTTCAGTTTTCGTTGCATAAACGGTACTGACATAGTATTGCGGCCGCTCATAGAATGTAGGAAAGTGATGTTTTCTGCAACCGTTGAACTCACAGCATTAGTTGGAGAAAAGGTCGCTGGAGAAACAGCGGCCTTCCCAGATTTGAAAAAGAAAACGTTTTCAGCTCTGCAGAAACGTATCAAAATGACCAAGAGATCTACATCCTCCCCAGCTATAATCACCATCTTATTTGATGAAGCCAAGGACAAAGCAGTGTTAGGTGTCAATCAAGGTGTCTGCGTCTTATTTTGCTTGCTTGCATGTAATATCTGCTGATGAGAACTTGCCAATCATCATAAATATTAACCAAAAAATGTTTTTTTGGTTAGCAAGAAACTTTTCTTTCGAAATGGTAAGTATTATTGTACCGTTAAACAACATATCAGTAGAAGCATGTTGTAAGTCATTAGGTTAGTTGGTATTTTGACTGTACATACTCAACATATTTGTCGCAGATTGTTGAAAAAGACCGATTCTTAGGCCAAACAACCTTATGCAATAAAAAACAACCATGAATGGCAAATTGAATCCTGCCACTGAACCGCTTGTTTGTTAAGGGTTTGAATGCTTTGTAGAGAGTAAATTTGGTTCCTTTTCGTAAGCAATTGTCGAATAGGGATAAGGAATAAAGGCCTAGATCGTATGTCAAAAACTCCTCAATTTCTTCATCCGAATTCTTTGCAACCGAAATTCGTTGGAACAAAGTTGAGGGATTAATAGGAACCAACTCGTCCGCAACTAAATAATGATTCATATTGAGTCGTCGTATTTATTATCAAGCAACATTATTATAAAATGTAGTCATTTATATAGATTTAGAATCATTAGCAGTCAACGTTTGCTTAAAATAGATAATTTTCATGTTACATAGACGTACACGGCCGTAATTCACGTTTTTTACAGTTTTTGTCTTTTACCCCTTCCAATTTTACCTCCTCTTACAGTACGATCTCTCTGGAGGAGGAGCACCTTCGACTCATGAGAAGAGGTGTGGATGTTCCACTGCTTCCATCTTCCCCTGGGGCCGGATCCGCACTTTTTCCGTACCCCAAATGCATAAAATATTGTCAATCATATAACTGTTAGCATCATTAATGGTTAACGTTTGCGTAAAGTAGTTAGTTTCCATGTTACATCGACGTACACTGCCGTAATTCCCGTTTTTTACAGTTTTTTGTTTTTAACACCCATTTTTGCGGCACGCGCACGGCTAAACAATTGAGCAGAGGAAAAAACTTCCAATACATAAAATGTAGGACATTGTATTCTCTTTAACTCATATATTGTTGACTTTCACGCAAAATGCATAGTTTTGGAGTTATTTTGAAAAACAAAACAGAGAAAAGTCCGTTTTTTACACGTTTTTTGTAAAAAAAATGTATTTTCCGGAAAACATTTGGTTGGAAAATCTCAGATTCGTGCTCAGCGGCCCAAAAATCATAAAGGAACCAAATATCAAAACTACACCAAAACTTTCCTTTATTTTCTACCAAATGACTGGACTGTAATCAAACAAATACAAAGTAAAGACATAAATATATTTAAAAACTATTCAAAATACTTGAAATGAAAATTCTGCAATTTTCATTTAATCAGAAAATAATATTCGGGTTTCAGGTAAGTTTATTTTCTTATGTTTTTTTCATTGTGTATTTTTCAAATTTTTCAGTGATGTATTTTCTTTTTTTAAATAATTCAGGCATAAGGATGGAATATTTGATATAGTGACTATATGGTATGACTATACTACTTTATGGTCATACTCAGAAAATCGTATATTTTGGCTTTAAAAAGATAAATTTTATCCTTATTTTTTGCTCAAATTACATCATATATAAAATAATTGCAATTTTATATTATATGAATATAAAAATGCCTAATATATTCAGAGTAAAAGGAGATGGCTATTACTGAAAATTTATATTACTTTAATTGTTCTGTGCTTATACTCAGTAATGCTAACGAGTTATTTTATGTATCCTTTTAAATGATCTATAAAATTTATACATATGACTCCAGACACGCGGCCATTTTTACCCCAAATTATTTTTTCGTATAAAACTGTATAAAAGTTACATTTTTACAAATATCGTAAAAAAGTGAAGAGAATGTTTGAGCGATAAGTTGCATTCAAATATTGGAAAAATACTTGTCTTGGAAAATATTCCAAGAAAACTTCTGTTGAAATTAGGTTAACAGCCCAATATCTCATTCGATCAAAGTAAACAAACACAAAAGATTCATTCATCTGAGCGATAAAAATATTAAACCATTAAAGTAATCATTCGCAAAGCAAGTTCTTTAGCCATTAATTTTGCGGAGCTGTCTGGTGTTAGAAAAATGATTCGCACCTATAAACCAATCAAAGTTTAGGCCCAATTTTGTTATGTGAAGTGCTTTACAACTCAACTTCCCTCGAAATCTTTTCTTTTCGTAAGTTAAATGTAAATAGACCGAAATCATATAATAGTATTTCATGAATGAAATTTCAAAACGAATTGTCGGTTAATTTTGTACTTACGTACTATCCGCGACAGAAAGATACAATACCGAAAACGACTTTTAATCGCCAATCATATTTACAGTTTTGAAATGGCAATCGTGTTCAAATCAGTAATTTAATATACCTTTATTAAGTACATAACATCAGATTGACGGCTTTTAGGTAAGATATATACGATGGTAGTTTTATTTTTGCTTCTTATATCCACCGAAATCAATATGAGATAGATAAATATATATATTTTAATCACATACCCTATTTATGAATACATTATATTATACATTATATTATATTGTACAGTTATATAAAAATGATTCTGGAATTATTTTTAAATTTCTACTACATAATATTAACTGTAAAGTTACAGTAAACAAAGGAAATGTTACTGCAATTAGTATTACTATTTGCGCCATTGTTTCGCGGTGTATTTGCTTCGTATGGATCTTAAAAATCTGTAGACATTAAATTTAAATGCCGAAGTGAGCGAGTTACATATTTATGAAAACTGTAGTATGCAGAATTATTTGCCACTCACTTTGGTATGCTTAAGGCTTTTCTCAAATTCAAACTGGTTACTTTCTGACACATTTTTTCATTCATTTTTGTTTGTAAACGTATCAAATTGGCCGGTTGTCATATTCAGAAACAATGTAATCGAACTGTTATTTTTGTTTTTCGGTAAAAACAGAAGATTTTTAGAAAATGCTGTCAAAGTTGGCGCATTGAACTGAATTTCCTGACGCGACATCGCAGAAAAGAAAAAAAAAACTATCGTTTATAACTCCAGACGTAATTCATTTATCGGTAAATAAAAACTGTTCCGAAAACTGTTTCGGTAAATAAAAACCGATTACAAATCATTTCAATAATCATGCCTCCAACTATAATGTTTTTATGTTTAAATAAAAGTCATAAAATGTGTCAGGAAGTTTTCGCGTTGTTCAGAGGGGAAATATATATATATATATTTTTTTTTTCTAGCCGAAAAAGTAAATTAATGGTGGAGTCAACCAATATAAATTAAATACAACTGATTTTTTTCTCCAATTTTCTAAATATTTCATTAGTTGTTGTTTTTTTTTCCCTCTAAGGAACTTTGAAGATTGCTCTTAAATTCAAACTGATTACTTTCTAACATATTCTCGAATTTAAATTCATCCGCAAATGCACAGCAATTTTAGCTGTGCAATGCATTGAGATAAATGATGTAATTTCATTCGTTATTCTTTTACAAAAAAATTAATTAGAAAAGCAATAAATAATTATTTTTTGTTATATTCGAAATAACCAATTTGATTTAAATATTGTTTTGTTATAAATAGGTAAATTTAACTTAGTGAAACTTTTGACATAATAGCGACAAAAACAGAAAATTATCCACTGTTTACAACAGATTCATCATAAAAAAGAAGAAAAATTTGTTTTGTTTACCTTGCTTCATTTATAAAGAATATTCATTAAAATAATAATTAAAAAAAATAGCCAAAGCACGAATACGTAGCAAGTGTGGAAAATCAGGCTTGCTACAGTTTGGATGAGATTTTTGTTCAGCCGCCATTTTCCATCCACAGAGCATGCGCATTTGAGCTTAAGACGCTGCTCTCTTTCAGGTTCTCTAGTTTCTTTGAAACACAGTGCGCCCCCCTGGCGCCGGAAGATGGAATTACAAGATTTTGCAACACGTGCACAGCACGTATACTATACGGTGCCACAGGCAGCTGTAAGACGTGTGGGAGGTTCGTTTAGATCAGAATGAGCCCGCCGGCAGCGAAGGTGGAAATAAAAGATTTTCCGTCACGTGCGCAGCAGTTTTAAATAAATAATTTCATAGAAAATTGGGTTAAAGTTATAAATCATTTAAATTTTAGGTTTGTTTAATTTTATTATCAATTTATTATCATGGGCCCGGGAAACGTCGGGCCATGATAATAAAGTATTAAAAACTTTAGTATAGTGATAGTAATAGTATAATATTAAAACTATCACAAAAATCAATATATCTTCCAGAGCTTTGTTGTGAGTTGACATTCTTTTAATTTATTCAAGCAATAATATTATTGCTCAAAATATTTGCCATAGCGTTCTAGTCTGATTATGAATGTTTGCTCTTCGAAAAAATGTAAAGAATCATTGTAAAAAAAAAAAAAAAATTAAGAAATCTAAAATTTTCATTTTTCTAAGAGAATATTTTAAAGCAAAAATTACCTTCCTCGTTTCAACTAAAAACTAGTCGTTGGGGGCCACCGTAATACTTACCCATCATGGATATGCATAATGTAAAATATTAAAATAAAAATGTGTAAACTACATATAAAGTGCATTGCAATTCAAATAAAATCGTGGCTCGATGACGTCACAAACTTTAAAGGCTCGATTACTGAATTGCTTGAAAGAAACATCCTTATAACTCCAAAAATAACAATCCTATTAACTAGTGGTTTATTGCATCTGATTAAGTGTCAAATTTCCAATTAAAATATATCTTTGAAGTGAAATTTGGATGAAATACAGGGTCATGAAAAATCGAAGAGTGTGGAAAATAGGATTCCAAATATCTCGACAACTAATTATCCGATCGACTTGATGTTTTATGCAATATTTATGTTTTTTTATTGTCTTTTATATTCATTTCTTAAAATAAACAATTTCGAAAATTTTTATATACCTTTCATCAGAACGAATATTTCGAGAGTCCGAAAAAAATAGTTCCGGTTAATCGAGGTTATTGAAATGAAATAGGCTTCTTCCCATTATTACATACTAAGTACATACCAAATTGCAAGTCTCTATCTCAATTTTTTCGGGAGATAGAGCGTTTACAGACAGACACACAGACACACATGCACGCAGACAGACGAACGGCAAATGTTTTTTCTAAAAATATGTTTTTCGGAATCTCCAATGTCTGAAACGTGTAAATCCGTCAAAAAATTTTTTTCGATTTTCAAAACGATTACAAGACTTACCCTATACTACGTATGATGGGTAAGTAACATAAGTATGGGATTAAAAAATTTGAATCTAAAATATAATTTTAAAAGAAAAGAATATGTTGATTTTATATTTTTTCAAATTTATATTCATAAAATTGCATTCATGTACGTAATAAATGAAAATATTTCTGGCACATTCTATTTCATATATACATAAGGTTACATTCATCAAGAGATTTTATGAAATTTTTTAAATCTTTCTTTTTTTGTATCGAAAATTTCAACATAGGTCTTCTGTCATCTGCGGTAGGAAATAGCACTATAAAAAGAAAGATCCGCAATAGTTATTGTGTCCTCTCCAAATTCGAGATGGATATATCCAACTATTACGCCACGCAAAACTTTCAAAAAATGTGTCAGTTCTATTTTGAATTTAAATCCATAGTCATCGTTATATTTTCAGATTGAAAGTATTTTGAAATAAGGATAAAGATAAAAAGATGAAAGTATTATCGGAATGTGCTATGTGTAAGGAACGAATATTTTACTCTATGCTATTTTGAATATGTTCAGCTAAGAACTTTAAACTTTTGATTATTTGGTACTAGGATAAAATATAATACTGGGATTTATAAGTTCCAGTGACTATCTTTTTTTATATTCTAGTCGCACCATTTGCAAAAATAATCCGTGCCATATATTTATACAAGCATATACAGGGTTATTCTAAATGATGGACCCATTTTCAAAAAATTGTATTTATTAAAGTACAAATTCAAAATGAACAATCTTTATACCAATGAAAAGAGGAAGTTTCAAAGTTTTTTTTAAGACATTATAAATGTTCAACGTGTCCACCGTTTGCTGCACGCCAAACATCTACGCGATAGCCAAACTCATCCCACACACGAGGAAGCGTATCTGCTGTTACTGAGCATTCAAAGCGGTGATGGTTCCAGGGACGGACGGTAGAGGTCGCGCGGCAATAGTCCGCGATATCGTTTCACTGTCAGTTGTGAGTGAGATGGCTACTGTGGAGCACAAGGTTTTCTGCGTTCTTGAGTTCGAAAGAAGTGAGAAAATGGTGGACACATTGAACATTTATAATGTCTTAAAGAAAACTTTGAAACTTCCTCTTTTCATTGGTATAAAGATTGTTCATTTTGGATTTGTACTTTAATAAATACAATTTTTTGAAAATGGGTCCATCATTTAGAATAACCCTGTATATATTTACTTATTTTGAAATTGTGGCATAGTTGTCAGTCCCGGCTCATAATCAAAGGGTTAAGAGTATATTTGGAGAGTGTTTTTCAAATATTTTTTTTTCAGTTTTCTGTTGCAAAAACATGCATTATGATTCAATTCGGCGGTGCATTTCATGCTGATTCAACAACATTTATATATTTTTTTCCGTATTCTTTTTAAAGTAATTCTGAATTATTTTTAGTGTTGTATTATTTTTAAGTAATAGTGCACTTAAGTTATCATATGTTCAGTGGTCAGAAATAGTTACAAATACCGAAACTACAATAATTGCTACATTTTCTTATAGTTTGTAGTATAAAAAGCAGTCAGAAAAAGTAGCTAACAATAGTTAAAAGTAGCGAAAACTACAGTAGTTACTACTTTTTCTCATAGTTCTTAAAGTAACAAGCTACTTTTTGAAAATTTTAATGTAGAGGGTAGTGTAATAGTCAGTAGTGGCGCAACCTGACATTCTTCTTAACATTGCTTCAGGAAAAAGAAAATATCATTCTGCAAATCTTGTGATTGGTACTTGATTATTTTGTGCAAAATATTGTATTAACAAATCACATGCCAGTGACAAATGATATTTGCAGTCTTTAGCAACGTATTCTATGATCATAGCAGTTTCCATAGTCACTTGCTGTTAACACCCAGCGCTGTTCTGCTAAAGAAATTAATTGTTTTTTCTGGAAACACTTGTCAACATACTGGTTATTCGATCTTCCACAGAACAAACGTATCGTTTACCAACATCAATATTTCATTTTACCTATTTTATGATCTATTCGCATTTGTTGAGTTGGAAATCGTGAATGAGATTCCCTAGTATTAATAATTGTATCATTTCATTCATATGATATTATTGTCTATAATGATATGACCATGATCATGATATAACATTTATGGTCATGAATATAGCTGGATTATGCATTTTTGAAATTCTTCATGAAATTCTTCATTTTGTTTTAAGTGATCCTGAGATGTTTGCTGAAATTATAGAATTTCTTTACGTCTTAAGCTTTTTGTCTTAAGCTTTTGATTTATTGTAAATTTGTTGCTTCTTTGTTATAGGGGCCTTAATGGCGAGAGCAGATGGCGAGTTGAATTTGGTAAGAAAAGCAAAATTATCGAAAGCATTTTCTAACAACCTTTATTTATGTTTTAAAAACCATCATTAGGATGTTATTACATTATGAAATAATTATCAATGGTTCCAATGCACAAATAATTTGCTTTATATTTACACTACTTATTACATACATTTATAAGAAGTTTCTTACAGACATTTATACATAAATGTAATACAAAATAATAAATAGCATACATAAGCCATATAAATCATTTCCATGAGCGCCGTTTCACTTTCGTGCTTGTTTATAATATTTGTCGCGAAATTGTACTTTCTAAAGACTGAGTTACTCCATACCCCCTATAATAAAGAAATGCCGTAAATTTTATGATCAGATAAAATTTATTTTAAAAATTGTGTGCTTTGAAATGTATCGGAAATATACGCTGGAATTTAGGTACTAAATCAGATTGTTAAGTTTTAACACAGTTTAGCATTAATAAAATCCTTTAAAAGTGTCTTTTGGCATCAGTAGGAATAATATTAAATGATATTATTCATTTTGTTTTGTTTTAAGGGATTCTAGATTTTCGCTAAAATTGAAATGTTTATTTACATTTAATTTGTGCGTATATTAATGATTTACATTAAATTATCCGTCCTGATTAGATTTATTTTAACATTTATGTGCGTTGAAATTAATATGCGATATTCACTGAATTTAACTCTGCATTTTATTGACTGAATGAGATTTTTAGTATTTCTATTGTTATGTTATAAATGGCATTGTTCATTTCGTTTTGTTTTAAATGATTCTAGGTTTTCTGTTGATATTGAGGTATTTACTTATATTTAGTGTGCGCTTATATTAATTATTTGCATTAAATAATATGCCTATTTTAAATTTATTTAGTTTTGTGGGCTTGGATAGTCCTTTAAATCATTAAACATTGAGGTTCTACAACAAAAAGGACCGATTAACTTTGTTTTGACTTGAAAAATGTTCTAAAGACACAATTATATTATACTAACTTTTGTTTTAATGGCTAAGAAGTGAAGCCACCTATGCTAGGGCCCCCAAATAATTATTTTTAAAACAACAATTAATGAAAGTTGTTAGAGTTTGAATTTCCGATTTAAAGTTTTCAGATATTCTCGTGTGAAAATTATTTTAGTTTCCCGTCATTATGATTGTCGTTTGAATAACTAGGCAATAGGGCACATAGTACCAAGGACCTAAGTAGTAGGAGCCCCATAACACGGCGTCAGAGGAAAATAATTTTAAGTAACAAAAATATTTTATAAACAAATTATATAGTGATTTTTATTTCAACAACTACGCAGTAGCGCCCTGTGTAAATATTGATATACAATGCGCGTAAAAACTTTAAAGACAGTAAAAAATTAAAAAAAAATTGAGAAATTTAAAATGAGATAAATGAACTGAGAATTTAATGTTGATCATAAAGTTGAAATCTATACTAGCACGTATCTCTCTCTCTCTCTGTGTGTATGTGTGTCTGTGATGGCTAGGAAAATTTAGCGCACGTAGAAGTCTAAAAATTTGGGTGAGGATAGTCCAAGGCAGGTGCTGATACAACTGAGGCTCAGAGTTTTATTTTTTGATAATTAGCGGTGATATTAATTAAAAGCCCATGGAAAAAGTGTGTTTTTTTACTTGCGTGCGCATTTGTCTGTACCTTACTTTACAGATCGCGTACAAGGGAAAAAGGAACTTCTGATTATTTTGGTCTAATGCTTTAACCTCCATTGGCTAAACCGTTCGGGATACGGAAAAACTGAAGACATATTCTTCAAGTTCGTACATGTAAGTCTTAAATGTCGGAATCTGTTAGAAAAAATATTTTTGTTAACTTTTTGAATTTGTTTTTTCACAAGGAGCATTTTTCGCGGTTGACGTTTCTTCCCCTACAGAAACTTTCCTTTAGGCCGCAATTTTAAAGGTCCAGACAAACAAAAATCATGCTTTTAAAGCCGAGACTTTCCTGTTTAAGCTGGTGCAGCGATTTTTAAATAGATGAATTTTAACTTTTTCAAAACTTAAGCGACTACAGGTCACATCGTTACTCCTGGAAACGAAATTTTTGTCTACTCTAAATGTAACTAAACGTACGTATTTCGACATAATCTTTCTAGAGAACCTCGACAAATCAGATTTGGATCAGCTACAAAAATTTTGAAATGTTCGACGAATATAATACAAAGAATTACAAAAATAAATAAGTTGCAAAGATAAATAAAATTAAATTATGAGAAATTTTGATAAAAACAGCAAAGTTGTTTCGGCTCATGTTTTCACTACTATATATACTTATTTTGTCACGAAATTTTAAAGAGAGCTTAGATAGTGTTATATTTATAACGGATTAAAATTTCAGACAGTTTAGCCGATTAGAACTATTTTTTGTTATGTTGAAGTTTCCGACACAGAAACAAAAAAAAAAGCGAGAAGAAAGCATATTCTGTTTACAACTAGATAACAATATGTTTTCGCGAATTTTTTTACACATGGAGCAAAATCGTTATTTTTATAAGTAATAAAAATTCCAAACAAGAGTTTAGACAACCAGAACTATTTAAAAAATAAAACTGAAACGACCATACGGGAAAAAACAAGAAAATGTCTTCTTACGAGCGTTTTTACCACTAAATATCTATATTTTTTCGACAATTTTTCATTTAAAATATAATTTCATACAAATTCGTGTTAAAGATGTAAAATCATACAAATATGAGGTTTATTTAAGGTACAGGACCGCGCAACGTCGGGTGGTTCAGCTAGTACTAATAAAAAAGTCAACAGAATGTATCTATGAGCTTTTTATTGCGAAGAAATAATAACTATGCAAACAAACGCTATTTTCGTCTGTGTAAAAACTTTATGTACAAGCACACAACTATTTTTTATAGAATTCTTGCATATTACTATTATTGACCAGCATGTTAAAAATTCTTCAGTTGGTGGGAAATTCTTGAACTACCAAGGCGTTAGTTTTACATATTTCTTAATTTTTTGCTTCGTTTTCGGAAAATTATGCAATATTAAGTTCATATTGGTTCATTAGGTTTTTCGAGTTATAATAAGTATTTTTTGCCATGTCGATGATGGGCTACTATCGAATTATGGAACCAAATCGTTAATGGAACTGTTGAACCTGATTTTTGTCAACAATTTATTACTAATTTGTCTAATTATGACGACACTATTAAACACCTTCTTGCAGAATTTTTAAAATACCATGATGAATATATTATGTCTCAGCGCACTAAAGAAGGGTACCTGAATATCATTGCTGATCAAGAAGTGATAAGCAGAACTTGCCAAGAAGCTTTTTCTTTGCTTAGAGAGCCATCTAATTATAATAATTTAATGTAAACTACCTATTTTTCTTTATTTTGTTTTACTAAATTTAGACAATCTTTCCTTATTATTTTAACTAATAGTAAAATATCTAATGACTATACAACTGTTTCTTAAAGTACTAAACGTAAAAATAAAGAGGAAAACTCAAATATCTCCCTCAGTAATAAATTTAATACCTTGTCATAGATGTGGATGCTAAGCTAGATGCTGATAAAATGGACCAAACACCACTGAATAATGACATTACAGACCAAATTTCTGTCAATTCCAAATCTAAAATTAATCCATTCTATACTGAATTCGCTTAGAAATGGACTGATCTCACAAAAAGTATTTGCGATGTTAATACTGAAAAACCTCTCATAACTCTTAAAGGCGAACTCCTTATGGTTTTATGTAAAAATGATAATGACTTCCGCGAAACTTAACGCTTCTTAGATAATGTGTATATTTATATTTCTGACATTTTCGATTAGGATTTTTTTTTTTTTAATGCCAAAAGCAAATAAACTGACTGAATATGAAAAATGTGCTGTTGAATCTTTTGCACTGTCAGGAATGAGATGTCAGTCTATTTAAAGAACAGGAAAACCTAAAACTGTCATCTACAATTTTTTAAGGGTAAAAGACGAGTATGGAAAAAAAGTTGAAAGCAGACCAAAAGTCTTGTCACACAGAGATGAAAGGAGAGGTTTAAAGTTAGCATCTAGAAAATACTCAGGTAAAGAAATTTTACGAACGACTGGGTTTAATGTGTGCAAGATAATGGACGCTGGTATCGATGGGTTTTCGGAAGCTATCAGTTCTCAAGTAAGCATTTTGTGATGCGCAATAGCTTTTAAACATGCAAGAATGACAATTTTTCGCGCTGTTATTTTAGCATATTTGTTTGTTGAACTTCAGAATGCTTACTTGAGAACTGGTAATATCTGAAAAAACAATATTCCGTACCGATACCGGATTGAGAAATCTGATTAATACATTGTAAAAAATACAAAACTAGAAAACGTTTCTGATAATTACGGGCAGTATAAAAAACTTTAAAAAATCTTTTTGAAATATCGGGAGTCTATTGGACTCTGAGATTTTTGAAAGTAAAGGAACGCCTTTTTGAATCGTGAATAATTCGAAATACCATGTAATATATTTTCATAAACATTCTTACTGGATCAAAAATCATTTTCTTAAGCACAAGTGCAGGTCGAAGTATTACAAAAATCGTTATAAGCTGAAGCTTATGATTTTATATAATAATGGGCCGATTTAGATCCATTGAATCAAAAAGAAAAATAGTTTTTTAAAATAAGTACTTCGGAAAACTGAAAGTAATCTTTTCTAAAAAAGCACATTAAATCTACTAAATTTAACCTCTGCGTTAAAATATATATATCAGAACTCAGAAGTTAAACTAAGTATCATTAAGAGTTTCCTAATTATGAAAAATTAAGCCGCAAAATACAAGTATTCAATTAGGTGTATCATTAAAGTTTAGTTTTCGCAACAATGTGTTCATAAAATGTTGAAAAATAGAGATTTAATTTTTTTAACGCCATAATAATTTTTTTTTGAATGATCATCTTAATATTTGTTAAAATTTATGACACTTGTTACTATTTTTTAATTCGATTTAACCATTCATAAACTTTCCCAATATAAAAAGATTAAAAAAAAAAATCTTCAAGCACTTGTCACCGTTCAGTAAACTTTTGATTTTAATTATTTCTATCGTGAGAAACAAATTATAATGAGAAATGCGTAAACATGTTTAACGCAAAAAACAACTTTTTATTTTTTTGAAATATGAAAAGGATGATTTATGATGTTGAGTTTGTTTTATGCCTGGATACTTTGATATAATATTGTATTATGTAACATTATTTGAAAATAAATAACGTATGTGAAATATGTATAAAGATTAATGAAAGTGTAAAAAAATCATTCTGCTTAACAGTATATTTATTAGCTATCTAGTTTTTAGAGTTTTTGTTGTTTTCCAGTTTTCTAAAGTTTTATCATGGGCTAACAGTTATTCTCTCAAAAAATATATCTTTAATGGATAATGATTGAGTTTTAGACTATACAAATTTTGCTGATTTTTTTATTCTAGTATAAAAAAATACGTTTACGAAAATTCAGTGCGACTTTATGGCTACCCGCGATTTTGAGAATCATTCCCTTATCTCTATAAACTTTCAAGAAAAGAAGCAATAAATAACTAATAGCTTTTCGAACTTATCGGATACTCATTTTTCGAAACAAACGTGAAGCAAAGAGACTCTCAGTTACAAAAAATATTTCTGTAATTCTTGATCAACGTATTATTTTTTTAAGTTACAGATTGGAAATTCTTCAAATGGTTCTGGAAGATAAGATTAAGGTTTCCAGAATTGTTTAATTGTGAGTATGAAACTAAGACGTTAAAAAATAACATTTGTCGTTTTTTTACAGTGTGTAAAAAAATACAAACGTTTCTTAATCTAGGAAAATATAATATAACAAGAATGTTGCGTCAGTAGTAGAACTGAGCTGAAATGAAGTGATGACATTTTTCACGAAGAATAACTAAACCTTTTTTAGTATGGAAAAAGTCTGTGTATTCCATGTTGTAATGTGGTTTTTTTTTGCGTGATCGTGAATTAAATGTTTTTTAGTTAAAAGTGATTGTATTTATTATTTCACGACTGTTGTAATATCATCGGGTAGATGTCTGTCAGTGTATTCCCATCATATTTTGAATACAATATTATTATTTCTGACTCGTGAAGCAGTGTTAAACATTGTTTTCGGTTGTTCACGCAACACACAGACTAAAAAACTACAATAACCACTCCCGACTTACCCACGATTCGGAAAGGCGGTCTTTAGCTTTAAAAACCCCAGAAACTAATATATTGCCAAGATTTAAAAATAAAAACAGAGTTTCTATTGATGCCACTAATTTTCGGAAACATCTCAGAGTAGTTTTTCTAGGGTATTAATCAACTGAGAATATAAGTTTTTCGGGCGTTATTAATTCTCAAACACATATTTCCATGTTCAACAAACATCTTTTACAAACAAACATGATAAACTACCAGCATTTGCCGTAACATAACAATTAATATAGTTCTTCTTCCAGATTAACTTGTGAAGTTTCCATGCATAAATTCAGTTACACAGTTGCAAATGCTTAATTGAAAACTGATAGCATTCTGAAAACCGACACTCCCGTTTGAGAAAACTGATTAATGCACTATAAAAACTACTAAGAAATGTTTCCGAAATTTATTGAAGAACCTCTTTTATAAATGATTATTTAAATCACGAAAATATATTGGTTTCTGTGGTTTCTAAAGTTAAAAAAAGCTTTTCGGAATCGTGGATAACTCCGAAGAGGATATGGTATAGTGTCGTTTGCGGTTATATTATGTTTTCGTAGATTAAGAAACATTTATTCTTTTTCTTACAATGATTAAAATTTGAATGTTTAATTTTAAATAACAACAAGCATTTTACAACAGAAATATTTTATTCTACATTTGCATTTATGTAGCTGCCAAAATTCCATTTTTTTTTTCAAATCAAAAGACACGCATGTTATCATAAAATTTATTTAATAAAATTATTTAATAATGTGACTGTTTCTCAGTGGTACTTACTTGATTTCATTTCTTACGAACATTTTCAGGTTCAAAGTATGTTTGTTTGACTTAAGAAGAGCCGTGAGGTTGGCACCTATGCATTCATATTCAGTTACTAAATATCTAGTAATTTGTACCAAACGTTTTGGAATAAAATTTAGTGCTTTGATTATATATTTTAATTTTATATCTCCTAAAGTAATAATCTTATCATACTAATTTTTGCATAATTTTTTTTGGTTATATATAAACATTCATCAAAATAATAAGTACATGTTGTAGTAATTTAAAAGGTAGCAGATTTTCTTGATTTAGAATTAATAAAAATTTTTAAATATAAAAGGAATTTTGACAAGTGTAAAGAAAAAATCCTCTAGCACAGAATACTTTCTTTTGTGTTTTGTAGAAAACAAAAAATTCTGTTGTACTATCTAGTAAAAAGAAATTATTAAAATATTGATTAAAATATTGACATAATAAGTGTTTTGAGCGAAAGTTCTTTTATACGAGTATGTTTATGGTTACGGCCAGCAAATCCCAGTTGAACTTGTGGATATTCCAGTGGAAGGGGGGTTCTGTGACAGCGATTTTGATAGCGATATTTGTGCCATTTCCATTAGGGTATTATGGAAAGTGTACGAAGTTATGCTTAGAATTGAACCAACCTTCATATATACATTTTTGATATAGATAGACATCAGATACCAGTTGAAAATGGAGATATTCTCCTGGAAGGAGTTGCTGTGCGATTTTGTGCGATTTTCTCGATTTTTTGCTGTTTAATAATTGCATTGAGAAGAATTAAGTGAAGAATTCATGAATAGTTTTATTTAGATAATTTAGATATAATATAAAGCTCCCATATTCGAAAAGTTATATTCCAAGACCTGTCCACGCTGTCAATAAGAGCATTTTAAAACGCGTTCATTGGAAAAGTTAGACTACAATATTAGTCCACTCTCTCAATTAAAATTATTCTAATCGTTATAATCATTTAAACTATGTACACATTCCATGCAAATTAAGCACATCCTTCCGAATGCGCACATTTTTAAACATAGGCGTGGGATACATCACTCGTATTTTTTTAGTTTACATACCCTTTAGAGAAATATGTGGGGAACGTCATACTTTATTTGTTTCCACTGTAATTGTAAAATTAATACAAATGCTACTTCTCCTCTTTGGCTTTAAAACTTTCTTTCTTACACCTTACAAACAAGCAGACAGAAGGCGGACAGGAAATTGAAATCAGCGGCGACCATGGCACCTGGCGAGTCTCCTTTTTCTCAACGAAAACCATATTCAGTGACATATCGCAAACGAAAGTCTAAATTTCTCTTGAATTGAAATACTGATACTTTTTTAATGTAGGCTCCTTCAAAATCTAGTGGAATGGGCAAGTTTCGGATACATTTGACTGATTGTAGCTATAGGATATTTGCGCAAATGCTGATTACATAATTTGGCGACAATTAGCTTTTTGAGTTCGCCAATGTTTCAGCTCTTATAAATAGCCTTTACATGCAAATATCCTTATGAATATGGTGTCGCTTTACAGGAGTTTTCCTGGTCTTTCCAAATATGTGCTTATTTTGCGTGTAGGCTTTACAGAAACATGACAAATTTGGGTTTTTGCAGACTTAACGCATTTTTGGCGCATTTACTTTTATACACCATAACTCGGAAACGGTTAGCAATAGGGCAGGGTTTCTATGGCGTTTTGTGATCAATATGGGCTCTCATATCACCCCCTTTTGTTTGGCAGATTACGCCAAATGCAGCCTGTATATTGAAAGACCCTGTGATTTAAAGACTATTCTTGCAGACTATTGATGTTGACGTACAGCCAATGTCATCTGAATGAACCAATAAGCGGTCACACTCCAAATAAAGGTTTAGGAAAATTCACAGTTTAAAAAATATGGTATAAAAAATAAATATAAAACCTTCTTTGTCTCCGTTAATAAATATTAAAATGCATTCATCAGAAAAATTGTGTCTCTTTAAACTGGTAACATTAATTTATTTTTCCTATGCATGCATTCACTTGAAATTCGTTATTTAATTTGCTAATTAGCTCAAATTAGTTACTTCAAAATCTTATAAATACAAATTAAAAATATTTTAACTAAACAAAAACTGTGACAGATGGAATTTATGCAATGCCGCTATTTTGAAATATGACTTCACCTCTCACATAAAATACTTAGTTATGTAGGATGTAATAAAAGCCATTAATTATAATCAACAAACGTTTTCAAAGAAGAAAGGTTATTTAACACCTTTTGAAAGTTAATTTTTTTTCTTTCCATTCACTTTCACAGAAACAGTTTTTTCTGATTATCTTAAAAAGGCCGTTTTATCTAATTTCTAGTAAGCTATTTTTTTATCGACTATTTCAAATCGGCCATTAGATAAAATCAGCAACGATCGTTTTGTTGTCTTTTGTTCTAATGTTAGGTTTCTTGTACTGTAAAGTATTAAATGAAGTTTGTAAAATAAGTGAGATGTACTTTTAAATTTAATAGCATAGAAAATATTCAATTCAACAAGTATAAAATTAATATTTTTATATTTCACTTAAAAAAGTCTTTTTTCATTTTATTTACAGCAAACGAATTTGTCTTTAATGGACATTTTGTTAGTTGGTTTATTAAAACAAATTAATGGCGATCGTTATGCTTCAGTATTAGGTTCTGTTCGCATATGTTGAAAGAGCATATTAAATATACCGGGTGATCCAAAAGTCAGGACGAACTTTAAAAATGAATAATTCGAAAACGAATCAAGATACAAAGGTACGGTTTACACCAAACGGATGGAAAAGAAACCGGGTTTTGTGTGGCAACGAAAAAATAGTTCTGTTGGCTACCAAAAGATGGCGCTATAGTGTTTTATTGCACCAAAAGATGATTTACAAATGAAAAAAATGTTGACAACTTACAAGTCAGCTTAATTACAGTTAATTAGTACTACAGTAAATGTTCAATGTGCTGTCCATCATTCAGAAGTACATCTGTGAGACGAGGCACCACACCGTTTACAGCATTTAGTAGCGTTTCTTGCGTTATTCTTGCGTTATCTTGCAGAAATCCGACAGCGCTATCTGTTGGTCGCCAACAGAACTATTTTTTATTTCGTTGCCACACAAAACCCGGTTTCTTTTCCATCAGTTTGGTGCAAACCGTATCTTTGTATCTTGATTCGTTTTCGAATTATTCATTTTTAAAGTTCGTCCTGACTTTTGGATCACCCGGTACATTTAAATTTAATAAACTTTGAAAATATTTTCTTGAATGAAGTTTTAAAAAATCGTTCTGTGTCAGTTAAGAAATTCGCTTTTCTTATTTAAGTAATCGATTTTTTTTTAAATAGGACATGCAAACACATTTGTTAAAACTGTTATGTTGTCAAGTATTCAAGTTCAAGCATTCTTTTTCACGTCTAATTAAATACCAAGTGATCCAAAGAAATAAAAATCCAGTACATCTGAAAGTATAGACAGTAGCATTATGCACTTTTCTCAGAAATACACATAAATGCATGGAACCTTTTAATATTTGAATTTTTTTATTAGAAAATAGATAAACTTGTCATGCACAGTTACAGCTGTAGTGGACCTGGAGACGCTGTGTGACGTTATAAAAACCCATCATAAGATACGCCAACAACAATATGATAGATCTGTTGTTTTTTAAATAGAATTTCACAATACATTAACTGGGAAAATACAATTTGAAAATACGACTTAATATACAGGTTAAAATACATTTGTGTTTCAAACTTTAAAAGAAAACAATGTAACTAAAATAAATAACAAGTACTCGTCGGTAGAAAAAAATGTAGCATGTTACTTTCTATGAAGGAAGATACTAAATGAAAAAAAAAATATAGCAAACTGAGATACATTTTGGATAGAAATGAAATAAACAAGTTGGAAATTGTACGTCAAACGTTACAAACGAGGTGCGTTCGTACGCACGTTTTAGAATTAAATTCATGATCTCCCGTGCATAGAACGGGTTAAACAGCTAGTTAAGTATATATTTTATGACACTGTGCATACAAATATCTTAACTAGTTATATAAATATTCAGATATATATGTATCAGCTAGTTATATAAATATTCAGATCTTGATGATTTCTAATTCTGTGAAATGAATTCTGTCGTCTGCAGATTAATTTCTGTAATAAAATAAGTATCTCGGTCGCTTGACGATTAAACTTCGGAAGCTCCTATAACAAAAAAGCACCGATTAAAAAAATCAAATTTCTTAATAAATATTTTTATTAATATCTCCTAAAGTTTTGATTCGATTTTAATAAAATTTGAAATGTCTTGACAAAATTCTGCAAAGATAATATATTTTAAATTGCAAACCATTTGGTTGGGTAGTTTTTGGGTTGTTATATGCGGACGGACGGACAGACGGACAGGCAGACAGACGGACAGACAGACAGACGGACGGACAGACGGACGGACCAAGCGACGACTATAGGTGCTACGTATTTATATAATTACGAACGCACCTAAAAAGCAGCTAAATATGCATACTGTAGCTTGTTTGAATGGAAAGATATGAGTCATGCCTTTTTTCTTCACGCTCTTCTAGCCGCTTTCGTCAGCTGGTTTCGAAAGGCATTTCTTCGACCGCACGGGCTTTCCAAGAACATCCGAGCCCTCTCTGTTGATATTTTGCAAAATTTACATTGCTACAGTAAAGATTTTTTCATGGACATATTAAAAAAGTAGGGGTGGATGAAAAACATCCTGGAAATTGACGAGGTTGTGGAAATATGTTTAATATTATTATACTTAATTTATTAATTTATTTACTTAATTAATTAAATTACTTACATTACTTTTATTTCCTCGTTTTTGCATGGGAGTTCACGTGCTCATGTGCACCAATAGAGTAACTGCCACTGGCTCAGGACACGGACCATAAAACAAACTTCAAAAATCATCATGCTACCAGCCACGCTGTTGTGTCGTTTGCCCAGCAGACTAATTTATTCGATGATAAACTGTTGTGTAAATTTTGAGTTTTGCTTTATTGATTACCTCCATTTATGGTTTTCATATATTTATTTATTAACTATACTCTACCATAACACAAAATTTAACCACATTCTCCGTTTCCAACCAAGGGACCAGTCAAGGAAGTCCTTTAATAGTCCAATTACATCCAAAACGACTTTAATGATGAGTACGAAAATTCCCAGTAAAAGTTTTTGTGTTCATGTTGTTGCTCGAATTATAACACAGTCTATATGAATTAAGTTTAAGAACAAAAAATCTTTCGATAACAGATTTTTAAAGGCAAATTGCATTTTGTTCTTAAGAATGTTTGTATTAAAATATGTCTCTAAAATTAAAATACGGTATGCAAATGTATGTATGAATAGATAGAGTGGTTGGTTAAATAAATGTTAAATTTTTGATACGTGGCTACGTTAAAAACAAGAGTAATACATTGTACAAGGAATGTATTTAGCAGTTTTGGAAAAAGTTAAAGTTGAATCATATTAATTTAATCCAGATATTTTTAATTTAAAGTTAGATGTAAACTTAAATTAACATTAAAAGTTAAATATAAGAAACCTATATGTGTCAAAATCTCTTATGAAAGAATCATTTGCGCCATGCAGATCAAGTTCTTGTAATATATTTCCTGACAAATATTTATTACATTGCCAGATTTAAGATAAATGGTATCAGTTTTGTAATATGCTCAAAGTTTTGTATATTATTAATTATTCTGTCAAATACTATGCAATGATTTTAAGCTTATGTATAAAGTGTCACACTCTACTGAAAAAACAAAATATTTTCTCATAATCCCTTTATCATTTAGCTGAACATTAATATTTTTTTTCCTTCCGCGACCGATTTTCGCACTCTAGCACCATTCTTCATCAAGTATTCTTCCACCCCTAATTACTCCGAAAGAAAAATAAAAATGCAAATGGTGAGTCAAACTTTGTCAATTAATCTATCCTGAGCTATTTTTTTTTAAGAAAAAGAGAAAAAATGTTATTTGTCCAACAGAAAGTCAATTTTAATTTTGAACAGCTTCATTAAATTTTAACAATGGAGTATATGTTAAGATAATTTTTAAATATATTTTTGAAAAACAATGAAGAATTCTTTAAATTTGATGTAATGACCGTAAGGAAAACTCTGAAATTTAATTATGCTGTTGAAACTTGATATAAACTTTCCAGTTTCCAAGAAGTTTAAAATGACTTTCGTCTGATAAACAGCGATAAGTAATTAATTTTTAAAAGCGCTTCTAGAAATTTCTCGTTTCAAAATGTGCACTAAACGAATTTAATTCTCGAAAGTTTTGGAAGAAGCATTTTGGGGCAAATGTCTGTGAAAAACGTTTTCTTCATCATGTTTGAATTGCTTTAATTAAAGTTTTTCGTCTTTACAGTGGAGTTATTTGCAATTTTTTTATGATTGTTTAAAAGTGTTATACAGTAAAATAGGTTTATTTAGCAAATTTTAATGCATTTCAATTAGTTCAATTTAATTATTTTTTACATTTAGCGCTCATAACAGCATCGTACATTTTACATCATGTATTACTTTATTTTAACATATTAATATATGTAAAAACAAGATGGTATTTCGAGTGCTGCATATCGAAAAATTTATTTTTTTTAGATTGAAATACATTAAAATTTGATAAATAAATAAAGGTTATCATATTGAATTCATTTCAATAATGCTCAGAGAAAAATGAATCAGACAGCCAGTAAATATAGGCTTTACATCATCTAAAACAACAGAGACAAAAGACAAAAATAAACAAGTAAATCTGCAGATCAGGAGCCTCAACGTCAGCTCTAAAAGTCATTGTTTTTTAATATCACTTTTCATATTATTTAGCATCTTACAATCCACAATTTATTTTTTTTATATTGCATACATATTTATAGACATATAAAATACTTCTTTGGTTTCAGAAATTAGAAGCGTTAAATTAAACACGGTTTATGCAATGATATTCTGATATTCTTATGAACTTCTTATTGTTGAAATTTTTTATAAGAAAACATTTATGTTACCCCCTCGTAATCTTATTAAATTTATATTCGTAATTTCATATTGATTGTGTGAATGATTCTAGCATATCTTGGATTTCGTTCTACACAGTGGTTTTATTAGGATAAGCAACAATTTCGAAAATAATTTCATGTTATCCTAATACTCGAATAGCAATATTTACTACTTACTATATTACCGAGCACGCAACACCTGCATCTGATGGATAAGTTGAATAATATCGCATGTACAAAAGCAACTTATAAAATGTAAACTGAATCTACTATTTTCACGTATATCTATTTCAGAAATCTAGCGTTATTACAATTTTTGTTTCGAAAAAACAGTTTCAATGGTCATTCTATAATATTTATTTTATCTAAGTACATCCCGATTTCACTCGATGGCAGTAGCATACTAAAATCTACTCAGAATAGGCATACTTGGAAACTTTAAAACCTTTTGGGTTCATTCATAATCGTGTCCACTGCCAATTCACTAAATAGCAAACGTTATTTGGCGCTATAAAGTATTTTTTGTAATAGCTTTTATGTTCTCAATTTCCAGTAATTGTAATATTTGAGTATCGTTTTACTACTCTAATTTCTTTAGATTAACCACATTGTTGTACCAGTGATTTTATACTATTTTTAAAATTATATTAACTTTTCAACGACGAAACATTCACATCTGTTCCAGAAAATGAATAATATTTCATGTAAGAAGTGTACATATACAAATGTAAACACATACTACGAGACTTGAATCCATATTACACATTCAATGTTTTTGTAATTTTCGTTTTGAAATAAATACTGCGGTAATTATTCTATAATAGTTAAACGGCAACTTGTATCAAAATAAATAATATTTTATGTAAATAGAATACGAAAATCACCTGAAAATAATATATTTTGCTAATAAAGTATTGCAGCAAAATAGAGCGCGTGACTTGAATTTTATTATTTTGATATTCTTTGAAATAGGGTTGCTAAGCAACTGATAAATTAAAGAGCAAAATAAAAAGAAATGGATTTTAAATTTGTAAAAAATATGAAAATATAAGTTTTATATTTCCCGAACAGATGCAAAATATTTTACAATAATTTAAACAATTAATTTCTAAATTCTAGTGAATATATCGGAAATTTTTAAAGTTATTCGATATATTTAAAACCTCCATATCGAAAATTTAGCATCCATAATTTTACGTTGAAATCCATTTTACAAAAATGCGATTTTCATTTCAGTTAAAAATGAAATTTGAAAATTGTCTGCATTCCCATAGAAAAGCATTATGTCCTAAAAAGAAAAGTTCTATATTTTTCGAACGAATGAACCAAATATAACTTAAAGCTATGCAGTTAATTCTGGATACTTCACCAACATACTTTCCAAAAATCAACCTAATCGGATCATTTTTACGGCAGTTATCGCGGAACAGACAGACAAACAGACGGAAATCAAAAACTTTTTGCGTCTCCACTTTGAGCCTTCACTGACGTTTAGGCAAAAATTAAACATCCAATGGAATAAAGATCAATATATACACATACCATTTATATTCTTACATTTGTATTAATGTATGTTATAAGAGAAAATATTTTCAATGTATGTTAGTAGAAAAATAATGCCTTCACAAGAGTTATTGTGAAATTTACAAATCTTTTTTTTTTTCATATAAAATGCTTTACCATTGGATTATTATCATCCCGAATAGAAAATAGCATTTTTAAAAGAAATATATGCAATAGTTATTCCGTCGTTTCCAAATTCAAGATGAATATATCCAACTATTACACCCCGCAAAACTTTCAAAAATGTTTTTTCAGTTCTATTTTGAATCTAAATCCATAGTCATCACAATATTTTCAAATAGAAAGTATGTTCAACTGAGGACAAAAAGAAAAGAATTATGCATTACCGAAAAGTGCTATATGTAAGATAATAATATTTTGTTTTTTTTATCTGTTGTGAATATATTTAGCCTTATTTTCTTTTTATATTTTTATTTCGAATTTTATAAATTTTGCAAATATATATGATTTAACACAATATCTTACTTTGTAAAATTTTTGCTCACGACTTTTTAGTCACATGTATTATTTTTGATAAAAGCTAAACTTATAACAATCAAAAGTTATTTATCTTCTCTTAGTTCGCAATTATGTGTATAAAGCTTTGCATTGTAAGAAGATAATACACAGCATTATGCGTCGCAAATAACGACTCATTAATATGACAATCTATATATATAAGTGAAAGTCCTGACTGGGGAGAAGATCAACACGCATCCCAAATTACTGAACCTACAAACACGAAAATTGGGGGGGGGGGTATTTCTTAGGATGTAGAGGCCCACTAAGAAGGGCTTTTCTAAAACTCCACCCCTGAGGAGGGTAACACCCCCCCCCCCCCCTAAAGCGTAAAACCACCCTAAAAGGTAAAAAACTTTTTAAAAATTCCTTAAAAATCGGGTATTACAGTTATGACAAAAGATAATATATTTCAATGTATTTTTATATGCTGAATCGATTGGTACCAAGAACATTCTTCTAAGTCGTATAGTGCATGAGATATTGCATGTTTTTGTAACCATTATCGTATAATCGTTATACATTGCTTATTTATAGGATTTTGGGGAAAACATCTATAATCAGTTGAACACATGAAGTCTTTTTAGAAAATTCTGCTGAATGGATTTCGATGGAACTTCCATTGTTAATTTTCAAGGGATAGTTTTAGTATATTGCATATTGTTATATCGTTCTTTAGCAAATTCTACTGCAAAGGATTAAATAAAAGAATTGGTCTTTAATAGCCCAAATTTTGTGTAAAATTAGAAAATATAGCAGCGCAATGGTGTTCGTTTCACATTACAGCATTGCGGAAGGACAATCAAGGTAATGTTTCGTATTGCTTTAAAACACAAGATCAAATCCACGGGTATATATTTCATTTGGAGAAACCGACCAGTATAGCGGGCAAATCCTGCTAGTTTAATTATAATTCAAGCATTGTCGAGCCGTTTAAACAGAGATGTTGGTTGTTTGGAGGCATCTGAGGAATGATACAATTTTCACAATAAAATTATCAGGACAAAATAAAGACAACTCATTATGCGATGAAAATATTTCGCAGATTTCCGTCAGTCTTGATGAGCACAATTAATGAATATTGTCAAAGCATGTGAGTTATGCAAAAAATGAGTGAGGCCTTAACCAGTTATTGCTCAGCCATTTGAGATCAGGTAGAAAATCCTATTTTCAGCACAGTTTTTCCTTTAGTATCAACTAATTCAGACTGAACTGTAATTTGAATATGAAAGGGTGGATTTTTTTAGTTTCTCGTTTAACTTACTCATGGTCATTTATATGACAAGTAATATGTAGTTCAATTATTATTAATTTGGGCCTTAAGCGTTAATATATGCAGATTTGCAATGTGGAAACAAGCTGTCAGAACAAGCAGAAACATGTGGGCATAGTTCCAAACTCTATGTTCTATAGGGTGTCCCAAAAATATGTAGAGAATTTATAACATTACAACGAAAATTTTAACTCACAAAAAATTCGTTTTGATTGTAAAATGACACTACATTAATGAACATTTTATAAAATTAATGCCTGTAATCAAACTGATTCTGTTTCAAGCACTGATGATAACGTGAAGCTATGGATTCGCATACTAGCCTCTGTCCATTGGCGATGCTTTTTTATGTCTGCGATCTTTCTGAAAGTTGGTTGCAATCATTTTGAAGAGCTCCATCTGTTTCAAACATCTCTAATTCTAGAGTTTTTAAGTCGCGTTGGGGAATTGGTTCGAAATTATCTCTAAAACTGTCATTTGTCAAACAACATAACTAATGTTTATAGCTACTGTTAATTTAATGCAGATAAAACGTAGAATTATATTTCATATTTTTATTAATGCGAAAAACCTAAATAGCTGAGTTGTGGAAACTTTAACTTGAGCGAAACAGCATCCACGGATTAAAAAAAAAAATAAAAAACGAGACTTATATTCATTTTATTTTTTTAAATGAAAACTACCATAATTAAAAGTTAAATTAAAAAGAACTGGCAATTTAATAAATAGAGAAAGTGGAAACAAATGTGTTTTTATATGATCAAACAATGCACTCTGATTATGGAAGGAAATTGTTAATGTACTATTTTTTTATTACAAAACTATCACTAACAGCATCTATCACTAAATAATTTATGATTGCTTTAAATTTAAATAAAATAAAAGAGCATAAACTTTTGCATGAAAAACATATTGAATTCAGATCGGTATTACCAAACATTTTTCATTACTCGGTATATTTTTATTTTTTGCAAGAGCCTTTATATTTACTGCACGTAATTGGAAATTCTCTAGTGTGAATTCTTCCAATACTCATACCGCGCTTGGCTATAATGCGGTCAAAATAAACTGGTTTCTCTCAATCGTCCAACTGTCATGTGATAAAGACAAGAACGAAAAATCATACGTCAAGCATAAATTATGAAACATTTTCCAACACATCCAGAAAACTCTAACGAAACTTCACCGTTAAATCATATGAAAGAAGATATATAAGTAAACAGTTTAGAAAACATATAACACTTTCGCATATAATATTATTTTGTACAGCCCTGTATATGATTTATAGATCTGGATATATATTACACAGCATGAAAATATTTAGTTCAGTTAGAAAATTCACTTTTAGCAATTTCCGTCAATCGATGGAATTGTCGATTCGTCGCTTACCTTATGCCCTCGAAATCTTTTGTACAGCCCTGTATATAATCTAAAGACTTTTTTACACACCACATATTAAGCTAAAAAGTAACAAACGCATAAGGAAACTTGAAACTGACTTTCATCAATTATCAACCATAAACGACAATGTATCTTGTATCTTGTTCGTTGTGTAACTCTGTATAGTAATTTATTTATATTGCACAAACTCCGATGAGTCTACTAAATATAGTTCGGTAGGAAAATGCGTAACACAATTAAAAACAACCCTTAAGCAATTTATTTCCACAGTCTGTAATTCCCTTGAGTAGCCCTGTATTTGATCAACTCGTGTTATACACACCACGTACTATGAAAAAATTTAGTTAATCGTAAAAACGCAAACCAAAATAGAAAACACATTTATCACATATAGACTGTAAATATCGTACGATATATTTTGTGTGTCCCTGTAATTGAACGATAAATGCAGTGCACACTGTACTTTTGAGCGATCAGTTTATAGTGTACTTCAGTAATGCATATAATTTTCATTATGTTTGGAATAGTGAAACATCGTTAAATTACACTGCAAACGATTTTTTTCCTAGAACAATATGTAACAGAACTCTTTTGTTTGATCCTGTGAATGAATAGTAAATGCTTTGAACACTATATTCAACAAAAAGTATGTTTTAATGCGCTTCATAATTATATATCAATTTTATCATGTTTCAAATGGCGTAGCATCATCAAAATGCGCTTGAAACGATTATTTCCCATTGATTGTAATGTAACGGAATATTTTTTACTGTCCCTGTAAAACAACTATAAGTGCTACACACTTAATTTTCAATGAAGAACATGCTGTAGTAAACGACAATAACATACAAAAATGTCAAGGCAATACGAAACGGCCAAACGGCAAACGGGCAGATGGCAGACGACAGACAAACCGAAGTCATAAACACTTCTCAACTATGCTGGAAAGTGGTAAACGGTCGGTTTCAACCAATTATGGAACTTCCATGTCATCAATGTAGGCTGAAAAGCAGCCGAAATTGGTGGAATAGCGCGGCGAGGCTGTTTCTTTGGCTGCGATATAGATGCATGATATAAGATAAAAATAAGTGCATGAGATGGATGTAAGTATTCAATCAAATACGTATGTAATGTAATACGTAAGCAAATTATTTGTGTTAATATGTAGAATGTAAATAATATAATAAGTTGAAAGTAATTAACATGGAGGAAGTTTTAATAATAAAAAAATATTTTTTATTTTAGAAATAGCTGGTTGAAAATTTACATTTTACTTTAAATCGATACTATCTAGCCAAATGTGTCTAGCCGATCACCAAACAAATCTTGGACAAATGAGAGAGTGTCGTTGACCGTATGCGCAGGAGCGCCATCCTGTTGAAATCAAATGAAACGTTCATCTGCTTCCAACAACGCAATAAAATCTGTTATAATCTCCCGATACTCTACTCCTGTCATAGTTGATGTGAAACAGATCGGTCCCACAATGCGTTTGCATGACATGGCGCACCATACGCCAATTTTCTCTTGGTGAAGACTGCTTTCTTCGTAAATGTGTGGGTTTGTGGATGACCACAATTGATAATTGCGTGCATTAATGTAGCTTGTTCTATGAAACCAGGCTTCGTTACTAAATAACACCCAATCAAAAACCCCAATGCTATGTTTTCGAACAAAAGTTTTTAACCAGAGACAAAAGTTGAGACGATGCACTGGATCAGGTGCCTTCAATTTCTGCACCAATGGGGCGCGATAAGCGTGCACGTTCAATCGTTTCAAGGCGCGGTATGCAGTGGCTCGGTGAACGTTTTTTGTAAAGCGATTTTTATTACTGACGTGGCCTGTTTACCATTGGTTTTTGTCTGGTTTCCTTCATTTTGTGGTCAGTTAAGACTAACGACAGATGGTTCTTTCTTTTCGGTTCCACAGTCCATTCTGTTTGAAAATGATCCACGATTCGCTTAAGGGGACAGATCACCTTTAAAATGGTCAAAAATTCAATTTCAAGGTTTTGATGTCAGTAAATAGTGCATTTTATTCTGAGTAGAAAAGTACCAATGTTTTTCAGAGGCGATAATTATTGACGAAGATATAAAGTAAAACGCAATCGTCATTCTTTGTTTTTGAATGGAGAGTGAAAACTTTAAATGCATTTAATTCACAACAATGATTTTCAAACTTGCACGCACGATTTCTCCAAAAATAATTTAGATAGAACATCAATTTTTTTCAAACTTATTAATGTTGTAACAATGAACAAAATGAACTAGAATCTTTTAATTTAGTCAATAAATTAAAAAATAATTAACTGTAATTAAATTAAAAACGCATTTTGAATGCGCTTTTCGATGAATTACAGTTAATTATTACGTGGTACAATTGAATGTAAAAATAGTCTCTATTCCTGGCCCGTAATCAAAAGATTAAATGACTACTTCAGTCACGCGCAGACACTCGCAAGCTAATGCTAAACCTATGGGAGTATTCTTTTTAAATAGTTCGATATTTTTATTTATTATTATCATTATTATTATTATTGTATAGGACAGCTCAGGTGGATCTCTGCAAAGGCCATTTTTTACTTTTTCGATTTTGGTTGGAGTTTTTTCTTTATGAGGTTACGTTGACATTCGAATCTGGTTTTGAAAGTGAAAGTACTCTCATTGAAAAAAACTGAAACCAAAATCGGAAAAGTAAAGAAAAGCCTTTGCAGAGATCAACCTAAGCTATCCAATGCAAATATGCATATATATAGTTAAAAATATTAAAATGCAAATGAGATATTTTATGAGAACCTTTCCGTAGATTTAACGTTAGCTTGAGAGTGTCTTCGCATGTTTGAAGTAGTTAGCTGTCTTTCTTTGAGGTAAACATAAGCGTGCACCCTTATATACCGTGAATTAATTCATGATGAATGATTTGTTCTTTGCTCATTGCTGCATCCTTTAGTTATGAACAGTGCTGTCAATTTAGAGGAATGTTTCATTCAGAAATTTCTGAATTATAGAATAATTTCCAAATAGTTATTTTTGCTTTATATACTGGTATGCGTTCTGTGATTACAAAGCAAGAGCAAAAATTACTGTGTGAAATTTATGATATTATTTAATTCTAACTAAAAAAACCTTGCTAAATTGGCAACACTGGTTTTGAACGAACAGAAAATAAATTTTCGGGAAAATTTAACACTATACATACCAGGAATTTTACTCAAATTTTATAAAAATATTTCACACCAGAGATTTCATTTCAAACTTATAGTCGAACGCAGTTAAGATGCTTATGGTTAATGCACGAATTTTTTTCTAGAACCTTGAACATTGCTCATAAGACTAATACAAAAATATCACGGTTAATACGCTAAAGGTTATTACGCGATAAAGTTTCGGTCCCTTGAGGCAAAATATCTCGCTTAATACGTGAATTCATAGATCAATATGCGATTTTTTTTCTCCAGTGTTTCCAATTGAGTGGGATTTTCTAATTCAGATATTTACCACAATTTTCGAATAGCAATATTGGCCTTACTTAATGACAGATGAATTAAGGCGAATTTTACTAATCAGAAATAGTGGTATATATTTGAAGAAAAAACATGTTATTATGGAGAAAGTCCAACAGGAATACACTATCTGTGTCAGATAAATTACACATAAGACTCTGAAATGCATAGTAAATAAATAGAAAAACATTTGCAAGTATTCCGAAATCAATGTTATGTATCCTGTTAAAAAATTCAGACACAATCGATTTAATTAAGACAATTATAAGTTGATGCTGATTGTAGGGTTACACATTTTATCACAAGTACTACATATGAGTTTTATAATTGGGCTGTTCTGTGAAAATTAGGGTAGTAGCAAACTTATTTTTGATTGTATCGTATTAATCAACAGTAAAATCATATTGGAATCAATATTTTTTTTCAGTAATTATTTCAATCGGTCTTATAAAAACAATCCATGAGTTAAACTTTAATACAGTCAAATTTTAATCTAAATATACATAAAAGGATATTTTCGACAGCAAACATATAAATGAAAGTTCTAAAGTTCATTTAGACTATTATATGTGTAAATAAGCTCAGTTCCTGCAACATTGTGCAAATCACGTTTAATACGCGATCCCGATTAATACGTGACTTTTCTCCAATTGCATACTTCTGTGTCTATTTTATTTACTTCCTGTAAACATTTCAGGTTCGACTCGACATATTTTCATTTGGTACCTATCTGTCTTGAAACTGGCTTATGGTGTTTGTTTAGGGTTAATTGTACATTAGCTTGTTTTCGTTACAGCTAATATTACACACACACATACACTAAAAAAGATATCAAGTTTTTTTTCCATATCAAAATATCGCTGCTACCGCTAATTATTCTATTTTATCAATTTGTAGGTGATAAATTATAGTATGCTTATTTATCAAAAATTACTGATGGACTCAAACTGTGAACTCAGTCAAAGTGTTTTCATCAAAGGAAAATTTCTGTAATAAAATAAAATATCGAGGAACTAATAAAATTTATTAATAAACAAGTGGGTAAGTGTGATCGAAGATCGCATAAAGGCTTCGTTTAATATTCCTTTCAAAACACTTTATCCTTTCTTTAAGAAATTCAAATAAATATAATTTAGCAACAACAACAAAAAAAGTCATGTTTTTTATAAAGTAAAAATGTACCGGTCTATTTTTCCGTTTTTTCGAAAATCTAAACCAGCCGGATAGCGGGCGAAACACGCTATTATATTCTGTCTTAAGAATATCCGTCATACGGACTAAATGCGATATTTAAAAATATATATAATTTCAAAATTAAACATGTTGAACGCCTTCAAAATGTTAAAATATGCGAACGTTTCCATAATCGGGTTTTTATCATGATTCAATACATTCCTCAAACTCATTTATTTACTATTCTCTATTATTCATATTGATACTTGCTTTGTATTATTCTCAAACATTTGAAAAATTCGTTAAACTTCCAATAGGACGTCAGATTTTCTTTTTAATTCTCTAATGACGATTAAATACTCATACACACACTCATACTTCACATACTCATACTCCTTGTATTATTGAGAAATCTTAGACATTTTCCGTTTTATTTATCACTATGACGTCAATCAATTTTATTTCATATTTATCTTTTTTTTCAATTGGTGAAACTTTTTATTTCAGTTTCATTTTTCACGTGAAAATCGTCTGATAGAAAATTAATTATTGTAGAAAGAATTTAATTGTGGATTTTGAATTTTTGGCATCTGCTATAACGCAAAATGTTTAAATTTAATAGAAAAAGGCTATTAGAATTTTGGTTTTTTATCTCTATTTATTAAAATAATACGAATTTTTCAAATTTTAATATTTTCAGCTCTTCAAAGCTTATATACTGATTTATACACGAAATTTCAACTCTGTAAGTTACATAGTTTTCGAAAATGGCTCTGTGACAGAAAGACAACGCAGCAGGAGCAATAGGGTTTCGTGAGATGAACGAAACCCTAAAAATCGTACTGATACAAAATGCTAAATTTTTAATAGATAAAATAATATTTAGAGAAATTTGAAATACTAATAATTTACTTAAAGTACAAAAAAACTGAGTTCTTCTCTCATTAACGCTAATGTCATGATGTTTCGTCATTAAACACGAATACCCTGTGATGTACACATACATGAAGTACACATTTGTACACATGTAGAAAGATACTCGCAAAAATTCATGAACACGCGCGTTTGCCAAAAAAGTTGGCAAGAACTGTTTTTTTTTCATGTATAGCGTCAACAATTAGTAGTCAACAAGTTAGTTACTAACACGAATTCGTGCTAACTGTGAAAATTGGTGGGTGTTTTAAATTGAAAGTAATATTCTCACTAAGCCCTTTTTTTATCAGTGAATAAATTAATTCAAGTATGTTAATTGTATATGTTAACCGTATGTTAAAGTATGTAACGTAATTAGCTTTCATATGATAAAGAATAAAACTACGTAATCATTGTAAACCTTTCATTTTTTTAACCCGTAAACTACACGCTATATTTCTTGCCTCGTGCACTCTCACGAAAGTATCTGTAACATCAAAAAACATTTTTAGATATGACATTAATTAAATTACTTGCTTCAAGGTATGACAACCTGCAATGTAAAAATTTCACTGAAGTACATATTTTTATATATTGTTTTCCTTCTTTTTAGAAAAATTAAGTAAAATACGAAAATTGAAATTTACGCTAAGACGGTATCATTAATATTGGCTTCCAATTTCATATGATAAATTATTTATGGTGCAACAAAAGCCATTAATGATAATCAATGGGCATTTTTAAAAAGATAAGTCTATTTAACACCATTTGCAGCAGTTTTTCTTTCTTTTCACCTTAAGAAATGTGTTTTTTTTCTGAGTCACTTAAGAAAGTCGCTTTATTTAATTTTCAGTAATCAAATTTTTGTATTTTATGAACTTCTGTTAATGGAGCCATTAAAACAAATTAGCAACGATTGCTATTTTATCTTATGTTTGAGTATTTGGTGTCTGTTCATTTAATGTATTAAATGTTTTTAGAAAAGTTATATTTAAATTTGATAAGCATTGGAATTATTTTATTTGATTGACTCTGAAAACTATCTTTGCTATTGTATTTTCGGATGGATTATTTATTATAGTATTAACAGGTTGCTAATATTTCACGAGCATGCTAATTTTAATCGAATTAAACATTAATGACTGGGAGTGTGGTAATAAAATGTAATCATTACAAACCTTTCGTTTCTTTTAACCCGTAAACGCTATATTTCTTGCCTCGTGTACTCTTACGTGAGTATCTGTAACATCAAAATTAATTTTTAGATATAACATAAGTTATTAAGTAGTCTTTGTATTTCATAATTTTATGAAGGAATTTTTTTAGATTTTATTATAAAAACTAGCGGCCCTCCCTCGCTTTGCTTCGGGTTAACCTTGAAAACCTTCATCTCTTTGTGTTTTCTGTAGACCTTTTTAATGTGTACAATAATTACTACATTATTTTGATAAATCTTGTAGGGTTCAGCCTGCGTTTGCAATGAATAAGCGGAAAAAATGAAATTATTTACGACATCACATTAAAAACCTCAAAAATAACAGTATTTCTCCACTATTTAATGGATGTTATTATACATATAAACCTTCCTCTTGAATCACTCTATCTATTAAAAAAAACCGCATCAAAATCCGTTGCGTAGTTTTAAAGATTTAAGCGTACATAGGGATATAGGGACAGAAAAAGCGACTTAAACCTCAAAAATAACAGTATTTCTCCACTATTTAATGGATGTTATTATACATAAAAACCTTCCTCTTGAATCACTCTATCTATTAAAAAAACCGCATCAAAATCCGTTGCGTAGTTTTAAAGATTTAAGCGTACATAGGGATATAGGGACAGAAAAAGCGACTTTGTTTTATACTATGTTAAGAAGATAACAACCGTTTTTAGTATAAGGTATACTTGTATACTGTATTATACTATAGGTGATGTCCAAAAATGTTTTAAAAATCAGTTTGATATTATAGTACATTTATAATTTTCCTAATTTTTATTACTATTATTTTATTTGTGGATTTACCTTTTTTTTTGCGTTGGAGTCATATGTGTTTTAAATTTTTTTCATTTTCTTCTAAACTTTCATAAGAAGGCAATTCTAACTAAATATTTAAAATTTTATTGAAATTGTTCATTTTAATTTGCTGTAAGTACTGTGAAGAATAGTGATCTTTTAATAAAAGAATAGTAATTATTTACTTAAATTCTATTACTATGATATTATGCGAATAAATTTGCATGTATTTTACATTGAATGTATGTCTTAAATGTTTTAGACTGATTATACATTTTTAAAAATGTGCACAGATATATGTACTACACTGTAATACACGGCAATTACAGTTCTACCACAAAATTTCGCTAGAATGTTTCACCTTATTTAATTGCAGAAAAACATAACAGAATCTACAATCAAACAAGGAAATTCTAAATTTGTTTAAATATAAAATATAGACTTTCTAGATTGGAATAGTGGTGCCATGCTTCTTGGAATTTATAAAAAATGCACGCACCTTGGAATTATGTAATAGTTATAAAATAGTTATATAATAGTTTTATTTATAACTTTCTTTTTTTTCGAAATTAAGAAAATACTTTTATAAAATAGGTTAGCAAGAAATAAGTTTCCTACTTGATAGGGCTCTAGAATGCGTTCTAGTGGTCCAACTGAGATAAAATTTTAACTACAGATAATTCAAATGATGCGCTTGACATTTATTAAATAAAACATTTTGTTATGAAAATTCTCCGATAGATGGTGCTGTAAAACAAATTATTTATTCACATATAAGGAAAATGTGAAACATCATTTGCGTTGCAGAGCATGCCTATTAGCATTATTATTCGGAGAAAAAGTAGGAGGATTCCGAACGAGCAGTAGTTACTTCTCTGCACATCATGCCTATGTTGAAAAAAAGGCTACTGGTAAATTGTTCTACCAGAACCAGCGGAACTCCGTTTCATCTGTAAAAGAATTCCGCCATATGAAGCAGATACGAAGATGTCCAGTAACTCCATGTGCCCTACGCAAGATGATAAAAAAACATGAAACAATTGGACAACTTGGCATTCTTCCAGGTAAAGGTCGAAAACAAATCCAGTCTTCTAGCGTCGAAAATGTGGCTACCGCAGTCGTTGAAGCCAGCAGTCAGTCGCCGCATGGTAGTGTGATTGTTCCAGTTGTTTACCGCATATTTTATATGCCGTATTCCACTACACGAAAAATCTTACGGCGAATTTTGCATTTTTATCCATACAAAATACTACAGGCAGCATTTCACAGATAGATCAGTCGCAATTTTTCAACAGCATGACCTCTTCGTTCGCTGGATATATTCGCAATAAAAATTTAATTATACTTCCATATTTTCCACAAATAAGCCATAAAATGTCTAGAATTTTGAAAAGATTCGATTTTAAAGTAATTTACGCACAATTTAACAAAATCAACAGATCTCAAACATCCAATAGACAGATTTTCACATTGGGGAATTTATAAGATATCTTGCGAGTGTGATAGAATGTATATAAGTCAAACCAAGAGACCCCTTAAGGTCCGCTTGGGGAAGCATAACAACTATGTTAAAAATTGTGACATTAAACGTTCTGCAATTGCGAACCATTGTTGGTCTGAAAACCACAGTTTTAGATTTTCAGAGGAATGAATAATTCAGAAATGCTCATCTATTTATGATATTGATTTTTGGGAGGCTTGTCATACATGGAAGAATTCAGGCAACTTAGTTAATGATAAGTCCAGTACACCAATTTTTTCAAATGTCTGGCTACCATTCATTTAATTCATCCTCTTCGCCCCTCCCCATTTTCTCCTCCGTACTTAAACTCGCCCGTTCTGACAGGGCGCTCCTATTGGTCTCTGCATCACATGTGTTTCCTGACTCCGCTGTTGTTTTTGAAAAGTAGCCGCCATTTAGTCTTTGCGCGTGCGCAATTTTAATCTTTTGAATTGGCACTGATGATGGAGCTTTAGGGGCTCCAAAACAGCTGTTTGCCATTTTATATATTTTTATTTGGGCTATTTCACGTTATTCATTTATTTTTAACATATTAAATGTCTTTATGTATATTAAAGCGTCACCTATCAGCGAATTTTTGTACTATTTTTATTTAATAAACGTCAAGCGCATCATTCGAATTATTGGTGGTTTAAATTTGATCTCATTTGGACAAACAGTATGCATTCTAGAGCCCTCTGAACTGAGAAGCTTATTTTTTGCTAACCCTGTATGCATATATTTATATATATAGTATATATACAGTGGAACTTCCCTTTAACGAAGTCCCTATTTAACGAAGTTTTCTATTTAACGAAATTTTCTGCAGAACTTTGACTTTGAGCACCATTAGCATGTAAATTAATCTCCATATTACGAAAAATATATTCTATATAACGAAGTTTATTCTATTTTTGTACGTGTACAGATTTCAAACTAAGAGGTTGCTTTTGCTTCAGCCTATTTTCAGGTATTTATTTCAGCGAATTGTATGGAAATGAGTACATTTAAATAATTTCTATTCTGCTTGGTGCTAAATAAAACAATTGTTTTTCACACTAAGAAAAACACTTGTTATCATTACTCTCCCACACCGAGACTCCAGTACTGGCAGTTGGGGGAAGTCAAAATCCCCTTTTTATATTCAATGATATAGAAGTGATATAGAGTGACGCAATGGCGTCAGATGCATTGAAACAAAAAATATCTATTAGAGTCAGACGGGTACCATTCTGACTTTCCATTGCTGATAGACAATTGCTTTGTGCATCCAAAAGAATGTGCTTCAAAATACAAATAGAAGAACATCAAAGTTATTTTTGTTCCTGCCAATACAACTTCTAAACTTCAGCCGTTAGTCTAAGGAATAATAAAAATCTTGAAGTACGCTGTCGAAAAAGACAGAAAAAAGACAAAGTAGTGAAAACATTAGTTTGAGAACGTGTGTATCAGAGCTGATGAAAGCTTGAGCCAAAGCTTGGGGATGTGACGTGATTTCATTGACCGTACACAACTGTTTTGTAAAAGACGGCTTCATAATTGAAACTGAATCAAATGCTTCTGAATCCAATACCTGTTTGTCATATCTGAAGGAAAAATTTTATGAATTTAAGTTGAATTCTATTTAACGAATTTTCTTCATAACGAAGTTTTTAAGTGTAACGATGAGACTTCGTTAAATGGAAGTTTCACTGTATATTGTAAATTTAATCCCAAAATTTGTTAATTACTTTCTCTCTTAGCTATTTTTCTCAAAAAAGCAAACTATTTGTCTAATAGAAAGTTAATTTTAATTGAAGACAACTTCATTAATTTTTAATACAGGAGTATTTGTTAAGATAGTTTTGAAAAATATTTTTTTTTAATTTTACGAAGAATTCTTGAGAATCAGTGGTATGACCTAAAGCAAGCACTGAAATTTAATTAAATTATTCAAACTTGAGATAAATATTCCATCTACGAAGAAATTTAAAATTATTTTCGTCCAGAAAATAGTGAGGAGTAATTAGTTTTTAAAGCTCTTCCAGAAACTGTACTTAGTGAAATATGCATTACACAAAAATAGTTCTTAGAACACTATGAAAAAGCTTATTATGAAAAATTCCCTGAAAAACATTTTTCTTAATTATATACGCAATATCTTGATGATTAACTTTTTTTAATCTAATTAAACTATTAAATATTCTGAATAGAAAAATATATAAATTAAAACATTATACTTAGACATACTTGTATTGCATGTAAATGTTCATGCTATTTAGGTTTACCGCTGCATGTTCGCTATTGAAAATGGAGAGTGTATCATTCATAGCTCGTTTACAGAGTCAATCAAAATTAATTGCAATTCATTATGATGATGTTACGCTTTTTCAAGCATATATTAAAACTGATATTCAGCAATGAGGTGCACTACAACATGTTTACTGAAAAATATACTTTTCATAGCATCTATCGTTCATTTACAGGGACATGGAAGAGAATTCAGTGTTTATGAGGGATAATTGCTACAAGTGCGTTTTCAGTTGAGGTATACACTTTTAAATTTAAATATTTTTTGGATGCTACTTGGTGCATATAAATTCAGTAGATCATATACAGGGATGTGCAAAAGAATTCCAGTACATTTCCGTCTATTTGTGAAAATTTCTGAACAACTGTATCAATTGCATGTGTGTTTCCTGACTGAACTAAATATTAACATACAATGTGGTATATATACAAATGTTTAAATTAAATTAATTAAATACAAACAGAAAGGTTCTACATCACGCAGTACTTCATTATAAGAAAATACATATATAGGACAGTTGAGGCTTAGTTTTTATTGTAAATTTGTATCGTTTACTTTATGGGAAAATATTTCGTTACATTTGAAATAGAAAAGTATTCAGTTAAATTAAATCAAATGCTTACATAATGTTGTATCATTTTATAAATGCTACTTTTCAGAAAATTTCAACCAAAGAAACAAAAAGTCACATATCTTTTGAAGCAATATTTACGATGAAGTTGAATCACATGAAAATTATTATTTTATATATTATTTTATAAATTATTATTATTATTATTTTTAATATTCCTCAAGAATCAAAGCAGCTTTTACATGCCCGCCAAATTGTATTAAGAAAAAAAATAGAAACTCATTTGAGAATTCATCATTTATTCTTTTTAATGAACAACGGCAAATATAAACAAGAAAATTAGTTAAGGATTTCATAAGCGTAACATTTAATTTTCATGAGGTAATTACAGATGCAACAGAAATTCCCTTTTAAAAAATCAATCTGTTGTGTTTTGTATACAATGCATCTACTTATGTTACAGAAATATGACTACTTGTCTTCTAGTCGTATAGTTGACTGCAACTGGAAACCGAATCTAGTGTTACACACCATCCATTTTTCAAAGGGCACATAAAATGGCAAAATTAAAAGATATTTTCCGAAAAAAATTATTGTTCATGTAAAGAATCACATTAAAGAAAAATCAATTCTTGATATCTGAATTTTAAAAAAAAGAAGCTAAAAACGGTATTTATAAATGAAATAGCAGCATTTTATCCTGTGTCTATGAAATTCAGAGAACTTCTCTTGTCACAGCTGAAAGTAGCTTTTGAGAAAATACCGAATTCAAATTTAAAAATATTACTAAAAAAATAATACAATTAAATTTCATTGTTAGATTATTTACCTCATTGTGAATAATGACCGGCACATATAATAAACTGTGGCATCTAGCCCTACTACGGGAGACTGTTTGGAAGGTAGATCGACAACGGAAGAAATCACAGAAAAAAAATTGCAATGCGATTGAATTTTAAAGGCGTGATCGGATTTACAAAAGAAGACTACTAAAAGAACGTGAGAGAATATGGTCGGGTTAGTACTGAAAGGCAGAATGGCGCCTATACAGGGTGTTTCACTACCAGACCGACAAACTTGCAGGAGGTGTAGGGGGCACAGAGACGACTCGGAATCACATAGCAATGCAGGGTCAAAAATGACGTAGTTGCAAGCTATGGTTCAAAGAAGCATAGAAAAAGAACAGAAATAGCAACACATTAATGGGACAGAAAATATTTTATTGAAAGTTTGTACTACAGAAGGTGTTCGAAATTACGACCACAAGTCTTGAGGTAGGTTTGACGCCGCATGGATTCCCTTACGTTCTGGAAGATTCCTGTCGTGTCGCCTATCCTCCTGACAGTTACAGATATTCAAGCGGCCTTCCGTTCAGCGCCATCTACCACAAAACTGCAAGCGCCGCTGTCAAGCCTGCCTGATGACATCTGGTCGTAATATTGAACACCTTCTCTAGTACAACCTTTCAATAAAATGTTTTCTGTCACATTAATGTGTTGCTGTTTCTGTTCTTTTTCTCTACTTCTTTGAACCACAGCTAGAGCTACTACAGCATTTTCGACCCTGCATTGCTATGTGATTCCGAGTCGTCTTTGTGCCCTCTACACCTCCTGCAAGCTTTCGGTCAGTAGTGAAACACCCTGTATACACCGTGGTAATGAATAACAGGAATACGGGCCTACTGACATCTATATAGAACACGACAATGCCTAGCCCGATTGCGGGAGATTGTTGAATATAGAGATTGAATTGGAATCTTGAATTTTAATTAATCAGGCTACAACTTAAATATCAAAAATCGGGACACAAAATTACCTTTGTCTTACTCAGATCTATGTTTGTGGTAAGTTACATTGTTACAAACCGTTGCTGGTAAATCGTGATCATTTTATTGTCAAATTGGAGTGGATACATGGGAAGATTTCCACACCTTCGGCTCGCTACGTTAAAACAATCTTCATTATTTTATCTACATCTAGCAAGCTACGCCCACTACGCTGGTCAATTTTTTATAATGAACTTTTAATCCAACAAAATATTGACATTTCACAATTCACTTTTATATTTTAACAGAATAATAAGGCTACTACAATTTGTGACTCGTGATATAGCCAATATACACGCCAAGACACGTCGCCCTTATTAACTTTTAACGCATGAAGGTTCGCTATGGTACTCCATTGTGAAATTTGGTAATTTTTCAAATTCAATATTTGAAAAATGGCATAATCATTAGATTTGAAATTTATATGAAGAAAAGTACAATTTTTTACCTTTCAAACGCAGTTTGCCTAACAATTTTCTGACAAATACTTTTCGAGCTACTATTTTTTTTCAGTAACTTCAAATGTTTCATTTTCCGAGATTAATCTGTGGCAACAATTAGCGAAAAAGTCAGTCATCAGAAACGCATAGTTTTTTATTAAAGAGGCTGTTGGAGCAGGGATTGTCATCACCAATTTGCCACCATTAATTTTGAAATCGGTTCGGTAGTTCTAGAGATTCCATAGAAATTGTATTTTAGAATGTTTTTAGAACGCTTTTCGCTCATTTCACCCTTTTAAATTTCAATTTTTTTTATTTTGTTTTTAGAGAGCATTTACATCTTATAAGTAGCTACAATGCCAAATTTATATTTCTAGCTCCTTCAGTATAAAAAAAATCGCAATTTTAGAACGTTTTTCGCTCCTGCACCCCCCTTGGGGTTAGTGACACCGACATAAAATATAGCCTATGTTGAAGGCTATAATCAGAATTTGCCACCATCACTTTTGAAATCGGTTCGGTATTTCTAGAGATTCCATAGAAATTGTAATTTAGAATGTTTTTAGAACGCTTTTCGCTCATTTCACCCTTTTAAATTTCGATTTTTTTTTGTTCTTAGAGAGCATTTACATCTTATAAGTAACTACAATGCCAAACTTCAAATCGGTTCGGTAGTTCTAGAGATTCCATAGAAATTGTGATTTAGAATGTTTTTAGAACGCTTTTCGCTCATTTCACCCTTTTAAATTTTGATTTTTTTTTATTTTGTTCTTAAAGAGCATTTACATCTTAAAAGTAACTACAACGCCAAATTTCAAATCGGTTCGGTAGTTCTAGAGATTCCATAGAAATTGTAATTTAGAATGTTTTTAGAACGTTTTTCGCTCATTTCACCCTTTTAAATTTCGAGTTTTTTTTTTATTTTGTTCTTAGAGAGCATTTACATCTTATAAGTAACTACAACGCCATATTTCAAATTTCTAGCTGCTTCAGTATAGAAAAGATCGCAATTTTACAACGTTTTTCGCTCCTGCAGCCCCCTGGGGTAGTGGCACCGACATAAAATATAGCCTATGTTGGAGCAGGGGTTGTCACCATCAATTTGCCACCATCACTTTTGAAATCGGTTCGGTAGTTCCAGAGATTACCCCCTACAAACAAACAAACAAACAAACTTTACTCCTTTATAATATTAAGTATAGATAACTGAATAAAAAGAAGTTTAACTCTTTTATGACTACGACAGTGATATCAGGTATTAAAATGCTTCATATCTGACCTAAAATAACCATAATTGTGTTTGTATTATTTAAAAAAAAGAGTAAGTAATCTTCTTTTATAAACTTATGTTTTTTTTTGTTTTTGTTTTTCATAAGGAAGTAATCCGGTGTCAAAAGTAAACTTTTAAAAATAACTTTTAAACGAAGAAATATGAAAAACTAGAACGAAAAATCATGCCTCAAGCGTAGATTATGAAACACTTTCCAACACAGCCAGAAATCTGAAACGAAATTTCACCGTCAAATAAGTTGAAAGAATATATGTAATTAAACAGTTTAGAAAACATATAACACATTGAAAAATACAGTTTTCGAAATTACCTTCCGGTGTCAAAAATGTAGTCGAATTATTTTGTGCAGCACTGTATATGATCAATAGAAGTGTAGCATGACAAAATTTAGTTCAGTTAAAATATTCACATTTAGCAATTTTCGTGAATCAATGGAAATGCACACGAAATCTTGTACAGCCCTGTATATTATCTGAAGATTTCTGTACACACCACATATTAAGCTGAAAGGCAACTTAAAACTCACTCGCAGTAATTACTAACCATAAACGACAATGTATCTTTTTCTTTGCTTACCCCTGTATATGAATTTATTTATATTCCACAAACTTCTATTAGTGTACTAGATATAGTTCAGCAGGAAAATGCGTGACACAATTAAAAACTACCCTTTAGCAATTCACTCCCAAAATCTGTAATACTTATGGATTCCCTTTTATGGCCCTGTATATGATCAACCGAGTTTATAAACATACACGTACTATGAAAAAAATTAGTTAAACTCAAAAACGCAAACCAAAGTTGAAAACACACTTATCACACGTAGACTGCAAATATCGCACATGTACTGTAACCGATATATTTTGTGAGTTCCTGTAAATAAAGTCAATGCACTCCAAACTTTCAAAAGAGCAAATTATAGTGCACTTCAGTAATGCATATACTTTTCATTATATTTGAAATAGTGAAATATCACTAAATTACACTGCAAACGATTTTTCCCCATATTAATGTAAATGAATAATAAGTGCTTTGCACCCCATATTCATTAAAAAGCATGTTTTAATGCGCTTCGTAATTATATATCAATTTCATCATGTCTTAAATGACGTCAAAATGTACTTGAAACGTTTATTTCCCATAGACTGTAACATAACGGAATGCTTTTGGCTGTCCCTGTAAAAAAACTATAAGCGCTACACACTTCAGTTGAAATAGGGAACATGCTAACGTAAACGAAAATAACATACAAATACTTCAGGGTAATCCCAATATATTTACGCGAGTTAGAGCACGGCAGGACGGCCAGACAAACCAAAGTCATGAACACTTTTCAACTAGATTGGAAAGTGTTAATTATTAAGTAGGTTTTTACTTCAGGGACCCATTCACAATCAAAATTTCATGATTGTCACTTACTTCGTTGTTTAGTTCGATCTAATGGTATTCATTATGTTAATGTCAAGTTTTATAAAACTCTACCATGGTTTCTGTTTTGGATTCAAAATATTTTTAATAATTTTTAAAGAAAGAATATTTGAAAAACACTACAAAAGTGCGTGTGTTTCTTCTTCTATTTATTTTCGAATCCAATTTATTGTCATTTAGATTGTTATATACATTTGTTGTAACAGATAAGTGTAACTGACTATGTGTAAAATGGAAATGTAATAAAAGTATATTATATCAGATGTAAACATTCATTCAGCTACACTGTTTGGGTAGATTTTTTTTTACAGAGATTATTCCTCTTAGATACTTATTTATTTAAACTCTAATATGTATTTAGTTTTTAAAATGTTGATAAATAAGAATAGTGCTTAAACTGCAGATGCAAAAAGTGTGTAAGTTAAAGAAAAATGAGTAAAAGTTCGCAAGAAAAGTAAGAATCTACCTATTTACATTTATAATTTTAATGTGTCATTTGTATTAAATCATATTTCATTTACACTTGCACACAAAAGCCATTTTTATAGCACAAACCTTTAAACGGTATTAAAATTTTAAATAAATTAAGAAAATAATAAAAAAGGTTCATTTTCTGCCCATATCCGTTGAATTTGAAATCCTAAAATTGTTATTCTCACTGTTCAATAAGATACCTTAATTTCATTACTACACTTTTAACTTCTAATTAATCGAAAAAAGGGACAGTGTGTATAATGTAAAAGTAATAACATTATATTAATAGCAAATGTAAAAATTCGCAGCTGCCCAAGTTAAACAAATGTTTTTTTGAAGAACAAATTTTCTTACAACTTTATCCATTCGCACTCGAGCATAGATTCTAGTTTCCAAGCATGCATTTTGGAACGGAGTGAAAAAAAAAACAAAGAATTTCGAAAATCCCTGAAAAAGCTTTTTCTTCCGCCTGCATTCACATTCAAATATAGGAGATTGTCATTTCCATTGTGGAAATTTCTAGCAAATAAAGCTATAAAAGCAAGGAAAAAACGGGCGGCAAATGGAGGTTTGGAAGCACTTAAATATTTCGGTGAAAGATTAGAAATGTTTGAAACGTGCCTTTGTCATCAAATACATAGACATATATTCCAATGCATGTTACTCTCGTTAATATTTTATTTTTTGATGGATCAAAATTCTCCACGATCCGAAACTAAGATATATTGCATAGCTTTAAGTTATCAAAATTATTTAGTAAAAAAACAAAACATAAAATTAAACATTTTTGATATTTTTTTCTTTAAAAACGTCTATAGATAATTGATACAATAAGATGCATATATTCCAAAGCATGTTACTCTCGTTAATATTTTATTTTTTGCTGGATCAAAATTCTCCACGATCCGAAACTAAGATATATTGCATAGCTTTAAGTTATCAAAATTATTTAGTAAAAAAAACAAAACAGAAAATTAAACATTTTTGATATTTTTATCTTTAAAAACGTCTATAGATAATTGATACAATAAGATGCATTAAGCACTTTTTATAATGTGGTGGTTAAATTACTTATTAACTTCTCGCTGCCATTTGAGTTTACAATTGGTTGATAAAAAAGGTCAATAAAATTATTATAAATATTCTCTTTGATTCATATTTCACTATTTATTCCATACTAGCTTCTTTTTCTTTTAATATCCTGGCACCGAGCCCCCAAATTTGTAGGAAGGTAATATGTGAAAAGTTAATTTAATGAATTACTTGAATAACTAGACGTTGAAATAACAATACATCAACTTTAATATAATTCCAGAAAGATAATTTTACAACGCTTCGTTGGTAACTTCTTAAAATATATTACATTCCTCACTTAAAACATATAACACACTTACTTTCCAATAGTCTAATTAGGCCTAACAGTGCCTTTATTATTTCATATTTCGACGCTTCCTTACCCATTAAGCGCCATTGCTCCCATTTTGGGAACATTGCTTTATGATTTTTTTCTAAAGTGAGTATTTTACATATTGTTAAAAGGTTCACGTTATTTGAATTTTGAATATAATAGACGACTTCTGAATTTTTTTTTTTGAAGATTCATTAAAATTTTCTATTTCTAAAAATGAGTTAAAAAAGGCGAAAAATAGCTTTTTGGCCGTACTCGAAAGAAAACAAAAACAAAAGAAAAATCTATAATAAAAATTATATTTTTAGTTAAAATATGTTTATAACAGTGTATTATATTAAACAACATCAATCCGGAATTAATATGCTATGTATAATTGATCAATCACAATTACCGAAAGCATATAAGTTGTTCCCAAAATGGGAACAATGGCTCTTAATCGGGGTAATGTTTTTGAAAACTTGTACATATGACTCCGTGCATTTATGGTATTTATTTTTCAGTTTATTAGCTATAAAAGGGATAATATCATTCTGAAACTAATATTTAAAGAAGATTTCAAATAAATTAGTCCAACTTTTGCATTTATAATAAAAAAACAAAATGAAATTACCAGTTCTATAAGCATTTTTATTATCCATCTCTTTATTTTTCATCATTTCATTATTTTTTTTATTCTGATTTTTTTACATGGAAGATGATTGAACAATTTTTTAGATTTGGATGATTTTTCCGCCGTTCCAGAAATCGTTTTTTCCCCCTGATTGCAGTATTGCAACATACAAGGAAGATATCTTCCTCATATGTATGTCGCATAAATTATTTTCTATTACATATGTAATAGAAAATAATTTATGCGACGATTTATCCCATGTTATATTTGGTGAAGTAGAACTTTCCGTAAATTCTAAATCAACAGACAATCAAGAAATATCTGATTTAGAGTTTAAAAAGGACAAAGTATTAAAAGCAGACTTGATATTTCAGATGAAAGTTCAGACGAGTCTTCAAATCGAAATATGGAAAAACTAAGCAAAAAAAAAAAAAAGTTAAAAAATCAATTTTAGAAAACGCAAAAAAATAAAATAATGCTGCATAAAAAATGTTCCATCATTTTCATGTAAAATAGTAGGACATAAATTATGTAAATGGGAAAAATAAAGAGATGGATAATGAAAATGCTTATGGAATCGGTATTTTTATGTTTTATTTTTATTATAAATGTAGATGTTGGACTAATTTATATGAATTATTCGTAAAATATCAGTTTCAGAATGATATTACTCCTTTTATAGCTAAAAAACAGTGAAATAACAACCATAAATGCACGGAGGCATAAGTAAAAATTTTGAAAAAATTTATCCTCATTTTGAGCCATTGCTCCCATTTTGGGAACATGCTATTTTTCTTAAATATTTGAATTTATTTTTATTTTTTCTTCAGAAATACCTTAAAGTCTTCCTATTCATAAAGAAAAAACAATTGTTCCATAAAAAAATAGTTTAATATATATAGCGGCGCTTAATGAGTTAATGATAAAAAATAAAAAGGACCTGCTCTTTTTCCAATTTTGAAGATATTCAAACCGTGGTCTCGTGATCGAGAATTTTCATTACTCATGCTTTGAAATCATGGATAATAAAAAATTCCAGAGCGTCAGTTAATTTGATGATCACGCACATCATATAGAAAATAAAGTACGTTTAATTTCAAATCCTACACACACACACACACACACACACACACACACATATATATATATATATATATATATTATAATCGTAAAGAAACAACACAGAAACTTTGTACGCAATATATATACACATAATTATGGATAATATAAACAGAATGGAGAATATACCCTGCTAAAAAAAATTAGGGGAGCAAGCAAAGAAGAGAAGAGAACCGTGCGAGACAGCCATGCATGGGTATAAAATGGAGAGTACACGTGCATCAATGAGCAATACAGAAAAAAAGACGCAAAATAATTTGTAAGGGAGCTTTAATTCTTTAACAGGGTGGAAAGAACATGAAAAGGTGGTTTAGGGCAACAATGTGGTTACATGTAAATTACAAAAAAAGTATTGTTTAGTAATGATGTAAGTTGTTTATTACAGCGTGTGGTCCCCTTGAACAGCTAAGACTGCTGCCCACCTGTTTTCCATGGATGCGATCAGTTTATCGATACGAATTTGAGGAATACTGTTTCACTCTTCAAGAATTGCAATCTCCTTGTCCCAGACAATAAAAAAGCCTTCATTTCGCTGCAATGCGTCGTCCGAGTATGTCCCAAATATGCTTGATCGGATTCTGCCCAGGAAAGCATGCTGGCCATGCCATACGCTGTATTGTTTCAGCTTCAATCATGTCCTCTGCCAGATGAGTTGTATCCGGTCTGGCATTATCATGCATGAAAACAAAGGAATCACCATTGGTGAAGCGTAAGGTACGACATGAGGTTTCAGTATCTCGTCTAAGTACCTTTGGGCCGTCAAAGTGCCATTCCAAATGATATGCAGGTCCGTACTTCCACCTATGCTGATTTCAGTCCATACCATCAATCCAGCTTGTTTGTAATGTGATCTTTGAAGAACAAAAGTGGGGTTATTTCGAATGACCCTTTCCCTCCATACCAAAACACGTCGAGTGTCACAATCCAGACTGGATAGGGACTCGTCTGTTAACAGCATTTGACTCCAATCAGTTCCCTTCAATCTTGATGTACAGCAACCCACCTTCTTCAGGCCGCACGATGGCTTGAGGTCAACGGAATACAGATCATTGGCCTACGTGCATAGAGACCACCCTCATGAAGCATATTTCGCAATGATTGACTGGACACTCTTCGTCGTGTTGCCAAGAGCTACTGTCTTTGCAGCTGAGTAGCATCCCCTTTTCTGTCTAGACGAGCTATTATCAGGATATATCGGTCATTAGTTGCTGTGGTGCACGTGCTCGACCTTGCCCTGGTCGACATCTAACATTTCCTGTTTATTGGAATCTATTCCACAGCCTTTCAAGGACATTTCTTGTAACTCCAACAGCGTCAGCTACACGTCGTTGTGTTTGCCCGGATTCAAGCCTCACTAATATGCCAAGCCATGGATTCCGGTAAATCATGTTGATGTGACATTTTCAAATCACCTTTTTTTCAAAACAAAAGCTGAGCAATTGAATTTCGCAACTGAGACAGTGAAACAGACATTTCTGATAAATCCTGATTTCTGCACTGATCTTCTTTTTCTTGTTTTTGACGTCATTAACTTTGATTTGCATATGGTGTTTTATTTTTCTGTTGTCTGCTATGCTTTAAATTATGGATGTTTTAATATAAGTTACTTATTGGTGCAAGCATTTGTGTAATTTCGTTAAAACCATGTGCTCCCCTCATTGTTTTGATCAGTGTATATATATTTAGATAAGGAAATATATATAGAAACAGAGGGAAATATATTACACTATTAAAATATTTTACACATATAACCCAATAAAAACCTAAAATATAGCTTCATTTTCTTATGCAATAAAAAGAAAATGATGTACATAACATACGAACACATTATAGAACTTTATAATCAAATTTTACGTCGATATTTTACACCATGCCGATGACAATACCCTGTCCATTTTATACTAGTAAATTTATGCATTCATTTTGCTATAAATGAAAACATATTGCAATGTCAATGGGCGGAGTACACATGTAAAAAGTACCAGCGAGGTGTAAAGCAAAAAATATTTTTAAATTACAAAAATATGTATTTTCAATTTTCTTAAGCAAATTAAAATATATATATATAAATAAATAAAGCATTTTTATGTTATACTAACAATAAAAAATAACCGTTGTCATATGCACTCTATCCTTTATTGTATATAACTTATTATTGAACACACAGAGATGAAATGATGGTCTCTTTTCTGGATACAACGTTCTGCAAATACTATCCGTAGTACATTTCTACAACATTTGTCACAAAAATCTATCAAGAAGTAGATTGTTATATTTGTGAAAGAAATCTGCTATGAAAATTTGTGCTTGTAAATAATGGTACCTGAAAAAAAGAGACTGTTCAGACCCTTTAACACATGTATTTTTCATGTACGTGAAGAGGAGAAAATAAGTCTAAAATATTTATAAGACTATAAGATGAAGACACTAATAAATATTGTTAATATTAAATGCTAATGTAATTATATAATGTAATAATATAATGTAATGTAATGTAATAATATAGTGAAAGATTCTAAAATAAAGAGTTAAAATCTACCACAATCCATGCTGGAAAAGTCTTAAATTTTAAAATTATGCAGTTATAAATTTAAAAAACATATGAAAACAAAATTTATCTGTATATAAAATATTTCTTTTCCATTTAAAATAACAATTTCTACTCTGAAACAATTACTATTGAACTTTTCTCATAGAAAAAGAAAAATTGCGTCAAATTTCTACGTGTAGTGCTTAACTTAATGTGTTTAAAAATAACAACTTTAAAGAAAATATTTTTTTTTTCTGTTTAAAATATATTAGAAATATGTGGGTTAAATGGGATCAAAAGTTTGTAAAATACATTGCTGTACTTGGCCTTTTTCCAACGTAATTGATTCTGCGATCATTTTTCTGTTAATGGTTATAAAAATGTCACCGGCAGGAATTCAATTTTACTTTCCAATAGATTAAATTACATGGACGTGAGTTACGGAAAACTTCTTTGATTTCTTTTTTAGTATAATTAAATCTTCTTCTGTGAAATTAGGTGTCATACAAACTTGTAAAATCTTGGTTACATTTTTAATTTAATTATTCATGCGTGTTTCCAAATAAATTGCAATTTTCTAACGTTATCAATTAAGTTCGGTGAACTGATATTTAACATGCTTTAAGGAAATGTGTTCTTATTAAATCAATAATACTGATGATACATTAAATAGATGTTTGCAAAAAACTTGTTATAATATTTTTGCATGTTGTTTGAAATAGAATTGAATTAAATGCATTTGAAATCGACAAAAGAATAAATGGTACTTTTATGTTAGCATCTGCACAAATTTCGCCAAGAGCAGATTTATTCTTTACCCATCATACGTACTACAGGGTAAGTCTTGTAATAGTTTTGAAAATCGAAACAAAATTGACGGATTCACACGTTTAAGACACTGGAGATTCCGAAAACATATTTTTAGAAAAAAAAAATTGCCGTCCTGCTGTCTGTGTGTCTGTGTGTTTGTGTGTATGTGTGTATGTGTCTGTAAACGCTCTAACTCCCGAACAAATTGAGATAGAGACTTGAAATTTGGTATGTACTTAGTGTGTAATAATGGGAAGACGTTTATTGAATGTCAGTAACCTCGATTATCCGGAACTCTTTTTTTTTCGGACTCTCGAAATATTCGTTCTGATAAAAGGTATATAAAACATTTCGAAATTATTTAGTTTAATGAGTGAACATAAAATACAATAAAAAAAACATAAATTTTGCATAAAAAAAGAAGTCGATGGGATAATTCGTTGCCAAGATATTTGTAATCATATTTCCACACTCTTCGATTTTTCATGACCCTGTATTTCATTCAAATTTCAATTCAAAGATATATTTTAATTGGAAATAAGACATTCAATCCGAGGCAGTAAACCGTTAGTTAATATGATTATCAATTTTGGAGTTATAAGGTTGTTTCTTTTACGCAATTCAGTAATAGAGCATTTAAAGTTTATGACGTCATCAAGCCACGATTTTATTCGAATTGTAATGCATTTTATAAATAGTTTACGTTTTATTTTCATATTTTATATTAGGCATATTCATGATGGGTAAGTATTACGGCGGCCCCCAACGACTAGTTTCGTTTTGCGACAGTTCACGGTGTCATCCTTGGTAAAATAGTTGAAACTCTAACATCATTAGGGAGAATACACATATTCAAATACACAAAAATTATTTTTCCACATTTCATTTAATTTCTTCTAATAAGAAATAAATGGTACAACACACGAAGAACCATTTTATTTGAACACTATATTAGATTTTAACGTTGCTGAAAATACTTTATTTTAAATGTATTTTTATATCAAAATTAAACGCCTTTTAGTAATGTATCTTGCATTGTTATGAATTTTAATTTAAGGTGAACGTGGATTAAAGATATATATATATACTGTGTTATTATGTATATTAATTTTATGTCAAAGAATCATTTCTAATTTACACAAAGAAAAATAAAATCTACTGTAATTTTTAATTCAATTGATGGGGAAAAATGCAGGGAGAAAAACCTTTTTAAATTGTATTAACAAATACACATATTGAAATGTTAAATCAAGATAATTTTCACTCCTTTCATTTAATTTCTTTTAATAAGTAATAAATACTACCATAAACGAAAAACATTTTATTTCTACACCAAATAATTACTTAAAATTTACGCAAGCTTAAATAAAAGCTCCTGTATTTCTTAATTCAATTGATGGGGAAGAGAAAGGGGGTGGAGGCAAAATCTCTTAGAATTGTAAAAACATATACAACTCTATAAATATTTATATAATGAATAAATGAAAGATTTTTGAAAACAAATTAATTGAAATTATACATCAAAGAACAATATCTATTATTACAACATAAAATAATTTCTACTTGGAACAATGTCCGTCATTTTGTATAATACTCATTAGCACAGTTATTGTAGAAATTTAGAAATAGCTAAATGTTTGTCACTAAAAACCTTAGTATTTGTCATAAAATTATGATAGCATCTGTTTTAGAAACTTTATAATTTTTACTATCCAAAATGAAAAGCTAAAATCTTATAAGGAATTAAAATGAATAAAAAATTAATAATGATGAAATACGCAAAGAAAAACATAACAATACAAATAACAAAATCCTCCGTAGACGTATAAAATGTTGAATATCCTAAGTATACATGAAAGAAATGATAATAACATAAACCAAAAACTTTTTTTCACCTTGAGAGCAGCATCGTTTCTAATCTACAGAAGCTATGAAAACTGTTGTTTTTCATACGATCATTAATGAGACAACATTAACGTTGCACGCCATCGAATATCGTTTTTAAAATATAAATTTATTTAGCAATTTTCCCGACAAAATGTAATAGTATAGGCAAAATACCCTTTTCTTGAAAAAATCGCACGGCGTGTTCCTCGGTCGCTCGAAAGTCCCAAATTTTCGTCAGAATTAAGCGTATTTGAATCTAAATAATCGTATATATTATTTCTCCTGTCAACATCCCTTTTTCTAAGAAAATACGAAACGCAGAACGACGAATGAGATACCATATGAAAGGATTTTGAACAGGCTTCTGACATAGCATGAATACATTTTCCTAAAACATGTTTTTTGATTAAAATTTGCTGATAATTAAAAATTAAATCAGCATTGTTTTCATAAATGAAATTAAACTTTTTCCTGAAATTAATGTTGCCACAAAAATAAAATACCGTATTATATCGTGCTCAGCAATAATTATAAAAAAAAAATTTTAAATATAGATTGCTGCACGGGTTTATTTTATATTTATGATTAAAGAGCAAAATTTAAATTCAAATGCTCAATTTATTTTTCTTTGTCCCATGTTTTTTTTTTTTCCCGAAAAAGATGATGTTAATTTCTAATACAATTAAAATACGATTGATAATAATAAATCTTCGAACTACCTGTTATTTTAGACATTATTTTAATCTTTTAACACATATAGACAGGTACTGTACATTCTTAAAAACATATTTAAAAACATAAAATCAGTCCACACGCTAAAAGTTTCGTAAAAGTAAAATATTTTCGCCTGTTTGCTCAGGCATCTTCAATACTGATGTATCGTTTTTTCTGCTCTGTCAGATTATATGTGTTAAAAGATTAAAATAATGTCTAAAATAACAGGTAGTTCGAAGATTTATTAATTAAAAATGACATTAGAGGAGATCATAGATTGAAATACTACGATTGATATATTTTTTTTTTTGCCTTAGCTGTCAGCGATCAATTTTTACTGCAACTTTGATGGGATAAATGAGGCGATATTCTGGCGACTAATGTTGTTTGCAGATATTTTTAGTCCTTATTTTTTATATATATAAAATTAAACTTGCATTGAAAAATATTAAAATGCAGTGCGAAATCTTCGCACGGGTTTACTTGTTAAAAAAAAATGTGGTTATTAGAATTCTGCGAGGATAATACCGAACATTGAATGCAATCCCAATGACGGCGATTGAAACAATCTCACTTGTGATATATCACTTCTTGCGTTCGGCTAACATGTGCAGAGTGAATTAATAATGTAACATCGGCAAGTTTGACTAAAGTTATAAATTGTAAAGAATTTTTAAAGGTGAAGGAGAAAATTTTTGAAGTCTGAAGTTTTTTCCATGATATTTGCTGCATCAATTTGTTTTTTCAAATATTTTGTCTATAAATGAATGGTTAGAAACATTGTAGAAAATATATGTAAAAATTGTGTTCTCAATTTAATGTTTTTAAAAGAACCCTTGTAAAGGAAACATTTTTTTGTGTAAAATATCTGAGAAACATGTGAGTTAAATGGCATAAAAAGGTTTGCGAAATAAATCTCTATACTTGATCTTTCTTGAGCGTAATTGATTCTACGATTCTTTTTCTGTTAATGGATTTTAAAATGTCAAAAGCAGGAATTCAATTTTTCTTTCCAATATATTAAATTACATGCAGGTAAGTTAAGAAAAAATCCTTCGATTTCATTTTTTACAATAATTTCTTGAGTGAAAGTAGGCGTCAGACAAATTTGTAAAATCTTGGTTATATTATACAATAATTTATTTATTCGTGTGTGTTTGAAAATTAATTGAAGTTTTATAATATTTATAATAGAGAAATTGGTACATAACACATTATATTTGACAATATAAGATACTTCTATTAAAGGAATGATGCCGTTGGTCACCTCAATAAACCTTATGAAAGTCTAAAATTTTTTCTTTATAATGATCTAAATTTTATTTAATTAAATTATAAATGTATTTTCTAACATAGATGAATCTAAAAAAGCGTGGTTAACCCTTTGAAGGGCGGTAGTATGTTATATATACCACATAGTTTTAGTCCCCAAATGAATTTCCCACCCGAATTTCAGAATAAATTGTGCTTTTATAAAATAAGGTAAAGCTAGGAGAGTCTGCGCACAATTCAGAAGAATAACAATAAAAAATCTAAATATTCATTTTTTTGCTAAACCATCCATGAATAATTTTTACTTCATTTGTTTTTCATGCATTTCCATTGCTATTTTGTTGTTATGTTGTAATTTAATAGAACAGTTGTAATAAAACCAAGAAAGTCATTTTGCGCAATCTGTCCTTACAGGGTTGGTGAGATTGCGCACATGGGTAGGAGAGATTGTTACTAATAATAACTACAATTAAATTGTTAACAATAATAATTACACTTAAATGACATTGTTGTAAGGTTTTTGCGAACAAATATTATTGTATTAGGAGTGAATATTTGAACCTAATGATTAAAGAATCAGAAAAGGAAATAATTTTAAAAACTATTAAAAATTTATAATTAAAAAGAAAAAAATTAAAGAATCAGAAAAAAGCAAGTCCAGATAAGATTACAAAATAACATTCAGTTACTTGATAAAACGTTTAACTTAAAATTAGTCCATTTTCATTTTTACTTTCTTTTTGTGCAAATTTACCAATAACCTGCGTAATCTCTCCTAGCATGGAAACTAATGGGAACAATGCGCCATCTGTCCTAAGTAGCAGATGCGCAAACTCTCCAATTTCGGTAGGAGAGATTGTGCGGCCTTTTATTTAAACATGGCCGCCACTAAAACGAACCGTAAATGTTCACACTGTTAGTCTAGATTAGTAGCTTATTAGAAATCGTTTAAGTTAAAAATATTTTGTACTACTGATATTGTATAGAAATTCTGACGAATAGCTATGAAAATTCAAGCACTTACTTTGGGAAAACAAAACAAAATCTTTATCATAGATGTCCAAAACAATCAACGTGCACTTTCAAGTAGACACTTCACTACTGCTGTTGTACAACTACCTGGAGTCGCTGCACTCTCACTCTACTCCTTTCTCCCGAACCTCTATGTGCGCAATCTTTTCGACCGCGCCATCTCTCCTGGCTCTACCTTACGTGAAGAAAAGTTTTTATTTCTTTTTAAATATATTGTACCGGGAATTATGAAGTCATTCAATCATTACAACATTTTAGCAACTGCATTTAACCCCTAAAAGGTTTAAACAAGTTTATGTTGTAGTAAATAAAAAATAATATTTAATCATTTTTTTCCTCATGATGCTTTAAAAATAAAATAAATAATAAACAGATAATCTCAACGTATTTTTCTTAACTTAATGAATTAAAGTAACCAATTTAAAGAAGTCATATTGTTTTTTTTTAATGGAATCAAAGTTTCGCAAAATAAATCGCTATACTTAGCCTTCCTTGTACGTAAATGATTCTATAATCATTTTTCTTTTAATGATTCAAAAAATGTCAATGACAAGCAAGTCAGTTTTTTTTTCAATAGATTAAATTGCATGCACATGATTTCAAAAAAAATTCTTCACTTTCATTTTAACTATAATTGAATCGTCTTGTGTGAAATTAGATGTCAGACAAATTTTGGTTATATTTTACGTTTATTCCTCGTCTATGCCTCGTATAATAGAAATTTTATAATATTACTAATTTAGCTTTTTAAAATTGGTATTTAACATTTGTCAATATATAATTCTATTGCTAAAGCAATTACTTCGATGTTAATACCTGTAAATGCTAAGAAGAACTATAATTAAACCATTTTTTATATGATGCTTTAAATATGATTTATTTAAATGCAGGGTTTGTGTAAAATACCCATTCCAGGAAACTTGTGGGCTGCGTTGTACTGTTCCAAAAGGGACAAAATTTAAACTACTGATAACTAAAATTATGCGCTTGTTTTATGTTAAATAAAAATTTATTTACGAAAATTTGTCGAAAGGCGGCGTCGTGAAATTCAAATAGGTGTTCAATAGATTTTTACTTTTTAAAGTCTAATACACCTTCACATAAATGTTCAATATTCTTAAATTAAATGCTCAGTATGTCCATTTCTTGAACAGCTGTTTACCATATCTCCAACCCAATATGTCAAACCATATCTCCTATCTCTATCAAGGGAACCAATTCTAGCATAAATTTCTCAAAATGCAATTTGTTAGACCACTTATCGGACTAATAACATAGAAGTTTTTTTGAAAAAAGTACTTACAAAATAATATATGCACTGTATATACTTTTATATACCGAGTCGCCATAATTAAAGTGCACGTGTTTGGAGGGCTCTACAAACTAAACTATTTGGAATATTTTTAAAATATTTGGTATTCATACTGTTTAGAGCAAACAAGTTCTGCAATTAAAAAATAATAAACTTTTTCCAACAGATGGCGCTGTATATCATTAAAATAAAAGAAGAAAAAGAAAAGAAAAATAGAAAAATTGTCTACCAGCTTAACTTTGAAACATTTTTATCGCAAATTTCACATGAGCATAGCTTAAGATTTTAGCTATAAATAAGTCTTAGAATAAAAAAGCCTTAGAAGAAAAGAAAAAAAAAACGCGCTTTATTAATAAAGTATTTTTTTTATCAAAATGGTAGTAATTATAGCGCTGATATGAAAGAATGTCATCGTCTCAAAAGATATTGATTAAAAATGAGTTATTTTTATTAATATTTGCTAAAAATTTCTCTAACGTTTAAGCGACATTTATCATAAAATTTCAAACTAATAAATTTTACTGCAGAACTCGTTTCCGCCTATTCTGAGCAGTATAAATACTAAAGTTTTTATAAATATTCCAAAAAGTTTAACTTGTAGAGCCCTTCAAACATCCGTACTTTAAAGATAGCTACCCTATATACATATATATATATATATATATATATATACATGGTTTTACACAATTACATGGTTTGCACAATTGTACAAAAATTTTTAACAATTTTATTCGCCTTAATTAACTGCAGAAAAATATTGCAAATTCTATGAACAAACAGGATGGTAACGGATTCGGTGTTGATAAATATAAATATAAATTGTCTTATAATTAATAGTGATGCCACCACTCCTTGGAAATTCCAGTGGGTTTGCAAACCTTTCATTTATCATCTGCTTTGACAAAAACTAATTCTCATGTTATCAGTTATCAAACTTAATAAACAAAAAAATGACCTGATTTATTTCTAACATGCGCATTATGCACGTACACATAGTGCAAGATGAAACGAAATGAAAAATTCATAACACCTTGGCGACGTAACTCGCTTTTGGCACAATTAAACTATTAAATGTACATTAATTTAAAATTAAATGCATACAAAAGTTCAGAGAATATGATTTTTTGAGACATTTTTTTCGGTTCTTTAACTTTGGCCTACAGGGCTATAAAATGTACCATGTCGCAATGCTGGGTGCGCGCTTCACTAAAAGTGGTTCCCCTGTAAGTGAAGTGAGTCTGGCCGAATATCCACACATAAAAAACTATTATCTGGCGACAAACATTTTCTTTATTATTCTGCACTGTGCCATTTATAGGTGAATTTTTTATTGCAAAATTTGTATCTAAGAAATGAGCAGCAGAGCTGTTCAATGGTATGTAGTTGAGTTTCACCCCATTTGTTGCAGAAGAACGCATTCTGTAAAGGACAATATACAGGGTGGTTATAATATAAGTATCTTTATTTGGAGCTGTCTGTAGCTCGCAGGAATAATGCGAATGAAATCAAAATCGGTAAACTTACTATTCGAGAAGGGGGAAGAAGGATGGAACAATAAAAAAAAAATGCTTGCAACAATCACCGACATATGAGACTACTGAGTGTGAAATGTAATGTGTAATACAAGAACAAAGAATTAAGGCATCAAACCGGATGGCATACCTAATTTATTGGAAAATGTCACAGTGAATGTGGTTACGCTTTCGCATGGTGGTGCGGATCATGTTCAGGTGTTCTACATGGCCATTGTGCTGGTGGACTAAATCCAGGCGGTGCACGACGTGCTCAACTGCGGAATGTAAAGCATCAGAAGTGATGTTTCGCGCATGCTGTGTAATGCGGTAAAGTCATTGAAGTTTGAGACACCTCCACGGTACACAATATTGCACATTACATTTCACACTCAAAAGCGCCATCTGTCGGCGATTATTGAAATTAATTTTTTTATAGTTTTATTCTCCGTATCCCTTCTCGAATAGTAAGTGTACCGATTTTGGTTTCATTCCGGTTATTCCTTCAAGCTGCAGACAACTCCAAATAGAGATACTTATATTATAGCCACCCGGTATTTTTCACTAGCACTGCAGATTTTAAATCCGTAAGAACAATAGAATGATGATATTAGCCCAGCATTTGAATTTCACTGGCAAAAAAGTGCATGAGACTTATATATAACAAAAAAAAAAGAATGAATATATAAGTTGACCATAATTAACTGACAGTATTCAGCGTATTCTACAGCGCGATCTAAAAAACAGCGCCACATATCCTGCTAGCGGCGATATTTGAAACTATATTTTTTTTCGCGGGATCCTTCGTTCCCCCTCTTGTTTAATCATCTTACAAAACTTTCTCCATTTTCGCAATTAAATCACGTTACAGAACACACTGAGTACTGTCAGTTTAATTATCGCCACCTTGTATATTGGATGTAGCTTTAAAATTCTAAAGGTTATTTTTTTAGTTAAATCGGATATTTTTGAGCTAGACATATTGTCATATTGCTTCATAAAAATGTACCATTTTTATAAAATTTTGCTATTTAAACGAGTAGATACAGGCCCCTTCGCAACGATCGTCCTTTACAGAATTTTTTATCTAATATCATAGGGGTTTTTTTTTTAATAGAAAAATAGAATTTTTTTTCCTAATTGAATCGCAGAAATACTTTGATTAAATCAGTCAAAATTTTCAATTAAAAATTACTAGGAACAATCAAAGATTATGTGCACATATGCGCCGCGTATTCGCAACGCTTGTCACAAAATGGTTAAGGATTTGAAGTTTACTTAATAATGGATTTTTATTTAAATAATTTTGATCAATATTTCAAATATATTTAAATATAAAATATTTCTAACATGAATACAAAAGTACGAATAGAGTTTATCCATGTAATAATTTTAAATCTCCAGAACTTTAGGATTAAAAAATTCATTTATTAGAATAAATATAAAGATAGAACATTATACCAAGCCAATTAATCCGTACGGTTATATATTAGACTTACCATTTTCGATGTGATTTTAATGAAACGCAAATATTATTGGCTTTGCATTGATTAAATATTTCTTTCCAGTATCACAATGTTATTGGAAAAATTCAATACCAAATATTGAAATATTGACAATATTGGGCAATATCGACTATTTACTAGAAAATGCTGTCTGTGGTTGACAAATACCGAAAGTGGATTTTAAAATGTGTTACGTATTTACCGACTGAATTACATCATATTACACTGTCCATTATGTACAATATCTGTATCATTCGCAGTAATTCTCAAAAAAAACTTGAATTTATTATCGTTTTTCGGTAATTATGTCTTGAAATTTATTTTTGTCTGAACACCAAATTTCAGATTGTTGTGTTATGTTTTGTGATATACGAACTATTATTGTTGTAAAAGTATTTTTCATGGCACTTTGTAAATAATGCGTATAATGAATCTATGCAGCAACTAATTTGCTTAAAAATTATATTTCGCAGTGTCAAAAGATGAAGCTTCGTAAACAGACTATAGTAGTATTTAAAAATTTCCATAATCTATGGGTGATTTATTATTTTTCCTTACTTGTATAAATAATCTCTCGCAGCAACAGAGTGCTTATAACGAATTTTAATATTATACCAACAATTTATTTTCTTTTTGCCTGTTAAAACCCAGTTCTCTTTAATCCCGAGTTTTGCTTTATAGTTTTCAACTTTACATATGAAACAAGAACAAAATGTCGCGCATTAGGCATATATTATAAAATAATTTCTAACAGTAACCAAATATTAATAAGAAATTTTATAATTTTGTACAATTGAATGGGATATCTAAATAATCAATTTAAATAAGAAAGCCGCAAACGATTTTTCCCATAGACCATAACGTAACTGAATTACTTTGTGTGTCCTTATAAACGAACTATAATGCTACACACTTTATTTTCAATAGATATCATTCTATAGAAAACCTCATTAACATATAAAAATTACCCGAAATTTTTAGTATGTCTATGCGACTTAGAGCAGGGACAGACAGATAAACCGAATTCATAAACATTTTTCAACTATGTTGGAAAATGTTAAAAAGAAATTGAAAACACTAGTGAAAGAATTACTTTTATACATTTTTTTTTCAAAAATTGTTTTATGTTATGAATTAATGCTATAAAGCGGTATTGTTTTAATACAGCTTAATTTATTTTATTTTTATTTTATATTTGAAATTTTCTTCCTTTTTTTATTCTTTAACTTTAAAGTTTATTGTTAAAAAATAAAAATAAACAAACATGTATGTTTATCGACTTACTTGTAAATTTATGCTATACTATAGGAAGAAAAAGTATGGTAATAAAAATGCCCTTTTTTGTGGGGATAGATTTACTTTACCATCTTTTATCTTTAATACTTACTTCTATCATCTATGGCAATATTTTTGAACAGTTTGAATATACATTTATTTACTATCCTATTAACTTAAATTATTATCTCAACTTATTTTAAAAATCGTTTACAGTTATATTATTCCAATCTTGGTGTCACTAGGCTAAGTATTTCCTTCGTATTTTCGATTCGTCGTTCGCACAGACAGTCCGAATGAATGCACCCTTTCTTATCACGCTACTCATTTCCTCTTCAGTTTTCCGAAATTTCCGTATAAGTACATTAGGCAGAGTTATAGACTTTTTCCTCACTTATTAGTTTCTATCTTTAATTTATTATTGTAGTACATATTGTATTAGTGTTTTCATGGCAGTTAGTTTTCATTAGTGTTTTCATTAGAGTTTCATTAGTGCATTTAGTGTTTCATTAGTGCATTTAGTGTTTCATTAGTGCATTTAGTGTTTCATTAGTGCATTTAGTGTTTCATTAGTGCATTTCATTAGTGTTTTCATTGTATTTTCATGGCTCCCTAAGATTCGTTACACAACTTACACATCTCCAGGGCGTGGAGTTGTCTGGCAGCTAGGAAGCCGTTGAACTCATCCACTATTCACTGTTTAATGCTTTAAGATGTGATCTATTTTATGGTAAAGCTAAAATACTATGATCCTAATCATTCAGGAAGATATGAGGTTAATGTTTAGTATATATTATTTTTATATTTAATAATTTAGACAGTAATCAAATTTTATTTTCATAATTAAATTAACAAGTTTTTCTAAGAAAGTTTAGTTCTAACTTTTATCATATTGAATTATGTTATCAAGAAGAAGATGAATCAAAAAATTTGCAACAAAAATCTTTCACTGAAATTTTCTCGAAATTTAATTTTTGTTACAAAACACATTCTCCCATTCGTATCAGCAATTATTATTTTGAAAAAATAAAAGTGTATTTTTTAGAAATTATTACACTCTTTATTTTATATTTATAATTTCTACTTTTTAGAGTTTAAAAACTTTCGTTGTTGCAGTTTCACAGCCAGATGGAATATTTTAGCGAGAATGATTTGTCGAATAATTAACTCTATTATTTTTAACACTTTCCACCATTGTTGAAAAGTGTTTATAAATTCGGATTGTCTGTCTGTCTGCCCATCTTTCTGTCTGCCGTCTGCCCGTGCTCTAACTCGCGTAAATATTCTCGTATTGCCATGCAATTGATATATGTTATTGACGTTTACTATGGTATATTCGGTATTAAAAATGAAGTATGTAGCACTTATACTTCGTGGACAGGGGCACTCAAAATGCCGTTACACTATCGCCTATGGAAAAATTCCTTTGCAGTGTATTTTAATGATGTTACACTAATTCAAGTATATTGAAATTGATATACAACGCTGAAGTGTACAACAATATGCTTACTATCGAATATATCACGTGTAGCACTTATAATTAGTTTACAGGATAATTCAAAAGAATTCTGTTATATAATGAGATATGGGGAAAAATCGTCTGTGGTGCATTTTAATTATGTTACACTATTACAAACATGTTGAAATTGATATCATTTTCTACGGTACACTAAAACGTGCTTTATGTAGAATATGGAGTGTATAGCATTTATCATTCATTTACAGGGCCATACAAAACTATTCGGTTACATAATGGTTTACGGGGGAAAACTGTTTGCAGCGTATTTTAGTTATGTTATGTTATTTGAAATATAATGAAATTGGTATACATTATCGAGGTTTACTACAAGATACTTGTTGTGAATCGTTCATTTACTGAGACACACAAAATATTTCGGATCCATTACTGTATCCGAAGTATTATCTATAAGCAATAACTGCTGCAGGTGCGGTTTCAGTTAGGTATGACTTTAACTAACTTTTTGCATACTATGTCGAATCTATAAATGATATACATCATATAAGACTACAGAAAAGACTTCATAAGCATTACCGTGTATCAGCGTAAATTGCTTAATGTTTTTTTTAATCGAGTTATGCATATAGAATTTGAAATATATTTAGTACACTAAGAGATGTTTTTGAATATAAATAAAATCATATACAGTGCTACGCAAAGAACTGGATACATGGCGCCTCTGTACGATTTTTCCTGGTAAGTGTGATTTTAAGAGTCTTCAGTGTGTTTTTGCTTGAATTAAACTTTAGCTTAATATGTGGCGTGTATAAAAATCTTACGGTAGCATACAGCGATGTAAACATAATTCAAATATGTTTCCGTCTATTGGTAGAAACTACTGAAGGTGAATTTTCAAATGTTATACGTTTTATTTATATTAAACGAAATTGCAGTATACTACAGGGTGGTCAGAAAAAACTTTGCCGATATATGGAGCTCTAGCGGCCGGTCCGTTCAACCGATCGAGGTGAGATTTCAGATATAGTTATTTAGAGGTATGAATTCGGGATTCTGTGAACGGCAAGAAAGTGGTGCTCACGGTTACGGTTAAATTTTCCAATGGCAACGCCCATTTTTTTTCGTCGAAAAATGCTCAGCGCATGCGAAAACCCTAAAGAGCGTTGGAACCGTACGTGTATCGCAAGAAACGGACTCGTTATGCACGCACAAAAAACAGTTCTGTAAACGGCCAAAAAGAAAAAAACATGATCGGGGCGCACGGAGGAAATTTGCATATGACACAGAGTCAGTACACCAATCACTGATTACGACACAGATCGGAGAAAAGAAAACTTTTATTTTGATTATACATTTTCCACATGGGTGCCATCACAGGCAATTACACATTGAATGCGGGTGACTGTGGACAATACAGCCGAACGTAACATCTCATGAGGAATGTTTGCAATCTCACGTTTGATAAAATCTTTTAAATCCGGTAAAGTTTGTGGATTGCACATGTACACTCTAGATTTGAGTACACGCTATATGTGGCGGTGCACCATCTTGCATCCAAACGAAGTCATTCAATGCATTTCGCTGCAGCAATTCTGGTATGATGTCATTTTGCAGCATTGCCGTATAGCGGGAGCCTGTTACAGAGCAAGTTACAAATCCCGTTGGTGTCGCTTTCTCAAAGTAGTACGGCCCGAGAATAATTGTGCCTGCAATGCCGCACCACACAGTAACTTTGAGGTCGTATAAAGTTAATGGTGCCACAGCGTGCGGATTCATGTCTGCCCAGTGCACACAATTTTTGGTGTTGACGTTGCCACAGTTAAGGTGAAATGTGCCTCGTCCGTCCATAATATGCGAAGAGTCCAGTCGTTATTTCCATTATATCGGATAAGAAATTCATTAGCAAAGTTGATGGTCCCCCACTTCCAACATCTGGACGCGCTGGTACCGGTAAGAAAACATGCGGAATACAGCGCGCAGTGGCTTCAGGACCGTTGATTTCGGTATATCCAATACACGAGATGCACCTCTTGCAATTTGCATGTGTCCTGTAGTCACTGTGGGATGCACTTCCATAACAGTATCCTCAGGAACAGTTGGTCGTCCGGATCGCGGTCTAACACAGGTGCAGCCAGTTTCTTCGAATTTCTTTACTAAATCACAAAGAACTTGCGGGCTACATGGGCCACGTATTTGGCGATGGTTTCGACGGTAAACACACGGTTTTCGCAGGATTCATCCCATTTGATAATAGAGTTTTACCAATTCACCCCGAACTGACGCTGGAAGAGTCATTTCGTCGGCATGTGCGTGCTCCCGACTGAAGAACTAACAACCCCACTCCAGTTTTTATCTGTTTTCTACCCTGACTATCTGGCGAACGGCGTTCCGTGATTGGTGTTTTGCCTCTGTCATATGCGTATTTTCTTCGTGCGCCCTGATCGTGTTTTTTTTTTGCCGTTCGCAGAGCTGTTTTTGTGTGTGCATAACGCGTCCATTTATTGCGATATACGTACCGTTTCAACGCTCTTTAGGGTTTTCGCATGCGCTGAAAAAAAATGGACGCTGCCATTTGAAAATTTCGAGTTTCTGTAGCTATAACCGTAACCGTGAGCGTCAATTTGTTGCCATTCACAGAATACCGAGCTCATATCTGTGAAAAACTATATCTGAAATCTCATCTCGATCGGTTGGAAGGACCGGTCGCTAGAGTTCAATATATCGGCAAAGTTTTTTTATGACCACCCTTTATATACAGTATATACAAATCTATAGATTATATACAATGCTGCACATAAGAATAGGAGTTCATTTCTGGCTATAGCCTGAAATCTGGTTTTCAAATGTTTTTAAAAAATGTATATTTAAGTATTTTATTTACATTATTAAACTTCGAAGGTTTGTTAAAGTATTCTGTTAGTGTTGGAAACTTTTTCATAGTCTATGCTTTATGCATGATTTTTTTCCTTCTTAAAACTTGTAAACAGTTGTAAACATAAAGATTATTTGGGCGAATTATCATCTGCTGCAGGCTAACGGAAAAATGCCTTAAAATTAATTTATTAAGTTATAATTAAGTTCTAAAAATATTACAATGTTATATTATGATTGAATACACACTTGTGTACATGATTTTTACAATTTTAGCACATCAGAAAGTAAGTTAAAATTTGATTATAAAATTTCAACTTTACAAAGCGAAGTTAAAAGCGAAGGTATAAGCGAAGTTGGCATAACAAGTTGAGAGTCACAAGTGTTTAAGAAGAAATATACCGAATGTTTTACGAGTAAAAATGTTAAATGACATTTGATAGCTTGAATTCTATTACATATTCAAAAATATTTTATAAAAATATTTCTCTCTAGAGTACTATTAAATTATAGTGGCATATTTAATTGAGAAAATATATGACTTCATACTTATTAGTTTTGCCGAGTCCACTTATAATGCTGAAAGTGCACCAACACCTTCATTTTCATACTTCAAGGAAGCATTTTGCGAAATATCAGTTCCAGTCTCTTATAAAATAAGCATGAATATTGCATTTTACAGGAAATCCAGATCGATAGAAAATTTTATTGCACTGAATATTGAAAAATGTTGGAAATGGAAATATGAGAGATACTAATAATTAATCTAATAAATGACGATGATTTTCTGAGAATTTCCATAAAAATATTTTCTTAGGAGAAAACTTACGAAAGAAAATATCTTCGCTAGATCCTTAAGTAAATGAAGCACAAATAAATGTGGATTTCAAATGTTCAATAAACGTTATTTTAATTTTTTTTTTCTTACTGACAATTATGTAATTTTTTTTAATCTCTTGAAAACGATATACCGGGTGAATCAAAAGTTCGCTAAAACTTTAAAAAATCATAAAAAAGGAAGACATTATGATAAAGAAGTGCGGTTTGCAAGAAAGGGCTCAAAAGTAGTCGGATTTTTTGCAGCAGCAAAAAAAAAAAAAAAAAAAAAAAAAAGTTAAAAATGTCACTGGTAGAGGGTGCTGACGACCCGAAACACAATGAACAGAAAAACAGTACGCTCCTTCCATTTATTCTTGCAATAACAAATGTTCAACATGATCTCCAGAACATTGTACGGCACAACTAAGGCGACTCACAACGCCCGTTACAGCTGAATTCAACATGTCGGAATGAATTGTAGAAACCTCACGACAGATATAATCTTTGAGTTCGGCCAATGTTGAAGCTGATGAACGGTACACAAGTGATTTCAATTACCCCCAGAAAGAGAAGTCGACCAGAGAAGGATTAATTTGCATAATTCTGCTGAATCTCTCGCATGTTACCGCCATCTATAGGTGACATTTTTAGTTTAAAGTATTTTTGCTGCTAAAACGAAACTGACTACCTTGTGAGCCCTTTGTTGTAAACCGCACTTCTTTATCATAGTTTAGTCCTTTTTATGATTTTTTAAAGTTTTAACGAAATTTTGGTTCACCCTGTATATTTGAAACTCATTTACCAATCTGAAAGAAATTAACTTCATATAGTTAGTTAAGATCTTTACCAATTTTTTGTATTCTGCTTTGTACATATTATTACATGTACATTTTTAAAATCGATTCTTGTAATCGACTCATAACATTTCTTAATGGCTGTTTTTCAGGAAATTTGATAACGATAGGGAAAAAAGATTGTTTGACGCATGCAGTATTTTACAACCAAGAGATTTTTTACAAAGTTAGAATGATTTTTCCAACTCAACATCTGAATTTATTTGAATGCATGTTCCTATTTTGCCAACATAATTTTTCATTAATAAGCGTCCCTACTCCTCAGGTGTCTTAATACCAGTTTTTCGAAAAGAAAAAATTATCTTATTTAATGAACTATTTCTGAGGGTAAATATAGCAATCATTACTTTTAAAAATTTCGTAATCAAATTCCGAAGACGTAGGAACCCTATTAATACAATATCAAATATAACAAGAACGAAAAATCATGCATCAAGCATAGATTATGAAATACTTTACAACATTAACAGAATCTTGATCAGAAATTTCAGTTCTTCACATAACGAAATAGTCCGTCCTATAATCGAATTATTTTGTGCTTCTCTGTAAATGAAGATAAATGCTAAGCAGTTTTTAATGTATAGAAAACATTTTGTGGTGCACATGAGTTATTCTTTTTAAATTAATTATGTTTGAAGAATCATAACAAAATTAAATGCATCGCAAATGATATTTCCCCGTATTTCATGGTGTAATGGAATTATTTTGTGCGTCCATGTAAACAAACTATAAATGTTACTTATTCTATACTGCTGAGAAAACTTTTTGTAGACCATCTCAGTGATGTCTCATTATATTTAAAATTTCGTAACAATAAAATGCACTGGAAATTACTTTCCCGCACTGACCATAACGTAACAGACTTTTTTTTTGCATTGCTGTAAACGAGCTGTAAACGCAACATACTTCATTTTCAATACTGAACATTCTAAAGTACAAATCAATAACATATAGAAATTTCACGACAATCCGTGTATATTTAAAGAGTTAGAGCACAAACACACGGCAGACAGAAAGACACAGACATAGACATTGAATTCATAAACCGTTTTCCAACTATTTTGGAAAGTATTAAAAAGAAGCGATTTTTTTTCTTTATCCACATTTATTTTGTTTCTTTTGCGAATAATGTTATTGACCTAGAAACAGAATTCGTGAAACAAAAAAATATAAAAGAAGTACAATAGAACAATATCCGTTTTTTTTCATGTATAGATAAAATATTAATTAGTGAAAAAAAGCGCAATAAAATTTATCACTTTACTTTAATGAAAGCGAAAAAAAATCGCTTAACTTAAAAATTTTACACATCAACTAGAAATTTTAAACATACAAACCTAGGAAATCATAGAAAATGAAATAGAAAAAAGATTTACATTCGTAATTAAAACAAGTTTTTAAAAGCATTGTGTTCCGATTTAAACTTACATTGTTGAAAATATTTACTATATTAAAAAAAATGAAAGCCTGTTTTTAACTCCTTCGAACAGTGAAAAGTGTTTATGACTTCGTTTGTCTGGTCGTCTCTCTACTTGCGTATCCTTGATCTAAATCGCATAAATATATTCGGATTGCCATATAATTGATATATTGCGAGATATTGTATTGAAGTTTAGAGTGGCATGTTCGGTATTGAAAATGAAATCTGTAGCGTTTACAGTTATACTCAAAATAATACCGTTACATTATTGTATATGGAGGAAAATAGTTTGCAATTTGTTGTATTGATGTCACACCATTTCAAATATTTTGAAACTGGTATTCAACACTGGGATGCACTATAGGATGCTTACTGTGGACAATGGTGTGCATAGCATCTATCGTTATTTACAGGGACAGGAAAAAGGTTCAGGTTACAGTACTGTCTATGAACGATAATTACTACAAGTGCATTTCATTTGTGATTTTAAAGTTAACAAATTTTTTGCATATTATTTGTTGTGAATAAATTCTATAGATCATATACAGATCTGAACAAAAGAAATCAAGTACATTTTCTCTTATTGACGGAAATTGCTGAAGGGTTGTTTTCAACTGTGTTAATCGTTTTCTAAATGAACTAAATTTTAGTATATTATGTAGTTAGTATACACACAAATCTATAAATAATATACAAGGTTTCACAAAATAACTCAAATAATTTTTCGAGTAAAGAGGATAAATGCTGATGTTTTGTTTTGAAATGTGTTATGCGTTTTCCAAATTGTTCACTTAGATATCATCTTTCACCTTATTACGTCGAATTTTTCTTACACTATTTTAAATGTGTTGGAAAATGTTTAATAATCTATGCTTGACGCATGATTCTTCTTTATTGTTGACAAAATACAGTAGTTTATAGTTTCATTGCTCCTCTTTATATTGTTTATGCGAATTTATCGTTATTTTTCTATGCCTATGAAAAAGATAATTTGTATCTTAGCCGCACTATTTGTACACCTTTATATGTGACAGCAAACCTGCTAAATCTTCCGCATTTTAAATACCACTATTTACGAGTAGAAATGTTAGTTTTATATTATATAATTTCATCATTAACAAAAGCATATATATTGTTTCGGAAATAACGTTACCGAAATTACAGGATACGTGAAATGTATGTGGCAATTACAACGAGCGACATAATCTCTATAATTAATTGTATAATGCAAATTGTAATATGCGTATAAACTAAAATATTTTAGATAAATATAAACATTATTTGTAGTTATCAGAATTAAACAAATTTAAATCTGGATCACAAATTTCGATAAATTATTTCTCCCCCCCCCAACTCCCTCCAACGCCTGTATCTGACAACATAACGAGATGATATTGTAAATTAACTAAAAGTTTTTAAGGACAAAGTTAAAACTAAGAATAATAAAAAATAAAGACAATGCAATAACTAAGCTAAACTAAGTTTTAACTAAGCTATAGCTAAGCTTTTTAACTAAGCAATAACTAAGTTTTTTTTTTCAATTATATATATATATATATATATATATATATATATATTAAAAAGACTCAAATTAGTATATCCTAAATTATGTCAAGTTATAATTTCCATACACATTTTGATATATTTGTCCAGAAAAAAGTTCAGCTTTCTATTTTTTTTCTTTCCTTTATTTATCATTTTAATTATTTGCATAAGTTATTTTACGTATTACATCTTACTGTTAAAATTTATAATTTCATTCAAGATATTTCTTCTAAATTATAAATCATTATTTTTATGTTATTTAATATTGCATAAAATTATGATTTTGTTTATTATCAACGAAACAGGAAAGTCATTTAACAGGATAATGCTACTGAATATTTCATGACATCACTTTCAAATCAATAATGTCGTTTAAAGTGCGCTTAACAAAATTTATTTCATTTTGTAAGATTATTAAACATTAAAAACATTAATGTCTTTAACGTACTTCAACTTAAATATTAATAACTTAATAGTTTTTATTTCAAAATTCGTCAAATATATTTCTCTTTATATATTCAAATAATATGTAAAAAATATTTGTTAAATCTATCTGTTTGTTAAAAAATCATGATAAAACTGAAAAAAAAAGACTTTTCATATTAATTAATACACATCTTCATAGTTGATAGAAAATTAATTTATTAATAAAGTCAGTTTCTTTTAGTGGTATCATCTTAAATAATTTATGTGTTAACTAAAGTATAATTTGATACAATTGTAAAAAATGCATTAATATTTGATTATCATTGCTTACAATTTGTATCTTCACATTTTAAAATGAAAATTAGTGCAAACATTTGGTAGTAAAATATTTCAAAGAGCTAATTAATATCGAATAACATTCGAATATTTATAGCATAATTTGTCAGTGTGCGTTGTCATTTCCTTTTGATAATTCAAATTACTTGAACGATGAAATAGAATATATAATTAAAACGGATAAGCATAGAAATTTGATGTCCTCTTAAGTGGAATGTATTGCATAGCAGATGTACATTCATTATTTATTAATATTTGCTTGAGTGTTGCGTGCTTTTTGTATTTAAACGTAACTATTTAAAAAAAAAACAAATATGCATAAATAATTTAAAATACACTTAAAGAGACTTATTAGATTTTCTTTATATGAATATTTAAAAACAAAACTACTTTTAATTTTATTTTAACAATATCAAGGAGAAATGCACCTATAGCGGTAGTGACAACCTAATTATTAATGTTGAAAATCTAGCCTTCAAAATGTTTCAGAAAAAGAAATGAAAGAGATATATGATTAGATGAATTATGATCCCTTAACTGTGAAATGTCCATAAAGTTGTTTGGAATAATTTTTTATATCTGTTGGTGGTGAAATTTATTTTCTATAGTCTTCAGAAAATGATTTCTTAGCAAACTCTTATAGGTTTTTTAAACGGATGAGTTTTCGTTCATAATATTGTTTCTTTCATTATATGTTTCATTTTCATTAAACTAACGTTTATATATACACTAAAAACCAACATTTAAACACACAATATCAAATTGTAGCACATTGAACAGATGTATATTTCATGAGTAATATTCTAATATTGCTTCTGCCTCATACCCCTTTTGGTTAAACGTTTTCATTTCTTTTGGCTTCCAATTTATACACTATTCATAATCTAGTTCTTTTGCAAATCGTATTAGGAACTTTCCACACTCTCCCTCTTTGTGCATGGTTTGTTTCGATGATATTTCTCTGTCTACACATGTTCCTGTCCAAGGGCACTTCAATGTCTCACTTTAAGATTAAAAGACATCCATTATACATAATATGAAATAAACCACAGTATTGAGTTATTCATTATTTCATTAAAACAAAATGCTTTTTCATTTTCAAATCAATTTTATTCCATGTCAGATGGTTTAATGATGGGTAAACGTCTATGTCCTTTTCTGGCTGATTTGTATATGCATTACTTTGAGACTACAATACTTAATCTTATTAATTTTATGTTTTATTGTAGATATGTGAATGATTCCTTTGCGCTCCTAGATCCATCTATGTCTTCTTTCGATAATGCATTAACTATTTTAAACTGAATAGATCCAATTTACATATAAAGTTGAAGTTGATAATAAATCACCTTTTCTCGACATGTTAGTTAATCGTCAGCTTAATACATTTGACACCTGTGTATACCGTAAACCCTTTGCAAACTTACTCCCGTCCCATTTTAATTCTTGTCATCTCCCCCTTCCCCAAAAGCCTCGGCTTTTCATTTCTTGATCAATAGATGTTTGATTTCTTAGAATAATAATTCCTTTGTTTCAGAATTGAATTATATTTGTTCAGTGGCTATCAATCGTGGTTTTATTTTTTCACATATCAACCATTTAATTTTTCATTGTCTTCCTAAAGGAGTTAATAATACTGATTCTTCTGTTGCCCCAGTTTCTTTTTCTGAACTAATTATTTTACCAATTTATTATAGCATTATCTTCAAAATAGCTAATATTTTAAGAAATTATGATTTTAAAGTTATTTTAAGCCAGTTAATAAACTAACTTTTTTAACCGTTAAAAGTTAAAATTCCACATCAAAACTTTTGGGGTACTTACTACATCCAATGTCAATGTGATTTGTCTTATATAGGACAGGCTAAACGAAAACTCCGTTACAGAATCAATGAACACAGAAACTAAGTTAAGAAAAAGGAATTAAAAAATTCTCTATTTCTTGTAATTGTTCGGGTAAGCGATATAATTTCAACTTTGATTCGGCTACTTTCAATAAGAAATGCAATACTCCTTTAGATTTAGACTTTTTTGAAGCAGTTTATATCGATAAATGTGGTAACTCCCTGGCCAACGTGTTTTCGAACGTACCTAACATCTCATTTTATGGGTTAATTTACTGTTTCATAATGCATTACTTCCGGCTTAATCTTATTGGTTGCTAGTACGTGATGGTCTTTCGGTATGTTGTTTGCTGTCATCTGAGTTTTCGACTTTGTAGCATGTCTTCGAGGAGATGTATTTTTTTTGTTTTTACGGACTCTGATGATGTGAATGCATGTTACTCACGTCTGTTCAATGTGCTACAATTTGATATTGTGTGTTTAATCGTTAGTTTTTTTGTGTATATTTATCCACACAAGAGTTTATTCGTTAACGTTTATATATGTTATTACACTCAAAATATTCTTTTAAATATGCCTAAAACGTAAAAAAGTTTCAGCGGTAATTTACTTTCTGGATCCCAATTTTAGGTAGCTTTCATTGCAAAAATAAAAAGCTACTTTAGCAACCTCGTCCGGAGGAAAGTCATTCCGGAAATTTTCGTTATATTTACACCGATCGTGACTCCACACCTCAAACACACACCTGACTCAAATGGTGATTTATATATATCTATATGTATCTCTCTATATATAAATATGATTTTTGTGATACTGTAACTCTCGTATTTATAAACGGATTTGTGTGTGACTTACCATGTATACAGTACATACCAAGGTCTCGACGTAGTTCATTGGCCAGCTTCATCCACCATCTTGTTTCAAAATGGAGTCTACTTACTTTTTTTTAAATTCAAAAAGCTGTACAAAAAATTAGAATTAGGTTTTTTTTTCCTTTAAGTGTATTCCGAAGATTCTGAAGAGATTTTTGTTTTGCCTTTATCTTAAAATTTGGCTGAGATATAGCAGTTTGAAAGTTTGACTGAGCATGTGTAGAATTCCGGAAATTCCAGAAAATTTCGGTATATTTACACCGATCATGACTCCACACCCAAAACACACCCCTCACTCAAATGTTGATTTATATATATCCATATGTATCTCTCTATATACGTATATATATAAATCTGATTTTTGTGATACTGTAACTCTCGTATTTATGAACGGATTTGGATGTGCTTACCATGTATACAGTACATATATGTACTGTCTCGACGTAGTTCATTGGCCAGCTTCATCCACCGTACTTGTTTCAAAATGGAGTCCCTTACCTTTTTTTTTTATTCAAAAAGCTGTACAAAAAATCAGAATTTGAAAAAGGTTTTTTCCTTTAAGTGTACGATCTTGGTACAAAGATTCGGAAGCATTTTTGTTTTGCCTTTATCTTAAACCCGGCTGAGTTATAGCAGTGTAAAATTCTGGGGTCGCTAACATTTTGAATCTACTCTGAATTTTGTTATGCGATTACACTCGTATTTATAAACTGACTTTTAATTTTTAGTCATTATTAACTGAGGTATTTATTAAGACATTTTCTACGATGTCTACTTAGGTATCTTATTTATCTTACTAAACGTCGAAGTTTTGTTAAAATATTCTGGAAGTGTTTCATAATCTATGCTTAACGCATGATTTTTCTTTCTCGTTTAACATGACTTAGTTCATCAATGTAAAGATGGAATTTTGCTATTGATTTGTCACTTACTTCCGAATATGCCAGATTTATGTATAAAAAAATGTATACAGGTATGTTTCCGATGACGATACAACATTTTAATAATTTTAAACATTAATAAAAATGAATAAATTAGTTATTGTAATGAGTTGTACGTCACAGGTGATGAATCGCTAAATCTTTTTCATGGTTACAACTGTATGCGAGTTAAACATTGCAATCAATTATGTGCTAAACCACACTCGCTAAAATATGATACCTGGCTATGGAAATGCAATAATGAAATATTTTAAACGTATTAATCTTTTATTTTTCTTTAATTCATGTGCATATTATGTTCTAAAACTGTAAAAAAATATATATAACTTATACATGGTACATACAACAAGGAAAACTTGAGTGGTTCACATTTGAGGGTCCACTACTGGCGTATCCGAAATTTAGTTTGTTTAATACTAGTACACACAGGAAGGTAATAATTTTTACTTTTCATTTTTTCTACTGCATGTATATTGAAATTTTGAAGGTTAATTCAAATAAATATATTACAAGATGTAAAAAACGACATACCCTATTAAATTTATTATATATAAAAATTTCCTTTCATTAATATTCCATTTACAGCCCTAGTTTATTAAAATATTCCTTTTTTTTAAGTATTCCATTACTGCCTATAATTAAAACATTTTTTCTCCTAATCTATTTAAATTCACTGTTTATTTCCCGGAAAGTAGCATGTAAAAATCACATTTCATAAGAATATTTTTTCTTAAAAAAACTTATTTTCTTAAATTCTTTATTATATTCAATATTTCCTATTTATTCCCGTATTTAAATCTCTTTTATTTATTCTAATCTGTCTAAATTCACCATTTATCCCTCTCCTAATAGTCTAAAAATCCATTCTTTTAAATTGTTTACTCACTACGCGAAAACCCAAACTTATTCTATCAATTTCCCGCTTTTTTTAATTTCTACGATGTTCTAGCAATTTTTTACCCTCCAAAAACTAAGAGAGGCGTATTTCTGCAACATTAATTCTCCGATAAAAATGAGTACGCAGCAAAAGTTGAATATGTATTGGGTAAAGGAGGTCACGTGTTACGAAATGCTTTCTTGTGCACACCTAGCTCAAACGAATAGAAAGAGAGCAGAGCAGGGGGATTTTGTCGTGGAAGTGATGTTAAAATAAAATGTTGTTGGCCGTCGAATTGGTTACTAATAAAAATGATGTTGATCTATGGAGAATTATTAATATTATCGTTATGTAAAGAGAGCATTTCCCCGAAATCAAAGAGGATTGTGTTTAAATAAAATGGATTCGATTGTCATCGAATTGTCATTCGATTGCCATTCTTTTCTTCAATCTACATTTTTTACTCGGCTACTGATGAGTAAACTTCGATTACAACTGCAATTAATTTGGAGATGTTTCACATATCTTTTCTTCGACTATTGCAGAATGCAATATATATATATATATATATATATATAATGAAGTTAAAAATTTTTTTAGATGTAATTCGATAATTGTTCTTAAGGTTATTATTTGTAAATTTACCTTAAATGCTTTTTTCAGTCATTCAGAATTATAGATGTCATTAAACGTTTATACTTCTTTTAAGCTTAAAAACTCAATTATTCAGTTGTTAATTTTAAAAGGATAATACATTGTTTTTTAGAAGTTGATTTAAAAACTGCAAAACTTGGCATCGATTCATGATCTAATGCTTCAATATGTAAACGTTTCCAATCTTTTCTTTAAATAAAGAATTGTCATTAATGCAGTGTGATTAATAAAACTAAAAAAAAAATATTTCACCTGTGTCTACATTAGTTGATTGACATGTTAAAAAACTGAAAACACTTTATGCTTTTAACTAATATTAGAACTTAAAAGATACTAGATGGAACCCGTCAAAATTTGACGGAAAAAATACTATAACAATATCAGTAAAATAAGCTACTTTATTATTTAAGAAGGGTTGCGTATGAAACAGTCTTTCAAATATTTTATTTTAAAAGTTTTTTCCCGAGTGAAATACAGTATTATTTCCGATGCAAACTCCAAACAAATAATCCGTAAACAACTGTGTAATGCAAATCAGTTTGACATTACCGTCATATTCCCCACGGCAAGAAAGAAAATTTCATGGACCTATGAAGTATCCTACAAATAGTATATTCCTACGTTCATCTCATATTCAGTAAATAAATAACACTCCCCCCTCCGTGATAATCGATATTAAAAAAAGTTTTAAAATGTTTAAATTAAAATTTTTAAACGTCCTCTTTAATCATTGTTCGTTTTAAACCCATATCTTCTAAAACGCTTCCATTGTTTTAAGCTAATCAATTTTTATGTAAAGATGAAGAATTATTTTTACAATAATAAACCATTCTGCAGATGAGGGAGATTTTTAATGTTTTCAAGTATAATTCATTTGTATGGTTTCTTCGGTTCCTTTACATAATGAAGATGATTATCCTTTACAGTCGGGGATATTCTCCCTCTTATACAGTTAAATACCCAATGGATCATCAAAAAAATAAAATAATACAATTCCTAGCATATTCTGATGCAACATATACATCAACGATTTCAACATATTAATTTTATGTTAAACATAAACTGAAAAAAGTTTTTTTTTTTGTAATCTTATGATTTATCAGGTTTTTTTGTTATTATTTTTTCACTTTTCGTGATGGTTAGGGAAATATATTTTGAATTGTCGCAACATTCCCAGGGGCTATTTTACATTATTAAAGCAAACTGATGGTCATAGTTGAAATAAAATTGAAAAATATTTCATGCTTGAAAATTATTTAAAATGTCGTTAAATTAAGCGGCAGTTTTCAAATAAATTTCAATCAATAGCTTATTTTTTTCTAATTGATGATGTAAGAATTGAAATTGTAAAATGTAGTAAAATGTAGTAAAAAAATTAAATTTGTAGTAATATTAAGTGATGTAAGCGCGATGAAAGCTAAAGCAATAGCGCCGTTTGTTATCACAAACATTATACATTTCTAAAAAATGCCACTGTGTTTTGGTATGCCTCCAAAAGTAGACTACCATTTTTTGACATCGAAAGAGAAATTCACAGTGAAAGCAATAGGATTTTGCCGCTAATAAGGAACTGTTAAATGAACTTATAACAAACCTACCAAAATAATTCCTATAAAATTAGCCTTACATTGTTTATTCCAGTTAAAAATACAATCAATTTTTCAAGTTTTTTTTTTTTTTAACCATAACATTATTTTTAATAATTTAAATTTTCTTGAAATCTTTTACTTTTGTGAATATTAAAAAAAAAAAAAAAAAGAAATCTTCTAACCTATAATTTAAGCATGTAATCAAGGTACGCAATCAAGATGAAGCAACCAATAAAAGCTCCAGTTATAATCTTTAAAATTAAAAATTGAAAAATCAGTTAAAATTACGTAATGTTGACAAAATCATATCAAGTTTTCTTTTTAGTTTTATCAATGTTAAAATATGTTTCAAGCTAAGCATAATGTCAATTTCACCGGCGCAAACTTTTCACACATACTTTATATACGTTACTTTTATGCTTAAACACCATGTATACCAATAAAAATATATTTTGTATTCAATTGTAATGAAAAAATGGCATCAACAAAGTTACATTGCATAGTGATAAAATAAACCCAATGGACGTGACGTCACAATATATATGAATTTTTATTCGCTTATAAAACACGCGGATAAATATTTTTATCGAAATTTAACTTGCAAATTAAAAAATTTGGCCTAAAAGCCACGTGCTTTTATTATTTATTATTTGTCTTTTATCCTCGCAACCACAGAGTTTCTCGTTACTCTGTGCCTCTCAACAGTGGGCGTTATCCGATTGCCGACTTTATGGTGTTATACGCAGAAGTAAAAGTTTAATTTAAAATTACGGCTAATTAATTAAAAGTTTGAACAAACGAATGTTCGATAACAAATCTCTGTCCAAATATCTTTCATTTAAAAAAAGAATGATGTAATCTGTTGCAGTAGTTTGTTCTCACGGACTGTAGAAAGAAAACGCTTAGAGTTTTAAATATATAGATTTTTTTTTCATTAGTATGTCAAGAATTTATTAAAGTTATGCATCTTTAGAATTAACGTACGGAATTTGAATTAAATTAGTGTATGATGAGGTTTTAATCTATTACTACAAGATTTTTGAACGAGAGGTATCGGAATTAATTCTTGGATTGTAAGCAAATGACTAACCATTTATTTCTATAAAAATCTTTTAAGAAAATTAAAAACAAAATGCGTTCAGTAATGTGTATCTGCATAAGAAAAATTCTGTCATAATCTATGAGTAGAAAAAAAATAGCTAAATATGAATGGTAAGAAAAAATATTTTGTTTATGAAATGTAAATATATGTATATCTGTATATACACTGTAAATAAAGACAAATATTTCTTAATTTTAGAAAACATAATATAACAACAAACGAAAATACATTATAAACTCTTCCGAGTCACCCACGATTCCGAAGAGCGTTTTTTATATTTAGACCTAAGAAACATATATTTTCAAGCTTGTTGTCCATCAAAGTTTCTTTTGCTGGCACAGATTTTGGTAGTTTTTATAGTATATTAATTAGTTTTCTCCATATAGAATACAACATTTTTAATGCTACTAATTCTCATTGAAACAATTTCATGTTAACAAATATGTTTTACATGCAAGCATGATAAATTAACAGCATTAACATTAACATTAAAATTAATATTATTTTGTTACTCTTGAATGTATAAATTCAGTTACGCAGCTGAAACTATTTAATGGAGAATTGATAGCCTCTCAAAAACCGATATTGAAATTCGAAAAGACTGATTAATACACAATAAAAATTATTCGGAAGCAGTTCCGAAAATCACTGTCAACAAAACTAGTCGTTGGGGGCTACCGTAATACTTACCCATCATGGATATGCATAATATAAAATATGAAAATAAAACATGTGTAAACTATTTATAAAATGCATTGCAATTCGAATAAAGGTATAGCTTAATGACGTCATAAACTTTAAATGCTCTTTTACTGAATTGCATATAAGAAACATCCTTATAACTCCAAAATTGATAATCATATTAACTAACGGTTTACTGCGTCGGATTAAGCGTCTCATTTCCAATTAAAATATATCTTTGAATTGAAATTTGAATGCAATACAGGGTCATGAAAAATCGAAGAATGTGGAAAATATAATTACAAATATCTCGGCAACTAATTATCCGATCGACTTCATTCTTTATGCAAAATTTATGTCTTTTTTATTGTCTATTATAGTCACTATTGTCTATTATTGTCTATTATTGTCTATATTATCTTAAAAAAACAATTAAAAATATATATACCTTTTATCAGAACGAATATTTCAAGTGTCCGAAAAAAAATAGTTCCGGATAATGGAGGTTACTGAAATTCAATAAGCTTCTTACCATTATTACATACTAAATACAAACCAAATTTCAAGTCTCTATCTCAATTTGTTCGGGAGATAGAGCGTTTACAAACACACACACTGACACACAGACAGATGGATGGCAAATTTTGTTTTCTAACAATATGTTTTTCAGAATCTACAGTGTCTGAAACGTGTAAATCCGTCAAAAATTTTTTTTCGATTTTCAAAACGGTTACAAGACTTACCCTATACTGCGTATGATGGATAAGTAATAAACATTTTTAGAAATGTTTTTCAAATATCGGAAGACTATCAGTGTCTGGGGTTTCTAAAGTTTAAGAACGCTTTTCGGAATCGTGGGTGACTCAGAAGATATTATTGTATTATTTCGTAAGTAGTTATATTATATTTCTGTAGATTACAAAACATTTCCCTTTTTTTACAGGTATCAAAATAAATAATTTCTTCTTCACTCGTGCCTTTATTTTTTTTTCTAGGACATGTTTATTTATTAAAAATACATCATGTTTTTAAAGTATAAAATTTTATACAAACAAAGCTCCGAGAAACATTGCAAGAATACAAAAATGTCTTGTTCTTTTCTCATCCATTGACATTCAAATCCTAAGGATTGTCATTTCCGTTGTGGGATTTCCGCAACAAATGAGGCGATAAAAGCAGAAAAGGAAGCAATAAATGGGAGATTTTAGGAGAATTCTTGGAGAAAGCTTGGAAACATTTTAAACGTACATTGAGTGCTTCGAAGATCTTAATCTTTTATTTTGACAAAATAATCACAATGATTTGTCTCGAAATGTGTAAATGTGTTTCTCTTCATGGAAAATTTCAAAACTCGAAATAACTGAAAGGGGAGAAAAATATTGCATATGCAAAGAAAATTAAATATAAATTATAGAATGTTTGAATGATTTGAAACTTATTTTTCGTGTTGTAACAACAATAATAATTATGAGTAAAAAATTTAAACTTCTATATTATAAATTGAGATTTGAAACCTGTTTTTAGTGTTTTAACAATATTCATAATAAGTAAAAAAAATAAACTTTAATATTATGAAATTTTCAAACGGAAGACGTTTCACGAATTGAATATAATTTTTAACACTTATTCCAGTTGTTTTATAGTTTTTTTATTTCAGTTAAGAGAATTCATTACGTTAATGTAATTTCGTAGTTTTTCACCAAGCATTTTTAAACCCTCTAATTGTATATACAGTAACGTCAGGAAATGAAAAACGAAAGATAACATAAAAGTCACAGAATAAAAGTCAAAACATAAAAACCGCAATAGAAGTTTTAAAATTTATGGTTTTTTACTAAAGAGTAGACTCTCTATGGGTTGGGTTGGGTTGATTATTGACGGCCAATTATCTACACTAGGGATATAGGCCCGGGGGGAGTGCCCTTCGTGGGGGTCTTTCTAAGGGAACCTAATCCGTATTTACGCATGGACAAATCCACGGCTTGAAGAAAACCACGAAAACTCCGAACGATTAGGCCGACGGGCGCGATTGGGATCGAACCCAACACCTCCCGTCTACCAGCTTCGAGAGCACAACCTCTCAGCCACTGGTGGGGCAGACTCTCTATGGCGAAATAAACAACATATAATTAAAAAAAAACACTTTATGGGGTATTAAAACTGGGTGATGTTATAGAATTGTTAGCAGTTGTGCATTTCCCAATAGCCATAGTAGCGATAGCCCAACTTATCGTCCTTTGAGATCAGAAAAAAATTTGAGAAACAGTTAAGTCTTACCTTAGTTATGAAAAATGTAAATGAAGTGGAAAAATTTATTTTTTATTAAAAAAAATCATCTGTCTCCCATCATATAAATAATAGGAAGGGTTTCCTCTTGACCATTAAAATTAGTAGAATTAACTTAAGTAATCCCAAAGGATTATTTATGAAGGTATCATTAGCGAATATCTTCGTTATAAAATTTAATAATGCCAATTTTCTTCGGAAAAGCACTACGTCACCTGAGCGTATCGATGGTTCAAACTCGACTGACTCTGAAAGGTATGAAAAAAATATAAAACAAAAGAAGCCTTAAGAGTTAATTCAGGAGAACTTTAATATAATACTCTGAAAAGGAAAATAACAATCAGCGCGGAGCAAAGAATGATATGCCGAAAATGCGTTACGTCGTCCGTGACGTGATTGGTCACACCCATGATCACGAAGGATACGTGCTCGGGAGATATACGCAACCGGGCACCGTAGTTGAAATAGATGGCTTATACTACAGCATTAAATATAAAACTGAGCTGAGCCGCCAGGCGCCTACGTGTGCACGACATACACGTCAACCGCCGCCGTACCCAGGTTCTAAAGAAATATTACCGATTTCGACCAGTTGAGCCCTCTGAGCACTACAGACAGTAGGAACTCAGCCAGCTGCTGACCACCCCATTCTCCAAAGAAATTGACGACAAAGGTAGCTGCGATTTGAGTTGATTCCCATAACTTTCAGGACACCAACAATTCACACTTGGGGACGAACCGGAGTCTCCCAACAGATTCCGGAACCAGACATTCATAGGGGAGCCGGGCAGTAGGCTTTAATCAGGTTTCCCTGACCTGCACTTGCTGTACCGACGCCTTCGAACATTGAAAACCTACAAAGGAAACTACTCTACTCGTCAGAGGCGGCGGAGAAATAGGTACCTCTCGCGTGCAAGGGAGAACGAGGAAAACTACATGCCTGGAGGCATACACACGCCCCAGCTTAGGTTTGAGCCGTAGAGTTAGAATCTCTGGGCTCCCGGACCAAGAACTGATCCGAGAATTCCGAGGAGCCTCCTCGCCGTGTATGGCCGCTAGTACCGGGAAACCGTAGACGCCACTTTGGGCCCCAGAGGGTCGTGGAAGGCTTCCTCTAAACCGCCAGAGAAGCGCTACTGAACGGGTATTAGTAGCCTCAATGTAAGTTTCTAGATTCTTGCTAGTCCAACCATCGCACGGTGGAGTATTTGAGGCAAAATCCTGACCAGAATTACTTTTCATATGTTTTAAAGTTAAAACAATTACTGTTCACTTACTATTAGTAAATTCACTTAATAAATATTACACATACGTAAATATATGCATTTATTTAAAAAATAAATATATAATATAACGTTTAATTAATTGTTTAATGTTTATAAGAGGTAAATAATTATTGATAGGTTACTTTTATTTACAAGTGATGTTTAATTAAATGTGGTTACTTTTACTACAAATAAATGTTTAATTATGTCATATGTCAATGTATATAATATTATATATATAATACTTGTTTTTAGTATTTAGTAAAGTTCAGTCTCTGTAGTATAGAGTTGCTGGTTTTTCACAATTTTTAAAATATTTGCAGTCCTCCCAAAAAAACTTGATATCTAAAAATGACAACAATAAGCAGAATATTTTTTTCAAAAACATTGCTTTCAAAATTCTAACCAATACGATTATAATTCAAAAAGGGTCCGAGAAACACCGACGTAGCTCTAAAAAGCTTTGCATATATTAGATAATACATTTCAATAAATATATTTCAATAAATTAGAAGAAAAAAGGCTTAAAATAATGCATTTTCAATTTTAATTATTTTTTATTATATGAAAAGTAAAATTATTTAAATGCACATGTCAAAGTATACATTTAAACACAATAACAAAACTGAAGCAACAAAAACGCACGTCTTCTCACAAGGAAACTGTCATATGACTCATACACCTGAAATAGATATATCGACACACCAGTTAGTCAGCTATTATAAAATATGCTTTTTAGAATTGTTGAGCAAATTTTAATTTCTGCCTTTTTGGTCAGGATTTTGCATCAAATACAACACTGTGCGTCAAGCAAAGAACGTTCCGACTGCGCAAAAGCATCCTGGACTTGTTGACGACCCAGTGTCTGACTTTGGTCAATATGACGTCACTTGTCTGACTAGCATCCGGCCCGGTTCCTCTTCGCCGGACCATCCGGGAGGGGGAGACCTCTCCAAGGTGGGCAATACGCACCATGAGGATCGTACCACGACGGTTGTCCCCCATGGACACGACCTGCTCCTTGGCAAGCAAGGCGCCCCTCCCTTCTTGACCAGACCTCGAGGGCGACTCACAACTACTCCAGCTGCAGAACCGCAAGGGATGAGGGGTCGTAGAGGGAGACGCCCCTGTCTACAATCCGCCCTTCTGCCAATACCGAGGGTTGCTTTATGTCGTCTCACACACTGACCAGACGTCACAATGGGTAACGCCCCTGTCTACTTTCCGCCGTCTGCCAATACCGAGGGTTGAATTATGTCGTCTCATGCACTGACCAGACGTCACAACTGAACCACAAACGGTCCTTGCAGTACAGAGTCCATCTTCGCCTCCGTCTAGCCCTGGATAAATTTGGAAACGGTCCTATCACACTTGCCAGCCGTTGTCGCTCGTGTCACACCTCGGATCTAGTCCTTACACAATGGATAGGCCTACGACATATTTTTGTCACCTAGCCGACCTGAGGGACGTCGCTAGAGCTTCGACCTCGGAGTTTCCCATGAGTCGCTAACCAGAGGATCCGAAGGATGCCCATGCTAAGGTCCCCTTAGGGTTCAGTCTAAGACAAAGAACCTCCTGCAGCCGAGAACCGACCAAAGGAGGGGGTGGCGAAGAACCCCATGAAGATTTACCGCCACATCCGGTACCACCGGCTAAGCAGTCACCTCTTTCCCCATCGGTCACCGCACGGAAGAACAGAGCAGAGAGCAAAGAAACATTGTGAGAGAATCCTCCCACTTTATATGAATCAAAACAGTAAATTTTCTTCCTTCCATTAATTATAATTGAAATTATAGTCATTGTTTATATTTTTTATATTTTTGACATACTGTGCATAAATATTTTATAAGGGATGTTTCCGTAGTGATTATGAAAGGTAATTGGGAAAAATATAAAAGGATAGTTTCAATATGCTAGTTTGTAATAGCGTGCAAGAAATTGATGATTATTCTTTGCATTGTAAGAGGTTTATTTTACATTCAAATCAAGAGACTGGATGAGACTAGCCTCTCTGACTTATGTACATAAATGTTGAATTGCTGTTCAACTCTCTTAATGAACAATTATATAAAAATTCCAATCTACATGCTTATCTTGAAACTTTCTGTAAAGTTAAAATGCTTGTAATATTTTTAAAAAACACGTAGTATTTATCTTAAAGAGACACATTCTTCTTCTTCATATGATAATTTCGATATAAGAGATTTCCAAAAAAATGTTTAAATATTTTATTAAATTACGTCATAATTGCCAGGTAAGGACATTTCTTGTACGAGGGTAAGTCAAAACTTATTCGCTATGTAGTTATAAATTTTATTGCAATACGTTACCATCATTTTTTAATATAGTCAAAATTTATTTTCTCCCCTTCGAAAATTTATTTATTCCCCTTTCAAAATTTATCTATTCCCCTTGCTTTTCAATGCACTTGGTCCACCGTTGTATAAGCTTCATGATGCCCTCAAAAAAGAAGGTTTCCAGCTGAGCAGCGATCCACGCATGCACCGCGTCCTTTAATTCTTGGTACGATGTAAATCGACGGCCCCTTAATGCCTCTTTAGGTGGACTCATCAATAGTTTCTCGTCTGTCTAACAGAACCATGTCACGTGCACGCACAATGTTGTCATCATTTGTGGCCGTACACGGTCGCCCGGCTCCTTCCTCATGCGTAACACTTGTGCGACCATTTTTGAATTTTTCAATCCATTCGTAGACACTCCATTGCGGCAAGACACTGTTCCCGTCTGGTGCCGAAAGATTTAAGGGATTGAGTCCCCTGATATACCTTCAGACACAAAAATCGGATCCCTGCTCGTTGCTCCTCTTTGATGCAAACCTCTAATGGAGCGGCCATGATCTATCTGCAACGAAAGGAAGACAAATGGAGGAATTACGATCAAACGTTCATAACATGACCACAACAGCATAAAAATAAAATAAACGAGGACAAAGATCAGTATGAACAATGTAAAGAAGTGTTATATCAAAAGTGCGAATAATTTTTGATCTACCCCCGTAAAATGCTATTCAGAAATACGTAGTGCAGATAATCTATATTATTATCATTAATCATCCTTATTATTAATGTTCGCAAACGTCTGTCTGTGTGTGTATCTGTACCTGGAAAAACTCTCAACGAGCAGCGTGGCGCTTTTGGAGTAAAAAAATTCGGAAAAATCCGGAAATTGTTGATAATCCGAATCGAAGAAGTCCGCTTTTAATTAGGAGAGATATTAATTAAAAACCTAATTGAAATTAGTGAAACAGGGAAAAGTTTTACCGAAACAAAGAAAGAAGTTCATTTTTGACTGAAATGGTGCCTTGATACGAGGGTCGAAACCGACCGATGAGCTTTCGTCTTTAACCTACACCTCGAAAATTTTCATTCTCACTGCGATTAAAAAATGAAACAAAAAACCATATTTCTTTATACTGGAAGAATTGAGGCTCTATTAATTTTTTTAAATATTGCATTTATCGACTTGAAAATTATGCATCCATGCATATTTCTTCACGAGGAATCTAAATATGTAATCTTCGTAATTCTGCGATACTTAGAACAGAAATTAGAATTTATTTTTTATTTAGTTAGAGGGCTTAAAAATAATTTATTTGTAAACACGCAGACATGTCGTCTGCGAGCTCATGACAGGTGGAAAGCGTAAACCACAGACTTTGAATGTACTCATACTTTTAAAGCTCTATTAAATATTTTTTTAATATTGCATTTCTTGATTTAAAAATTAGCCATCTATGCCTATTTTTTTACGGAGAACCCATAAATCTAATTTTTTATAAAGATCGCATAATGAGAACAGAAAATACGATTTAATTTTGCGCTTATGAAATAAATTTTATCAAAGTCGAAAGCACCTGATTTTTACATTAAAGGAATAAAAACCTAATTAACAATGGCTTTAAGAATTAAAGAAACGTTTGTATTTTTTTTTATTCGCGGGGATGGGAAGGGGGAGACTTTTCAATGAATATCGCATTTAGTGAACCGTGCCCCTAGCGGTTGGTTTATCGTTATTTGACACCATTTTTTAATACATACATGCCTAAAACCCCGATTCCCACAGAACTAATTCCATTTAACAAATTTAACTTTTGTGGTTCAACCGTAGCGATTAATTTTTGTGATGTATAGATAATTACCACTATTTCCGAATAGTAACTTCAGCAATTTCTTTATTAAATTCCAAGCTTTACTATGATTCCCATAGTTTGAACAAGTTGTTCAGTGCTCTTAATTGTCTAACAAAAAACAGTCTCATCTCCCCTCCACCCTTCAAATATTTTTTTCTGACTGTGCCCTGTTTCCATAACTCAGCAACTAACTTTCCAATTTCAATGCACCTAATTCCACACATTATAATAAATTTAATAATCAACATCTATACCATTGAAGTGAACTTATGAGTTGTGTGTATCACTCTTTTCGAATAACTTCAGAATTTTTTAAGTGTCATTTCTGAGTATATCGGTTTCTATGGGTCTGATCACAAAGCGGTTTAACTCATTCGACTCGATAACGATAGAATTTACCAAATTTTTTTTCCGAGATTCATCACCAGGGGGCACTTTTATATGGTTTTATGGGCTCGATCACGATGGGATATGGCTCATTTGATTCGATATCGATAGAACTTGCAGATTTTAGTTCCAAGTTTCAACACCAAGGGCGGTTTGTATCTCGGGTTCTATAGGCGAGATTACGACGGGGTTTGGATCATTCGACTGGATTTCTATAGCTTTACAGATTTCAGTAATGTTGGTATGAAACAGATTGCCCCACCTGGCGGCGGAAGGTTTAATTTCCTATCTCGGGTTTTATGGGCCCGATTGCGACGGGTTTGGTACATTCGACTGGATTTTGATAGCCTTAAATAATTCAGTTATGTTCGTATAGAACACATTGCGCCCCCTGGTGGTGGAATTTGGAAGTAATAGATTTTGCAGCGCAAGCGCAGCGTGCCTGATATATGGTGCCGTAGGCTGCGGAGACCCGAGCTGGAGGTTCGTTCGGTTAGAGGTTTATACTATTCGAAGTTGAAATGAAGGGTTTTTCCGGTGCCTGCGCAGCACTCCCGGTAAACGGTGCAGCGGGGCATACGGTAACGCACCGGGGACCCAAGCCGGAGGTTCGTTCGGTTCTAGGTTTTTCGCACAAGAGTTCCATATGATTCGCGTTTCATATCGATTGGAGGCACCGATATAAATTAGGGTCCCACTAGTGGGCGAAACCAGCTTGTGGTTTTATAAAATCAAAATTCTCAATAAAAGGTAATTGAGAATATTCTTTTATATCTTGAAATGTTTTAAGAGCATATTTTTAATCATTTTAATCCTTAGACCACCTTTTGCATATGTACGTATTATTCTCACATGTCGAAAAATATTTTATTTTGTTTAATTAAGAAAAATATAATGAAATCGAGAATTTAAATTTATGTAATTTTTAAATATCTTCGGGATAATTTGACATTTCTTTTATAATTTAAAGGAAATTACTAAACGGTAAACAAAAAAAGAGTATTATTCAGATTTTTAAACGTTATCTTTAGATTTTTAAATAATAGCGGTGGAAACTTCTTTTTTTAACAGTATCTTTTTGTTTTATAACACAGTTAATGTTTAATGAAGAAATATGTTTCTTTAGGAAATAAATATTTACTCATCTTTTGCTATCAGAGTAACTATAAAGTTCTCATAGTTCATTCAGTATACATTCTTATAATAATCCCTGGAGATTCGACTTCCAGATTCAGCATAGTTATATGTTAGTTCCTTCTACTAGGCAAAAGTTTTCAACATTCAGCAAATTGTTGAGAGAAATAAACAGGTCATTCTCGTAGTAATGTCCAAAATGATGTCATGAAATATTGATAAAAGAAGTAATTGAATTTGAAAACATATACGGAAAGAAATATGAAGTAGTATAATCATAAAGTGCATGTAAATAATTAAATAATGTAAGACATTAATTTTTTAGAAAAAAATGTCTCCATGTAGTATTTCAAATGATGTATGTGGACACTCGTCATCCTACATTTTCCAAATTAATGAGCCCGTAAAATTAACTGAATTATTCAGGACAAATAGTTTAGTTTTCATTCAGGGATTCAAACTATTATGTTTATTGTCTTCATGATTTAGAAACAAAACTAAATATAACACATAAAATAAATAAATAAATAAATAAATTGAGTCTCATGTGCATTGGGACATATCTTCGTCTATACGGAACCAAAGTTCCAGACCTCCTTGTGCAGTAGATTTTCTAGATTACGGGAAGACAAACACTTAGTACCGCCGTCCATCCTTCTGTGAGAACACAAAGTGTATACGCTAGTGTTGAATTCAGATTTCGTATTTTTTTGTAGCTCGGTGTGTGGTAATAGATATTTCCCTGTGGAAAATGTGCACTTTTGACCTTATAAAACATAAAATCTCAAATCTTCTATTGAGACATATCGGTGCTCCGAGAGGAACCCCCTAAATCCACCACTTGTAAGAACAAGTTGGCAAGATTTAGTTTCAGACGTCAAATATTCATGTACCCGAGTGAAAAACCGGTTTTGTTTACATTACTGCGCGAAATGCTTTCCCCCCAATTCCACAGACGTAAGCAAAGACGTTCTATTTCTTATTAGATAGGTGATTAATAAATACTACCTGATTAAACCTATTTATTATGTACTAACCAGAAAGATTTTTTTCGAATGTAAAATTATTATTAATAGGCTGTATCTGCTTTAAAATTGTAAAAAATGTAGATTAAAGAAAGAGCGTTTTTGCTAAATCTGGAATCTAAAATTTGCATCCTGTTTATTTTACTATGTATTTTTAATAAATTATTATATTCATTAAAGAAACAGTTACTCAGTATAATGGTCTGCCATAATTTTATTCCATGCCAGAATTACCCTTTGTACTTTATTTTGATCTTATCATTTATACGAATAAATTATTATATTCATTAACAAGAAACTATTACTCTTTATAATTTCTATTTGGGAGTATTTATTCCCTTTGCATTGTATTTCAATATAATCACTTGTAAATGTATAATAAATGTATCAAATTTGATCATTTTAAAACAAATAAAAATCAGATCATTTAAATAATAAAATGTTAGTTGATTTCTCTCTATTCTAAAAAAGATTAACTAACGCTGCCTGTCGCAGCTGCTGCCATAATTGAATTTATTGTGACCTCTTGAGTTTCTCAGATCATACTCTTGACTTTCTCAGATCATAATAGCAATAAAAAAAAAGAAAAAAAAGATGGCATATAAAAACATGAAACCTGGTAGTTTTTTAGAAAAATGTATAACAAAGATGTTCAATCAGACACATTGTTAATAGAAGAATTGTCACTATATTTATAATGATAAAAGAAAACGTACTTATTGCAAATATCTGATCTAGTACAACTTTTTTTTATACACAATAATATAATTGCAGTATTAAACATAAAAAGGAAATACATTCATCATTACTTAGCCCTAAAGTATGCCATATGGCCAGTAGCGAGGAATTTGTCCATTACTTTAACCTGTAATTACAGAAAAAATTGGTATAAAAGATTGTCACATAACAATTCATTACTTATAAATATGTCATAGAGCTGCTAAATTTGTTTCTCTCCTATTTAAATATTCATTATTTTACCCATCTAAAAATTTATAAATTCAACCCGATTTTCATATGCCCATATCTCAAAATGGACACTTCTGATTTTATTATCGTTTGTACCACTGAAAAGATCACACAATTATTGCCAATTCTGAACCTCTTTGCTTTTGATAAATAAAAAAGGGTTATAAATACCTACTTCTTGTGAGATTCTCAACTATATCCGTTGTAGAAATGGATTCTAAAAATGCCTCTGGAAGGGTAACATATTGAGAACACAGCTGTAGGGAAAGAATAACAGAAAAATATGAAATAAGTGCGTGATTCCATGCCAACTGGCCTAATGAGTACTGGCAGGCTGTAAAGTAATTATCAAGTACACTCAAATATTTCTTAAAGGGATAAAGTTAGAATTGGGGAACCAGAAACTACCTATAGTAATATTACTATGCAATATTATATGACAATTGTTGTAACTCCCCTTTCTGGCAAAATTTGTAAAGTGTTAATATATTTAAAAATATGAGAGATAGCGAATACATCTTAACTACAAAAATGTAGAGAATCCTTGATTCAGTATAAAATGATGTTTTACAAGCAAAATTAAGTTTATTAGAAAATCAGAAATGTTAATGTTTCGATAACCAATCACCGGTGATCGAAATATTAACATTTCAGAACTTGTAATAAACTTACTTTTATGTGTAAGACATCATTTTTTACTAAATCTCAGATGCTCACACACTTGTTCCACAATTTGAGCTTTATCCGTTCAAGAGATATATGGATGCACCGGGACATTATCCAAGTAGCATAAAATGGCTGGACCAACGTTGATTAATCGTTCGCCAATTGTCGTTTTACGTTGCCCCACAGAAAGAAATGTCAGCTTTTACGTACCATTAGTCAACTAACTATTTGTTAACAAAGGTCCAACAGTGATCCAACCATTTTCTGCGTAGAATTCCGCTCCGATTCTCTCCAAAATACAGGGATCACAGCACCTATCCTTTCCTAACCGTTTGCCAAATCTATCATTCCCAAACCCACCATGCGCCAACGGTTGACACAAATTTCCAACGATGGACCAACAAAATGCGCTACTTACACTGGCCTCCAAAAGTTAAGGTACAACATGTTTTTCGAAGCTCACCAGACAAAAAATGGCAGTCAGATTAAATTTCATAGTTTATATGAATGACAATAATAAGCTTTAAAAAAACATACGCAAAAATTACAGCTACTAGTTTTATTTTATAGAAAAGAATAGGTATTTATAAATGAGAGAAAAATATGCAATTAAGAAGCTTTCGTAATTTCGCGTGTAAATTTTGTTGTATTCGAACTATTGTTGTCAGTTTTGTTCACAACAGCCAGTAGAGTCTAGAAATGCCTAGAAAAAGTCGTTTTCCCGATTCATTAAAGTGGCGGGTGGTAGGATGGATGGAAATGGGGTTGTCACAGGCCGATACTGCTAGACGGCCCAATGTGTCTCGCAGTGTAGTCCAACGACTCTGGGATCAGTATGAATCCGAAGATTCTGTGCCCAAAAGACATGTTCCAGGCCGCCCACGTGTTGCAACACCTGCAGAAAACCGGTTTCTAGCTCTTTCAGCCCGAAGGAGAAGACGCACTACTATGCCGCAACTCATTGCAGACCACTTTGCAGAGAAGAATCTCCGCTACTACGGTGCGAAGACGTCTTCAGAATGCAGGTCTTTATGCAAGGCGACCAGTTGTGTGTGTCCCCCTCAACAGACGACAGAGAAGGGCCCGCTTATGTTGGGCAAGAGAACATGTTTCCTGGACCAGACAACAGTGGGCTTCTGTACTCTTCACAGACGAGACCAGATTCACACTGGAGAGCGATTCAGGACGTCTTCTTATCTGGAGAGAACAAGACACTCCATACCATCAATCAAACACTGTCGAAACACACAGGTACAGAAACGGTGGAATCATGGTTTGGGCAGGGATCTCACTCGGAGGCCAAACTGACCTGCATGTGTTCCATGGAGAAACTGTAACTGGTGCGAGATATCGGGATGAGATCTTTGATTCATATGTGCGCCCATATACAGGTGCTATTGGCAATGGTTTCATTCTAATGGATAATAATGCGAGACCACAATAAGCTGTGGTTGTTGAGGATTATCTTGAGGATCACGGTTTGGAGAGAATGGAATGGCCAGCTCACTCTCCAGACTTGAATCCGATAGAACATCTTTGGGACTATCTTGGAAGACAGGTTACGGTTTTAAGTCCTCCTCCAAGGTCATTAAATGAGCTGGAACAAGGCTTACTCCAAGTCTGGTCAGCGTTAAATATTTCGGCGTCCGACAATTTAATTGAGAGCAAGGAAAGTTGATACCGCCAATGCATTCAAATCCGGGGTGGACATATTCCGTATTAGAATCAGTTTTTTAATGTTTCTGTCACATTTTACTGCTTAATACTGCGATGTACTGATTTCTCCAAGAATGGAATTTTCCACCATGAGTGCTTTTTTGTTGTAATTTCATTTATACGTTTAAATAAGTAAATGTCTATGTCGCATTTAATAAATAACAGTTTAGCGCACATTTCCTCCAAAATTGTTGTTTCTATATTCATTCGTTTACAAATTAAACGCAAAAAACCGGTTGTACCTTAACTTTTGAAGGCCAGTGTACTTTACACCTGGCAAGGATCCCCTAGTTTTCTTTACAGTTGTACAAACGGTAATCAAAACAGAAGATTCCTTTTGAGATATGGGATTCTCAAAATATTGGTTGATTTTTTAAAAAAGATTTCAAAGATGAATACATTAATGTATATTTAAGCAGAGGAGAAACATCTTTAGAAGCTCTGTTACATATTCATAGGTAATTAATTGGTAAAACTAGGCTACCCCGCCAGGCACCTGAGGACCACCGAACTCAAGTCCTGAGGGACTTTTAGCGCGCACGACCGGATTTGTCTCTCCGTAATGAAATTTTAAAGTAATTTAATCTTTTAAAGAAAAGGTCAAATGCATCGCGACGGCTATATGGTCTACTTTTAGACCAAGTAATGATGAAGAGATTGATGTCTGATCTTTAATACTGAAATTATGTTTTACAGCAGAAAAGTTTATACTAGATCACATATTTTCAATAAGTAAGGTTTCTCATATTATGAGACATAATATGACAAACTTAGTGATAAGATCTTTTCTTACTATGGTGAAATAGTTTAATTTACAGACGCACTCCTGGTGCCCCAACTACACTACTTCTTATTCTGACAGTTTGCAAATGTAGTTTAGATTGAGATAACTTTAGACTTTTTTTCATGTAGTAAATATATTATAGCATTACTTATGCGTTTTTTTATTGTTAATTATAAGATATTTTCGTTATGCTTTAGCTGAGAATTTTTTTTTTTACTAAGGAAGGGAAGTTTCGTGTATTTAATATATTAGTAGTTTTAAATTAATCATTGTTATACACTAAAAACACCAACGTTTAACACACAATATCATAGTACAATGGGCAGACGTACGTTTCGTGAGTAACTTGGACTCACATCCTCAGTGTCAATAAAATAAAATTAAACATTATTGTATCCCTCCCAAAGACATGAAATTGAATCGAGAAACCCATATGAAAGCAACAACACACCGAGAAACTCATCACACATGAGCCACCAATCTGATTAAGCCGGAAGTGATTCACTATGACACAGTAACTCAACCCAGAACGGTGAGATGTAAGGTACACTTGAAAAATCATCGACCAGGGAGTTACCAAATTTATGAATATAAACTGCCTCAAAGAAGTCTAAATCTAATAAAGTGTTACATTTCTTAATAATAGTGGCTGAATCAAAGTTAAAATTATGTCCCTCACTCCAACAGTGACAAGCAAATAGAGGATTTTTGTAATTATTTTTTCGTAGTATAATTTCTGTGTTCATTGAGTCTGAAACAAAGTTGTCGTTTAATCTGTCCTATATAGGACAAACCACATTGACATTGGATATTGTAAATGCCCGAAATGTTTTGATGTGAAATTTTATCCTTTAACTGTAAAAAATTTAGTTTATTAACTGACTTAAAAACAACCTTAAAATCATACTGTCTTAAAATATTAGCTATTTTGTAGCTAATGCTATTGTAAAATGGCAAAATAATGAGGTTAGAAAAAGATACTGGAACAACAGAAGAATCAGGATTAATAATACCTTTATTTAGACAACGAAAAATTAAACGGTTTATATAAGACAAACTAAAACCACCATTAATAGCAACTGATCTAATATAATTCAATTCTGTAACAAGAGAATGATTATCAGAACAAATGGAAATTGCTCTATTAATAAAGAAATGAAAAGCCGAGGCTTTCTGAGAAGGGGGGGGGTGACACGAATTTGGGGGGATACAATAATGTTTAATTTTATTTTATTGAAACTGAGGATGCGAGTCCAAGTTACTCTCGAAACGTAAGTCTGTCCATTGTACTATGATATTGTGTGTTAAACGTTGGTGTTTTTAGTGTATATTTATCCAGAAAAGATTTTATTCATAACCATTGTTAGTTAAAAACAATGAATTAAACTGTGGCTCGTATGTAGATAATTGTGGATAAGTTAAATAACTTCAAATGATATCCACTAAATCTAGTGCCTACAGTGCTAACAACAAATTTGCATAGATGGAAGCCGAAGGCTAGACCTTTAAAGAGAAATATCTAAGATAAACAAAGACTTTCATGAAGAAAGACGAGAGCATCTATATATTGTCACAGTACCTCTTATGTCCTCTCTGACTGTGATTTATTTGATATAAAATCTCTTATGTCTAATAACAGGCCTTCCAATAGAATGTGAATTTCAATCTTATATAAAACTGTTATTTACAAATATATTATAACAAGTGGAAAACGTACAAAATAACCTTGGGGCAAGTGAATATTACATCTATTTTTCTGCTAATATATTTTGCTTACATCTTTTTTTCTGCTTTCTATGCATTTAACTACATGTGAATTTATATAAATATGAATGTCTAACTGAAATTAGAGACAGATACAATTTTATCACATTTCGAAAAAAAAATAACGTTACGTTTTCATTATTTCACTCGAAACCAGTCATCTTCTTCCTACTAATAAAACTTAAATTAAACTAGAAAGTAATTGATTTTTTGTTTAAAGATTATTTTTCCCCTTTAAAATACCTTTTGTAAAAATATATATATATATACATATACATATATCTGTTGACATGTCTGTACATTAAGAAGTCTGAAAGACAAATAAATCTTTCTATTTCAATTTACTTAGTTTGACGAGTTTTACACGATGTCGTGAATAAAATATTAAATAAAATATATGAAGTTAACTGATGTTTACTCAAGAAATGTCGTCGAAATTTAATTTTCTACTTAAAACTAAGCGCATTCCCCTCTAGAGAAACTGGTAGGAAATTGAAAACTTTCTGTACGACTTAGATAATACTAATAATTGTTGTAAGATTCTAAATATAATCTCTGTGAATGTAAATCAAAATTAGGAAAAAAGATTTTTTGTTTCAATTTTATTCAACAACAGTACGTATTTTTAGTATTTTAATTCTCATTGAAGACTTTACAGTTAAGCATTCCATATATTAAATACAAATATTATTTTAATGAAAAATGTAACACAACTTTTTAAACATTTTAGTTCATTTAATTATGAGGTTATTTATGACCAACCTGGAAATGTTGGTCTTAAATACATTTTACTGCTATATGGGCTCGTAGTGACCGCATCGTACAATTAAACGAGAGGAAAATTTGAATACAGATACTTGAAGGTATGCATTTGTTAATGCAGTAAACAAGCATTATGCAGCTCTCACAATACTGGTCACAATGAAAACAAATTTCGAAAATTGCAAATGGCACCCAATACACGTTGCATCGCAATGTTGTTCGGAACGTGTTTCGTATTTATCACAATATGAACTCTGACGTAAGAAAATAGCAGAGAAGAGCATGAGTGCCCCGCTTGAAGCTGTGAGCACAAATACTATCCTATTATAGACAAATCAGAGATTTCCTCACAAACGAGTGTTTCAGAAGAAAAATGGTGAAAATTGGCCTCTCGAAAAAATTTCGTCAATGACGAACTTATTGCTGTTTCTGTGCTCTACGATAATTATCAGCTTGAATTCAACCAATCAGAGCGCTCTAAAAATAGTTATTTTCAGTTCTTCGACTTTTTAAACACTTAGAAGCTATTACTGTCCAAATGTTTCATGTGTTGATACAGTAACTTACCTCCGATCCCCCTTTCAGTCTTCAAAATAACTCGCCATACCTGATTCGCCAATAAGCCGCTTGCAGAAAACGAGAGAGAATAGCATATATTTCAGATCATATGATAACACATGTGAAAATCCTTTTGCAGTTTAAAAGACTACACTAGTCACCCAACGACACTCGTAAGCTAATGTTAAACCTATGGGAGCGTTCTTTTCAAAGTTCTCATTTGCATTTGAATATTTTTAAATGATTTCATTTGTATAGTATAGCTGAGGTCGGAAAACCGGTCGGTCTCTAACCGGAAGCTTTTTAACTTTTTCGGTTTTGGTTGCAGATGTTTTATAAGGTCACTTTCAATTTCAGCACCCGTTTCTAAAGTGAAAGTTTTTTCTTAAAAAAAACCTGCAGACAAAATATGAAAAGTAACAAAAGTCAGAAATTGACCTAAGCTTTCCTATAAAAAATCATTTTAAAATATTTAAATGTTATCGAGAAATTTAAAATGTACGCTCTGATATTTTTAACATTAGTATGCGAGTTTTGTCGTGTGACTAGCGTAGGCTCTTTACCCTCTGACCGCTAATTATTTTTCAAAGTCCTTTCGACCAATGTGTAATCGATCAGTATCTCCTCCATTACATATTTAAAATCATCATGTAATAGAAAAATGTAGTTAATTTATCATTTGCATTTTCACCCTTTTCTGTGGAATTTTTAAGAACAAAATTGCCGAAAAATTGTGTATTAAGGACATTTTTCTACAAATGTCCTGACCGTAGAAATCGCGGGATTAGCGTTCCTACATTACGGATTAGTACACTACAGTACAATAGTCACGCGAAGAAATTTGAACGCTAATGTTAAACCTATGGGGAAAATCTTCACAGATTTCTCGCTCGCATTTCAGTATTTTTAATGATTCTTTTTCCATAGGATATCTGAGGTTGAAATCTATTGTTTTGAGTTTGTACTTTTACGATCTTAGTTAGTATTTTTTATATGAGGATAGTTTCAATTTCCGAACCATTTCCAACAGGTTCCAAAAGAACTAGTCGTTGGGGGCCATCGTAATACTTACCCATGCAAATGCTCTATTACTGAATTGCGCAAGAGAAATATCCTTATAACTCAATAAATTGATAATCATATTAACTAAAAGTTTACTGAGTCAGATTAAGCATCTCTTTTCCAATTAAAATATATGTTTAAATTGAAATTGGAATTAAAATACAAGGACATGAAAAATTGAAGAGTGTGGAAAATAGGATTACAAATATCTCGGCAACTAATCATCCGATCGACTTCATTCTTGATGAAAAAATTATGTTTTTTTATTGTCTTTTATATTCATTCCTTAAAACAAACAATTTCGACAATTTTTATATTACTTTTATCAGAACGAATATTTTGAGAGTCCGAAAGAAATAGTTCCGGATAAACGACGTTACTGAAATTCAATGAGTTTCTTCCCATTATTACATACTAAGTACATACCAAATTTCAAGTCTCTATCTCAATTTGTTCGGGAGATCGAGCGTTTACAGACAGACACACAGACACACATGCACGCAGACAGACGAACGGCAAATGTTTTTTCTAAAAATAAGTTTTTCGGAATCTCCAGTGTCTGAAACGTGTAAATCCGTCAATTTTTTTCCGATTTTCAAAACGATTACAAGACTTACCCTGTAGTACGTATGATGGGTAAAGAATAAATCTGCTCTTGGCGAAATTTGTGCAGATGCTAACATAAAAGTACCATTTATTCTTTTGTCGATTTCAAATGCATTTAATTCAATTCTATTTCAAACAACATGCAAAAAAATTATAACAAGTTTTTTTTGCAAACCCTATACTACGAATGATGGGTAAGTAAAAAGCACCCGTATATAAAATTACTGTAACTGAAATCTAAAAAGTACAAACGCGCAACATAAGACTTCCACCTCAGGTAAGCTATGCAAAAAGAGTCATGTAAAAATGTTAAAATACGAGCCAGAAATTGGAAAAGAACACTCTCATGGGATTAACATTAGGTTGAGCGTTTCTTCCCGTCACAAGTGGAGCATCTTAAGCTCCAAAAGCATTTTGGTGACATTTTCATCTTCTTCCATTTCGCATTAGCGTGGACACTGTGGTCATACGACCACAACCCCAAAGCTTTGTTTTTGGTTGCTGCTCTCCTGTGTGTTTATTTAAGTTGCCAGTTTTACTGCTACAGGTACCATTTTAACGTCATTTATGATTTTAACTACATAGATTATTTTGATGAAAAAAATTATTTGCGATGAAAAAAATTGTGTGTTTTTATTTGAAACTGTAGAAGTGTAGTTGCAGTAAACGTAACGTAAGAGTCATTTTCTCGAACGCATATTTTAAAATACCACATCCAAAGTGAATCCCCGTGTCATGGAAGGTACCGTTACAAGGGACTCATATGCTACGACTTTAAAGTAGGCTTTTAGTTCTAAATATTTATTTCTGAAGATAACATCGAATGACCATTTAAAACTAAACTCTTCATAAACGGAAATTTTCATGATGATCTATTACTCAGTAAATATGTTTTCCTATTGAATAAAATTCCATTTCATAATTCAAATACCTAAATTTGTAAATGCATAAATAATTATTTTTACAAATAATAAGGAATTTCATTTTTATTTTTTTATAATTGCAATCTACTCAACTTTCTTTATATATGTATGTGTGTAATGTAACGATATCAGAAGAATTAATAGAAGTGGCCACCACCCATATCAAAATATCCCGGAACACGATACTCCTTATTTTCGAATGTAATTAATAGTATGTACTGATTAATTTATTTAAATACAGTAAACTACCTTGACTTCATGATCAAAAATAAGCTTGAAGCACTGAAACTGAGACGGGGGATTATGTACCCAAAAAATTCACGATATTCAAGCACTAGGTTAAAGCGAGATCGTTACGCTGATTTTCTCCCGGAACCTAAGAAAACTGTCGCTAGAGCTTCAGTATAAAAATGTCTTTAGAAACATGTTAGTTAGCACTATAAAATGGCACTGCAAAATACTGCAATGTCAGTATAAAGGTAACCACGTGAATTCAAAATTATTTTATTTGAAAATAGTATGTCTAACACCCTGCTACTACTCAAAACAGCTCACTGGAAAACTTCACTGCTGCTCAGTACGAGTAAAATTCGACAATGATCGAATCTAGTCTCAGTTACAACTTAGGAGTAGGAAAAGATGCGACAAAATCTATTGAATCTAACTCCTACCATCGTATTTATACCATATAGACGACCACAGATATCTAATTATCATTCATTACAGACAACAAACATGAAAACTAGATTTCCAGATATTCAGTCACATTTTGTGAAATTTAAAGGATGGCACAATGTGTAGTTCATTGACGCACAAATATTAGAATTCTGGACTCTACCATCGCATACAAAACGTAAAACTCACTCAATCATAGACCCGATAAAATAAATAAAAGAGTAAATTAAGCACTTAAGCTACAGCCCTCCTTCTACATTAACTTCAATTGGTGTCAACATTTATATTTTATTTAACTTTAAAAACCGTCAGTCCACTGTGTATATATTTAAAAAAGTAATTCCACTTGAAATTACAGTAAATACATAAATAAATAAATAATAAATAAAAACAGTCAACAAACACGAAAAAGAATGAATTTATAATGCGAAAAAGCAAAACATTTAAACTTTTTATTATTTATAATACCAAGCCATTTCGTGAAATTTGATTTGCTTATTTAATAAAAATATCTGAAACAGAATTTCATGAAATGTTTATTTCTATAGTATGTAATAAAAATGTCTCGTTATTGTTATTTATAATCAAAATATTCTGAGCACTTATTTCAGAACAAATGATATTTTACAATTTTTGACACTCTAAAATTTCACGAAGCTGATTCGTATGTTTTCACTGGCGATGAATTTAATATCTTGAATGCTGTAGTCACAGAAAGCTTTTAGAGCGAAATGGTTAAAAATGGATTCAAAACTTCATAGTATCGCCACAATGAAAGAAAATGATATGGATGTATCTGTATATTTCCAAAATATTTTTGCATTGGCAAATATTTTCTTTTTTTTATTAAATGTATACATATAAATTTATGAACAGTATTTTTGGAATACTATATCTAAAAAATTATGTTGTTGCAATAGCTGGGAAAGTTTTCAAACAATGTTTTTCCATTATTATGCATCAAAGAACTGTGTTTAGGAAGTTTGTTTCAGTCAGCAAATGTTAAATTTATGTTGCTGTAATTCAAATATGAAAACCAATTCTTATTTCCTACAAAAAGTTGTGTGAGAAATGTTAATGTACTTTCTGCAACATTAGGATTTTAAGAATTTGTTTAAATTTCAAGAATGTTTAAAATTATTTCACATTCTCTGAGAAGCTTTTCCGTGTGATGACGATTAAACATTTTGAAATAATAATAATATGGTTTAAATTATAAAATGAATTTAAACAAGAAAGAAAACAATGCTTAAATCATATATTATGAAATATTTTCTATCACGTTTAGAATGCTGTAACAAAACGACCCCGTTTAATAAAGTGACAGATAGTGTCTAAGTAAACAAGAAATGACAAGGGATAACAGCCCCGGTAACCCAGCTTTCGCTTTCCAGTATAATTGCAATCCCGGGGCGAAGACAAAACCCACTATTTATTTTAAGATACATGCAGTGTGTTGAAGGTTAGATAGTCTTTAGAATGTTTAAAGTGCACAATTATTTAACTAAATATGTCTAACCAAGTGTTTACATACTTAACTGTATTAAAGATGCACATTAGTTTAACTTAACAGATTTGGAAAAGGTAAAACATGATTGGTAAAGAATATACAATGTTTGTGAAGAAATATAGTGGTATAATAATACTAAGCTAGTTGACAAATATTACTTTACAGAGATTAATGAATATAACAAACTACTAATATAAACTGATAAATTTGTACAAAATTTACAAAGGGAAAAATGCCGGAATTTACCATCTCTGATAAAACAATACAAACTTAAACAGTTCAAGAGCTCTTGCTAAAAAGGCTGAGAATTTAAGAAAAGGAATTCATTGTTTTCCATAAATTTCATACAATCTATTATTGTATGCAAAATAACTGACCGGTCGAGCAGGTAAATCAGCCAATCACGTAAATGCATAGTGTTAGGTTTTTTTAATGTGGTTATGTCAAGTTAGTGTACAATTCAGAATGTCTAAGTAAACAATTTTTAAAACTCATAACGCATATGATAACCCAATTTCAGCAATTACATCTATAGTCAGAAAAATATCCTAATTATTTTGTGCAACCCTGTATATGATCTATAGCTACTAGCATATACAGGGTGATTATAAAAAAACTATCCCGATATATGAGTCCTTAACTGTCACACCGTTCACAGAAACTGACTGAAATTTTGGTTTTAAGTATTTTGAGGTATGCGCTCAAGAATCGTATGAAAAACAACAGTTAAACTCTAACAGTTATGGTTACAGTGACAAAATTGTGAAAATTTCAAATGGCAACACCTATTTTTTTATTGGAATATGATCTTTATGGTGAAAAACCATAAAAAGCGTGGAACGGTACCTGTAGCATGAAAATTGCCGGCGCTAGACAGACTAAGAAGAAAAGTGAAAACAACGAATAAGGACAGAGAATCAACAGAAAACAAAACATTTTATTGTGTTTCACAAATTTTCCACATCACACACGAAGACACGTTGCATGCGACAGATGGTGGATAGCACTGAATAATAAAATGTTTTACTTTCTGTTGCTTCTCTGTCCTTTATTGGTTGTTTTCACTTTTCTTCTTAGTCTCTCTAGCGCCGGCAATTTTCGTGTTACAGGTACCGTTTCAACGTTTTTTATGGTTTTTCACTATGAAGATCACATTCCAATAAAACAATAGGTGTTGCCATTTGAAATTTTCAAAATTTTGTCACTGTAACCGTAATTGTTAGAATTTAACTGTTGTTTTTCACGTGATTCTTGAGTGCATATCTCAAAATACTTTCGGCAAGAATTTCATTCAGTTTCTGTGAACGGTATGACAGTTATGGGCTCATATATCGGGATAGTTTTTTATAATCACCCTGTATACTACATAGTATGCAAAAAAATTATTTCAGTTACTAATCGCATAACACTGTTGAAATTTCCCTTTCAGGAATTTCCTGCAGTAAGCGGAAATGTACTTGAAATATTTTGCGCAGTAAAATAAATATTATGTATAGACTTTTTTCGCACCAAGTATTATTTAAAAAAAGTTACATTTAAAAACACATTCAAAAATTTCAAACGCACTTCCAGCAATTTTTGTTCGTAATCAATACTGTAACCGAATTCTTTTGTGTGTCTCTGTAAATGAACGATAAATGCTATGCACACAATATTCCATAGTAATCATCTTATAGTACATTTTACTGATGTATATAAAATTCAAAACGTTTGAAATAGTGCGACATCATTAAAATACACTACAAACAAGATTTTAAACCATCATATAACGGAAATTTTTGACTGCCTCTTTAAACAAACTATAACTGCAATTAACTTCATTTTCAATACCGAACATGTCAAGATAAACCTCACTAACATATATCAGATACATGGGAATCCTAGTATATTTACGTGAGTTAGAGCACGATCAGTGAGACAGACGGACAGACAGAAATCCATACAAACTGAATTTATAAGTAAGTTTCTACTCTGGTGGTTAAAAAAAGAAGCAGTGTGTGCATCGAAAATGTATTAAACATTCGAGTTTGCGACAGAATATTTGTTTTGTCATTTCAATTGATTATAATTTCTCGAAATATTAAATATTAAATACGATATTTAAACGAAGTTTTGTAACTTAATTGGATACTTTTGTACACAAATGTGTGGTACGGAAATATTTTTTTTCTGACTTAGGAAAGTTATTAACCAAACTGTAAAATAGGACAGTGGAAGGAAGTGAAATAAAAATTGAGATGAATGTGGCGTGCCCTAAAAAAGTAATTTGGTAATATTGTAATGTACTGATTTTTTTTCATTTTTGCTGACTTTAAACTTCTTCCTATGGAGATACAAATTTATTCGATGTCCTGTCAAATATTCTGCAATAGCTTTATTTCTGGGTCTAGGAATATTTAAAATGTAATGTATACGTCGTAAGGTAGTTGCGAAATCCGTCTGTTTGCGAAAAGCCAGGCTAATTAGAAAATCTTTCCTTTTCTAATGAGATTACAGTTTTCAGGCTTATTCCGAATAGCATATGAAGCTTCCGGCTTGTTGGAAAATGGCCATTTGTTCCCCAATCAGCCTTTAAAACTCAAAGGTGTGTTGCAATAAGTGTATGCAGTTTTGGCTAATTAGAAATTGACTAATAGTTTGACATTCAGCCTGATATTTTTAAGGCTCGTTGCAATGAGCGCATGTATGTTTAGGCAGATTAAAATATAATCACATACTTGACCAAACAACCTACAATCCAAACTTACTGAAAACTGTCCAAATATAATGACTATTTTTGCGTAATGGTAGCACAAAATGTTGCAGCAAGATCTTAAGATGTTTATAAAAATGTATGAAAACTTATTGACAAATTTGATTTACGCTCCTGAGTGTCTATGGCTAAATGATTTATTTGTAGTTTAAAGGAATAAATTGGACAAAAATCCCGTATCAATAAAATCTACAGATAAATCAGATTATGTTTTTCCAAGATTATGTGGGGTATTTTCAAGATTACGATGGACTTTTGAAGAAACATAATTCTATAAAATATATCGGAAAACTGCCTTATTAGCATATTGATTTACGCGTCTGAGTGTTTAAGATTAGTGACAACATAGAAATATTTTAACGATATAAGCATATATGTAATATATTAAAATGCAGTCACATGTGCAAAAATCAAAGGAAAAGACAATACAAAAATGAAACGCAGCAAAAATGATAAACTATGATGTAAAACTGAGATACTATGAATATCATATGGATTCTTGAAAGGAGCTTCATAAGAATAATTCCTTGTAAAGTCTAGCTATTTCTTCGAATAAAGTCAGCATTAAGCTTAAAAATGACAACATTAAGCTCTTTCAATATATCGAAAACCAATGATTGAAAGAAATTAAGATAACAAGGAAATGGTAGAAAATTCAACAAAAGGAGATAATAAACTCAAAGATGTATTGAATACATAGTACAGTATGCGACCTTAAATCCGGTATACCAAAATCCAGAGGACCCGAAATCGAGAACAGTTTTTTTAAAAAAGAAAAAAAAGAAAGAAGAAACTTCTATAAAATAAAGAAATAAATAAATGGGCTTCAGGTGAATATATTTCTAATAAAAGAGGTATTGTAGAATTATAGCTGAAACTAATGAAATAATTAAAATTATTGAACATGTTTAGTCTGAGAATTAAAGAATATCACACTTTTCACTGTTATTTTGCAGAGGAAACGACCCACTTTAAAAAACGTGACAAGTGGAAACCAACCCCCTTCAAAGCTGCGAGAGACATGAGGAGAGACGTCTGCGTCCCTCGCTCTATATGCGCGCGTGTGTGTGTAGGTTCTGAATTTATTTTACTTATAACGTATCAGCAAATTAAATAAATCTGAGATTTTTATTTATTGTTCATATCTTGAACGCATAAGATGCCAAAACAATATCTACGGATCACCATCACGATGACTACAAACTTTCAAAATCAGAAAGGCTCAGTCTTATAGTTTCCATCACTCATGAAGCGGTAACCCGAAAGCGGTTAAGAAAGCAATTGACTGTGTTGGGCCTAATTGGAAAATTCTACAGTTATTGTGTAAATTACTATTTCTAAATATTTATCTTGGTACTTTGAAGGGCTAAATCATGTCATGTAGTAAAATTATGTATCTTCAAGGATTAAATCTCAGTTTGTATTATTTCAGCAACTTGTAATTATTTAAATATATCAACGAATTTGTATTTCACATATCACCATACAACAATTTGGGGGCCGATTCGATGCCTGGGTAAAGATGATATAAAGGTGATATGAGTGAAGATAGTTAAAGAAAAACTGTTATAGTAATAGTGGTGACAACAAAGTCAAGTAAGAAAATACGAATTAAAAGCGGAATTAATGATAACTACAAGTCAAGATGTACATTGTTGAGTTATTAATACAAGTATGAAAACCGTACTCATACCTTTTCAAGTCTAAACGATAAACATGGGAACACTAAATATGGCTAGAAGAATCTTATAAATCTATGTGGTGAATGATGGATTCATGTAACAAAAAAAAAAAAAAAAAAAAAAAAAAAACGATGATTGCAAAGAAGATTTTATAAAGGACCACTTGGAAGTTACTTATGATAGCTAGAAACGAAAAAGCGGATAAAGAAAAAGAAGAAAAGAAACTTGAAGCTTCAATTGAAAACAAGAAACTGGAAATAGAAGAGAAAGAGCGTGAAAGGGAGTTCATGATTCAGAAAATGCAGATGTAAGAAAACTCAAGAGATCATATCGATGCAAACCTAAGGACAAATCCAGGTAAGCAACATGAGTTACTTAGACTATTAACAAAGTATGATAATACTAGTGATATTATTTTATATTTGGCCATGTGCGAAAGGCAAATGAAGCAAACCAGTATAAAAAATAGCTTGGGTAAATTATTTAATTAATCTAATGCCACTAGACACGATTAATATAATAACTAGAGGAAATGACCCCGAAATACATAATTACGATTACATAAAAAGTATCTTTTTTTAACGAAATAAGCAATTACCAGAAGAGTTCAGACAAAGATTTTTCTCTCGTAAAAAGGAACCATCGGCTAATTGACGTGATTTTGCCTATGGGATCATTGTATATTTCCAACGATGGATTGAAGGTCTTGAAGTAAATAACATTCATGAATTATCGAAATTAGTGATAGTTAATCAAATTAGACATAATTTACCCGCGGAGACGAAGGGACATTTCGTTTAGGAACTAATAGTGGTTAAGAAAATTGATGAATTCGTAAATAAATTAGATGTTTATGAAACAGCGCGAAGGGTTTGAATGAAGCGGACACTGAGAAATGTAACTGGTAGTTTAGAGGAGAAAAGATTAAGAGTAGCGGAATAAGCCAATTTGAAAGTTCGCCAAGATGATAGTAATCGGCACGGTATGCATAACGGAAAAGAACTAATCACATAGAGTGAGTTTTAAATGTAACAGGCAAGGCCACGGAAGCGCGAAATGTTCCACTGAGAATAGAACACAACACCAATATTAAAATGTTAACCAGCAACGTAATCAGAACTACCTAGAATCGAAATAACAGGATTTTTGCCAAAACACACAAAGAAAAATATTGAATATAGGCACATTAAAGGATAAGAAAGGAAGAATTCTGGACGTCCAGGGAATGAACACAAACATAGTTTTTTATACCGGGAGTGATATTTCAATCGCCAATTCAAGATACCATACAGCGATAAACTCTCCAAAGATAACCATCGATAATGTAATTTGACAAGTAAAGTTTAGAGATTTCCAGTTATACCTTGGTAAGTATTTTTGTTGTCTGTCATTATCCCGTCTCTTTTATTTGCCTTAATTTTGTAATGAAATCTCAATCAGCGATTAAGCCTTTGTTGTATTCAGTTTTTAAAGTTATATTTAAGGGCAATTTATTTTTCTGTGTATATTTATGATGGTACCCTTACTTTTGACACTCTCTTGTCATTTCCCTTGTTACGAGTATTGCTCTGTCTAAAACGTGTCGTTCTCTTGTCCCTCTTTCTAATTGCACTGCCTGCTTGAAAGTTAAAATTATACTTTTGCGTGTTTAACATTGTAAAGAATTGCACTGACAGTATTTTAGTACTTAGGGACAGTTTATAAACACAATAGATCCCAATTTTAAAGGAGGAAAAATATTAATTTTTAAAAATATGTGATGCTTAAATTTTTCTGTTAAGAGAAATGACTCCTATATAAAATATTCTTTTCTTGGCCTTTTTTTACTGTTATTTCGAAATCTATACTCACTTATCATCTATCTATTAAAACATTAAAAACATATATCTTCAGGCATAAATTGGATACATAGTGCAACATCTAAAGTTTCCTAAAAGTATTTTCCTGAAATAATTAATTCGATAATTCCGAAAACTTTTTGACAGCTCTTTTCCAGCTCGAAGGCAAACTGAGAAGATTTTTCGACTTAGCTCTCTTTTATTGCGTGGCAGGGTTTTAAAAAGAAATAACGATTTTTTCATAAATAATGCAAAAAACTTAAAATTCAATGTAAGAATAACCTGACTAAATGACATAAAATTGTAGAAAGCATAAAATAGCATAATTGTTAGTACTGAATATCGAAAATGTCTTATTATACGCTTGAATTTCTTATTTTCATTTATTATAAAAATAATAATACTCTGATTCTACGCGTTTAAAGAAAATTCCATGAACTTAAGTAACTTTTATTAGTTCTTTTATAACTTTTAGAATATTTGATTCGAATTTTATTATGGTTGTTAAGCCCATTAAATGCGTTCTGTGTGTAACGTAAAATACTAAGTAAAAATATTCTTTATGAAAAATATTTACAAAGATATATTTTTCGTGCCACGTTTTTATTATTTTTAAATAAACTCTGACGTATCATATATATATTAAAAATATATATCTTTAAAGATAAATTGATGAATAATGCAACATCTAAAATTACCTAAAAGTATTTTCCTCAAATAATTAATTTGATAATTCCGAAAACGTTTTCACAACTCTCTTTGACCCCGAATGGAAACCGAAAAATTTTTTGATCTAGTTCAATTTGATCGATATGATCTAGGCGACAGGATTTTAAAAAGAAATAACGAATTTTTCTTTTCATAAATGACGAAAAAAAAACTAGAAATTTAATGTAAGAATAACATGTTTAAGTGACATAAAATTGAAAGAAACATAAATAAAACAATTGTTATTAATGAAATGTCTTATTATAATTAATCCCGAAAATGTCTTATTATAATTAATTCCATATCATTTTTATGTCATTTAAACAGGTTATTCTTACATTAAATTTCTACTTTTTTTCATTATTTATGAAAAAATTCGTTATTTCTTTTTAAAATTCTGTCGCTCAGACCATATCAGTAAAATCGAGCTAAATCAAAAATATTTTCGGTTTCCATTCGTGGTCAAAAAGAGCTATGAAAAAGTTTTTGGAATTAATCATTTGAATTTTTTATTTCAGTTATTATAAAAATAATACTGCTCTGATTCTATGCGTTTAATGATAATTTCAATAAGTTAAGTGATAATTTTTTTATTACTTTTATAACTTTTAGAATAGTTGATTCTATTTTTGTTACGATTTTTTCAGACTATTAAATGCTTTCTATGTCTAAAGTAAAAAAAAAACAAAACAAGTAAAAATATTGTGTATGAAAAATATTTACAGAGGTATATTTTTTGTGGCACGTTTTTAGTATTTCGAAATATACTGCAACATATCATATATAACATTTATCATATATAACATTCCCACATATCATATATAACATTAAAACATATATCTTTAGGCATAAATTAGAAGAATAATGAAACATCTAAAATTCACTAAAAGTATTTTCTTCAAATAATTAATTCGATAATACCGAATACTTTTAGAGAGCTCTATTTGAGCTCGAAGGCAAACTGAAAAGAATTTTTGATTTTGCTCGCTTTCATTGCGTGACAGAATTTTAACAAGAAAAAAACGATTTTTTCATAAATAATGCTAAAAAAAAAATTAATGTAAGAATAACCTGTTTAAATGACATAAAATTGGAAGAAGCATAAAATAATGTAATTGTTATTACTCAGTCCCGAAAATATATTATTATACGTTTGAATTTCTTACATCAGTTATTATCAAAATAATACTACTCTGATTCTACGCGTTTAACGAAAATTCGAATAATTTAAGCAATAATTTCTTATTTATTTTATGACTTTTAGAGTATTTGATTTCAATTTGTTGATTTTTGTGTTACGATTTTTTGAGTCCATTAAATGCGTTCTATGTGTAAAGTAAAAAACAAAGTAAAAATATTCTTTATGAAAAATATTTACAAAGAAATATTTTCTTGGCAGGTTTTTATTATTTCGAAATATACTCCAATATATCATATATATATATATATATATATATATATATATATATACATTAAAAACAAATATCTTTAGGTATAAATTAGATGAAAAATGCAACATCTAAAATTCCTTATAAGTATTTTCCTCAAATAATTATTTCGATAATTCCGAAAACGTTTTGACAGCTCATTTTGAGCTCGAAGGCAAACTGAAAAGATTTTTTGATTTAGCTCGCTTTTATTGATATGAAATGCAGGACAAGATTTTGAAAAAAAAATTGTTTTCATTAGTTCACGCAAAAATCTAGAAATTTAATGTAAGAATAGCTTGTTTAAATGACATAAAATTGGAAGAAGCATACATTAACATAATCTTTATTACTGAATATTGAAAATGTCTTATTATACGTTTTAATTTCTTATTTTTATTTATTTAAAAAATAATACTACTCATTAGTCTATGTGTTTATAGAAATTACAATAACTTAAGTAATAATTTCTTATTTCTTGTATAGTTTTCAGAATATTTGATTCGAATTATGTTATGGTTTTTTGTATTATATTTTTTAAACCTATTAACTGTTTTTTGGTGTAAAATAAAGAACGAAGTGAAAATATTCTTTGTGAATAATAGTTACATATATATATATTTCGTGGTACATTTTATTATTTCGAAACATACATGACATACCATATATTTATACAAAACATTAAAAACATATATCTTTCGACATAAATTAGATGAATAATGTAACATCTACAGTCCATTAAATGTATTCCCTCCAACGAATTAATTCAATAACTCTTGAAAGTATTTGACAGCTCTCTTAGAGCTCGAGGGCAAATTAAAAACAATTTTTTAGCACACTTTCCTTGATAAGAATTTAGTTTAATAGCTTCAGAATTTAAAAAATAAATATAGTGTTTTTTTTAATTATACAAATAATTATAAATTTAATACTAAAATATCCTATTTAAACAATATAAAATTTAATGACACATTAAATAACGTAACTGAATATTTGGAAAATATTTAATTATACAATTATTTTCTTATTTCTTGTCTATGGACATGTTAAAAATGTTATTCTTCCTGTTAAGAATACCAGCGTTTAAATTCCTATGACTTAAGCCATAATTGCTTTAATATAATTCTCAAATTAATATATTCGGATTATTCTACATTATCATCTGCCTAAGAGATAATAAAAATCTTCTTTATAATTAAGGTTTAAAGTACATTACAAAAACACGTCTTTTGTGATGCACTTTTATTACTTCGTTATACATCTTCAGACATTTATGAAATATACTTTTTCAAAAAAAAAACGTATCTTTAGACATCATTGGAGGAATAATTCAACTAGGTAGTTTCTTGAAAGTAATTTTTTTAACGTACCAATTTGATAATTCACAAAACCTTTTGGAAGCTGTTTTCGAGCATCAGATTAAAGGCAAACAAGGGAGATTTTGTTTTTAATTTTTTACCACGTTTTAAATTATCTGCGCGATAGAAACTAAAAAAAAAAGCATTTCTATTTTATTTACATAAATAATAAGATAGCTAGAAATTATATAATTATTTTATTTAATGGCAGAATATATTATAACAATAATCGAAAATTAAAAGAAACGTTAAAGTAGAAATTGTAATTACTGATTTTCTGAAGTTTCTGATTATACTTTTTTTTACTTCTAGTCTTTTTAACGCATTTCAATTCAGATTCCACAGAAAATTCAAATAAATAAATTTATGTTTTGGTTATAATTCTTAATCTTGTGCTATTTTTTATTTCTTGTTTATGAACATGCTAAAGGTTGATTCTTCATGTTAAAAATTCCAAAGTTTAAATTCCAATTACTTAAGAAATTCTAATTCCTTCTTTATTATTCTCAAATTAACTTATATGAATTATGTTACATCTTCAATGGCCCAAGGGCTTACAAAAATCTTCTTTATTAATAACGTTTAAAGTACGTTAAAAAAAAACAAAAAAAAACATACTTTCTGATACAGTTTTATTACTTTATAATACATCCCAAGACATTTATGAAATATACTTATCTTAGAAAAATACTATATGAAAGACGTATCTTTAGACATAATTGGATGAATAATTCAACTTTGCAGTTTCTTAAAGTAGTTTCTTCAAGTAACAATTTGATAATTCTTAAAAACTTTTGGAAATTGTTTTCGAGCATCAGCTTGAATGTAAACTAGGAAGATTTTATTGTTAATTTTTAACCACAAATGATCTGTGAGATAGAAACTAAAAAAATGTATTTATCTTTTATTTACGTAAATAATTAGATAGCTAGAAATTATATATTTCTTATATTTAAGGCCAGAATATGCTATAACAATAGCAGAAATTTAAGAGAAACGTTAAAATAGAAAATGTAATTACTGAATTTCTAAAGTTTCTAATTATATTGTGACGTACCCGTCAAGGTCGTCACTTTGAAGAGCAGTTACAACTAGATTTATATGTAAAAAATCACTTTATTTAAATCAATTGGCAAGGGATGTGATGAAGCTTCTGTTTAATTTTACCTACGATGCACTGTAACAAACAATAATTTGTTCTTAGATCAATATTCACTAACACAGTAAATACAACATTACTAATTTTAAAACTTACTTAAACACTAATTGCTCAAATTACTAATAACTTTGAGATCAATCAAGGGTGTGGCTGCAAGATAAAAGTTAGCTCGCAGTTTTAACTATCTAAATGTCACTAAATTAGCAACCTGTGGTTTCCGGCCAATTTTATTGAACTATAAACGAAATTTACTCTTACCAAACTGGCAAGTTGCACCCAGCTAGATTCTGTTTTTAGGTATCTCCCAGCCACGTAATGCAAAAGAACTCCGGCGCCAGTCCAATGGTCTAACACACCTTCGCAAGGTAGAATGCTGATGCGAACTTTTGATTATGCTTTTATACTTCGCAGACAGACCACCATAGCATAGTTTGCATAAAATAACAGCGAAAATCTACAACCGGAGATCCCGAGAGCCACAAGCACACTTAGAAAAATTAAAGTAAAATAAAGTACAGACGTAGCTGTTGAGCACACAGGTTAATATCGACAGAACTTTCACATTCAAAAATAGACTTCTTTTCTAAGAGAGTTGCCATTCCACTACGTACTTTGATTTTTTTTTCTTCTAGGCTTTGTAATGCATACAATTCAGATTCCACTGAAAATTCAAATAAGCAATTTATGCTTTTTTGTGATTCCCAATCTCGTCGATACGTATTGTGTTATAATTTTATATTCCTAAGAAAATTGCAAAATCTTTTTGTGTATGACATTTTGTGTCTATTAGAAAAACTTATTTTTATTATTTAGTGATATATCTTGACATGTTTATAAAATATATTTTAAATATATTTAGATTTTTCAAACATTTTGCATAACTTGTATGAATAATTCAACATCTGCAGATCGCTGGAAATATTTTCTTCAAAGAATTAATTCGATAATTCCCGAAAGTTTTTGACAGTTCTTTTCGAGCATAAGCTCAACGACAAGCTGAAAGAATTTTCTTTAACACGTTTACCCTGATATGAATGCGCGACAAACATTTAATAAAGAAGAATTTTTTGTATAAATGAATCATAAGTATAATGCTATGTATCATAATTATGCTATTTGTAAAAGAATAAATTGCATAAAGCATTAAAAATAGATAATAGAAATTATTGAATTAAAAAAATTTTTAATTATTATTTATTTTTAAGATGCTACTTTCAACACCAGTTTTGATGAAATTTGAAATTATGTTTGTTTATTGCTTATTAAATTAAACATATAATAATTCTATGTGTGCTCTAAAATTTTTTACAATGTCTAGTTCATGACATTTCATAAAAATCTACGAAATTATGAAATGTACTTTTAGAAAAATATATTCAAGTGATCATGTATAAATTAATAAATAATTCAATACTTACAGTTTCCTGAGAGTATTTCCCTCTGAAGATTAATTCGATCATTCCGGAAAGTTTTTAGCAATTCTATTCGAGCATAAGCTGAAAGGCAAACTGAAAAGAGAGTTTCTTTAGCAAGTTTAGGTGTTGGATGTGCCCGACAAAGGTATATATATTTAATTAGCATAACATGGAAGACTGGTTTAATCTCTAGTAAAGCTAATATATAGTTTGCCTATAAATATTCTGAAAATTGCTGTAGAAAACAAACTGATAGATTGTGATAATGATACATGTGTATATTTAAACTGCTAATTCTCGAAACTTAAGTTTGCCAGATTGCCTCTAGCGGTCTCCTCAACAGGAATTGAAAAAAATAAATATGCCTCGGTTAATAAAATAAATAAAATTTTAATGCGAGAATTACACATCTATTTTTCTTATTGTTAGGCTTTAAAGTATTCTGTAACAAATCTGTTTATACTTCTTTACGTTATGATTTATTCTAAAAAAATATAATGATTAAAAGAACAATATGTATTATTTCTGATGTCACCCTCCCTTTTTAATATCAGAATATGCTATTTAAAAAGATATAAAATTGAAAGAAGTAATTAACTATCTGTAATTATATGTATATTTTTGTTATTTTTACACTTTATTAAAGTATTATAATCTAGTTAGTGTTTTGTACGATATGATTTGTACTGAAAATTATACTGATTTAATGAATCATATACAGAGTGTCTCATTTATTTTACAACCCGCGTAAACGCGAAGCAAATAAACAACACGATTGCACTCGCACACCGTTAGCGCAAGTTGCGGTGTGGAGGGGCGTGTGCGAGCAACACTACCAACACTCTAGAAAACTGCACGAGACACTTCAGTGCTAAGGAGAACGAAGTGAAAGGTAGTTTTGAGACATGGTACTATGTGTAGAAAAACGCGCGTTTATTATTGAACATTATTTTCGAACGTCTTCGTACAAAACAGCAAGGAACGATATAAAAACAAGTTTCCAGACTCGGTGGTGCCGAATAAAAGCATAATTAAGCGAATCGTGGACCATTTTCAAACAGAATGGACTGCGGAACCGAAAAGAAAGAACCGTCTTTCATTTGTTCTAACTGACCACAAAATGTAGGAAATCGAGGCGAAAATCAAGGAGAAACCGGCCACGTCAGTAAGAAAATTAGCTTTACAAACAAACGTTCACCGAGCCACTGCATACCGCGCCTTGCACTCGGTCAACGACACTCTGTCATTTCTCCAAGAAGTTTTCGGTGATCGGCTAATTACAAATGGACTATGGCCTCCACGCAGTCCAGACCTGTCACCGCCCGATTTCTTATTGTGGGGCTATTTGAAAAATCGCGTGATCCTTGAACCGGTAGCCTCGATTACTGAACTGAAAACTCACATTACGGAAGAGATAAACGCTATCACACCAAACACGTTACAGAATGTGTCTGGAAACCTCCTCAAACGGGCCCAGATATGTAAAGATGAAGACGGCAGTTACTTCCAACACCTTTTTTAGTCGCTTAAGCACTTCTGTAAAATAAAAATTAATGTTTGTACATTGTTCTATTTTGGGGGTTGCAAAATAAATGAGACACTCTGTATATTATTCCTGAAGTCAACAGCCCTTTTCCTATTCAGAAACGAAACACAGAACGTTGGACACTTACTTTTCGTTAAGACAAGTTGTTTGACTAAAACTAGAATTAATTAAAATTAATGAAAATATGTATCAGGAAATAATCTTAAAGATTGCAGCATAAAAGACTCGCACTGATAATTTCTTATTTCTTTAAATTTCTTAAATTCGTAGATAAGAACTGTAGACCTAATAGTGAAATGAAAACATTTTATGTCTATTACAAAAACCATAATTTTCGAGATACATATTTATTATTTCTTAAAACGACTCGAAGATTTTATGAAATATACTATAAAAATATTTGTATTTATATGTATTAGACATACATTCAATCAATAATTCAACATCTGAAACTCGCTAAAAATACTAACTTCTCAGAATTAATTCGATGATTCTCAAAAACCTGAGGCGGTTCTTGTCGATCATAAGTTTAAAAGTAAACCGAAAATGATATTTCCTCAATAAACTTTCCTAAATATGATATCTGCTATACACGTTGAAAACAAAAAACTGATTATTTTGTGTAAATGAAGTTGATAACTAGGCATGAATGTCATAAGTAATTACTTGAATAACATAATATTGAAAAAGGTAATTGTAATCACTGAATTTCGAAGATGTCTGATTACAGATTAATTTTTATCATTTCTTAACATACTTTATATCTTTTTATTTACGTTAAGATCGCTACTTAAAGTTCAATAAAATTTATTTTTTATGCATATTGTTCAAAATAGTTTATTCGTATTATGCTATAATTTTATATATATAAGAGTCTCATAAAATCTTTATTGAGAGTAACATATTAGGTCTACTATAAAAATATAAATATATAAAAATGTATAATGTATAATGTTTATATATATATAAACACCTCAATCATAGAAGCAAATTACGATTATGTTGTGAATACGGATTATGGAAAATTCTTCATTAGTGACTATAAATTTTATTTGTTGAAAAGAAGCATAGTTTTAATTATTGTATGCGTTGAACACAAATCATGAAAAACTGACCTATTTTAAAAGTTAAATACCATATAACGGATTTCAGAGATACTTGAACCGACAAATAGTTGCTTGTGGGGCGTAACTTCAGCATATGTTATTTGGTAACAGCATTTTTAAGGCAGCATATTTATAAAGCTGAAAATGAAAGAAATATTAACTTCGAAAGCTATTCCTAAAATTTGGAAATTTAAAGTATACTTACTTTTTATTATGTACATACATTACAATTGTGAGCTTTTGGAGAATATTTCAAACAAAAGTACGCTTACACTTAGAAATTATTTATTTATATTTATCACTCTTAAGCATAAGTGAAATCGCGCAATAACGCATTTTTTTCAATGTTTATGATTTATATTACAAATTTTTATCTCCATTTCTAAAAGGCAGAACTCCAAAAAAGGATAACTATATAAAACGAACTATATTTTAGACATAGCTATTTCAAGATGTTTAAACTATCCAAAGAATGTATTGTTATAAATGCTATCATATATCCAAAATGTATCATTGCTTGCGATCTTATTCTACATATCGCAATGCACTAATGACGATAGAGTTCTTATTGTTAGAGATATTTTTCTAATTATAAATACACTAATTTTATTTTTTACTTTTTAAAATGAAAATAAGATTTTCTTGAACGTGACAACATAAAAAGTTTCATTTTATTTCTCAAAACATTTCTTCATAAAAATTTTAAAATCTTACATTTTATTCAAATATTTGTATACATATATGTGAATTTGTTATCTTGTTGTGTAGAAAAAAGTATTTTTATTAAAGAAAAAAAAATCTATAAATTTATTTGATACAGAAAACGTTTTACTTGAAACATCAGCTTTGATACTATAATGAATATTTATTAGTTTATTTTTCAAATATATGCCATTTGCTTTGTATATTTTATTTTATAAAACTTTCGTCGAATAATTTTAATGTCATGATAAATCAACTCTATAAATAATGCAACACGTGCATAGTTTTAAAAATATTTCTCTTTGACTTTAATTTGGTAATTTGAAAAAGAGTTTGACAGATCTTTCAAATTCTACGCTAGAAGGAAAAGTAAAAATGAATATCTTATGCCCTGAAACCTTTTTTTTAAATTTTATTAGTGATGACGAAAGCAAAAGTCACAATATTCTGCTTTCGATACTATTTAGGGATTTGTATGCATATGCTTGATGAATTCTTAAGAATGTTTTAAAATATAAACAAGTGTTAAGTTTTAAATTGCATAAGAATTTTGATTTATTTTTTTTATTAAAGTGTTGATTGGTAAAAATCATTAAAAATTGATTGTATGTATTAAATTGTTTTTATTGTAACGAAAAGTCAAATCGTCATATTAAGGTTACAGTTCACCTTCAAAGATGTTAAAATTTCATTTTTATTTCATTTTTTATATTAATTGAAAACCCAATTTATTCTGAACGATTTGGTACCCCCTCTTTTTGTTCTAAAATAATTACATGGGAAGTCATTAAAATAATTCTGAACACCCAAACAGCTATTTTTGTTAAATTTTAAATGTCTTGAGAGATTAAACATTATACCATTAATTACATTTAGTTACTATATAACCATTTGTCTCTACCCTCCCGTATTTATATTTATCTAAGTTATATAAATTATAAATATTAAATTATATATATATAAAATATAGCCGATGATCCAAACCCTCTCTTAATTTAGTAAATTATGCATATAATGTCCCCCCCTGTAGGAATAAGCAACTCTAGAATATTTAGTTTCAATTAAAATTGTCGTAGTGTAGAACTATAGGTAAATTAAGATAAAAAACCGAGTAAAGTAATAGTAATTAAAGTATAAAAGTAGCACTTAGTTTATAGTATTAAAAGTGTTATAAAATGTCTAACACCATTCCTTTTCAGATGCGGCGATCATGTACGCAAATGGCGACCGGTGCATGTAAAATCCGTCGTGGGTGTAAAGTCCTCCAAGTTACCTGTGAATTACACATCTAGGGGTGCCTAGTCTGGTGAAGGTCTCGTCACCAGATCAAGGTTCTAAATTACGAGACCAACTCGAGTAGCGATGGCATAACGTATGGATGAGCGATGCAGCGAGGATATAGTAAATATCCCAGCATCTCACATTCGTCCGGCATGACTTCGCTATACTATGCAGTGCTGAACTGCCTCATCAAAAATCAATTAGCAACCGGCCAACTAAGAAAAAGCAATTAAAGCAACAAGACGCACTGAAGCAACGTCGGCCTATAGATTTAACAAACACATCTTCGCCAAGCGGAGAGCAGGCGAATCCTCGCCCCATTGCCAGGTATCAACTCGTTAAACTAGACAAAAGCCTGGCAGGTAGGAACCTGGTCAGCGGTCTAAAAAAATGTCCTCAGAGATTCTGGAGCAATCACGATGCAGTAATAAGCTTTCCATGATATATATATATATATATATATATATATATATATAAATAATAGCATATTTTCCCATGATTTTAATATCACGAATTTTACACAAGAATGAAGTAGATTTACACTACTACTTCTATCCATTCGCTTATTTTCTTTACATTTATTGCTTCATTTCAACCGCTTGTGACTTTTTTCGTTATCGTGTGCTTATATCGTCACTTGATTCTAAAAGTAATTTTTAAGAACTGTATTACATGTGCTCAAATAACTACAATTTCGATTATTTTCATAAGATGTCAACGTCTGTTAGAAACATTGAATATAAACGTACATTCGGACAACGCGCTAAGAAGCGAAAATTTAGAAGAAATCACTTCACTCAACCCGATTGAATATTATGAAATTCCTCGGCTTCCATGTTAGTCGTCGTATGCGGTAGATACTGCTACGAAAATTGATGCTAAACGATTAAAGAAATAAATTTAAATTTAGATGTGTAATACCGATGCTCAACACCTCAAAATTAGAATAACTGGAGGAAAGGGAAGGTCGTGTCTATGAAGCAAGAATGTCTATAACCAACAGTTATATTTCTGCTTATTGTCAGTATATGAATTTTATTTCAACTTATTGACATATGAAGGGAATATATTTAATAATATGTTTATATATATATATTACATAATAATAGCATCTTTTTCCTTACATTGTACTGGCGAGTCCCTCCTGGTGGTCCTGTCTCGGCCCTTTAAGTGGGGAAGATGACCGGGAGCCAAGCATTGCGCAATTCTGCGTCGGGTTGTTCCCACTCGGCTCCTTAAGCGGAGAAGAGGACAGGACTCTCGACACAGTAGGATACTCGTCGACACGACGGTGACAGGAGACGGACGGACAACCACCTCACCGTGGTCCGCCAGTGGAAAAGGGACGTCCGAAAAAGCCGGGGATGCTACAAAGACCCGTAGTGGGCCTGCGGGTCTGGGTCCCCCCCCCCTCAGAAGTGCGGGTTCTCCGCGGCGTGAGGACTCGGGCAATGCTCGGAAACTCCTCCGTAGCTGGTAGAAGGACGTTCCGTAGGTCAATCCCAGTTGCTCTAGCAGGGGCCCCCTCTAGGGGGAGTCCCACTTCCCCTTGCGTCGAGGTAGGGGGACGCTGGACAAAGGCAAGCAAACGGTAGCTGGACCGTCTCCATAAATTTATCCGAGGAATTGACGGTGGTGAGATCGATCTTTGTAGAGTACGATGCATGGTGACTCTATTGTGACACTGGTTGGTGGGAGATGTGGCGTGCAGCAACCATTTGCATTGTGCCGGTAGAGTGTAGTTACCGGCATGTGGGCATACACGCATGGTCCGCAAGCACCACGTCATCCGATGCAGCTGAAGCAGTTGTGTGCCGACCTCAATGGTTGAGCAGCGCAGTAGGTGCCCAAAACCAAGTGGGGCTACAGTCCGAAGGCGGCCCCTCAGGTCGCTGTGGACAAAGCCAATCTTGATGGGGGCATCACCCACTTCTTGTGTTGTCTTACTACGAGGAACCGGGCGGGTGGCTCGCCGATTACCGCGGCGATTGACTCCTCGAGTCGAAAACCAATCCAGCGTGTCTTTGCGTAATCGGAACTTTCCGTGTCCAATGCATGGATGAGCTGGAGTCTTCACCTAATTTTCAAGCTTATAATCTTGACCGGGTCCGCTTCTTTAGCGTGCTCGTAGAAATTTTCCAGGCCCTACGGAGTCCGGTAGTGGTCCTTTTTTTTCTACTGTTGTTGCTGTTGTGTTTTTGTTTTGGGCTGTGTTTGTGTTGTGTTGTTGTTACATGTGAATAAAATACTCTCAATGAAGTCGATCAGAGACCTCCGGTATTTCGCCGCGGGGCTCCCTGAAAGCAGAGCCATTGGGAGGGAACAACCCTAGCCAAGGCGTGTCTATGCGTCAGGGACCGATTTTCTTCGTGGTCCCGGGTTGGCGAGAAGCTACTCCTACCGCGTAAGCGGTAACCGTGGAAAAAGAACTAGTTCTTTCCTACTTCCCTATGACTTGACGATCGGACGCGCGGGAAAGCAAATGCCGTCAGGGGAACTCGGCATTATGGCCTAGGACCAGGTTTCGCTCATGGAGTTCCGGCGACGAAGCCGTCGGGTATTCATCAGATGTCGATTCATCAGGTTTCTTCGTGGAGGACTCCTCTAATTATGGGATCCTCCGCATATTGTAACGACTTTTGTCGTCACCTCATGGGTTCAATCAGAGTGATGCGCAGGTAGCGGTGATCCAACCGGTCACAACGCATACGGAAGGCCTCTCGTGGTCGTACGTGTTATATGTCCCTCATTACATGGGTTCGACGGTTGACGTGCTGACGTGCGCCCTGCAGGCGCCTGAAGGCGCAGCTCAGTTTTGCCGTAAGTTGTACCGACGGCCCTCTGCTGGTGGTCTTGACTGAGCCTCTTCAGTGGGGAAGAGGACCGGACTCTTGAGATAATGAGATTTTCTTCGATACGACGGGAGCAGGAGACGGACGGACCTCCATCTTACCGTGGTGCGCCGGTACAAAAGGGACGTCCGAAAGTCAGGGACGCTACTAAGACTAGTATTAATGGGACTGCGAGTCTGGGTCCCCCTTCGCAAGCGCGGGTTCTCCGCGGCGCAAGGACTCGGCCAATGTTCGGAGCCTCCTCCGCAGGTGGTGGAAGGACGTCCTGTATGCTAATCCCAGTTGCTCAAGCTGGCCCCTCGCCCTGCGTCGACGTAGGTGACGCTAGACAACTGCTGGGGAACGGAGGCTGGACAGTCTCAAAAACTTTATCCGAGGATTTGACGGCGGCGAGATCGATCTCCTTCCGGCACGATGTGTGGTAACTCGATTCTGACGCTGGCCAGCGGGAGATGTGGCATCTAGCAAGCGTCTGCGTTGAGCCAGTCGTAGAGTGTAGTTACTGGCATGCGGGCTAGTCGGAGCCGCATGGTGTGCAACCACCATGTCATCCTCTGCAGCTGGAGCAGTTGTGTGCCGACCTCAATGTTTGAGCAGCGGAGGAGGTGTCCAAAACCAAGTGGGGCTTCAGTCCGAAGGCGACCCCTCAGGTTGCTTTGGACAAAGCCAATCTTGGTGGGAGGATCATCCACTTCGAAAGCAATTTTTTAGAAATAAGTTTTTTTCACAATATAACTACTCAGATTTGACTAATGAATATTTTTTGCTCAGAATATAGAGTAAAAGAGGATATTTTAAGCAAAACTTATCAAAAGTTTTGAGGCTAAATTTGATGTGTTGTATCCTCAAGTTACCGGTGGGCTCCTCCTGGTGGACCTGATTTGGCCCCTTCAGTGGGGAAGATGACCGGGAGCAAGGTACTGCGAGACTCTCCGTTGGGTTGTTCCAACTCTGCCCCTTCAGTGGGGAAGAGGACCGGACTCCCGACATTGTGAGATGTTCTTCGACACGACGGGAGCAGCAGGAAGACGGTCTTCTACCTTACCGTGGCGCGCCAGTACAAAAGGGACATCCGAAAAAACGGGAGCACGACTAAGACCCGTTGAAATGGGCCTGCGGTTCTGGGTTCTTCTTCGTAAGCGCGGTTTCTCCGCGGCGCGAGGACTCGGCCAATCTTCGCAGCCTCCTCCGTAGGTGGTGGAAGGACATCCCGAAGGCCAATCCCAGTTGCTCGAGCGAGACCTTTGCATCGCGTCAAGATCAGTGAAGGCTGGGCAAAGGCTAGCGATCAGTGGCCGGATCGTCTCAAAACATTATCCGAGGAATTGACGGCAGCGAGATCGAACTTTGTAGAGCACGATGCCTGGTGACTCTATTGTGACATTGGTTGGTGGGAGATGCGGCGTGCAGCAACTATTTGCACCGTACCGGTAGAGTGTAGGTACCGGCATGTGGGCATGCACGCATGGTCCACAACCATCACGTCATCCGATGCAACTGAAGCAGTTGTGTGCCGATCTCAATGGAAGTGACCAAAACCAAGTGGGGCTACAGTCCGAAGGCGAATCTTCAGGTCGCTGTGGACAAAGTCAATATTGGTGGGGGGATTACCCACGTCTTGTGTTGTCTGACTACGAGGGCCGGTGGCTCGCCGACTGACGCGGCGGGGATCAAGCCAAAACTCAATACTCGGGTCGAAAACCAGTCCAGTGTTTCTATGCGTAAGCGGAGTTTGCCTTGCTCGATGGTTGGATTAGCGGGAGTCTTCATATTACTTTCTATCTACTAAACTCGACCGGGACCGCTTCTTTAGCGTTCTTGAAGGTGTTTTCCATGCTCTTCAGAGTCCGGTAGTGGTCTTAAACTAACTTTCTGTTTTTTAACATTAGTTGTGTTTTTGTTCTGTGTTTGTGTTTGTGTTGTGTTGTTTTTTACTCGGGCATGATCCTCTCAATGGAGTCGATCGGGAACCTACTGCATTCTGACTGTAGGGCTTGCCGAATGCAAATCCATTGAGGGGGGGGACAACCCTAGCCAAGGCGTGTCTCTGCGTCAGGGACTAGCTTTCCCGTGTATGCAAGAGTACACGTGTTCGTTTTCCCGTGTACGCTAGTCCCATGTATGCAAGAGGGCTCTCCCGCTCACCGCGGCCAATAAACTAGTCGTTTCCTCTTTCTCTATTACTCGACTATCGGAAGCCGCGGCAAAGCAAGGGTCGTTGGGGGAGCTCGACATATAACCAAGGACCCGGTGACCCTCATGGGGTTCGGGCTACGAAGCCGTCGGGTGTTCTCTGGCGATTCATCCGGTGTCTTCGTGGTCCATTTATGTTTGGTTTAAAAAAATCTAGCTCTGAGCGGTCGGCTAGTAATTTAAAATTTCTAAACATCACACAATTTCAATTTTTACAACCTCGAATACACAAAAATGTCGTTTTAGAAGTATTTTTTTGAAAACTGTATCTTATTGTAGTGATTTTTTATAGTTTTTAAAATATTCTTCAAACATGAACTTTTTAAATCTCTCTCAAAAACCCGAACCATGTTCATATTGCATTCATTTCATTTAAAATATAAACCTCTCATTTCTTTTATTTAAAAGCCATAAATCTAAAATACATGCATTTCACTAATTTCTTTTAAAATACTAAAAGGACAATAAAATAGGAAGATATAATACCATAAATCAAAACATTTTATTTCAAGATCAAAGAATTATTTCTAATTTTCACACGCGATATATTAAAGTTGCTATTAATGATTATAAAAAAGCTATTTGCGAGATTTGTGTCAAATCTCTACTACTCAGTTATTACTGGTACTTTTCTTTCAAATTGTAAAAAGAACAAAACAGATTTATTTTCCAGTTTGTTTAAATTGATATGTGTTTTATTGTACTTTAGTGCGTGCGTAAATTTGTTGCTCCTTGTGCTCTAATTCGGTTGTTTACGGAAATTTTCTGCCGGTGAAAATGTCTGCACTAAACATTTGTGACGGATGCACTTTAATTGAGCTTTTTTATCTATTTTTTTAATAATTTTCAAACGATTTATAATATATTCTTAAAAATATGCCAGTTTGTTTGGTACTGTCATTGATATTGTCTGTGAAAATTAGAACGAAATCCGTTAAATATTTTTTTAGTTGTGCTTAACGAAAGATTTTAACATCTGTCGTAGCTATATATGCGGGAAAGTAAAATTGCGCTGTGTCTTTGTTTTACGCAACAATTACGTTTATCTTCAAAATTCCACAAATTATTTTATTGTCACATATTTATAATTTTTCAAAACGATACATTAAAAGTTAATATTTTCTATTGATATTTTTTAATACTTTATGATGGATTATGCTTCAGGAAAGATATATCAGTAGCTTTCGGTTGCAAGCAATTACGAAGTCTCTTTTTATAAAAACCACTACAGAATGAGAAATTTCATATTTCCTTATTTATCTTAATGAATAATTTTGAGATCCAACAAAATCTATTCGAAATTATAAATGACAGAAATATAATGAAATTTTGCCATTACAAAATGGTTGATTCTATTTTCGACTTTTTTGCTGTTTTGAGTTCAAAATGCTATTTTATTACTTAATTTTTCACTCAATAAAATCACGAAATTACTCAAATTGAAATTCAAGAAATATCACTAATTAGTTACCTGTGAACTCATTGTTTCATAAAATACAGACATCCCTAATTATTTAGTAACATAATTCACCACTATGCACTATATGGTACCTGTCACCCTATATGGTACATGCGAACATTTCGTTTTATAAAATTCAGAAATCTCTAGTTATTTATGAACGCAGTTCCCCACAATACAGTATACGGTACATGTCATACTATATGGTATCTGTGAACTCTACGTTTCATAAAATACAGACCTCTCTACACTGTAAAAAATGACAAATGTTTCTTAATCTACAAAAATATAATATATTCCCGAATAAGTTTATAAAATAAACTCATCCTTGTCAACAATGGTTCTGAAAAGTGTTTCTTTAGCTTTAGAAACCTCAGACATCCATGGCATTTCGAGATTTAAAGAATCATTTAGAAAAACAAAATTACTTTTGCTGCTCCTAATCTTCGAAACGTTTACGAGCAGCTTCTAAAGTGTATTAATCAGTTTTCTAAGCCGGGAATATAGTTTTTTCCGATGCTATCCATTCTCAAGTAAATAATTTCATGTTCAACAAATATGTTTAACAGACAAACATGCAAAATGAACAGTGTTAACGTTAACATTAAAATTAAGATTATTTCTTTACTCTTTCGTACATAAATTAACTTATGCAGCTGAACACTTTTACTTGAAAATGGTAGACATTCGAAAAACAGGTATTCCAGGATGAGGAAACTGATTAATACACTATAAAACCTATTCGGAAACGTTTCTGAAAAATACGGGCAGCGAAAAATACTTTACTTTTATAAATAATTCTTTAAATTTTGGAAATGTATTGGTTTTTGGGGGTTCAAAAGACAATGGAAGACGCTATTCGGAATTTCGGCTAACTCAGAAGATTATATTATATTTCCGTTCATGGTTATAGTATATTTTCATAAAATAAGAAACATTGGTCATTTTTTACAGTGTAGGTATTTAGTAACACAATTCACCATCCCGATTGTTAGCCTGTTCTCGAAAACAATTCAGAAAGGGAAAAATTATCCCTCTTTTGGATGAGATTTAAGGAAAAATCACCACTGTTTGTCGTTGTAAAGATGATAACTGTCAATTTCGTCAAGAGTTGAAAATGACAAAAACATCGGTTCAGGTGACTTTACAGTTGAGTTAGGAAGTGTTTGTCATCTGATTTTCATTATGTCATGAATTAAAAACGTTTCTATTTCGTCACCATTATGACTGTGATCATTGTAATCTCGCACTGACGTCATATTGACGGGATGTGTCGTTAGGGAGTATATCTCTATTCTGATAATAAGTAACCACTGGAAATGATTTTTTCGAGTTCGGAGGTTTTTCTAGGCTAATATTAAAAAAAATCTATTCAATATAAAAATATATAAATTGGTAATTTTATAGAGAAATGTTCGATAAATACGCTGAAGCAGACAGTTTTTAAATCGGAGAATCGTTTTCAGAGATATTCAATATTGAAATCAGCCAAAATACTGCTGTTAAAGAAAGTTTTACAGGAACAAAAACTATAGTAATAATTTAACCATAACTTGAAAGTATGTAGTTGACAATCTTCAGGTGTACAATGTGCAACTACTTTTTTAATCTGACTACCTTTTTGAGGTTTTCTTTTTAATTTTTATTCAACTTTACATTATTTCGATGGAGATTTATTTCATATTTCGAAAAGGTCCTTTTTTAAATTGTTGCCAATTTGTAAAATCGCACACATAAATATTCCTTTACAATTAAAAAATGTACTTACACGTGACTATTAAAAACAGAAATAAAACTTTAAAATAATAATTAAATGATGGCATGTGTTAAGCAGTAAATGGGGAAAATAATATCATAAAAATGTACTTGCGCGTAAATATTAAAAAGATAAATAAAACTGGAAATAATAATTAAATTATTACGCTTTGAAAGTAGTAAGTGCGTAAAATACGCCATACTTAAAATGCTTAATAATATATCGAAACAGTTTCAATTTAAAAATATATTTACATGAGAGCTTCATTTATTTCGTCAAAATCTTTTGCATATTGCTGCAAATTGACATTGTTTACTTAGCTTTTTATATAAGTTCATTTTTAAATGTTTAACCGATCTTATTTAATCAATCGCAAAAATAGTTGTTAGTTGTTTCGACAGCAGTTAATTCGGCCTTAAAATTCCTCAGTGAAAGGGAAATGAATGAAAAACCGATTACAAGAGATCGCCACTGGTCGTCTAATTATAATTCAATCTTCTGTAATCGTTTTAGAGTAATCGTTTTCAAATTAACGTGTTTTTAGAGTTTGCGAAACGAGATTGGCGAGCGTATTTCATAGGGGGCAGCGCCCCATATTAATAGAAATTAATGTTAATAAAATATTCAAAGGAATAGAGTAAAGGAAATCTCTTTACGAACAAAAGAACTCAAAGATTGTTTGTATATTTATTTTATCTTCCAAAAATTTTCATAATTATAAAACAGTTGTTTTTTTTTTGCATGCCATTTATTGAGCCGTATACAGAAATTTATATTTAGTATGCTTTCCAAATTAATTAACAAAAAATTAGTATTTACGCGACATTAATTTGATTTTATATTATTTGTAATCCTCTTTAATAAAAAGCTATGCGTTTCTGACGACTGGGATTTTCGATAATCGTTGCCACAGATTAAACTCGGAAAATGAAACATTTGAATTACTGAAAAAATTAATAGCTCGAAAAGTATTAGTCAGAAATTTGATAGATAAACTGCGTTAGAAAGGTAAAAAATTGTATTTTTCTTGATATAAATTTCAAATCTAATGATTATGCCATTTTTCAAATATTGAACTTCGAAAATTACCAAATTTTCAATGGAGTACCATAGCGAAATCTTCACGCGTAAAAAAGATAATGGTAACGGCCATGTGTGCGCCATGTGTCCTGACGTATACTGCCTATAGCACGAGTCACAAATTATAGTAGTCTTACTATTCTGTTAAAATATAAAAGTAAATTATAATGCCACGAGTGCAGGATTTTTATTTAATCTCTATAATAAAACCGTAAGTCATGTGACTGTCATCAACAGTTCCGGATGCCCGCTTCACTTTTTCATATGCCAGGCGGCCATTTTTATTCAAAATTATTTTTTCGAATAAAACTGCCTAAAAGTTACATTTTTAGAAAGATCGTTCAAAAAAATTAATATTTGAGAGATGATTTACGTTCAATTATGTATACATTCTGTAATAACTTCAGTTTAAATTAGGTTCGCAGTTCAAATTCTCTATCCATGAAAGTAAACAACAGCAACAACAACAAAAAAAAGATTCATTCGTTGTGAACGTTTAAAATATTAAACCATGAATTTTTGGACCGCTGCCTGGTGTAAAAAAAAAATAATCCGCACCAATAAGACAGTTAATGTTTACCATAATTCTGTTCTATACAACTCAACTTCCTTCTGGATCTTTTCTTGACGTAAGTTGAACTCATGTAATAATATTTAATGGATCAAATTTCGAAACGAATTGTCAGCTTTTATTTTTCACGTGTGCAAATTAGAAACGATACTTTAATTTTGAAATCAAATGTTTATGATATTTTTTCTTATTTATCTATTTTCTATTTTAAAGAAAAATGTGAACGTCATGTATTTTAAATTGGAACAGCTGTCACGGACGCACCGGGGTTGGCGCGAATTTTGTTTTGTGCCATTTTGACGAGAAAATCCCATCTTCAGGTACCTATTAGAAATTACTAAAACAGCATGTACTTTTATTTTACTATGAAATAGTTTATTTTATATTAAAAAACGGTACTTTTCGGTTAGCCGGGCGCCAGTGAAATGTATATATCTATATATACATATATATGTATACATACACACATATATGTATGTGTATATTTATGTGTGTGTATGTATATATAGATATATTCATTTCACAGGCACCCGGCTAACCAAAAATTACCTAAAAAACACACAATTTTATTATAAAACACACACAATGGTTAATTTATTATAAAGTGGGTTAAGCGATTTTTGGCAAGAAAGATGAAATACATAACAACAAAAAATATGCGAAATGCTACCACGATCGCAATAGTTCTTGATTTGTCTATTAGATTTTTCCGGTTTGGCGAAGGATTAAGGAAAAAAATAAATTATGAATAAAAATAATTTGTTACAATGCTTAACATACATTTAAGGGCGACCAAGCTGGTCGCCAGTGGCGGCTAGTTTTAATATAATCATCTTAGAAAAAGATTTTGCAATTTTTTTTCCAATGGACTAATAAATTGGCCAATACTGTATATTTCTTTGAGTTTAAAAAAGGAAAGGTGGGGAAGAGCTTAATATTATTTAAGTTTCCTCAGGAACTTTTGGTCAGAATTGAAAGTTTAATATATCAAAACGTCCGAAATTAAATCGACATTAAATCGGAAATAACTATAACGACTGTCCTTCAGTTCGTTTGGATAGATTTTCATTAAAAAATATAAAATCATTCAATATTGATTTTAGGTACTTTTAAGGTTACTATCACGAGCCCGGGCAACGCTGGGCATGTCACCTAGTAGTATTCATATGCTCTGTCATGCCTCTAAACACAATAATTAAATAAACACTGTTTTAAGAGTCTTTCAGCTTTTAAACATTTCATAATAATTTATTATGTGTTCTAGCAACCTTTATTAAAAAATTAGTTAATATATTTTATCTAAATTTATATTCGTGTAATTTATTTTAAATTTATTTCTTTGTTATTATCTGAATTAATTTCCTTAAACAGCAGTTTAATCTCAATTAATAAAAATTCTTAAAAAAAAAAAAAAAAAAAATTACATTCATTTTTGAACTTAAATTTTTACATTATATTTATTATTGGGAATAAAAAGTTTTATTTTGTTTGTTTGATTTTATGTTTCCGAATTATCACCTATAAATCACGCCCCGTTCACTATATACTTAATTTGAACTGATTATTTGTATAAAAAAATTACAGTGAAAAATATTTTAATTGTATTATGATAAATTCAGCTACATTCAAAGGCATTCATTAAGTTTTACTCTTGCACAAATTGATTAAAGTACGTCTCTTTATCTTTTTTTTATTGTTTTACTTACCCATCATACGTAGTATAGGGTAAGTCTTGCAATCGTTTTAAAAATCGAAAATAATTTTTTGACGGATTTACACGTTTCAGACACTGGAGATTCCGAAAAAAAAATATTTTTAGAGAACAAATTTATTGAATTGTCTGTGTGTGTATCTCTGTTGTGTATGTAAACGCTTTATGTCCCAAACAATTTGAGATAAAGACTGGAAATTTGATATGCACTTAGTATGTAATAATGGGAAGAAGTTTATTGAATTTCAGTAACCTCGATTACCGGAACTATTTTTTTCGGACTCTTGAAATATTCGTTCTGATAAAAAGTATATAAATTTTTTCGAAATTGTTTGTTTTAAGGAGTGAATATAAAAAAAACAATAAAAAACATAAATTTTTCATAAAAAAATAAAGTCGATCGAATAATTAGTTGCCGAGATATCTGTAATCATATTTTCCATACTCTTCGATTTTTCGTGACCCTGTATTTCATTCAAATTTCAATTCAAACATATATTTTAATTGGAAATGAGACGCTTAATCCGACGCAGTAAACTGTTAGTTAATATGACTATAATTTTTGGAGTTATAAGGATATTTCTCTTACGCAATTCAGTAATAGAGCATTTAAAGTTTATGACGTCATCAAGCCACGATTTTATTCGAATTGCAATGCATTGTTTAAGTAGTTCACTCATGTTTTATTTTCATATTTTATATTATGCATATCCATGATGGGTAAGTATTACGATTGCGCACAAGGACTAATTTTTAGCTTGCAGGTATTAATATGCCTAATTGTCAAGGCACCGAAGTTTCTTACTTTGATCGAGATTCAAAATCGATTGATTAGCTGCAAAGAGCATATGAGCAAAGCAAAAAAACTTTAAATTTTGCGATATTGGAAAAAAAAAATTAATTAAAATGAATAGATGTATGTTTTGGTGGAATTTCCGAAATTATTTAAAAGTTTCATTTCACAATTGAATCTATTTGGACACTACACTGTTAACTAGTATTAAAAAAAAAAACACAAATTGCACAACTTGTGCTTATTAGTTGCTAAAATCAGTGTAAAAATTGTTTTAAACTCATAAAAGAGCTAAAATCCTACATGTTTCGGCTTTAAACTTAAAGCCATCATCGGGGAAGAGGAACAACACAAACGACTACTGATCTTTTTCATTTCATTTAAACATAATTCTTCCATCTATTCTTCGCTAGTATAATAGAAAAGAATGTTGGAAAGTTATATACTGTGATAGTATAAAAAAAAAAAAAACGTTGCCAACACATATATAATAACTACATAAACATATAAATATTGTTTGTATATCTATTTTATCGCTCCAGTATTTAGTCATTTACGAAACAAAGACTTTTTCTCATAAGTCATTTAATGAGTAGTGTAAAAGAAGTTATATTGTGTTACGCTTTTTGAATTAATTGACAAAGAAAATCTTTACGGAACATTAATTTGATTTTTCATTGTTTCTATTAAATTTAATACGCGCTGTCATGTTCTTAATTACTAAAGTAGGCTTCTAAATATTGAAGTGAAATAAACACTGTAACAAAGCTTTTCAAATAGTTTCAAACAACTTACAAGAATCAGTATTTTGTGTTCTTGTATTCTTTGAAAATATACTGCGAAACTGTTTAAAACTGTTTTATTTGAATTTACGCTTCAGTAATGTATTTTAAATAAACTTTTTGTTATTTAAAAAAATAAAATACATCAAGCAAATTAAAATATTCTTTATAGTATCGTTTTTAAAGAAATCAGACTATAATCTCGTAATATAAAGCAGTGCATTCTAGTTATTATTATGAATTAAATGTTTGCTTTGATATTTTTATTATATTTCGAAAACCCCACAATAAATCATATTCTCAAAGCTGCATGCTAATTATACGTATAACAAACGGTCTTCATCCGTCTAGGCAGTCGCTTGGGGAGCGAGGAGGGGAGGGGGATATGCTTCCTGCAGCATATTGAATTTTGAAGTGCATTTTACATCTAAATTGAAAATAAATAAATAAAATATTTTCTAAATTATACAAAAATAACTAATAAAAATAACAAAAAAGCACGTAAATAACGATTTCGCGACATAAATAATAAAATGTGTTCATGAGCCCCCTGACAAATTTTAAAGAGGTCTTAAAAATTCCATTAATAAATAAAATTACAAAATTAAGTGGAATATTGGTTTCAAGGCAAAATACAGTAATTCAAAATGTATTTCTGTAGAGATTACATTAAAAAAATATCAATAAAAATATCTTCTGCAAAAACAACGCTCTCCTCCCTCCACTTTTGCCTTAATTCACTCTGGTGTATTAGAGAAAAATAATGAATAATATACGGTAGTAATCTAAATAGTTTCTATATTATACAAAAATAACTAATAAAAATAACAAAAAAGCACGTAAATAACGATTTCGATAGTATACTTTCGTTAAGTATAATTTCGTTATAAATAATTTAAATAAAATATAATTTCGTTAAGTATAAATTCGATAGTATAATTTCGTTAAGTTGGCCAAAATCTTTTTTATTTATCATAGTTGAAATATATATTTATTTTCTTTTTCAAACCGTTTGGCATTTCTAATAATAAAGTTTCTTGGGTACTTTTCTGTTATAACAACACCATTGTCGCCAATCGTAATAGTTGGCGCCAAGTGAAACATTAGAAAAAAAAGTAACGTTGTTGTTGCAAAAGTAGGGAATTGCTATGGTGTCTGTATAACGGGAAAATATAGTTTCGTGTTTTTTACATATATACACAGAATGCGATAAATAATATTTTTCTTATAAAAATTAAAAACAATTTTTCCTTCATTTCAACGAAAAAGGTCTTTCCGTTAATTTCAAGAAACTTTATTAAGTATATAACATCTCAAAATTACACACTTGTACGAAGTGTTGTATTATATCAATACATATATATATATATACTTAAAAGTAAAGAACAGATAAATATTAGATTAGACGATAAAATAATAAAATAAAACTCAATTTAAACTGCAGGCATGGAATTGTAAAGGTCTGTTAGCAATGGAGCAAACATTTCATTTTTTGAATAAAGACGTCCACACATGAACTCTATTACATAGGATTGTAAATAATCGTGAACAGTGGCACGTTGTCTTTTATTACGCCAGTTTCCGGGGTTCCGTAATCTCTCAACAGATTGGGTAAGACATCCAGTCTTATGGTCAGCAAATTTATATATGTGATTTACTGCAAATGTCCGTAGGCGATATTTCGGAAAAAACTTTCGTTATGCATAATTCCACAGCTCTGAAACAATTTTATTGCAGATTCCCCATCATTAGGCAGTTGCCAAATGGCACAATCTATCTCAGCGCAGCGAAAAATGTAAGTTATAACTTAATAAAAATATTTTCGATTGCGTGGTTAGGATAAAATAAAAAAAAATGATTCACGTTCAATAAATTGCGAGTCACAGTGTTTGACACTGTGTGCAATAAATATCCTTTGCACGACCAAATTTGATATAAATGGCGCATAAACATACATTTTGCTATGGTGTTTGTATAACGGAAAAACACAGTTTCTTGTTTTTTACACATATATATACAGAATGAGATATATAATATTTTCCATAAAAAAAATAAAAACGATTTTTGTTACATTTCAACGAAAAAGTTTTTTCCGTTAATTTCAAACAACAGTCAATGGAAATATTTTGTAATTTGTTTCCTTCCATTGGTAAAACCGATTCATTTAGATAACATTACACGTTTGAAAATAAAATCGCAAAAGAAACTATATTAAAACAGCAAAAACAAAAAAGATTGCATAACTGTATTAATGACAAACACACTTTATAATAACAAACACACTTCGTTTAAGTTGTTCTTTGAATGCCGGCCACAATACAAACTTAGGCATTTCATCGTATCATTATCAAAAATCAAATGAGTAACTTTATTACATTATGTGATGAGAAACTGAACTAAATCGAGGAAGCAGAAACAATACACATTTTCATAACACGCAATCTATGCTTTAAACAAATTTGAATCAATTCGTTAAAAAGTAAACTTGGCTTTAAACGAAAAAAATGCATACCTCTTCGTTTTATATACAAGGCTCGCATGCATAAAAAATGACTTAAATAAATATAATCAATTCGATAATCGTTTAGCAAAAACAGATGCAACCTACCAAAGTTTGGTGTATTTTAACGTTGAATGCATTCATTTTAAAGTGATTCATTTTCATTAACTGTTGTATAATCAAATTAACTGCCTTAGCTAACTAGATTATCAACAGAGATAAAAACTTTGAAAATGATTTTGCCGCAGCAATAAATTTCAGCGAACCAGTAACAGCCAATTTGCCACATAATTATCTCTTTTTCCCTTTCCATTTTAGAAATCAATACGCAAAAAAAAATTAAAAAAGAATAAAAAAAATGAAAAGAAAAAAAAACGATTTGAGTACTTTACTTCTAAAACATTAATAATAATTTCATTAGTTCATACAGGAATGACGTCAACTGTTTTTTAAGGTACCCGCACACTTTTGAAACGTCATTTTCGAAAATCATGAAATATTGATTTTTCTTTTTTGCAATAATATTAAAATACGATTTTTTATCTATCGAATTCTGCTTTAATTATGTCTGTATCTGAATTAGAACCCGAGTTATAGGCATTTAAAGTTACATCTATTACAGTTTTTGGAAGAATTTTACAACCGGAAATATCGTTCTCCAAACCGGAAGTAAACTGAAATGTGTGTTTACATTTTCTTTTTCAAGATTTAGCATTTAAATTGGATTATATGGTCAAGAAAATTCATGGAGTATATAATTAAACCTTTAAAGAATAAAAAATTATTTTTATAGAAAGAACCGCCTTTAAAAGTTATTTTTAGCTTTTTCTCAAAATGAAGTTTTTAAAATTTTTACTGTACGTAAAACATTCTATAGCAAAAAATTACGCATGAAATGCCTTGAAATTTTTTGTACTTATTTCACAAACGTTTATTGGGTCATACACGACTACAGTCAGTCTACAGTCACGATAATATATTACTTAGTTTTATATTTACACTGGTATAAGTTAAAAAGTTGCAAGAAATTTTACCAATTTTTCATTACATTAGTACTTCAAGTGCCATAGCATCTCGGATAGAGATGCTATTATAATGCGGCTTGGCTATGTCCTAGAGAAAGTTATTCGCTTTACTATGCAATTTTCAAAATGTGAATGCATTGATTTGCTTTTGAGTTATCATTTTTTTGCTCAAATGTCAATTTTTCACATAAATTTGACTATTTTACACTTAAAAAAAATTATTTCTGTATAATGTCTAAAATGTTTATATATTTCAAAGTTTTAAGTTAAAGGTATTTAGAAAAAAAATGGTATAAAGAGAAAATTTCAAAAAATTCAAAAAATCACTTCCGAAGGTATGCGGACACCTTAATCTGATTTTATCCCTTCCCTTGCAAGCGAACTACGGGCGTATTGTTCAACGTGGATTTTAGAAACGTCAAAAATCGCAATGAATTCAATTGTTTTTCAAGCGGTTTGTTTACGTTAAAAATGAAATTTTGAATGTCAATAACTTCAAATATATACATTCTAAAAAGTATCTCATCTCTCAAAACAATATATATACATTTTACAATCTGAAAAAAATTACCTTTTATGTAGTTAAATATATATATATATATATATATATATATATATATTGTGTAAAAATGGCTGCCTGGCATATGAAACGCGGAACATTTCTGTATAGTAAAGTTCATTTTTAGGGTTTCGTTCATCTCACGAAACCCTATTGCTCCCGCTCCGTTGTCTGTCTGCCACAGTCTGACAAGTTGAAACTTTGTGTATAAATCAGAATATCAGCTGTGAAGAGCTGAAAATATTAAAATTTGAAAATTTTGAATTATTTTAATAAATAGAGATAAAAAACCAAAATTCTAACAGCCTTTTCCTATTAAATTTAAACATTTTTCGTTATAGCCGATGCCAAAAATTAAAAATCAACGATAAAAATCTTTCTACAATAATTATTTTTCTATCAGACGATTTCCACGTGAAAAATAAAATAAAAAGTTTCACCAATTGAAAAAAAGTTTAATATGGAATAAAATTTATTGACGTCATAGTGGTAATAAAACATAAAACGGAAAGATTTCTCAATAATACAAGGAGTATGAGTATGTGTATGTGCACAAAACAGATTAATATCACGTCATTAGAGAATTAAAAAGAAAATCTGACGTCATATCGGAAGTTTAACGGATTTTTCAAATGTTTCAGAATAATACAAAGCGTGTATCAATATGAGTAATAGAGAATAGTAAATATATGAGTTTGATAAACATATTGAATCATGATAAAAATCCGATTGTGGAAATATTCGCATATTTTAACATTTTGAAGATGTACAACATGTTTAATTTTGAAATTATTTTTTTTAAATATCGCATTTAATCCGCATGACAGATATTACAGTGAGAGAATATAATAACGGGCTCAGACCGCTATCGGAATGATTTAGATATTCGAAAAAAAGAAAAAAAACAGACCGGTAAATTTTTACTTTATAAAAAACATGACTTTTTTTTTTTTTTTTTTTTTTTTTTTTGTTGTTGCTAAATGATATTTATTTGGATTTATCAAAGAAAGGATAAAATGTTTTGAAAGGAATATTAAACGAAACCCTTTGAGCGATCTTCGATCACACTTACCCACTTGTTAGGTATCGTCTCCGTATACGTTTAGTACAGTCACATTATTTTCTCTATCATATTTTAATTTATAATTTTTTAATAAAGATAACTAGTATGTATACTTCATACCATCAAATAATAAAGAAAGGAACTCATGTATTTAGTATTTATTTACTAATGCAAAAATTTATTTCGTTCTACAAAACATTTAAAATGAATATTTTCAAACGCACAATGTTTTGTGGGCATTTTAAAAATAACAATTATTAATGAGATCCCGAATGGGATTTTGTTACCACTTATTATATAACGACGTGCACCAGAGAAAGTTTTATCTCTTTTAGTTATCGTAGCATTGTACCTTAAATTGTACCTACATTTAGTTTTATTTAGTCATTTGTAAGCGATACTTATATATATCGTTATCATATAGCTTCAGATTTTAACTCTGACTTATATATATTTTACTTTTTTTAGTCTGTGGGCCGATTTTGAATATAGAGTACATTAACTCTTTTCCCGCCAATTATCTTAAGGGTTTTTATCAGTAAGATCACAAATACAACATTCGAATGTTAAATCTATGGGCGTAGAATGCATTCCTATTTTTTAAATATCTCATCAGGTAAGTAATATTTTAACTTATTTTTCCTCTTTACTCTTCTTAAAGTATGTCTTTTTCTTATTTCGTTGACAAAATACAGGGTTATTACACATGATCATCAGGTTTTGAAACGGTACTACGTGCGAACTAGTAAACGTATATGTTTCTATGACAACTGAAAGGAGAGGGCGAACTACAGTTTCGCGCTGCATATGTGTCTTGCACGTGTGGTTGCCATGGTTGCTGCGCGAACGTCATATTCAAAAAGGCGAGGCTAACGAAAAAGAAAGGCTACCGTGGTGCTTTACGCTTATCTATTTTTACAGACCGTAGGAGTCACGTGATGCTCGAATGCACCAATGCAGGTGTACGAAAAGAGCATCATGTCACTCTAGCGGTCTGTAAAAAATGATAAGTGGAATGTACCGCGGTAGCCTGTTTTTTTTTTTAGCTTCGCAAAATGGCGACTGGACAGCAGAAAACGTTTTGTGTACAAGAATTTTCAAAGTATGAATCGCTTATAACCGTTCAGAGAGCATTCCGGAAGGCATACAAATGCAAACTACCAACCAACAAAGCATTCTGCGCTGGTATCGAGAGTTCAAAGAAACGGGTTGTTTCTGTAAAGGCAAGAGTTCCGGACGACCAAGCGTTACTGAAGAAACAGTGAACCGAGTTAGAGAGAGTTTCATCCGTAGTCCCAAGAAATCAACAAATCGCGCAAGATTAAATCAACTTTCCATTCCAATTGTGTGGAAAATTTTGAGAAAAAGATTACGATTTAAAATTACGATCTGCCGTATCACTCAAGGAGCACATATTGAACATCTGTAGTATGGACGTTCATCTTGTATACTTTCGGCTTATTTTCATGTATAACTCATTGTTGTAACCCAATTATGTTCCGAAATAAACGCTTTGGAAACCCGATGAATATTTTGAAATAACCCTGTATTTCTAAAATATATAGTTAATTTTAGTTGATGTGTTAAAATTTACTGAGAGTTCGTCAGCTTTGCTACTACTTAAAATAATAACTGAAGCATATATTTTATGTATTTTAGAAATATTTTGTAAACTAAAAAAAAATATAGAGAGACAGCTTTAAATCAGACTACGCACACAAAACATGTTAAGAATATTAATTTTCTGATGAGATATTTTAAAAATAGGAATACATTTTGTTTACCATTAGCGAGGGAAATTTGAAATCTGACTGATCAACACCCTTACGCGAACAAAATGTTAATTTTACAGAAGAGGATTTTCTTTCTTTTCAATATTATTTTCAATTATCAATTTCATTTCTTTTTTTTTATCTTAACTACATGAGAAAGTTATTTCAAACGGGCAATATATTTTTTAAGTTGCAATAAAACAAGAACGGAAAATCATGCGTCAAGCATAGATTATGAAACACTTTCCAACACTTCCAGAAAACTGTACCGTAACTTCACCGTTAAATAAGGTGAAATAAGATAAGTAAGTAAACAGTTTAGAAAACATATAGCACATTGAAAAATACAGTTTTCGAAATTACCTTCCAGTGTCATAAAAGTAATCGAATTATTTTGTGCAGCCCTGTATATGATCCATAGATGTGGATATATAGTATGATAAAATTTTGTTCAGTTAGAATATTCATATTTAGCAATTTTCACCAATCGATGGAAATGCACTCGAAATCTTTTGTACAGCCCTGTATATTATCTGAAGACCTTTGTACACACCACCTATTAAGCTAAAAAGCAACTTAAAACTCACTTGCAGCAATTACAAAAAGTAAACGACAGTGTATCTTTTTTGCGAAGCCCTGTATATGAATTTATTTATCATCCACAATCTTCAATAGGCCTATTAAATATAGTTCAGCAGGAAAATGCGTAAACGCAATTAAAAACTACCTTTAAGCAATTCACTCCCATAGTCTGTAATACTTACGAATTCCCTTGTGTAGCCCTGTATATGTTCAATCGAGTTTATAAACACACACGTACTATGAAAAAAAAAATAGTTAAACTTAAAAATGCAAACCAAAGTTGTAAACGCACTTATCACACATACACTGTAAATATCGCATATGTACTGTAACCAATATCTTTTGTGTGTCCCTGTAAATAAACGCAATGCACACAAGAGAGCAATTTATAGTGTACTTCAGTAACGCGAATAATTTTCATTATGTTTTAAATAGTGAAATATCACTAAATTGCACTGCAAACGATTTTTCCCCATAGAACTATTTGTAACAGAATTCTTTTGTTTGACCCTGGAAATAAATAATAAGTGCTTTGCACCCCATATTCTACAAAAAATATGTTTTAATGTGCTTCATAATTATATATCAATTTTTGTATGTTTTAAATGACGTATCGTCATCAAAATGCACTTAAAAACATTGACTGTAATGCAACGGAATACTTTTGATTGTCCCTGTAAAAAAACTATAAGTGCTACACATTTTAGTTGAAATAGGGAACATGCTATAGATAACGACGGTAACATATAAAAATTTCAGAGCAAACTGAGCATATTTACGGGACTTAGATCACGACAGACGGCAGACCGCCAGACGGCCATACAGCCAGACAAACCGAAGTCATAAACACTTTTCAACTAGGTTGGAAAGTGTTAAAAAGTTATTTTCTATAAAGTTCTCGTTTAGGATACTTTGGCGGGACGCGTATAGTATTTTTAGCTGCCAGTTTGGCCCGTCGTATTGCTCGTGTGTGACATAAAGGAACTGGGGAATGAATGGGACAAGGGACGGATGGGCATTCTCAATATTTCAGGCAATAATCATTTTTTTTTAGTTGCTTCCTATCCTCATAGATGACACTATCATTGTGTGCTTCAGAACCAAAAGCAAGACCACATGGCTGTTTTCAATTTCCTTCAAAATTGCATTTCCTGAAAACTTTGCTTAAAAGTAATTTTTTTTTATATATTTGAAGTTGTTTACATATTTTATGCATTATAAACAATTAAGATATGTTATATAAATGTTATGATATGTGTGCTAAATGGGACAAGGGACGGATGGGACATTCTCAATGTTTCAGGCAAAAAAAATATTTTTTAGTCGCTTCCTATCCTCATAGATGACACTATCATAGTGTGTTTCAGAACCAAAAGCAAGACCTCATGGCTGTTTTCAATTTCCTTCAAAATTGCATTTCCTGAAAACTTTGATTAAAAGTATTTTTTTTTATATTTGAATATGTTTACATATTTTATGCATTATAAACAATTAAGATGTGTTATAATTATTTATTTCAAGGCTCCATATTGGTATTTGAAATTAATGAATATTAACCATTGTGACAAAATAATTTCTGAGACAAAATGGCTGACAATTGAATATATGCATCATGCGGATGGTTGGGACATTTAAAATGGGGATGAATGGGACTGCTTCATTCATCCCTAGAGGATACTGAATTTTATTTTATTAACTAAATAATATTATATAAGTTGATAAATTATTAATGTTAATTATTCTTTTAACATTTCCTCTTCATTGTAACCACCGTCGTCTTCAGCCATTGGATTTTTCTGTTTATGGGCCTTTAAAGGCAAAGCTGAGATCAGTCCAAGATGGATGGCTGAAAAATAATCTTGGAGAGCATATTACAATTTATAACTTCTCATCTTTTGTCAAGGGGGCATTTTTGCCAGATTGTATTACTAGCAACATAAACATGATTTTATACCAGCTTATGCGACTGACAGACCACCTTTAAAACATTTTAAACAGGCCACATTTATTGTGTTACTGATATCTGCACATCCGTGCAACTTTAACTTTGTAATTCATTAAAATTTCAGTCAAAATACATAATATAAATTACCGTTTTTTAATGCATAATTAATTGTGTTTTCACTTCTTTGATTACTACAACTGATATATAGCAGCCATATAAGATCATATATTACAAATATAATTACATATAAGTTTATAATTATAAATTTTAATTTGGTATCATCGAATACAGAGCGGAAAATATTTGTGTCCCATCCATCCCTGCTGTGAGGATGATTGGGAAAAAGAGGAACTTTTTTTAAATTTCATAATATATTTCTGTATTATAATAATCTTGAATAAATATTGTTTATAAGATGTAGACAAACACCTAATCTATAAAATACGATACATAATGTTAATAATAACTAAAATAAAATATTTAAAATAAATATTTTTGTGAAAATGTACCATTCACCCCCTATGTCCCCTATGCGTTATTCAAACGTTTTATAGATTTTGACAATTAGTTTCAAAGGTTATATACCAAAACCTTAAGGTAAATCCTGTTGAGATCTTGCAGTTATGAATTTTAAAGAATTAGTAAATGTCTATCAAATAACACGAAAACATAGTTTTTTATCGTTATATGTGAAGTACAATGAAATTGTTGAAATTTATTCACAAAATTTGAGCTTGAAAATTTGTTTAACTTAGACATTTTGTTCTTTGACATTTTGTTTATTGCAAATATAAATCAAATTATAGTTTATCAGATTTACAAAAGATTCAAAAAGAGTTATAAATGATTTTCTGTTTATTATTTTAAATATTCATAAAATAAGATAACAGTACCGGTTTTTTTATTGAAAATGTTATAAGTATCCAAATTAAACAAATCTTTATTGTAAAAAAACTTAAAAAATTCTGTAAAAATTTTAATTTGTGTTTTATCTTTGTAAGATAATTCTTTGAAGAATACATAATAAATAAACAGCAAGAAAGATTTTTTCTAGAGTTTTATGTTTTTCGTTAGAACTTCTATTTCGTAATTTTGAAATATTTATATATTATGGTTAACAATTTTCTTATTTCACTCGTTTTCAAGAAAAATCTTATGTTTATATAAAAATCTAATTTACATATCTTCAAAAAAAAAATTTAATGAAAAGATAGCGTTACAAACATTTCATTTCTTACTTAAAGTATTAAATCGTTTAATATAAGAAAGCGTTTTGATTACCTTCAATAGTTAATGAGTAAGAAAAAATAAAAATTTAAAAATGTCTTTAAATATTAACCTTTTCATACCCATATTATATTACACTTGCATATCAAACAATTGATAAATGCAACATATTCATCACTAAATCGTTTACAGTTCCCACACCGATTCACCGCATAATATATATGAATTAAGATCATGATAGGAAGTGATTACAACATTTGGCAAATTTCGCAATGTACTCAAATTAAATGCATCTAACTCTCCAGTTATGCATCACTGTTCCTAACAGGTATTTCACAGCATTTAAGATATATGTTTCACCATGTTATGTAAGCAATAAAGTGCATGAATATATAGTTGCTTAGAATATATAGTTACTTGTGCATACGAAAGCATATTTACATGAAAGAAAATGTCGTTATTAGAATAAAAAATACTTGTTCGTTGTCTGACAAAGCTGATTTAAGAGCTCGTAAATGAAGCGTAGTAGATTAGCTTGTATATATGAAATCCAGAGAGCTTATAGTAACACAGCTGAAAACTTAAGAGAATATCGAATTGAAAAGAAAATACTGAATTAAAAATAAAGTAGAAAACTATAATACCACACAAGTTTTCAAAAGAGCGTGTGTGCGAAATAAATTTATGAAGTTACTTTTTAAACAAAAGTTAAACTGAGTTTATTGCAAAAGAAAATGTCGTTATTAGAATAAAAAAAATACTTGTGCGTAGTCTGACTAGGCTGATTTAAGAGCTCGTAAATGAAGCGCATTAGGTTATCTTGTATATATGAAATTCAGAGAGCTTTCCGTAACACAGCTGAAAATAGAATTTAAGAGAATGTTAAATTGAAAAGAAAGTACAGAATAAAAAAAAATAGAAAACTAGAAAACCACACAAGTTTTCAAAAGAGCGTGTGTGCGAAATAAATTTATGAAGTTACTTTTTAAACAAAAGTTAAACTGAGTTTATTGCAAAAGAAAATGTCGTTATTAGAATAAAAAAAATACTTGTGCGTAGTCTGACTAGGCTGATTTAAGAGCTCGTAAATGAAGCGCATTAGGTTATCTTGTATATATGAAATTCAGAGAGCTTTCCGTAACACAGCTGAAAATAGAACTTAAGAGAATGTTAAATTGAAAAGAAAATACAGAATAAAAAAAAATAGAAAACTAGAAAACCACACAAGTTTTCAAAAGAGCGTGTGTGCGAAATAAATTTATGAAGTTACTTTTTAAACAAAAGTTAAACTGAGTATATTGCAAAAGAAAATGTCGTTATTAGAATAAAAAAAATACTTGTGCGTAGTCTGACTAGGCTGATTTAAGAGCTCGTAAATGAAGCGCATTAGGTTATCTTGTATATATGAAATTCAGCGAGCTTTCCGTAACACAGCTGAAAATAGAATTTAAGAGAATGTTAAATTGAAAAGAAAGTACAGAATAAAATAAAAATAGAAAACTAGAAAACCACTGAAGTTTTCAAAAGAGCGTGTGTGCAAAATAAATTTATGAAGTATTACTTTTTAAACAAAAGTTAAACTGAGTTCATTGCAAAAAAAATTTTCGTTATTAGAATGAAAAATACCTGTGTGTAGTCTGACTAGGCTGATTTAAGAGCTCGTAAATGAAGCGCAGTATATATGAAATTCAGAGAGCTTGCCGTAAAACAGCTGAAAATAGAGCTTAAAAGAATATCGAATTCAAAAGAAAATAGTGAATAAAAAAAATAGAAAACTATAATACCACTCAAGTTTTTGAAAGAGTTTGTGTGCGAAATAAATTTATGAAATATTACTTTTTAAACAAAAGTTAAACTGAGTTCATTGCAAAAGAAAATGTCGCTATTAGAATAAAAAAATACTTGTGTGTAGTCAGTCTAGGCTGATTTAAGAGCTCGTAAATGAAGTTTGATTGTATAAATGAAATTCAGAGAGCTTGCCGTAACACAGCTGAAAATAGCACTTAAGAGAATATCGAATTGAAAAGAAAATACCGAATTAGAAAAAAATAGAAAACTATAATACCACTCAAGTTTTCAAAAGAGCGTCTGTGTAAAATAATTTTATGAATATACTTTTTAAACAAAAGTTAAACTGAGTTCATTGCAAAAGAAAATGTCGTTATTAGAATAAAAAATACTTGTGTGTAGTCAGTCTAGGCAGATTTAAGAGTTTGTAAATGAAGCGCAGTAGGTTAGCTTGTATAAATGAAATTCAGAGAGCTTGCCGTAACACAGCTAAAAATAGAACTTAAGAGAATATCGAATTGAAAAGAAAATACTGAATTAAAAAAAAATACAAAACTATAATACCACTCAATTTTTCGAAAGAGCGTGCGTGCGAAATAAATTTATGAAGTATTGCTTTTTAAACAAAAGTTAAACTGAGTTTATTGAAAATTGAAAAGACACTTTAAATCTAAGCGTTTTAGAATCAATATTTCTTATATATTTTCTTCGCAAAAGACGAATCAAATAGCAGGTCAGTCAATTTTATTAAACGTGAGCAACGGACATATTATAGTCCAAGTGAGAATTCGTTTTTACCAACATCCAAAAGTGCTTTATCGAGTGTAAGTCCCAATGATCTATGAATACGTATGGCATATGACACAGATACAAGATTGCCCGTAGAATTTGCAGTAGAACTCTGATCTTTAAATACTCAGGCCGCAGATCAAATTTCAAAATTTGTGTCACATTATTACCTCTGTGTTACTAATCTGTATGTTTCTGGTAAATTACATTATATATATATATATATATATAGTATTACGCCTGCCTTCGATTCTCTTCGATTCATAAATATATGAAATGAAACTAATTTATCCATATATACCTTCTTATTCTATTTTGTTTTACTGTGAATGAAGTTATAGCTTACATGCCATAAAGTGAATTTCTAATTTAAATGTTTTTCGCTTTTTATTGGAAACTAAAATATGCACTACAAAAATAACTAAATATAAATATTAAATGCATCTATTAAATGTATCTTCAAATGAACTAGATTTTTAGTTTAGTGTATAAAACTCTTGATTCTCTGGTCCATTGAAATGCATCGTATCATCTAAAGCAAAAATATCTTTATTAACCTTTTTCATAAATAATGCAGGAGGTTTTAGTTGCCAAATGGAAAACCTTACTTTTTGGTAAAAGATGCAGAGTATCAGATTTTATCTTTATGTTTACAGCAAATAGTTATGGAAAATAGCAATAAAATTGCAGCTATGGCCTGTACTACGCTTCTATTTAGTGTTTATCAAGAAAGTAAATAGTTTTAAAAATAAAATAAGGACAGTATGTCAATATACTGAACATCTTGGTTTTCTCTATGCAGTATACATTGGATAATGACGTCCTCAGTTAACGGCAAGTGGCTGGACGAGGAAAACCTCTTGGTTCACGCCTATTTATTATCCGGAGGTGCAAATTTTATAAAATGAGTTTTGGAGAAGCAACTAGTACTCGGAAAGTAGGAGCAGACAAATTTGTCATTAACTTTGCAATAATTATAGAAGAAGGATAATACCTATCTCAACAATCTAACTCTCTGTACTGAGCTCGTCTATAATTATAATAAGACGGGGTTATTTTGATACAAGATGATCATAAAAACAGTTATTACAAAAGAAGAAAAAATATTTCCTGGGAATAAACCATCTAATTTTATTTTCTAGAATATTCATATACATTAATAACTCATAGTAACATTACAGTAACCCCGTAGTTACGCAAACAACACTTTTTTAAAAAACACATTTCTTAATCTTTGAAATAATAAAATTAATCCGTAATTGAAATGAAAAATATTTTAAGAAACGTCTTTTTTTTTTTGGGGGGGGGGGGGGGGCATTCTCGAATGGACTTTGTTGGGACAGTATTTGTAAGTTCCAGCAGTATTCTCTCATCACATGTGCATCCCATCATTCAATTGTTTCAATGTCCGAGCAAAATCTTTCCCCTTGTTCTTTGCTCATATCACCCAAATTTTCTGGAAAACGGCCTAAGTGACTGGGTAACATCTATACTCTTATTATATCAATGGTCTCTGTAATGAGTGAGCATGTTGTTTACTACATCATGATAGTTTTGAGCTTTGAGATTGTTCAAAAGTTTCTGACAGCCAGGATGTCCACGCATTTTGCTCAACCTCACTCATACAATCTAAGAAGCCCTGATTGGATGAGCTGTCTTATTTAAGCGCCATCAAAAATTCAAGATTTCAGTTCTTGTGAACTTAGTCGAGTCATTTTTCATTCTAGGTACCCAAAGCACGGTCCATACTGACCAGGAACCTTCCCAAATTGCTTCATCGGGCCTAGATTTACATGAAGTGGAGGAAGGAGGTTATTGATTCGTCCAACTAAACTTTTTTAGATTAAATGGTATACCTTGTTGGTATGCGGATAATCCGGATTTTCTTTTTTTATGTGGTATCTTCAATATGATCTTTAGTACCCAGAGCTTAATTTCTAAGAAAAGAAGTACCGGAGACTTAATATTCTGTAGTATTAACACCCGTAGCGAACCTTTCACCCTCACCCCTACACCGTCACTCCAATCAGCTTATTTATATTTCAAACATTATTTTCAAAATTTAAAGCATTGTTTTTTTTTTATTTAGCAAAATAAAAATTTTAAATACATCTATCTGCATATTCTTAGCTATCAACTATTCCACATTTTAGTTATTACTTACATCCAAACAGAAACCTTTGTCTAATTTTTTTCCGTAGAATTCTGCGGTTTACGAAGTTAGCCCAGTTGTCATTTCGATGAAGAATGGTAATTAAAAACTCTTCTCATGCACAATTTCATTTTATTTCTGTTAATGTTTTGCAGTAAAAAAAATATCTATTTTATTTAAATGCGTTTTATCTGCATTTTTAATATATACTATGGTTTCGGGAATGGGCTGAAACAAATTAATCGATTTTCAATAAAATCGCATGAGAAATAATACCTTGAATAACAACGGTTTGGGTTAACGACGATAATACTGGAACGGATTACCATCGTTAACCAAGTTACCACCATAATTCATACACTCATATGCTTTAACATGCAAACGTCAATTTTATAGGAGAACAGTCAAAACACTTCAATATAAAATGACATTATAATACAAAGAAACGTAACATATAAACTTTTGATTTTCTAAATCATCAAATGATTTATTTAATTTAGATTTGCTAACAGAACTGAAATATCTGAAACAGAATGAATTCCACGAATTCGTTATGCACATTTTATAAAATAAAAGTATTTATTTATTAAAATTTAACTTTAAAATCTTCTGAGTATTTATTTCCCTGAAATTCATAGTTTTCCATTTTCGGCATCAGAAAATTAAATAAACTATATGATTTCTATATTTTTTGACTTGTTGTAAATTTAATATTTTAACTGTTATAGTTATTCAAAGGTTTTAGAGAAAATAGCTAAAACAATATTCAAATTTTCTCTTCTTTATGAGAAAATATTTTATTGTTGTTATGCAACGAAACGAAAAACGCATTTATCTATATCTTTCGAGACTTACATTTTCAGTTACAGATATTTGTGTTCGTAACACTAAGCATTTACCTATAAAATTATGAAAAATATTTTGAAATAAATTGTACAAATATGTATTGCTATGCTATAAAATTCAATGTATGTTGTTTCTTTATTTACATGAAGGAGTAAAGTTTATAAATTCTACGTTGGTCCTAAAATTTAAAATTTATGTAGGTGTACAAATATGTTCCTCAAATGTTTACTTTCCAGGGAAAATGTGAAATATTATGAAATATGTTAATGTACTTTTCTTGCAAAATAAGCATTGTATTATTCAGTTTAAATTTCAAGATTTTTAAGAATGATTTTACATTATATGAGACTTCTTCTTCTTAATTGTAAATATTTCAATAGCTAATAAGATTATTTAAAAGACAATAAGAACTATACGTATTTAAATTACGTCATGTATGAGAAAATCGCCAAGATTTTCTTAATCTGATATTTACATAATTAAAATAATTTATATATTTAAATTGAAACATCTTAAAAGAATAGAATAAAGTTTGCGCTAATATCTCAGAATTATTAATCTTATATCCCTTAAGTATACAAGTCATTTAAAAAACTAAAAAAAAAAAAAAAAAACTAAAAAAAATCCATTATAAATATTTTATTCTTGATAGAAATATATTAAAAATATATATCAAATAACTTAAAATATATTTCAAAATTTTTTGTTATGTGTATACGAAAACATTTTACAAATCTTTTATAATGGCATAGCTTGAAAACTGTGAAGTTTTTTTTTTTAAATTAATATTTTATTGCATATTTAAAGAAATTATACGACTGCTACCTGCTCTTAATGACATTTGTTCTAAATTTAAATAATAACAATAAAGGAAGAATAACGATATAAGAATGACACTGTGCTTAATGAATTACCATTTAGTAATTCGACATTTACGAAAGTCTAAGAGTGGCTAAAAAGTAAATTGTATTAAATTAAATTAACAATATCTGAGACTTTTCAGTGTGTCATTTTGGAAAAAAAATCGTTGTTTGCATTTTACACGTTATTTTAAAACTTTTTGATGTAAGGATGCGCACACTATATAAAAGTTCTAACACTTTGCAGAGTTGTCCACAGGCAGGAGAGTATTTGCGGCAGCATATAATCATGTTGTGTAATCTCTCTGTTTGCATAGATACCTCAGAAGAAGCAATCGCAAGGTATTGGAGAATGTGATAAAACTATTAAACAATATATGTTAATATATATACATAAACGTATATACTATATTTAATATATATTGTATAAATATTATACATTTAAATATATATATATACAGGGTCTTCCAAAATTCGACCGACAAATTAAGAGAGGTGATAGAAGGCATCGAAAACGTTTCATGGAACACGAGGTTGCAAACCACGCTTAGTGGGAGAAAATTGCTAAAATATTTGGCAACGTCGAATGGAACGAAAAGGGTCAATAATTAATAGGAAAAACATTTATTTGACGTAAAGAATGATTACAATGCAATACAGTTAAATGTTAGAAAAGCAACGACGAGACATTTTTATAAGAATATGTTTTAACGCGACCGTTGGTGTCGGCTATGCAATGACCTTCGTGGCCGCAACTTCCAGCAATTTCTATAAAAATGCGTCGTCGTCTCCTTTCTGAGGTTAAACTTCAGTGCATTGTAATCATGTTGGACATCATATAGATGTTTTTTTTCTACTTATTACTGGCCTTTTTTGTTCCAATCTGCGTCACACACTTCATAACTATTCTTGTGATTTTCTTCCTCTAAACATGGTTAGCGACCCCATGTTCTGTAGTAATTTTTCATCCCTTCTACCATCCCTCTTAACTTGTCGGTCGAATTTCGGAGCACCTTGTATATTAATTATTTGTTTAAGGTTAATTATATAATCATTTAAAAATCGTTAAAAATTATGTATACATATATATGTTACGGTCAATATGATAAATCCTGTCATTATTAATAATAACCGTTTATTAATAATACTATGTATAAAACTTGCTTTTTATATATTCAATAAATTTAATAAATTTAATAAATTAACAGCAAATTCTACAGTGAGTCTTTATATTACTTTCTTTTTCTATGGTTTGTAAAACAAAATACTCCTTTACTCTATAAGCAAACAAAATATAAACATACTGAACATTGTAAAAAGAGATAAAGGTAACTTATGCATTTAAAATTAATAAAATTTTGAAATGCGCTACAAATAGTTTAAACATTTAAACATTCTTTGCAACAACATACATTACATCTAAATTAAATATGAAAAATGCATTATATTCCACGAAGTAGTAAAAATTAGGATTAAAATATGCCAGAAGTTTTGTAGCGTTCTGTATTTCTTTTACATACTAAAAAGAAAACAGGCATCTTCTCTTTTGTACATTTTTCAATATTAAATATCAGAAAATTTTAGAGTCTCACTAGATTTTCACAAAATATAAGTTTTATATTTGATGTACACTATTTCTGAATTTACTTTCCCCGTAAATATATCAAAAATACAGAAAATTCTACAATGAATCGATTACATTTTCTATGCAAAACCAATGTATGATATATAGTATCTGAAACAAGACCATTTCAAGAACCGATTATCTTATTTGGCAAATTTCTCATTGAACTCAAATGCTTCTAACTATATATTTATGCATTGGAGTTCATAATAAGAATTTTTCAATATTAAGATGTGTTTCTCTGTGTTACGTAATAAATAAATGAGTTGTGTATAGCATGCATATAGTTGTGTTAAATATTATAAAGATGAGTTTTATAGAGTTTAGTAATCTTTTTAAAAAATAACTGTTTTAAATCTGAAACTTCTAATGTTTTCTGCTCATAATGAAACTATATACTTATATGCGTCTTTAAATCATTAATTGCAATAAACCTTATTTGTATTTTTAATTAAACCAGGCGACCCAACCCAGGCTAACCGGGATAAAGAAGCACAATACCACTCGATGTAAAGAAATTAAGTGAAAATATTTTAATTTAAAATTGTAATATATCATTGAGTATATTTTCTTCGATTGCCACTCTACATAGAAAAGCAAGTTTGTTACTTTCGTATTTGTCGCGTGCCAGTTGTTGATCACGAAATATTCTTGTATTTATAGCAACATTTATTATTTTGATTGTTTCAGTGTTAAAGTGCAAAGTTCTATTACATGTCTGTTAAATTATTATTAAAATATTATTTTAATATATATACGTTTCTGTAGTTGAATAGATGTAGGTACATACAGATAAATTTGATAAAATATCTTTCGTACACAATTTCATAAACCAATACAGTTTTTGATTGATACCAGTGAATAATTTTCTCATAAAAAAATTCGTTGAAAAAAAAAATGCAACAAAAATAAAATAAATAAATATTAGATTTTTCCTAAATTGCATTTTTTTAATATTATACTTCTATATAATATACCTAAAAGATATATATTGCTTAAACACTTTTAGATATGCAATTAAAATTTCTCAAGGGATGTTTCATTTAAGCGAAATTTAAAGAAGACATATATATCCAAGCAAAACTAAGTTTTTGTGTTATTAAATGTGGTCCAAATCAAAGATTTTTAACAGTGAAGGGTATTTCAAAAACTTTCTTTTTGTTCTCAGAAGACTTTACACGTCATAAAACTTTTCAAAAGAATTTTTTTTAATTTGTTTGTTATTTGAAACTTTAGATGTTTTTATCTCGGCATTCCTAATACTGTATGTCATGTTCTTTTTTATGTCACGTATATTTCACGGCATGGATGTGCAAATTTTAAATCGAAGTGTAGATGCTTGGATTAGTTAAGCTGAAGAATACTGAGTCTAATCTATTGTGTAAGATGCGGTTTGGAGTTTGGACGCTTTCTTTGAAAATCGGGATTTGTATGCTAAAGAGAACTTTTTCTAAAGACAAACTTTGATAGGTGCCAAAGCAATTCATTTGATTTTTTTAAGAATTAGCACATCTTATACGTGCGTGCTGGAATTTTTAAAAACTTTTTTTCAAAATTTTATAAAAATATTGAAATTAATGCTTTTTGTAGGAAGTTATATAAAATAAAAAGTTTTATTTGTAATAAGCCAGAACTATAATTGTATAGATTCGTATTTTTGTAGGACAGTTAATAAAATCAAGATTATTGTGATTTTGGAAACTACAGAGCTGAATTATTGTATTTTAATTATTTTAGAGCTAATATTGTAGCAGTATAACTAAATGAAGTGTTGGCTAATATTTTACAAGAATGTTGAATTATTCTAACTTTTCATTTTTGACGCCTCAGTGTTTAGCCTATAAACCTTGAAATATACGCTTTTTTAGGTAGATTTCATTACAAAAAGTAAAAAGCCACCTATCGCAAACGTTCCGATGGAAGCAATTTCGGAAATTTTCGTTATATTTTCACCGATCATGGGCCCCAAACGCCAAAACCATCCTACGTTCAAATGTTGAATTATGTATATCCATATACAATATGGCCAGAATTGAAACAACCCTACTCCGACTTTTCTATTTATTGAACTACTCAATGTATAAGCTTCAAATTTTGAACACATTCTATTCAAGACATGAGGAGACTGATTATGCGAAAACAATAGTTCTAGAAATCACCGCTAGATAGCGCTGTACAACTGGGCATATATTCAAAGGACACAAAAAACTATTTTATGTGAACGTGCTAAATATTCACGTGACAAGGACTTTATCTACGCAGGAAGTTCTGCTCAATATGGTTCCCTTCTTGATGATGTAAAATCTCCAGTCTGTGGTCAGCCTGTTCAACTGCAGATCGTAACTATCAACTGAGATGCTTCTCACATGCAGAATGATACCTCCTTTCAACTCTACCAAGGTCACCTGACGCCCTCGCTAAACAAAAATGTTTAACTGTCCCCATAGCCAAAAATTAACGGATTAAGATCCGGTTAACGAGATGGCCATGTTGTCGTAAATACACGACGGATTACTCTGCCATTAGTGAAACGCTGCCGAACAAACTGTTGTACACAGAATTCAATGTGTGGAGGTTTACATCTTGGAGTAAGGTAATTGAGTCAAGACATTGCTGCTCTTGCAAATGGGGTACAACAAAAGTTTCGAACATCCTTTTGTACCGGTTGACCGTCACAATGCATGGCACAGGGCCAGTACTAATAGTCTATTTTAAAATAAAGGTCGAACAATGAATGTGGCTGTTAATACACACCAGACTGTAACTTTCGGGGAATGGAGGGGTACTGGAAGGTACCGGGTTTTTCAGTTTCCCAAATGCTACATATATGGGTGTTCACTATTCTACTGAACTGGAAATGGAAACATCACTCCATAGAATCTGCCATGGCCATGATGCATCTATGTCAACTCTTCAACTTCTCTTTTTTCATATTTTTGTTGTACTGCGCCATACATCAGTATTTCTGGAACAATTTTTTTTACGACTACCCCATGTCTTGACTAATATGTTAAGAAAATTTGGTTGAAAAATTAAAATAGGAAAAATTTACCTATAATTTAAAAATATATGTATACATTTTATTTTATTATGAAATATTCTAAGAATAATAGAAAGTAAGACTTTGAATAAAAAATAATAACATTAATTAAAATTAGTTAGAGTAGTTCATGAAGGTATTATTGTAAAGGCTCTTTCAATACCTTACACAAGTTCTTTATTTTTTTAGTTCTAATTATCTAAACTGTTGAACAGATAATGCCATCTTCATTTTATTTTGGTAAGCCTTGATAACTTACTAACCATTACTAACCATTTGATAACCATTACTAACTCGTTATTACTCAAAACTAACTCGTAAAATCTTGTATTACTGTTGCAATTTTAGCGTGTTGTTTATTTAATCCATCAAATGGAATTTTCAATTAATGGCAATTATTCATTCATAAATTATGTTAGATATTTTGAATTTAAAAAAATGCTTGAAATTGGTACAACTGGTAAAAATGTAAAAAAAAGACACATGCTTTTTAGATATATTTTTCCGACAGAAGATGAGTCTAAACCTTTAAGGAGGTTTTCAAAAAAAATTTCCTTGCTCAACAACGCGAAATTTTATGATACATATTCTGACTCATTTTTATGCGTAAAATCATGATACTTGAAAGACATGATTATGGAAGTGATTTGCAATCAAACAGTGTCTTTCATTTTTCGGTAAATTGATTACAACGTGATTTACAAGAGATACAAGTACGATTGTCTCTTTACAGCAGATTTGAAACTTCTCCCGATCTGTCACAACCAGAAATTCGGCTAAAACTGCCAACTTTCACAGCATTTTCCGAAACTTTTTCTGCCTTTGACAAAAAATGGAAAACATGTTCGATAACTCAGTTTCTGAATGAGAGCACCCGCTAATACCGTGCTTTTGCAAACAAAACTGAATTAAAAAGTGTGTTCGAAAGCAGGCATTTGATATTGGAGAACTTCCTTAATTTTATATTAGGCAATTTCACCGCTCATTCTTGTTTACATTCCGAAAACACACTGTTTAAAATTTGCAGCAAACTGTCCAGTCATTCTACCGTTTTCATAGAAAACAGTTAGATAACCGCAATTTAACTGTATTCTGACCATATTACGGTCAGAATAGAGTTTAATTACAGTTATGTAACTGTTTTGTATTTAAACGGTCGAATGACTGGACAGTTTGCTGCAAATTTCCGAAACTCTTTCTGCCTTTAACAAAAAATGGAAAACATGTTCGATAACGTAGTTTCTGAATAAGAGCACCTGCTAATACCGTGCTTTTGCAAACAAAACTGAATTAAAATTCTGTCAGAAAGCAGGCATTTGAGATTCGAGAACTTCCTTAATTTTATATTAGACAATTTCACCGCTCATTCTTGTTTACATTCCGAAAACACGCTGTTACAAATTTGCAGCAAACTGTCCAGTCATTCTACCGTTTTCATAGAAAACAGTTAGATAACCGCAATTTAACTGTATTCTGACCATATTACTGCCCTATTACGGTCAGAATAGAGTTTAATTACAGTTATGTAACTGTTTTGTATTTAAACGGTCGAATGACTGGACAGTTTGCTGCAAATTTTTAACAGTGCATAGTGTAAGGAAAGTAATGTGATATTGATTTATGTGTGTTTGCGTGTGAATAAAATAAACTTCTGAATAAGTTCCCATTTGGTGAATATATTATAAATGACAATCGTCAGAATTGTATATATTTTCGTAAAAATTGGCGGATGGTTTGCGTATTTGATCCATTTTTAACCGTTTTCAAACAATTTTGAGACCGATTCAAAAAGAAAATCTCCAAGCAAATGTGACTTAATATGAGTGAAAAATATTACGGAATTAAAATGTAGCATTAGTGGCGCATAGGTAATGTCTTTTGTTTTAAATTGGGAAGACCCGCTTTCGAATCCAACCGATTCCAAATTGTTATAAATGTACAAAAATTACCCCTATTTTTAACACTTTCCAACATAATTCAAATGTGTTCATTGATTCGGTTTCTTTGTCTGTCGATGCTGTATATCTATCGTAAATATGCTTGGATTGCCATGGAAAATGTATATGCGTTTTACGTCATACTATAGAATGTTCGGTATTGAAAATGAAGTGTGTATCATTTATACTTTGTTTACAGGGACACACAAAATAGTTCCGTCACATTATGGTTTGTGGAGAAAATTCTTTTGTGGTGCATTTTGAAGAAAACCTGCAATCGAGCACTGTATGTACAATTCTTCTTTCATATGATTATCTAACTATTTAAAATAATTTAATGCATAAATTAAATATTCTGCATTGCACAAAGTTCCATTTAAATATGTTAAATAGACTACAGGTTGTCATGGCGGATTTCTGTTTGTTTCTACGTGCTTGAATACTTCACTACCATAAATGGCAAGAGTTATTTAAATAGAAGCACCAAATATCTATTCTAATACGCAGCAGGTAAGTTAAGGAGTGAAACGTGCACCCAGCCTATTGCTATTACTGTTATTACTGTAAATTATACAGTGGGATCGAAAAATGTTGGACACATCTATAAAAAACATAACTCCAGAGAATTGAAGACGCGCAATAATTTTCTTTGCAAATAGTACACTGTTAAAAATAGACAGCAAACTGTCCAGTCATTTGACCGTTTTTATAGAAAACGATTATATAATCGTAATTTAACTCCATTCTGTCCATATTATTGCCCATATTATGTTCAGAATAGAGTTAAATTACGGTTATGTAATCGTTTTCTATAAAATCGGTTAAATGACTGGACAGTTTGCTGCAAATTTTTAACAGTGTACAAGGTGATTATCTGAGATATGTTGGATGTAACTGTTTTGCAGCTTTTAGACGATTGCAGAAACGATGCGCAATGAAAATACAAATTTTCCTCCGAAATGCTCCGACATTCGCTGTTTTCTCTTTCGGTTTAGACTATTCAGGTACATGGACCATCATTTTCTACTAAATCGACGATGCAGAACGACTTACTAATTGATAATCTTCTATAGTTATCGAAATAGGAACACAAGTTTTGCATATAGCAGCTATATCCACTGCGAGTGGTTTAATTCGGTAGTACATACCGAAGTAGCACAAAATGGTTTGGTCAGTTTTGGCTAATTTTTGGCTATTAAAATTCCACGTTGGCCCACATTAAGAAATGTCCCCACATTAAAAAATGGCCACCTTTCAGTACCATTAGACAATGAAGCATTTGCCGATAAAATTCCAACAGTGGTATACCGTTCGCTGCTCAGAATCTTGCTCAGATATTCTAGAAATTCGAGGGATCTCTGCACCTATTATTTCCCAACCATTTGCCAACCTTACTCTTTCTGAATGATTTCCACAAACTGCCAACGATGGACCCACGGGACCAACAAACTGTGCTACTTGGGTATTCATTTTCGACTTTTTCATGCATAGACACTTTCATAATTGTCACTGCATCTGTTCAAAAATTAAAGTGTAAGGTAACATATACGTTTCTACCATAGGGTCATGGAAAAAGGTTAAACAACAGAAGATGTTTAACAGGCCTATTTTAGCAAGGTCACTGTTGCAAAACTTTTACATCGAATAAATCTCGGATAATTGCAGTGTATTTTGCGCAGAAATTTATTACGCTTCCTTAATGACTTTTGGTGTCACGACTTTTTTTAATGTGTTCAATCTTTTTGATGACGTTGTATATTATATTGTTTAGATTCAATTCAAAGTGTGGAAGTTTTTTCTGTCTGTTTTGATATATGATGTGTTCGGAAGCAAAGTAAATCAAGTATATAAAACATTGTCCAAGTATATTTAGTTAAAGTTAATGGGCTCTAACGCATTTCATGGATTCTTATTAGAGACTAGCGAAATCTGCTGTTCGCATTTTTTTAAACCTAAGACTTAGATTGTTACGGCACCGAACAAATTATTGTCTTTTGAGATTTTAGATTCTATGTCAAACTCGGTTAAACCTGAAAATGGACTTCATCGACATCTGATTACCTCATTTCTCTCAATTATAATAGAGTTTAACCCTCTCACTGACGCAAGCCCGTGTTAATACGTTCCCTAAGCTCCAGTTTTCACTGCAATTCAAGCTTTTTAAAAATTAATATAATTATATATATATTGTAGTTTTAATACATTTCAATAATTGATACCTACAAGGTTTACATTCATATATATAAGTAGGTTTTTTTAATTAGGTTTGGAATAATCACATTTTTAATATTATAAAGTAAAACTAGCTGACCGTCGCCCGGGTCCGTGATAATAAATAAATAAAAAAACAAGTTTTTAGTATTTTATACCTTTAACCCGATTTTGTATGAAATAATATTTTTAAATGAAAAATTCGCGAAAAATTTTTGATATATAGTGCTAAAAGTACTCATTTCCTTGTTTTTTTTGTTTGTTTTTTACCCAGGATCGTTTCATAGTTTTAAAATAAAAAGTTCTTTTTGTCCGAACTCTTTGAAATCTTTTTTGGTGATAAATAAAATGTTTTTACAGCCCGTGTAAAAATTTCGTGAAACAATATTGTTATCAAGTTGTAAAATAAATGTTTTCTTCTCGCTTTTTTGTTTGTTTGTTTTTGTGCCGGCTCCTTTAACATAGCAATAAAAAAAAATAGTTATCATCTTCCGAACTCTCTGACATTTCAATCAGTTATAAATATAACTATATCCAAGCCTTCTTTAAAATTTTGCGGAAAAATATGCATATTTAGTAGTGAAAACACGAGTTCTTTAACAAAAAAGCTTTAGCTTTCAACCTCAGAGCAAAATTAATTAGAAGGTCTATGCTTTCAATGCAAGGTACGGCTTCGTACGGCTTTTCAATCAACCCTTTTCAATCCCCTTGCTAAACAGGTGAGGGTTGGGTTAATCAATCAGGTTTCCCGTTTCTGAGAGTAGAAGCTTTCAAAAAAACGTTAACGAATGCGCAAAGAGACGATTTTCATGTGGATTAGACAAAATGCGCTTTTCGTTTTAAATAAATAAGTAGAACAAATGCTAAACTGTAAGAAAATCGACAATATCCAGCTACTTTGCGAATTTTAAAAGCAAAAGTCTCATTCTCATATATCATTTTGAAAAATTAAATGAGCTTGTAAATACTTCGTTCCACATATTTTAGAGAGCTATTTTAAAAGAATGGAGCTTTTAATTGAATATTAATCGATTGCAATTGTAGAGCTAAAAAGAGAATATGCTACAAAAATGAAAATACCTTTACTTAAAAGGACAATTTGAAACATATTAAATCTTTATAAGTGGTGTATCCAGCTTGATTTATTTTATAATTTTTACATGGATATTTTTGCTTCTTTCTTTTTTAACACTTTCTAACCTAGTTGAAAAGAGTTTATGACTTCGGTTTGTCCGGCCGTCTGCCGTCTGCCGTCTGGCCGTCTGGCCGTCTGCCGTCTGTCCGTGCTCTAACTCACGTAAATATGCTCGGATTGCCTTGCAATTTTTTATGTTATTGTCGTTATCTATAGCACGTTCTCTATTTGAACTGAAGTGTGTAGCACTTATAGTTTTTTTACAGGGACACTCAAAAGAATACCGTTACATTACGGTCTATGGGGAAAAATCATTTGCGGTTTATTTTAATGATGTTACACAATTGCAAACACATTGTAATTGATATATATCACTAAGGTGTATTACAAGAAGCTTAATAGGGAATAGGGTGTGCATAGCACTTATAGTTAATTTACAGGGACAGTCAAAAGAATTCCGTTACATTATGTCTATAGAGAAAAATCGTCTGCGGTTTATTTAAATAATGTTTCACTATTTTAAACGCATTGAAATTTATATATATCACTAATGTGCATTACAAGAGGCTTATTACAGAATATTGTGTGTATAGTAGTCATCGTTAGTTTACAGGGACACACAAAAGAATTCTCTACTGTCTGTTAACAATAATTCCTGGAAATGCGTTTTAAGTTACTAAACGCGATTTTAAAATTAACTCACTTTTTGTTTATTACGTGGTGTGTATAAATTCTGTAGATAATATACAGGGAAGCACAAAAGTTCGCGAACACATTTCCGTTTATTGGCTGAATCTCCAGAAGGAGAATTTTAAACTGTGCTACGCGTTTCTTAACTGAACTAAAATTTAGCATCCTATGTAGTATATATACAAATCTATAGATCATATACAGGGCTGAATAAAAGTATTCGGATATTTTTCCGAATATTGTATACGTTGACCTTTTCATTTTAATATATAGGATAATTACATACTTATCTTATATATATAACATCTTGATAATGATCATACCGAATATAATAAAAATTGTAGTTCGGTTCAATTTATTTAATCGATAATTATATGCATGACCTTTTAATTAAATTACTTTTAATATAAAATTAGTAATTAAAACAAAACATTCTTGGGTGTTAAATTTTACTTAATTATAAAGCATTCGAATAAAAAAAAATTACAAATTATGTAACTTTTCCTCCTGAATTAAATATAGCATTATTACAATGAATTAATACCAATAAAATAAGAAAAATCAGTCCGTCCGGAGTGGGTTTCGAACCGACACTATGATCGGAACAGAAAAGCACCACGTATTATACCGCTCGGCCACCGTTTTCTCCCTGGAGAGTACTCTTAAAACTGGTTATGTTGTATATTTAATTTTACGCATGCGCAAATGGGTCATTTTTATGTGAAAAATTTATTTGACAAAAATACCTTTTTGTTTTAATATATAGGATACAGAGAAAACAACATTACAATTTAGTTCTTTTGCTGGACAGTCAGAGAGTTAACTTTATTTAAAACGCTACACATATTCTATAACTATATATATTTCAAAAAAATTAAATGAACGGAAAACAAGTCAATATAATAAATCTGTTGTTAAGCTTGAAATTCTAATTTAATATGCAGTAAATATTTATTACGATATTGTAGTTTTTAACTCTGGGCAGAGATTAATTTTCGTTAATGTCTATGAAAAAGATTAGCAAAAATGTAAAACGCATTTTTTATACAAACCTATGATTTTCATCTTTAAACCAATAAATTATTCTTATCGAATAACTTCTTCATAGAAAGATGTACAACTTTCCGTAACGATATAATTTACTGAGAGTTGTTCCTTCCTCTTGGATATTTTAAACTGAAGTCTGTAAGACTTAATGCATGATAAAAATTTCTATTAATTTTAGCGCAGTCAGTAAAAAGGCTAATTTAAATTTTTTTCAAACGTTTCTTTGTGCCATTAAATGCACCTGGCGTTAAGCTACAGTGCCATATTTAGTTTAATGAACCTGGAACTTCATTGCAGTTTTCCTAGCTAATCTATTAATTTTCAAACGATTTTTTTTTGATGCTGAAGACTTTTTTACTGCTTAAATGACGTATAGTTTACGGCATTTAAAATTCATACTTTTTGCGAAAGTTTTGGAGAGAAAAGTTTTTAATTGAAAAATTAATTTTTCACGATTTTAATTAAAAAGGTAAATGTGGAAGTTCATAAACCGAAATGTTAATGCATAACCGAGTGCATAATTTGAAATGTTTTATGAAGGAGATCTGTTAATAGCTGTTATCTTTTGTTTATTTGTATGTCATTATTTTTTTCATTTATATACGGTAAACTATTTTCTATTGTTGTTTATATAGAAAGCACTTTATGTATAAATTTGCTTTTCTGAAAAAGATAAACACGGAAACTATTCACAGGATAAAATGAGATAGGAATCATCATATAGAAATTGAAAAAAAAAAATTAAACTTTCAAAAAAGAACATCTAATTTTGACATAATATTTGTATTTTCTGGTAAATTTTAACCTTAGGGTGTCAAATGGAAAGACATTCGGCAAAGGAATTTAGAAATTCAATAAACTTAAAATTAAGAATTCGCAAAGTTAAATTAATTTTTAATAGTAGCAAAACTGCAGTGCATATTTTTTTCCAATATTAATTTCATAATTTATATGGAATTTACCGTATAAACCAAATTTAGTATCAAAACTGGTGTTCATATTGAAATATTTAAAATTTGTTACGATTTATATGGGAAGACTGCATTCTAACATAAGTTTAGAGCCTAATCCGAACCTAATAGTTATTTCCGTTTTCTTCCGTGTCTTTTTATCGAGAAAACAGTATCCGTTTTTCTTTCTTTCTTCTTTTTAGGGTTTCGTTCATCTCACGAAACCCTATTACTCCCGCTCCGTTGTCTGTCCGTCACAGAGCCATTCTCAAAAACTATATAACTTACAGAGTTGAAACTTTGTGTATCTATCGGAATACCAGCTATAAAGAGCTCAAAATATTAAAATTTCAAAAATTCGTATTATTTTAATAAGTTGAGATAAAAAACCAAATTTCTAACAGCCTTTCCCTATTAAATTTAAACATTTTTCGTTATAGCAGATGTTAAAAGTTAAACATCCACTATGAAATTCTATTTACAATAATTAATTTTCTATCAGACGATTTCCACGTGAAAAATGAAAATGAAATAAAAAGTTTCACCAATTTAAAAAAGATAAATATGAAATAAAATTGATTGACGTCATAGTGGTAATAAAACGGAAAATGTCTAAGATTTCTCAATAATGCAAGGAGTATGAGTATGTGTATGTACACAAAGCAGATTAATATCACGTCATTAGAGAATTAAAAAGAAAATCTGACGTCATATTGGAAGTTTACGAGGCTAACGAAAAAAACAAGCTACCGCGGTGCATTCCACTTATCTTTTTTTACAGACCGCTAGAGTAACGTATTGCTCTTTTCGTACATCTGTATTGGTGCATTCGAGCATCACGTGACTCCCGCGGTCTGTAAAAAAAGATTTGCGTAAAGCACCGCGGTAGCCTTTCTTTTTCGTTAGCCTCGGGAAGTTTAACGAATTTTTCAGATGTTTGAGAATAATACAAAGCAAGTATCAATATGAGTAATAGAGAATAGTAAGTATATGAGTTTGAGAAACGTATTGAATCGTGATAAAAAACCGATTATGGAAACATTCGCATATTTTAATATTTTGAAGGTGTACAATTTGTTTAATTTTGAAATTATTTTTTAAATATCGCATTTAATCCGCATGACGGATATTATTATGACAGAATATAATAGCGGACTGGTTTAGATATTCGACAAAACGAAAGAATAGACCGGTAAATTTTTACTTTATAAAAAACATGACCTTTTTTTGTTGTTGCTTCAAGAAATTTAGTTGAATTTATTAAAGAAAGGATAAAGCGTTTTGAAAGGAATATTAAACGAAACCCCTTGAGCGATCTTCGATCACACTTACCCACTTGTTTCATTTCTACCGACTGTATGAATGTTTTCTACAGTACGAGCAATATTTAGAAACAGATACGCTTCAATAAAACCTCGAAAAATTAGCATTCACTAGTGCGATAAGCTGAAAGTCTAGAATCTGCTCGTAAATTCTTTTATATTTTACTTCTACGAAACAATATCGGTACAAATTGTCACTTTAGTTAATGATCACTACAGTAATATATTCGTATTGCGTTTATAAATTGATTTAAGATTATTCTAACAAATATTAAGAAAAAACCAAATCGGTTTTATCTGATTGTGAGGAAAATATTCTTGTAATAAAACACAACCAGTGGGACCCGTGCGAGGATATCGCACAGCAATCAAAATTTTTTAGCATTGTAGTATTTTTTTTAATATAGATTCAAACTTCTAAAGAAACATAAAGAATAAAAATACCTGTAAACTACATTGATACAGATGTCGCAAACGCACCGGGGTTTCTTTTTGGCGCCAAAATGGCGATTTTTTGCCTGACAGGGTAAGATGGTGACTTTTGCTTTGTATGGCAACTTGGTATTTTATAATAAAATGAAATGTGTATATAAATAAATTAAAAATAAAATAATATAAAAATAATTAATAAATAAAATTAAAATATGTTTAATAAAAATAATGTGTGTGTTAGATAAAACTGTGTGTAATAATAAAATTAAATGTGTGTATTTTAAAGTAAAATTATAATACAATTTTATTATAAAATAAAACTAACATGAGGTATTCGAAAATGGAGTTTTCTCGCCAAAATAGCACCATAAAAAATTGCCCCAACACCGTTGCGTCTGCTATAAGGTAAAGCCAGGAGAGATGGCGCTGTCGGAGAGATTGCGCACATAGAGGTTCGGGGGAAGGAGTAGAGTGAGCGCACAGCGATTCCACGTAGTTGTACAACAACAGTAATGGAGTGTCTACTTGAAAGTGTATTTGATTGCTTTGAGCGTCTAAGATAAAGTATTGCTATTTTGTTTTGTTTTCCCAAAGTAACACCTTGAATTTTCATAGCTATTCATCAGAATTTCTATACAATGTCAATAGTACAAAATATTTTTAACTTAAACGATTTCTCATAAGCTACTAATCTAGACTAACAATGTGAACATCAACGGTTCGTTTTAGATGAGGTCATATTTATATAAAAGGCCGCGTAATCTCTCCTACCGAAATTGGAGAGTTTGCGTATCTGCTACTTAGGAGAGATGGCGCAGTGTTCCCATTAGTTTCCATGCTAGGAGAGATTACGCAGCTTATTGGTAAATTTGCATAAAAAGATGAAAAATGAAAATGGACTAATTTTAAGTTAAACGTGTTATTAAGTAACATAATTTTATTTTGTAATCTAATCTAGATTTGCTTTTTATGATTCTTCATTTTTTTTCCTTTAATTAAAAATTTTTAATCGTTTTTAAAATTATTTCCTTTTTCTGATTCTTTAATCATTAGGTTGAAATATTCACTCCTAACACAATAATATTTGTTCACAAAAACATGGGACATGGGACAGTTCATGGTGTCTTTTTTTACTAAACATTGCAATTGCAATTTTGCTTTTTAATAATAAATAAAGAATAAACACAGCAGAGATGTCACACTTTATCGTTTTTGTGCTATTTATTTTTTTATAATCATTGTTGAGCGCTATATAATCCGGAATTTTATTTTTGTGGCAACACTAGTTTGAAGGAAGCCTTTCATTTCATGTATGAAAACAATGCTGATTTAATTTTTAATTATTAGCAAATTTTAATCAAAAAACATGTTTTGTATGTGTACAAAATGTAAGTGTACTATGTCAGATGCCTATTCAAAATCCTTTCATATGGTACCTCATACATCGTTCTGCGTTTCGTATTTTCTTAGAAAAAAGGATGTTGACAAGAGAAATAATATATATGATTATTATTAGAATCTAATTATTAGAAGTGTCATCGAATAATATCAAATCACATTTAGAAACACATAATTGTACTTATGATCTTATGATGGTAAATGAAATACACCGGCCTCCAAAAGTTAAGGTACAACCAGCCTTTTGTGTCTAATTTGAAAAATAAATTAAGATAAAAACATGAAATATAGAAGAATTGTGCTTTAAACAGTTATGTGTCGAATTTTACATAATTTTAACATTAAGCATGATTTACAAATAAGAAACAACATTTTTTGCAAAATTCCACTGTATGATAAAAAAAAATAAATAGCAGTATTTTGTGAAAAAAATTAAGTAATCGAATTTTAATGAGGCGTGTGTCCGGCCTTACTTGTAATGAATTTGTGGCACCGACTTTACATACTATCAATTAAGTTGTCAGACACTAGAAAGGGAAATAACTCCCATACATGGAGAAACGCTTGTTCCAGCTCATTTCACGACTTTGGAAAACGACTTACGGCCGCCATCTGTCTGATGAGATTGTCCCAAAGATGCTCTATAGGATCAAAGTCCGAAGTTTGTGCTGGACATTCCATTCGCTCCAAACCTTGATCCTCTAGTTATTCATCAACGACTCCAGCTAAATTGGATCGGGAATTATCAACCATTCAGAATAATTCATCACAAATAGCACCATCATACTGTGTGACAAACGAAGCAAGGATCTCGTCCCGGTATTTCACAGAAGTCAGAATTCTTCCATGGCATTAAGGCGTCATGGAAATTACTGTGACCAAAAGAGAGATTCCAGCCCAAACCATGTCTCCACCTCCTCTGCAACTGTGTATTTCAACAATGTTACATATGCAGAATCTGATGCTTTGTTCTCTCCAGATCAGCTTACAAATTTAATCACTCTCCAAAGCAAACTGGGACTCATTTGTGGACAGTACGGAAGCCCATTGTTGTTTGTTCCAGGTAACGTGCTCTCTTGACCAACATAAACGGGCACTTCTGTGTTGTCGATTAAGAGGGACACACGCAACTGGTCGTCTTGCATAGAGTCCTTAATTGTGAAGACGTCTATGCATCGTAATTGCAGGTATTGTTATCCGTGTTGCCTTACGATGATCTAAAAAGGGGCTGAGCGACAGTAGTGATGCTCCTCCTTCGGAGCAAAAGAGCTAGAAAGCGATCTTGTACAGGGTTTGAAATGCATGAGCAGTCTGGAGCAAGTCTTCTTGATACTGAATGTTTGGATCCAAATTGATATCTGAGGCTTTGGACCACACTACAAGACACATTAAGACGTCTAGTAGCACCAGCTTGTGGTAACATCATTTCCATCCATCAGATTGCCTGCCATCTTAACGAATCAAGTAAACGACATCTCTTAAACATGGACAACACTATTTTAGCACCAACAATTCAAGATCATCAACCATAAAAAAAGTAACACAAATTCCCAAAATTGATATATTCGCAGTTCATCTTGACATACATATAAGTATCTTATACATTAAAATAACGGAGATGGGTATAACTTTTTTATAAGATTTCATTTGAGTTACTTATGAACTTTCATATAAACCATATTTTTAACCTTTATTTTCATTCTTTTAGTAGTGAGCGTCAAAAAACTGGTTGTACCTTAACTTTTGGAGGCCAGTGTATCTAATAAATACGCACACATATATATAATATGTATATTTATCCAATAATATTTTCTTCATTGTCCAATATTATCCTCACACTTTCATTAACATGTGTTAGAAACTTTACTGAAGTAGCTTGTTAAAGTACATTACGTACATTCTAGTTTTAAGTTTATTGATTTTAATTATGTAATTTAAATTTTTATTCGTAATTTTTTGTTCTATTTCTAAAGTATGTAATAGAATAATAATGGAATAGTTTGCAACAACATGTAATATTCTATTATAATACATCAGAATAATTCAGACAAAAGTAAAACGTTTAAAGGGAGAAAATATTATACATAAAAATCTTTCATTTTACACTTATAAACTTGAATACAAATCCAAATGCCATTGTAAATGCCTTTTTTGAAATGCTACATATATAAATTATATTTTCGTTTCAATTTGTACTGTTTTTATTTACATAAGTGATGAATATATATATTTACATATTTATTTATTGATACACATATTATCCGGATTTAGTACCCGATTCTATTGATTCGTTTATGAAACGTCGCCAAATTGGACAGATAGTACATGTAGCGAAAAAATAGCACTGCTGTCAATTTAGCAAAGTTTTTAATTTCTAATTTCTGACTTACTTGACTGACATTCGATGATTTAGTAAAGCGAAAATTACTTTTTCTGGTAGATGTTTTGAATAAAAATCCCGCTATATTTTTAGCACTGCTTCATAGGGGAGCAAAGGGAACTGAACTACTCATCCTACGAAAATCAAAGATAAATTCATTGAAATTAAATCTGGAATGTGAACTAAATATTGAAATTATTAAACAGTCAGAAATTCTAAAACAGTAAAGTTTCCGAACAAATTGATTTCCGATGTCTTTAAAATGGGAAAAATAATTTAACTACGTTGTAAAGTATGTGAGAAATTTCGCAAAATGTGTGTGAGAGTGCTTCTAAATTATTTTAACGGACTTTTATGTTGCTGTTTAATAACTTTAAAGTAAAATTAAATGCAATATTTGTTCTACTTTTTTTTAGTAATAGAAATTATTTTTTTTTGTTAGCAATGATTTTAGATTTGCTAAAGAATGAAACCAACTAAAATTGTCGGAACGACATTTGTCTGCTTCCACTTCCATCTTATCTGTTTCCACTTTTTAAATAGAATATACATTTTTATAATGACAGTTTATTATCAAACAAATAAATACACCATTAAAATAATTTTTAACCGCATTAACTTATGATAAATGTTCCTAACATTTGTTCGACTTGCAAATGTTTAAACGTGGCTCGATGAGTCACAATACCTAACGTTTCTTTTTCATTTTGCTTATTGGAATTGCACATAAATCCCTCTTTTTTAATCTAAAAAACTTTTTCTTGTGTTTTCATTTCGACATTTTATTTTTGTGATTTTCGTGATTGCCAATATTATTTTCATGAACCTGCAGTTGGAAACCACTGGTATAGAAGAATAACAAAATGTGCCATTATATATAAACAAAGGAAATCTGAAAATTATTTTGACTAATACAGACTTAAACCAAGATAGTTTACAAAATTTTATGTTACACTTTTTGACCTAAAAAAAGAGTCATTCTGCTATAAAAACACCCTGGTTTTTATTTTAATCGATATGTATCAGAATACCTTTTTTTGTAACTAATATGAAAGAATTTTAAACATTACATAACTAGTATACTGTAATAATCACAAAACATTCTTCTATAGCATTCTAATATACTAATTTATAACAGCACCAACGATTATTAATATAAAGTATAATTTATTCGATTTTAACATGGAATTACAGTTATCAGTGAATTAAAAGAAGAACAGAACAACAGCGCCATATGTTGAGTATTAAAATTTAAGATTAGTTAAACATATACATTTTTAATCGTTTAACTCAAATACGCTGATGTGCAAAACTTAAGCAACAAACATAAAATGCTAATTTCTGTACACGTGAGAACTCAAAAGGAAATTATTTAAAGAGCAAGTGTAGAAAAGAGGTACTACCCTAACAGGATGGAGAGTCGATGTGAAGTCCCCTTGACGTCACACATGGTTAGAAGTGTCACAATCGCTACGGTGAATCAAAATATGGGATATTTCACTGTCTCATTGTTACTCTCAAATGATTGTTAACACTGAAAAGTCCTTGACTGTCGCTTTGTGATGGGTCACCAGGTGACATTACAATGAAGTCACCTTGTGATTCTCAAGTCCTTGTCAGTTGAAGACTGAACTTTGAAGTCATTGTGAGATTTGCATTGTGATGGGTCGCCAAATAATGTCACAATGAAGTCGCATGGTGACTTTCCGGTGATCGACACTCTTTTATGAAGTCATCATTGCACTCCTTTGTGAAAAGTCACAAGATGATTTCATTTTCTGTCACTTGGGAACTCGTCACAGAACAGCTATCATGATGACTTTACAATGGAGTGTCAAAAGTGACAGTCACATGATAGTAACAAGATGACTTCATTGTAAAGTCACCTGGTGACTCGTCAAAAAGCAGCAGTCATGGTGACTGTTCAGTGGAGTGACCAAATGAGAGTAAAAGTGAGACAAATGAAAGATATCACATTTCAGTTCATTGTAGTGACTGTGACAATTGTGACCCTTTGTGATGTCAAGAAAACTTCACATCGACTGTCTGTGCTGTTAGAATAGTACCTATTTTCTACACTTGCTGTTTATAGAATTTTCTTTTGAGTATTTACGTGTTCACAAATTAGCATTTTGTGTTTGTTGCTTAAGTTTTTCACACTAGTGTATAATATGCATTTCTACTGACTAGGAAAAAGAAAGAGCTATAGTGTTTATCACAAGAAGAAAATCTCTAATATTCCGTAATTGAGTTTAGAAAAAAGTTAGCATAAAAAAAAGAACGATTAAGGAAACAACGCAGTCGTGGGAGTTTTACAATAATGGAGTTAATAATATTGCTAACCACGATTGCTAAATTACATCATATGATTGTGGACCCGATTGCAATTTTCCCCCACGTGTAGGATAGCAGAACCCGCTTTTGAGTAAACAAAATCAAAATTTAATCGGACTCTATTATGTCGTGGAAATTGTGAAACACATAAAAGCGCCACTCTTGTGTGGCTTACCCAAACCTAATCATTATCTATTTATTTAAAGGTCAAACAGAATATGAAGTTTGATGAAATTTCATGCATTAGTTCTTCAGAAATTAGTATCATGGAAATCTTAAACAAAACAGCATAGCAGCGTCAACTGTTGAGTGACATACACATAAACCTAATAAGCATCAATGTATGTCAATCTCTATCAGAATATGGCGATTGATGAATTTCCGTTCGTTAGATCTTGAGATATAGCTATCACGGAAGTTGTACACGATTCAGCATAACAGTTGTCACATGTTATACGATAAACACCAAACCTAAAATGTACCAATTTATGTCAATATCATACAGACTATGTAGTTTTATGAAACCCCATGCAATAATTCTTGAGTTATATCTATGGCGGAAATCGTAAGAATTGCAGAGACATCTGTCTGGTTTGGTTTGGTTTTGGTTGATTTATGACGGTCGATTATCTACTCGAGGGATATAGGTGGGTATTCCCTCAGGGATCCTAATCCGTATTTACAGCAAGATTCGAAGAAAACCACGGAAAACTCCGAACAGGTAGGTCGACGAACACGACAGAGGTATGATCGCAGCACCTCCCGTCTACCAGCTTTGAGAGCGGAACCTCTCAGCCACCGGTGGGGTGCCACCTGTTCGGTGTAGTATACATCCAAACCTAATCAGAACACTAATTCCATTCCATACATTAGTTCTTGAGATAGAAGGGTCACATAATTTATTTTACACACAGATGGACGGATAGACATACTGCCATTTTCCCAAAATAGTCAAATAGTGTTCAGAACTACCCAAAAAGTATAAATCCATCCAAAATAAAACTTTCGCGATTACAATACAGTCTTTTAATGTTTATATATAGAAAAGAAAAAATCGATATTTTTAAACAGTAAAGTTTTATTTATTATTTTCGTCTACCTTTTAAATGCTCTTTGAAATGTAACATGGAAATTCTTAAAATAAAAAAAAAAAAAAAAAACTCGAGAACCAAAAGCCATATTGCAATAAGAAATAAAAATCTATTGCCATAGTGTAGCAAATTTCTCGAAGGTTTAATTGGACTGGAAACTCCTGTATCTGAAAGAATCAAAGGTCAAATTTCCTTTTCTTTTAGATAAATGAATTGTTTTTTTTTCAATACGCTATTAGAAATAGATATTCAAGTGTAACCAAAATGTATTACGTTTGAGTAATTTGTTGGTATAAAAGAGCTACTAATATAGGGAAAAGTAGGGTAAAACCCGGTACCTTAACCCGGTTTTCCTTTGTTGATAAAAGTCTGAAAGGGCGGAAAAGTCGGAACACCTGACAAAAGTGTTTTGAGACATCTGGACTGTTGAAAAACAACATCTGTTGTCACAGTAAAATTCTTCTCTACTTGGGAAAATGTGTTTTCTGGACCATCTGAAACAGGTGGTAGGGTAAAAACGGATACTAATCAAACATTAAGTTTTTACACTTCCAGTAACAAAAAGCTTTATTGTAATAAATTTTTAATCAAGCTTTAAAACATATATTATTTTTTAAGGTAAATTATATTCTTTCTTCATGTTTTAAAGCAATTTTAATGCTGTCATTCTGACCTTTTGTTTCTCGTATCTGCTGCCATCCTCATGTGCCGACGTTTTGCAGATTGAACATTCTATACATTCTTCACAACCTGTTAAGTGAAGAAGCATTTCATTGCAGAATTCAATGCAATCCCGGTTTTGCTCCAACAAACGAACAAAAATCAACGTGGTCTTTTTTCATGATTGCTGTACGTACATACTTCTTTTTCGCATCAAAGTATCGTATAAAAGCTATAGAAAACAGTGGTTTAGTTACATAAATCGGTCCGTCAGGCTAGATTTATTTAAACAGAGAAAATATGGTGAAAAATTGAAACTTTTCAGTTGAACGTCTTTCCAATAGCATTGCACAGTCAGTCGCCCAGATTAACAAATTTCAAAAGCTGACGGAGTACTGCTACACTGTAAAAAATGACCAATGTTTCTTATTTTATGAAAATATACTATAACCACGAATGAAAATATAATATAATCTTCTGAGTTATCCGACATTCCGAAAAGCGTGTTCCATTGTCTTTTGAATCCCCAATATATTTTCAAAATTTAAAGAATTATTTGTAAAAACAAAATTTCTGTAGCTGCCCGCATTTTTCAGAAACGTTACCGAATAGTTTTTATAGTGTATTAATCAGTTTCTTCAGCCTGGAATACCTATTTATCGAATGTCATTCATTCGCAAGTAAACGTTTGCAGCTGCATAAGTTAATTTATACATGAAAGCGTAAAGAAATAATCTTAATTTTAATGTTAATGTTAACGATGTTAATTTTGCATGTTTGCCTGTTAAACATATTTGTTGAACATGAAAATGTTTACTTGAGAATGGATAGCATCGGAAAAAACTATATTTCGGGCTTAGAAAACTGATTAATACACTTTAAAAGCTACTCGTAAACGTTTCGGAAAATTACGGGCAGCTAGAAAAATTTTGTTTTTCTAAATGATTCTTTAAATCTCGAAATGCCATTGATGTCTGAGGTTTCTAAAGATAAAGAAACACTGTTCAGAATCATGGTTAACAAAGTGAGTTTATATTATAAATTTATTCGTCATTATATTATATTTTCGAACATTCAGAAACATTTGTCATTTTTTACAGTGTAGGACACGTTAAGGGATGTAGTTAAGTCTGGTGCTCTCCCCAGGGCAGCACCGATCAGCGAGAAAACAGAGTATCCGGTTTGACCCACCTACCTGGTTTAACCCAACTTCCCCTATAATTTTCAGTTTAACTTATTTTAATTTTTAATATTTTTTACACTCTTTTATTTAACTTAACTTGGTTTGTGTATCTGAAGATGGAATTTTGTAATCGATATTTCACTCACATCATGTTATTAGATGTGATTTTTAAGATGCACATTGAATGCTTATAAAAGAGTGTTTAAAGAAAAAATAATTTTTATTGAATATAAAACTCGCTTTTATACGTAACATTTTGCAATTAATACATTACGTCACATTTAAAAATGCGCATTTGATGGATTACTGCTTCTATAAAAAAGTAAAGAGACTCCTATATAGTTACACACAGTCTCTATATATCCATAATATAATATAGTTCGTTTCATTTTCAACTGCGCAGCTTTTGTTCTTCAAACTAGTCTGACAAAATATTTCTAAACTGTAAATGCACATTTATTGAAGAATTTCCCTTGAAGTGTAAAATATATAAAACTTCGTAAGACAAGATTAAATGAGGAATTATGGTTATTTATACCGGAACATGCCATGCACTTGCTAATGTTACAATAGTATTAAAAAATTAATTGGTTCTGTTTCTCATTGTTAAATTGATTTATTTCAGCAAAATTGATCTTGTAACTTTTTAAAAAGAATAATGTGCTGTAATACACAACGAAAAATTAATCTTAATTGTTTTCGCAATTTATATATATTTTTTTTGTATTTTTATATGTAAGACGAATAACACTTTAATGTTCTCTGAATTGCAACAACAAAAGTCTTAGAGAAAAAAAAGCGAAACTCGATATACAAAGGCCAAATGAGCAAGAGAAAAGAAAATCTTATGTCATACAGTAGCAAATTTGCCGAAAGCTAAATCGAACCCTCCTGTATCTCAAAGAATCTAGATCGAATTTCCTTTTTCTATTAGGTAGCGGAAAAGTATAATGGACAGCCGAGAACATCCCAAAAACATTCCTAATAGCCTCATTCAGTGAACTTGAAACAACCGTTTTCCTTTTTCTCTTATGGATAACAATTTCGATGGAGAAACAGGCATCACAAAGAACAGAATGGCGATCTATTTCCCAGTATTTCTTGTTAAAGTTCAAAGAAAGATTTTTTTTATTTTTTTAACAGATTTTTCTGTGAAACAGAGGAAAGAAAATTTTTTCGCCGAAAATCACATCTAATTTATTTGAACACTTTTTTCTTCATTAAACATTTATCAGTTATCTGCTGAATACTTTTTTGCAATTAAAAATAAAGAATTTTGTCTGATATATTTCACATATTAAATTTTTTTTATTGTAATTTTTTATTTAAATTTGCAACCATCATATCATCGTGTACATCATTGTGTACATCATGTACATCATCGTGTTGCAGCTTTTTTGTTTGTTTTTTACTCCTTCAGTTTTCACATAAGATTTTAATGGGCAATTTTAATTTTTTCGATGATTTTTATTTAGCCACTAAATGAGAGAAATATGTTACATTTTATTGTCTTTTGCTTCTATTTGGATGTTTATTTTTACTCTTTCAGTTCTCAGATAGCATTTTTCAAAGCAATTTTCATATTTATTATTATTTTTAATAAGTTATTTTGCCTCTAAATCAGACAAAACTGTGTAATTTTAAGGTTTTTTGCTTTTATTTGGCTATTTGTTCTTAACTTCTTTAATTCTCACATTAGAATTTTCCGAAGTAATTTAAATTTTCCAGATTATTTTAAGTTATTTAGATTCTTAATGAGACAAATACAGTGGAACTTCCCTTTAACGAAGTCCCTATTTAACGAAGTTTTCTACTTAACGAAATTTTCTGCAGAACTTTGACTTTGAACACCATTAGCATGTAAATTAATCTCCACATTACGAAAAATATATTCTATATAACGAAGTTTATTCCACTTTTGTACGTGTACAGAATTCAAATTAAGCGATTGCTGTTCGAAGGATATGCAAATTTATTTCAGCGGATTCGATTGTATGAAGATGAACACATTTAAATAATTTCCATTCTGCTTGGTGCTAAATAAAACAATTTTTTTTCATACTAAGAAAAACGCTTGTTTATCACTATTCTCCCACTCCGAGACTCCAGCGCTGACAGTTGGAGGAAGTCAAAATCCCCTTTTTACTTTCAATGATATAGAAGATGAGGTGTCGCAATGGCGTCAGATGCATTGAAACAAAAAATATCTATTAGAATCAGACAGGTACCATTCTGACCTTCCATTTCTGATAGACAATTGCTTTGTACATCCAAAAGAACGTGCTTCAAAATACAAATCGAAGAACATCAAAGTTATTTTTGTTCCTGCCAATACAGCTAAAATTCAATCATTAGTCTAAGGAATAATAAAAAATCTTGAAGTACATTATCGAAAAAGACAGAAAAAAGCCGATGTATTGAAAACATTAGTTTGAGATTCTGTGTATCAGAGCTGATGAAAGCTTGGGCCAAAGCTTGGGAATGTGACGTGATTTCATCGACCGTACACAACTGTTTTGTAAAAGACGTCTTCATAATTAAAAATGAATCAAATGCTTCTGAATCCAATACCTGTTTGTCATATCTCAAGAAAAAATTTCATGAATTTAAGTTAATTTCTATTTAACGAATTTTCTTCATAACGAAGTTTTTAAGTGTAACGATGAGACTTCGTTAAATGGAAGTTCCACTGTATGTGCAATTGTATTGTCTTTTGCTTTTATTTAGTTGTTTATTCTTATTATTTCAGTTCTCACATAGTATTTTTCAAACCGATTTTCATATTTTTTTAATTATTATTTTACATTATTTAGCCTATAAATCAGACAAATATGTGTAATTTTAATGTTTTTTGCTTTTATTTGGTTATTTGTTCTTAACTTCTTTAATTCTCAAATAGAATTTTCCGAAGAAATTTTCATTTTCCCGAATATTTTAAGTTATTTAGCTTCTAATTCAAAACATGTTCAATTTTATTGGGGTTTTTTATGTTTATTATTTATGTTATTTATGTTTATTATTATGTTTGTTTGCTCTTACTCCTTCTGTTCTCACATATACTTTCCCGAAGGTGATATCATTTTATCGATTATTTTAAGTTATTTAGCCTTAAATGAGACAAATATGAGCAATTTTATTGTTTTTTCGTTTGTTGTTTGATGTTACTCACATAGAAATCCTCACATGGGAATTTCCGGAACAATTTTAATTTTTCCGATTATTTTGAGTTATCTAGCCTTTAAATGAGACACATGTTGGATTTTATTATTTATTGCTTTTATTTTATTGTTTATTCTTACTCCTTCAGTTCTCACATAAATTTGCCAGATCAATTTTCATTTTTTTAAATTATATTATTTAGCGTCCAAAATGTGAATGTTAATGTTTTTGCTTTTATTTGGTTGTTTGTTCCTAACTTCTTTAATTCTTTCATAGAATTTTCCGAAGCAATTTTTCTTTTTCTTTTATTATTTTAAGTTTTTTAGCCTCTAAATCAGACAAAAATGTGTAATTTTAATGATTTTTGTTCTTAAATTCTTTAAATTTCACATAGCATTTTCAGAAGCAATTCTACTTTTTCTGGTTATTTTAAAATACCTAGCCTCTAAATGAGACAAATATGTGAAATTAAATTTTTTTTTGCATTTATTTGTTATAGTACCACATTCTACAGTGTCCGTTGGTCACTGTGACAACAAAAAAATAAATATATAAAAATAGAAATGTCTCTTAATCTTCGAAAATACAAACTGACTACAAACAAAACTGTACCATAGTCTAGTCCAAGTTTCCCACGATTCCGAAAAGCGTTCTTTATCTTTTGAAACGTCAGAAAAAATATACGTTTTCTAGATTTAACGAATAATTTATAACAACAATGTTTCTTTGGCTGCTACTGACATCCGGAAACATTTCCGTGTGCACTGCACACATACATTATAACTTTACAGTATTAACATTAATATTAAAAATTTAATTAAAAATTATTTAATTTTGAGACGAAATGATTGTCAAAAATGATGCAATATAGCTCAAGAATTGCGAAATCGTCAAAAGTGAGAGTTTTATTTTTGACAGTGAGGAAACAGTTTTGTCAGATATCTGAGGACCCAATATCTGTTTATGACTTAAAACTAATAAAAAATAAATATAGGCAATTGTTTTATGCTATATTTAGAAAAAATGGAGTTGTGTAAACATTCCTTTAAGGTTTTAGACAATTGAAATTAATAGTTTTAAAATAACTAGCTTTTACATTTCGGTAACTATTGGCATTTAAATTGTACATGACCCTTGAAGCTGAAAGGATTTTTCTATACACTTCAATGTTAAATGCTAGAAGTTTCGTTTCGATAATATACGCTGGAATCATCATCTCGAAAGTCACAAAACAATATTCTTTATATATATTACTAAAATTACTGTTCTTTAAACATGACGAAAAATTTCTATAATTTCAGGAACTTGTTCACTCGTTGAGTATTTTAAAACATGTAAAGATTGTGCAAAGATAAGTTTTGTTTTCAAAACTGCAAATTTAGGAGAATGTCAAAAATTGTAAATTAAAATGCAGGTTTAATACGTTTGGATACTGAATAAAAATAATTTTATTTCAAAAATATCTTCTAAAGTCAACTTGACATAATACCTGAACAAATAATCTTTTGTCTAAAGGTATGTCCAATGTAATTAATGTTAAGTAATTCTCAAAAGTTAGTTTAAAACTTTTCTTATTACTAGGAATTTTGTAAACATAAAAATTTTCAACTATCGAAAATTTTGTATTCTTTATGTGTATTATTAATAGTGTGTCAAAAGTTATTCTGTCTTGAAGGGGGGCAGCGAACTTTGAGTGCTTAAGAACAAGGATATATTTATTTCTTCCGTCTTGATCTTTTGGATGTATGTTTATGAGCACATGCATGCTTCACTTGGTAACAAAATAATAATATTTATTGAATATATTTAAAATTCGAGTAACAATTTTCAACTTTATAAAGTAAGTCTATTTTAAATTAAAGAATATTTTGAGCGTTAGGAATTTTATTACATTTTATTACAATATTATTTACTGCAATCAATTCTGAATAATAGTATTTTGTATTTAAAAATTTACAATTAAGTATTGCTTCGAGATTTTTATGAAATTTTCGATTTATACTATTTTGCATTATTAAATTTGCTTGTCAAAAAATTATTTTCTTCACAGGCATGTATAAGAAAATTAAAATATAAATATTCTTAGAAATAAGAAGACTATTCCATTGAATATGAATGATAAATGTTTTATTGCTACGTTTGATCACATGATGTCACATGATCGCATATTTCACATGACAACAGAATATTTAATATATATACTTACATATAAGCTACTATAAAATCAAGAGATGAAAATCGATATAAAGATATGTTGGAAATACGTTTTAATATCAATATTGCTATAATTTTGAAAAGTAAACTAACGATTATAGGGAAAATGTTTTTATCCACGTATACAGATATTTCTATACTCAAAACATAATTCATAAAATACCAAAATTACACGGGCAGTCGGGTTGTTAGTATAGTTACTATATTTTTAGATAAAAGTGACTTTATGAATGTGTCATGAACGAGAAAGAACCAAATATGCATTTCAGAATTGAGAGATTAAAGTGTTAAATGTTTAGTTAATTTTCATACTCACTAAACAGCTTCCGTAATTTTTCATTGTATCTCCCAAAATTGTTAAATTTTTAAGTATGGAGTTTAAATGCATTTATTTCGTAATGTGGCAATATAAAATAGTTTTATTAAAATTATTAGAATAACTTTCAACTAAATTTGAAACAAATTTTGTATTTTGTTTACATTTTTTCCAGATAATGTTTGTTGAGCAAATGTCAAAATTATTTTTAAAAACTGTTTGAACCTTTTAAATATTTAATGTTTTAAATAACGAAAATCGCGAGCGAAATTAAACAAAGCTATCTTCAACTGAACATGCCAGAGAATGCCAAAAATTATGTATAGCAAGCAAAGAGAAATCATGTTGAATGAATATGCACTATAAAAATATTTGCAATGTAGAGCAGTTAGTGACGGAAGCAGCCACATATTCAAGTTAACCATTTCATACAAGCTGTTTTTGTGTACACGGTAAAGTAGATACTACACATAACAAGACTGGTAGACAGCTAGAGCACCAACTGTGTGTTTGTGTGTGGTGTTGGGGATTACCATAGCAACATTATACTGCCAACTCCATAGAAGAATTTATAACACATCGATAAAATATATATGATAACGTCGCTTCAAAATATAAAATACATGCTTTTCTAAATTAATAAACAAAAGTGGTACGTTTGTTTATGGAAAGATTAAAAATGACGGAAATATTCCCGCGTATGTGGGAGATTTGAACCAGATGAGTGGGAGATATACCCATGTCAAAGAAAGTAGGCAAAAAATAAAAGTAATAAAATGAAATATAAAATTTTTCGGATTATAGAATGAAAGTAAAATAAAATAGATAATCTTACTGTTAAAGTTTGAAACAACGAGTGTTTAGAAAATAATTAAAACATACACTGTATACATGTCTCAAAATCTATATTATACAGTAGAAACGTGTCCGTGATCAATACTAACATAATTTTGACGTTGTCGACACCTTACGCAAAGCTGAAATTAAGCGAGCTATGCGTCTGATCATTTAATTTAGCTTTTATTGCAATTTTTAAACTTCCAAATATCGCACAGTTTCAATTTTTACACTGTCGGATAGAAAACAAAATGTTCTTTCGAATGCAATTTATTTGAAAACTCTATGACATTTTACTGATTCTTCATAATTTATAAAATAATTTTTTAAACTGGGGTTTTTAATCTATCATCCCTATCTCGTGAAAACGATAACGAAAGGTTATCCCGTTTACACCTAAAACAATATAGATACTCGCATTTGTTTCCGACTAATATTCCATAACAATGCTAAAACTTGATAAGTAAATAAATATAATACATAGTATAATTAAAACACAAATTTAAAAGATATGAAATTGAACTACGCTTATAAACCACTGAACTTATCAGCATCCAAAAGACCGCTGTATATAGCAAAATCTTTGGCGATTTGTTTGGCTATGAACTCTTGTCATGCAACCAGAAGGAAAGTATTGATTTTCATGAATTTCAAAACTTTATATTCATACATTTTTGATATTTTTCATATAAAAGTACTTTTTTTTGTTGTTAGTGTGTAATACAAAAGAAATATATTATGATTGTAGTTTGCTAATGGGCTTACAGCAGTGTTACACACTATTCTTTGCTAAGTAATTTGTCTGTGTATTTCCATACTTCTTTGTGCATGTAAAATGAACAATTTAATAAAGGTACAGTCCAAGAATAAAACGTATCACTTTATGCTATTTTATCACAAAATTGTTGGCGAAATATTCGTGAGGTACCATTCGACGGAGATTTGTGTGTGCTTTTGAATATGAATGCAATTCGCTTAATATGGGTCATCTGCATATTAAAAATTCCACCAACGTTGAATTTTAAAGAAATAACACCAACTTTCGACATATTCGAGTTCTTTGGTTCAATGATGTCCAATAAAGGTATAAAAATAAGGCTGCGCCGCCAGGAGCCTGAGGGCACCCGTCAGGTACGTCAACCACCGCACCCTAGTCCTGAGGGTCTTTTAATGGACTCACCAGGAGGGTCCTCCTGTAAGCTCTGTGACCAAAACTCAACTCGAGGTTCGAGTTTTGGATTGACCGCCTGCGTTAGTCGGCTAGCCTCTGGTCCGGTCCCTCGTAATCGAACAGTCCAGGAAAAGAACCTACACCATCCCAAGGAGTTGATACGGTCTCACGGTAACCTCAGTGGCCCCGAGGACTCCTATCACTCTTGGTAAGAACGGGAAATCCGCTTTCTGCCCGATCTTAAGGTCGACACACAACTACTCCAGCTGCAGAGGATGGCGTGGTGGTTTCGAACCATGCGGCCCATACGCCCGCATGCCGGTAACTACTTTCTACCGCCTGCCAATACCGAGGTTTGCTTCACGCCACCTCACGCACTACAACAGAGCCACCATACACCTTGCTCTTCGCAGTTCGATCTCGTCAGGTATAGTTTATATACTTTTCCTTAAGTCATTATAGAGTTAGAAGATATGGAAGTTTCAGGATGTTAATGTTAAATTAATTCTAGAAACTTTAATTTATCTCCTGCTAAGAAATCATCCGAATGATTTTATTTTATCATAATGAAGAGTGGAAGGTCTTTCAACTAGGTAAATCATCTACTAGGAACCCCATCGTTAAAATAGCGCAGTAGGAAGAGCGTTGGGACGGCAAGTCAAAGTACCGATGTTCGAATCCTGCTCCTGGCATTTTTCGCTCTGTTGAAATGAATCTCAAATATGAATATTATTTTATTATATTTTTATTTATTTTTATCTTTTATTTTTTTTGTAATAATATACATTCTATAAATAAAAGAAAATGTCATTCTTTTATTATGAAAATGTCACAGGTTTTCAAAATTTAACTTTGTGGAAACTTAAAAATAGTTATACCGGGATTATAGAAATTTCAGATGCTCATTTAGAAAAAACAACTTCAATATATATTTCTTTTCTGATCACGTACAGTATTTTTCTCAATCTGTGTTAACATGTGTTATATTTATGATATTAGCAAGTTGAACATAATAAATGCAAATATGAAAAATATTTCAAAATTTATAGGTAGATATGTATATATTTAGAGAATGCTTTAAAACAGATTTAACTTAATACACTTTCCTTAGTCAAAGATCGTTTACGTCTTTTTAGTAGTAAACGTGCAGTTTATATATTTTTGTTTTCCTAGTAAAACGATTCTGTATTCTTATGCAGAACATCTAGAAGTAATATACAATCATAAAAATAAATATATATACAAATATATATCTATATCTATCTATCTATCTATCCGTCTCGCTCACTATATATATATATATATATATATATATATATATATATATATATTATTCATCTGGAGCTTGGGTTTGTCGTTAAACAAAAAAAGATGGTGTATGTTCGCAAAATATACAAGACAACATCCTCTCTGTAGGAGCACACACATCCCTCAGGCGAATTATGCATGCAAGAACAATATTGTCTCCCCTTTTAAACACAAAGTTAAGAGGTAGCAAAGATACTTATTGTTTTCAATCGTCGGACAATATTGGACATTTATGTAGATTAATTGGGAGACATTCATATAAGGTCCTTTAATTATTTTAATAGGTGTGCTTGAAAATAACAACGACTGACAGCTTTAAATCAGTTTTTACTTAAGAGATTTATTTTTATAGAACATACGCTCAGTTATTAATTTTGATTCGGGATGATTCCACGAAATACATTATTTTTCTTCCTTTACTGGAAAAAGAATTGTTGTACCTATGGTATGTATTTAATAACGATCACGGAAAAGGAACTTATCTGATGCATTAATTTTAGCTGAAGTAATTTCAGGGATTAACATTGTTAATTAGGCAATTTTGAGTAGAAGGTTTCAGTATGTTTAACATTTTTATAGAGTATATTCTTATATAGATATTGATAAATTTATAAATCAGGTCATAGAGGAATTCTAAAATATATATCAACTACTATGCGAGTCATATTAATGCCCACTGGATACAAAATCATAAATTTCGGAGAATAAGTAGCTTTTGTAACATAAGTATCCATAAATCGGTTTTACCAACTGGGCGGAGTTTATTCAGAAATCTACATTTATTTCAAAATAGTAATTTTTTACATATTTAATGCCAGATTAAATAAAAGTAATTTTACTTTTTGGAAATAGTGGTAGGTTTAAGTGTTCCCACCTAACTGGCTACACTGCCAATAGTGAACATTATTTAAAGAAAATGTAATTAAATAAAATTAATAATTATTTATTTGTTTCTCTCGTGTACATAAAATCAAAATTTATTTTTATTTAAAATGTTAACTTATGTAATTTTTAATTGCTTCAAAATTTTTCCATTAACGCATAAAATGTTTTCTTTTACATATCCAGTGCAAATAGTTTAGTGCAACAAGTTAATGCAACAAGATATGGAAGTTTATTCAAGAAATAGTGTATTCATAGAAAAAAAAAATTCAAATATTTGTAACTTAAACTGTGCTTTATTTTTATTACACAATATTATATAATTATTAATCATAAATTTTGTCTAGCCTTTCTCAATGAAAATTTGCATTCTGTAGTTTGCAGCATTAGAATATTTCATGCGGTTCTTTTCAAAAACTCTCTCGATTCCTCGAATATATTTACGAGAAAAGTAAATTCAGAAATATAGTACATCAAATGCAAAACTTACATCTTGCGAAAGTCTAGTGAAAGATTTTAAATTTTACGCATATCTAATATTGAAAAATGAACAAAGAGAAAATACATATTTTCTTTTTAGTTCGTAAAAGGAATACAGAATATTCGCTACAAAAGTATATTTCAATTCTGAATTTCACTACTTCGTCGAATGTATTTGATTTTTAATATTTAGCTGTAATGCATGTTGCTTTAAATAATGTTTAAACTGTTTGTATCGAATTTCGCAAATTTTATACATTATAAATGCATAAGTTATTTTTAACTCTCTTTGTTATTTTCAAAATATTTATTCTGTGTTTGTTTATAGAGTAACAGCGTATAGAAAAATAAAACCATAGAAAAATAAAGCATTAAAACGCTTTTTGCCGTACTATACTTTTTGTAATAATAACCACAAGCGAAAGATTCGAAATATTACTTAAAATAAAAACATATTTTAATGTATACAATTTGTATTTATTTGTCTGAACCATTCAAGCAGGTATATAAAATCTGCCAAGAAATACTTTTTTATTCTTATTTCAAACTTTAACCATTTTTTTACTTATTCTCCATAATATTTTATAATAGTTAGATAATTTGTTTTCAGAAAATCAGTTTAATCCAGTAGAAATAGTTTAGTATAAAACAAGAAAAGCAATTTTATTCAAGAAATGTTGAAATCATAGAAATTAAAAATTATTTATTCCTTATTGGAAATATTTTTACCATATTCATTTTTACGACATACTAATACATAGTTATTAATCATAATTATTGTCTGGTCTTTTGAATAGAAATTTGCTTTCTTTAGTTTGCAATATTAGAATATATGATGAGGTTCTTTTCAAGTATTTTCTCAATTTCCATAGTCTATTTACAAAAAAATAACTTCAGAATTATACATCAAATGCAGAACTTACATCTTGCGAAAGTCTTCTGTAAATCTCCAAATTGTTCACTATTCTGATATTGAAAAATGTACGAAATAGAAGATATATATATATACTTTTCAGTTCGTAAAAGGCATAGAGAATATTCGGTTATAGCCGTTTTCTGAACTCTGAGTTTCGTTACTACTTGAATATATCTGGTTCATCAAATCTAGTTGTTATGCATGTTGCATTAATATATATATATTTAAATTTGTAGCATATTTCACAATTTGTGTGCATTGAGATGCATAAATGTAGTACGTTCAGCATCTTTATATTGCGTTTGCTTTTAGGGTTATGGAGAATTGTGGTGCAAGTCATATTACATCCGTCTACAGAGATAACTGCGAAAGCAATTTGATTCCGTAATAAAATATTAATATCACAGTATATTTACGACACAAACAAAATATAATTTTTTTATAGAAAAAAAAATCTGCAAATTTTAATGGATAAAATTGTAAGCATAAATTGGGTAACTTTTCGCAAATAGATTGAAATAATTTGACAAAATACAAACAGATTTATTTTAGCATGATTAGTTAATAAGTGCACGGTGAGAGTGTGGTAACTAAAATAATTATGTATCGGTATTTTATTTTTTTATTATAAAAAGGCCATTTCCGATTAAGGGACTTAATTTTATGAATTTATACAGTTTTGAGATCTACAGGCATCGTCTAATGTATAAGTCAAAAACTTTCATAAGGATCACTTTCCAGTATATGACTCCATTCAAACACGCTATATAGTATCTGGGATCTTTCTGGTTTAGAAATTTTGCCGAAAATCCAGAGAAGTGCTCCAATGAAATAATTCATTCTGGGTACTTAAAAATAATTCACTGGTCATATTACAATTTTTCTCAGATTTTATTTGTTCTGACAGGAAAGGAAAGTATTTTCTTTTTAAAAAGTGGCTTGCCTCCAGATAAATGAGAAAAGGGTGGAAATTAAATTTTGCACTTTCAAAAACAAATTCGTGAAATGAACAAATTTTCCATTGATTATATTTCGTTAAAAATTTACGCTTTGTTTTGCCTAATTCCCTTTAACATACAGAAAACTACCCAATTTAAAGTAAAAATTATACCCGAAGTCCTCGATCAAAAGCTGCATTTCCGTCTAATCACAGGCAAATGTGCTGCGTAAGTACTTTTTCGTATTCGAAACGGTATTTTTACGTATGTCCTTATTCCCTCAAAACACAGAAAAGTCGCAAAACATAGCCCAAAATTTACTGAAAATTTCCAGTCAGAATAAGATTTTTTTTTTAATAACAGAAAAATGTCCTCCAATCACAGAGGTGTTCCGTCAACTTGCTGCTTTTATTTATTACGTTTTTTGACGATTTGTTTTTTTGAGTGAGTACATAATGGTGGTCAAAAATTTGTAAAATGAAAAAAAAAAAAAAAAAAAAAAAGAAAAAGAAAATTTGTCGGATGTGCCAATCCTAAAACTTACTTCTATCTCACAAAGATTTTGCATACATAAACAAGAACGAAAAATTATTCGTCAAGCTAGATTATGTAACACTTTCCAACGCTTCCAAAATAATTTTACAAATCATTACCGTTTAATAAGCTGAAATATAACATCTAAGTAAACAATTTAAAAAACGCATAACATATTTAAAAACGTAATTTCAGGAATTTCTAACATATATTTCCAACGTATACAATATCCGAAAAATATCCGAATATTTTTATTCAGCCCTGTATATGATCTATAGATTAGGATGCTAAATTTTAGTTGAGTTAGGAAACGCGTAGCACAGTTTAAAATTCTCCTTCTGTCAATAAACGGAACTTCGCGGAACTGTTCGCGAACTTTTGTGCTGCCCTGTATAGGATCTACAGAATTTATACACACCAAGTAATAGACAAAAAGTGAGTTAAATTTAAAATCGCGTTCAGCAACTTACAACGTGCTTCCAGGAATTATTGTTAACAGACAGTAGAGAATTCTTTTGTGTGTCCCTGTAAATGAGCGATGACTGCTATACACACAATATTCTGTAGTAAGGCTCTTGTAATGCACCTTAGTGATATATATAAATTTAAATGCGTTTAAAATAGTGAAACATTATTTAATTAAACCGCAAACGATTTTTTTCCATAGACGTAATGTAACGGAATTCTTTTGACTCTCCCTGTAAAGTAACTATAAGTGCTATGTACACCCTATTCCATATTAAGCTTCTTGTAATGCATCTTAGTGATATATATCAATTACAATGTGTTTGACATTGTGTAACATCATTAAAATAAAACGCAAATGATTTTTCCCCATAGACCGTAATGTAACGGAATTCTCTTGAGTGTCCCTGTAAAAAAACTATAAGTGCTACACACTTCAGTTGAAATAGAGAACATGCTATAGATAACGATAATAACATATAAAAATTGCAGGGCAATCCGAGCATATTTACGGGAGTTAGAGCATGGACAGACGGCAGACGGCAGACGGCCATACGGCAGACAAATCGAAGTCATTAACACTTTTCAACTAGGTTGGAAAGTGTTAAAAACGAATCAGCACCAATTTACATCAAGATATAACTGAATCTAAAAGTTTTATTAAATTCCGTTTTTGAGATATGAGTATCACTAAAATAGTGCAAATCCTGAAAAATTCACCACAGAAGCTCCACCTGTTGGGAGATTTACACCAAAACCTAATCAACAACAACTTATGTCAAGGTCTAACAGAATGGGAAGTTTGATTAAATTCTGTGCTTTTGTTTGTTTCTTAGTTCATAAGACACAGCTATCGTGAAAATCATGAAAAGGTAGCATAGCAGTGTCACTTGTTGTGCTATTTACACCAAATCGTAATCAACATCTATTTATATCAAGGTCTAACAGAATCGGAAGTTTGATTAAATTCTGTGCTTTTGTTTGTTTCTTAGTTCAGGAGACACAGCTATCGTGAAAATCATGAAAAGGTAGCATAGCAGTGTCACTTGTTGTGCTTTTTACACCAAAACGTAATCAACATCTATTTATATCATGGTCTAACAGAATCGGAAGTTTGATTAAATTCTTTGCTTTTGTTTGTTTCTTAGTTCATAAGACACAGCTATCGTGAAAATCATGAAAAGGTAGCATAGCAGTGTCACTTGTTGTGCTATTTACACCAAAACGTAATCAACATCTATTTATATCAAGGTCTAACAGAATCGGAAGTTTGATTAAATTCTGTGCTTTTGTTTGTTTCTTAGTTCATGAGACACAGCTATCGTGAAAATCATGAAAAGGTAGCATAGCAGTGTCACTTGTTGTGCTATTTACACCAAAACGTTATCAACATCTATTTATATCAAGGTCTAACAGAATCGGAAGTTTGATTAAATTCTGTGCTTTTGTTTGTTTCTTAGTTCATGAGACACAGCTATCGTGAAAATCATGAAAAAAGTAGCATAGCAGCGCTTCTTGTTGGGATATAGTATATACGAAAGCGAATCAGCTGCTATATATGTCAAGGTCTAACTGAATCTGAAGTTTGATGAGTTGGGTTGGGTTGGGTTGATTATTGACGGCCAATTATCGACACTAGGGATATAGGCCCGGGGGGAGTGCCCTTCGTGGGGGTCTTTCTAAGGGAACCTAATCCGTATTTACGCATGGAGAAGATCCACGGCTCGAAAGAAAACCACGAAAACTCCGAGCGATTAGGCCGACCTGAAGTTTGATGAAAATCAGTGCATTAGTTCTTGAAATAGAGCTATTGCGGAAATCGCGAGCAATACAGCAAAGCAGTACCACTTGTTGGGCTATTTACACCAAAAACTAGTCAGCACCAATTTATATCAGGGAGTAACTGAGTCTAAAGTTTTATTAAACTCCGTGCATTAGTTCTTGAGATTAGTTCTTGAGAAAAGTTTTGTCACATGTAGACAGACAGACAAACAGCCAGTCACGGAGTCACAGACTCACAGACAGACATTTTCTAAAAGCAGTCAAATCGTATTCAGGACCTTCTAAAACGTATAAATCCGTCAAAAACTAGAAGTCGAACTTTCTTCTTGTAAAGATAGAAGAAAGTAAAAAAGAAAGAAAAGAAGTGGTGATTTCAAGGTTTTTAGGATGAGAACAGAGGTACCAACGATTAAATGTTAGAATAATTCAATATTATTTCGAAACTATTAATGAACACTTTATTTAATTAAACTGAGTCAATTTTAGCGCTCACACCATTAAAATATAATATTTTTGTTCTGCACTTTCCGAAAACACAAAAATCTGAAAAAAAATGCAATAATAGTTATGGTGTATTACAAATAAAACACTTTATTTTAAATAACTTTCTAAGAAATATATAACTTCAATAATTTTATAAAATTCCGGAAAATGTTTACAAATTCTAACACGTACTTATAAGATGTACTAATTCTTAAAAATATCAAATTAATTACTTTGGCACTTATCAAAGTTTGCCATTAGAAAAAAATTTCTTTAACATACACATTCCGATTTTCAAAGAAACATTAGACAGATGTACTAAGGTCTTAACCGCATCTCACACGATAGATTAGACTCAGTCTTAGTCATCTTAACTAATCCAGGCATTTACTTTTCGATTTAAAATTTATAGATTCTTGTCGTGAAATATACGTGACATAAAAAAGAGCATGACATACAGTATTAGGAATGCCGAGATAAAAACAACTAAAGTTTCAAATAACACACACACAAAAAAACATTCTTTGTAAAAGTTTTATGACGTGTAAAATCTTTTGAGAACAAAAAGAAGGTTTCTTATATACCGTTCATCATTAAAAATCTTTACTTTTAACTATATTTAAAAACACAAAAATTTAGTTTTTTTTGCTGATGTATATACCTTTTTTAAATTTCGCTTAAATGAAATATTCCATGAGCAAATTTTAATTCCATAAAGAAACATTTTTAAGCTGTATAAATCTTTTAAGTGTACAAGCTATTACTTTTTAGGCAATCACTTTTTAAGCAGAAAGCTTTTATTATTACTTTTTCTTCTATCTTTACAAGAAGAAAGTATTGGATTCGTGAAAATTTTCGATTTCCGGTTTTCGACGAATTTATACGTTTTAGAAGGTCCTGAACACGATGATTTTACTGTTTTTAGAAAATGTCTGTCTGTGACAAAACTTTTGTGGGCACTCTATCTGAAGAATTAATGCACGAAATTTAATAAAACGTTATATTCAATTAGTACTTAATATAAATTGGTGCTGATTAGATTTTGGTGAAAATCGTCGAATAAGTGGTGCTGCTATGCTGCATTTTTCGTGATTTCCGCAATAGCTCTATCTCAAGAACTAATGCGCATATTTTCATCAAACTTCAGATTCAGTTATACCGTGACATAAATATTCGCTGATTACGTTTCGGTGTAGATATCCCAACAGTTGGCGCTGCTATACCACTTTTTTCATGATTTTTACGATAGCTATATCTCAAGAACTAATGCACGGAATTTCATCAAACTTCAAATTCTGTTCCACCTTGAAAAAATAGATGCTGATTACGTTTTGGTGTAAATAGCCCAACAGGTGGCGCTGCTGTACTACTTTTTTTCATTATTATCACGACAACTATATCTCAAGAACTAATGCACGGATTTTCATCATACTTCAGAGTCAGTTAGGCGTTGACATAAGTTGTTGTTAATTAGGTTTTGGTCTAAATTTACCAACAGGTGGCACTGCTATGCTACATTTTGCAGGATTTACACGATTTTAGCAATAGTCATATCTCAAGAACTAATGCACGTAATTTAATAAAATTTTAGAATCAGTTAGATCTTGATATAAATTTTTGCTGATTCTTTTCAGTGTATGCCAGACATGTGTGAGATAGAAGAAAGTTTTGGGATTGGCGCATCCGACTAGTTTTTTTTTACTTTTCAATTTTGTTTTAATGAATTTGTTTAGGAGAAAATTATTCACTGGTATCAAACAAATACTGCACTGATTTATAAAATTGAGAGCAAAAGATATTTCATTAAACCTACCTGTATGTAAAAGTAATTTACTATAAATAACCTATTTAATAAATATACCTATATTTATTAAAATAATAATCCTGTAACGAGAAGGATTTTCAGTTTTTTAATTGTAGTCATCTTTAAACTAATTTGATTTTCAATTACTAAATTCTGTAGACAAATTGATAATAAATTTTATTTCAAAATTTTGTTACACAAATTAGTTTTCCTTAATTATTTTCAGCCATGTTAGTAGGGGTACTTGCTCCTTTTCCAGGACTGCATACAGTCGTGGAAAAAATATATCCATCCTTATGTATCTCTGATTAAAATCAACGTATAAAATTACTGGTACAAAACAATTCGTAACACTGTCTACCATGAAATGCTATACATAGATTATCATTGGGTGTTATAATTTTTATGTTGTTTATTATACAACAAAATAGCCTACACTAGCAAAGCGAAAACAATCACAAGCTCATATTGAGCCAACGGAAGCGTTCATTTAAATTTCTTGTTCACATTTAAATATTATTTTCTGTGATTTTTCTTAGCATACACTGTAAAAAATGACAAATGTTTCTTAATCTATGAAAATATAATATAATCACTAACGAAAATATACAAAAAAATAAAGTAATCCATGATTACGAAAAGTATTCTTTTTCCTTTGAAACCTCTTAAACCAATATATTTTTGAAATTGGAAGAAGCATTTATCAAATCAAAATGTTTTTACTGCTACTGATTTTGAAAAGTGATCCCGAGCAGTTTTCATAGTGTATTAATCAGTTTTCATAACCCGAGATAGCAGTTTTTAGGATGCTAAATTCTCAAGTAAACATTTTCAGCAGCGTATTTTTAATTTATACATGCAAGAATAATGAAATAATATTAATGTTAATGTTAATGTTAATACTAACAGTTTATCATCTTCATCTTTGTCTATAAAACATTTTGTTAAACATGAAAACGTTTACTAGAGAATTGATAGCATCCGAAAAACCTACATTCCGTGTTCAGAAATCTGCTTAATGAAGTATAAAACTACTCAGAATCTTTAAGGAAAATCAGTGATAGTGAAAAAATTTTTTGTTTTTATACTTGAATCTTTAAATCTCGAAAACATATTGATTTGTGTGGTTTCTAAATAGAAAGAACGCTTTTCGGAATCGTGGGTAAATCAAAAGAGGTTATTATCTATTTTCGTTCGTAGTTATCTTCTAGATTAAAAAAACATCTGACTTTTATTTAGGATGTAGATAATCTGAGGTCGATATCTTATCGGGTACTTTTTTACTTTTTTTAATATTGGTTACAGTTTTTTTTTTTTCTGGGGACACTTTCACTTTCGGATCCAGTTACAAAAGTCAACATGTAAAATAAAACAAAAGAAAGTATGTAAAACTAAAAATAAAGTACTAAATTATTGTTCGAGTTTTGAATAAATAATTGATGTTTATATTTCACTTTGATTGGTAAAGTTTTAAATTATTTATTTCTTAGTATCTTTACATTCGAAATTAGAGATCAGTTTTAGGTCCATATTTATTAGAAAGCTGGGTTTACATATACAATAAAACTGGTGTTTTTATTGATCTCTTAAAGTTAGGTTCTGCTTTAATTTGTAAATAAACTCGTACGGTAACATATACAAAAGAAAATAATAAATATCTTTATACGAATTAAAACGGCACTTTTCTTTGTTGCCCTTATTTAGAACGGTAAGTTGTTTTTTTTTTTTTTTTTTTTTTTTTTTTTTTTTTTGAAGCACTGTATATTTCATAAGATGTACAGAAAAGTAGAAAATATTTTGTAGGATAGAGTGTTAATTATCTGCTTCAAAATGACATTTGCTCCCTCAAATTTCTCAATTTTTTTTCTTCGCCATATAAAAAAGTCTGAAAGAAGACTGATTTTATGTTTGTTTGTTTTTTTTGTATTGGGTATATATATTATAATGCAAAATTATATCCGTGAGGAACGCGGACGTCATATCGACGATAACAACAACCTTGACAAGTAATTTAGTTTTACCGCAAATTTTGCAACTTGTAAACATCGCATAGTTTCATCTTTTACACCCTGAAATAGAGCGAAAATGTGCTTTCAAATGCAATTTCTTTGAAACCTATCATAATCTAGCACGCATTTTTAAAAATATGTCTCAAAAATGAACAATCAATCCGATTACAGCAGATTAACACGTTTGCACTTAAAGCAATGTAAATAATTCAGCATTTTCCCCATGTAATATTCCATAACTGAATTGTTCAACGAAATTAAAATTTCATAAATAAATAGATAAAACATGAATTTAACAAACATGTAATACAACATTGGGCTTTATTACCGAAAAGATTGAAAAAAAAATGCTATAAATACAGAAATCTTTCGCGTTTAACCGCTGGCACGCAGCTAATACGAAAGTAACAAATTTGCTTTTTTCTGTAGCGTGACAATCTAAGAAAGTGTACTTAATGTAAAAAAAAATATATTATAATTTTGAATTAAAAATGAATTTCAACTACATTCTGTACATCGGGTAGTATATCAAACATTTTTAACCCATGTAGCTGGGTTCCATCGATTTGTTTATTTAAAAATACAAATGAAAGTTTATTACAATTAACTATTTAAAGGTGCATATAAGTGCATAATTCCATTATGATCAGAAAACAGTAAAAGTTGCAAATTTAAAAGAAATATTTTCATTTTTTAGATTGCTCAACTCTGTATAACATAGTTTTGTTATATTTAACCTAACTATGTTCAGGCGCATAATTGGTTAAGCGTTACAGCGAGGAACCCATCTTATATGCCATGAAATTCCTACTGTGCAAAACAATGCATACATGTAGAGTTAGAAGCATTTGAGTTCATCGAGAAATTTGCCTAATTATATAATCCGTACTTGAAATGATCTTGATTCACATATGTATTATACGCTGATTTGGTATAGAAAGTGTAAGCGAGTCATTGTAGGATTTGCAGTATTTATGATATATTTACAGGGAAAGTAAATACAGAAATACAGTACATCAGACATAAAACATACATTTTGTGAAACTGACATTTGTGTGTGAATATCTAGTGAAAGACTAAATTTTTCGCATTTCTAATATTGAAAAATGTACAATTTATTTTGTACATTTTTCAATGTGCCTATTGTATTTTTTGTTAGTAAAACAAAAATACAAAATATTCTCCACAAAACTGTATTTAAATTGTTAATTTCACTACTTCTTGGAATATAGTTAATTTTTAATACCTAGTTGTAATGCTGTTGCAAAGAATTTTTAAATGTTTAAACGATTTGTAGCGCGTTTCTCATATTTTGGTGATTTTAAATGCATAGGTTATTTTTAACTCTTTTTAAAATATGTAATATATTTATATTGCGTTTGTTTATAGATAAATGGAGATAATTGTTGTGCAAACCATATAAAAACAAAGTAACACAAAGGCTTTTCTGGTGTGATATACCTTTTGTGACATAGGCAGGGGTTGGAAATACTACTTTTTTTATTGTAGCAAACTACAACTACAACTACTTTCTCAAAAATGTTGTTAACTACAAATACATGTTTTAAAAAGTAGCGACTACAAACTACTTTTCAAAAGTAGTCACTACTTCGCTATTTTCAAATTTTGTCAAAGTTTTTAATTTACACTAGAAATTGAAGACACGGATTAAATAATAATGTGACCACTCGTTATATCGCGTCTGCCAGGATACAATTAAATAAATGCGACATAACCGATGGCATTAAAAAATTAAGAAAGATAACATACACGAAAATGTTTTATGTTTGTCTCCATAACGTTAGTTTACACAAACTTAACAAATTCCGTAGTAAAATTAAGATATTGTAATCTGAAAAATTGCAGAAAAAACCCCCTGAACATAGCTAACGACATGCGAAGAATTAAAAATATTATATAAAATAAAAATATTTTAATAAATATAATTAGTATTTATTTATCTTTATAACTCGAGCTGGTACATAAAATCTGCTAACAAAGAAATTTTTTTTTATTTTTAAGTTTAACAAACAAAAAAAAAAAAAAAAAAAAAAAAAAAAAAAAAATTTTAATGATTATACTATTTTGGCAGACATATAATATTTTTCCAAATCCAGTACAAATAGATTAGTATAAAACAATGTAAAATTTTATTCAAAGAAATGCTGCAATCATAAAAATAAAAATAATTTATTCCCTATTGGAAATATTTTTAACATATTATTTTGTATGACATACTAATACATAATTATTAATCATAATTCTTGTCTGGCCTTTTGAATGCATCATTGTGACAGCAAATTTGCATTCTTTATTTTGCAATATTATAATATATGATGAGGTTCTTTTCAAATACTTTCTCGATTCTCAGAATATATGTGCGGGAAAAGTAACTTCAGAAATATACATCAAATGCAAAACTTATATCTTGCAGAAGTCTTCTGTAAAACTCCAAATTGTTCGCATTTCTGTTATTGAAAAATGCACGAAATAGAAGATGCATATTTTCTTTTCATTTCGAAAGAGTAATACAGAATATTCGGTTCAAACTCTTATTTGAATTCCGAGTTTCGTTACTGCTTGAATATGGCTGATTCTTCAAATCTAGTTGTTATGCATGTTGCTTTAAAAGTTTTTCTAAAATTTAAAACTATTTGTAGCATATTTCACAATTTCTGTGCATTTAAATGCATAAATAGGTTCAGCATCTTTATGTTATATTTGCTTATAGAGTTATGGAGAAATTTGTGGTGAAGTCATAAATAAAAATACCTGTGGAGATAACTGAGTAAACAATTTGAATCCCATAATAAAATATTAATAAGAGAATATTTATTCCACAAAAAAAAATAAATAAATAAACAAGTTGGAAATTGTACGTCAAACGTGACAAATGAGGTGCGTTCGTACTATAGCTAGTTATATAAATATTCAGATCTTGATGATTTTTTATTCTGTGAAATGAATTACATCGTCTACAGATTAATTTCTGCCATAAAAGAAGTATCTCGGTCGCTTGACGATTAAACTTCGGAAGCTCCTATAGCAAGAAAGAACAAATTAAAAAAAATCAAATTTCTTAATAAATGTTTTTATTAATATTTTCTAAAGTTTTGATTCGATTTTTATAAAATTTGAAATGTCTCAACAAAATTCTGCAAAGATAATATATCTTAAATTTCAAACCATTCGGTTGGATAGTTTTTTCGTTGTTATATGCGGACGGACGGACGGTCCAGGCGACGACAATAGGTGCTACGTATTTATATAATTACGAACGCACCTAAAAATGAAATTTATATAGAAAAATATTTTTTCTGGATAACATTGAAATCATAAATCACGTAACTATTCGCGAGTTGAAGGAAAAGATCTGAAAAAAAAAATACAAATTTATTATCTTTGCCTGAAAAATTACAGTGTGTACGGTAAGATTGTGTTAGTTAAAATGACTATATATCAGTATTTTATTTTAGAAAATTTAAAAAGTCCATCCCTGATTCAGAAATTGAATCTTACGTATATATATACAATACAGCTTTGTGATTTAAGTTCTTCGTATAATTTATCTGTCAAAAACTGTCATAATTATATCTTACCAACACTGAATTAGCACTTATTAAATCTACAGTATCTGGCAGAAGTATCCGGATATTTTCGGTTTTAGACGATTTGTCGATAACCGAGAAAAATGTTTAAATCAATCAATTAATTCTAGGTATTTTTTTAAAAATAAGCAGGTCATTAAAATTTGTTTCAGGTTTTATTTTTTCGGACCACAAAACAAAATAATTTTTTTTGTAAAAAAACGGATACTCTTAAATAAAAAGCGAAAAGCTGAGAATTTAATTTATATAATAGTAGTCAAAAGTTGGCGAAAAAAGAAAATCCTTCCGGCCTGTACCGGGAGGAAAAGTTAGCTTCCCTATTTCTTAGTTTTAAGATTTTATCTAATTTTACTCAAAAACACGAAGCTGAAATGCGGGGAACCCGATTAGAGAAGTTTCGCCAATACTGAATTTCACCAAATAAGTAACCTATAGTCCAGTTGGTTTTATTTATGGCGACTTTTTGGGGTCATAAAATTTGGCTATATTTTACCGATTGTCGCCAAATTTGGCCAGGTTTCTAAAAATGCCATTTTTGAGACCACTTATCGGACAATTGACTACTTTTTTTTTTTTGAAAAGTACATTAAAATACAAATTAGTTAATAATAAGAATAATATATTGAAAAGAATTTTAAAATTCCGTCAAGAATCTAAAAAATTGCGCGAAATTGGTTTCATTCGTTACCGTACAATATTTCCCGGAAACACTGACCGAATGTCTGGTCTGCTGTGTGTGAGTAGTGGTTTGGATTCATAACATCATATTTGGCGATTTAAATTAAATTTCGTTAAGTTAAAATTAAATGTATGCAAATATATATATAATACTATTTTTGAAGACAAATTTTATGGGTACTTTAGCCTATAAGGCTATAAAATTCGCCTGTACTTTTGTATGAGTTTCACCAAAAGTGGTTTCATTGTTATAAAAGAAATTCATAATTGTATGCAGTTAATAATTTGTATCAGACAACTACTTTTAAAGATACGAGAGAATCGAAACCGAAGCAACCCCGGTTAAAGATGCCTCATATACTACCCGCTGTGCGACTAAAAATGGTTTTTAAAAGAAAATTATGAATATAGTTTAATTTAGTAATTTACTTAAATTGCAAATCAACCCCACCAAAAAGCAATTTTGGTACTTTCGTATTAGACGCATGCGAGCGGTCAGTCGGGAATCATTTCATTAATTATAGTAATTTTTGTGATTCGTGTTATTTCAGTGTTTAAGCGCGTAGTTCCATTACATATGTGTTAAAATCGTGTTTTATTTAATTATTCATTTATTCATTTGTGAAATTTTATTTTAATTTCGTAATCTAGTCATGGAATAATACATGAAAACAAACAATTATTTACACTGTTTTAAGTACAAATGAAAACTTTCTAAAAATATGAAAATACTGTATTGACATCAGAAACACACTTGCGTACATAATGTTTATAATTCTAGTGTTTATAATTCAGGAGGTGAGATAAAAATCGATCACAATATTTCATCATTACCTACCAAAATCTAGTTGTTGAAGTCCACCATAAAAGTTACCCATCATGGATATGCATAATATAAAATATAAAAATAAAACATGTGCAAACTATTTATAAAATGCAATACAATTCGAATAAAATCATGGCTTGATGACGTCATAAACTTTAAATGCTCTAATACTGAATTGCGTAAAAAAAACATCCTTATAACTCCAAAAATGATAATCATATTAACTAACAGTTTACGGCGTCGGATTAAGCGTCTCATTTCCAATTAAAGTATATCTTTGAATTGAAATTTGAATGAAATACAGGGTCATGAAAAATCGAAGAGTGCGGAAGATATGATTACAAATATCTCGGCAACTACTTGTCAGATAGACTTCATTCTTTATGCATTTTTTTTTGTATTATATATTCACTCCTTATAATAAACAATTTCGAAAATTTTTATATACATTTTATCAAAACGAATATTTCGAGAGTCCGAAAAAAATAGTTCCGAATAATCGAGGTTACTGAAATTCAATAGGCTTCTTCTCATTATTACATACTAAATACACACCAAATTTCAAGTCTCTATCTCAATTTGTTCGGAAGATAGAGAGTTTACAGGCACACAGTTACACACACAGACAGACGGAAAGCACTTTTTTTTCCTAAAATTATGTTTTTTGGAATCTCCAGTGTCTAAAACGTGTAACTCCGTCAAAAAGTTTTTTTTTCGATTTTTAAAACGATTACAAGATAAACCCTATACTACGTATGATGGGTAAGTAACAAGTTAAGTTAAACAAGAACGAAAAATCATGCGTCAAGCATAGATTATGTAACACTTTCCAACGCTTCCAAAATAATTTTACAAATAATTACCGTTTACTAAGCTGAAAGATAACATCTAAGGAAACAATTTGGAAAACGCTTAACATATTTAAAAACGTAATTTCAGGAATTTCCAACAAATACAATATTCGGAAAAATATCCGAATACTTTTATTCATCCCTGTATATGATCTATAGATTTGTATGTATACTACATAGGATGCTAAATTTTAGTTTAGTTATGAAACGCGTAGCACAGTTTAAAATTCTCCTTCTGGAGTTTCAGTCAATAAACGGAAATGTGTTGGCGAAATTTGTGCTGTCCTGTATAGGATCTACATAATTTATACACACCAAGTAATAGACAAAAAGTGAGTTATATTTAAAATCGCGTTCAGCAACTTAAAACGCACTTCCAGGAATTATTGTTAACAGACAGTAGAGAATTCCTTTGCGTGTCCTTGTAAATGAACGATGACTGCTATACACATAATATTCTGTACTAAGCCTCTTTTAATGCACCTTAGGGATATATATAAATTTCAATGCGTTTAAAATAGTGAAACATTATTTAAATAAACCGCAGACGATTTTTCTCCATAGACGTAATGTAACGGAATTCTTTTGACTGTCCCTGTAAAGTAACTATAAGTGCTATGCACTTTCACACCCTATTCCATATTAAGCTTCTTGTAATGCACCTTAGTGATATACAGTAAAACCTCCAAAGTTGACCACTTCTCTACGTTGACCACTTCTCTATGTTGACCGAAATTTAATAGTTTGAATGGTCACAACACATTTTCAATGAGGATTTATCTCTCTATGTTGACCACCTCCGTAAGTTGTGTGTTGACCCCTCTTTAGTAGGTTTTACTCTCTGTAACATGACCACTTATGTTTTCTTGAATTTGCTTTTTCCTCCATTTGGTTTCCAGGAATTTCTTTATCAGTCATTCGGCTTATCTGGCAACACTCGTCCCCCTTGTGGTGCTCCATTCATTGTTCACTTCCTGTATAATACAATGGGAGAGAAATGCTAGAATTCCTCGAATCTGTCGAAAAATGTCAGGGTATTGGGGGGATGTGCGTAGCAGTACAGCTATGCGCACAATTGGAAAACAACGGGTATCGCTCACACGTGAAAGACATTCCGTTCTTTTTCTGAATGTCGCGTCGTGACGGGACCAATTGTTTATTTGCGAATTTTCATTAAAAATGGCGCAAAGAAAAGCTCTAAAAGAAATTAAATTAAAGGTGAAAGTGGATCACCTTAATTTTCTGGAAAGCAGCAGCCAAAGAAAGACAACAGAAAAATTTGGGGTGAGCAAGACAACTGTGAGTAACATTTTAAAACGCAAGGAAGAATATCTGGAATGATATTCTTCCGACGGGGGCCTCCAAAGAATACGCATAAAAACGTGTCTCGACGCTGTGAAAGAAGCCACGTTTTGTTGGTTTAAAGAGATGAGATTAATCAATGCAAGACTATCGAGACCTATGCTTCAGGAAGTAGCAAAAAATTTGCAAGAGAATTCGAAAAACTGAACTTCTAAGCGTCAGCAGGTTGGTTTGAAAAATTCAAACTACGATACGAGATTTCTCAAAAAGTTTGGTGTGGGGAATCGAATGAGGTTTCAGCTAAAGTGAAGTTTATTTAAAAATTCCCAAAGTTTGCTTAAGGTTTTAAAGATGATGACATCTTTAATGCAGATGAGTGCGGTCTCTTCTTTAAACCAATTCCTGATAGAAGTCTAGTAATGAAGGGTGACACTTGCAAAAGAGGAAAACTTTCAAAACAGCGTTTTACTGTTCTTCTATGTGCTAGTATGACTGGCGAAAAATTAAAGCCAATGGTGATTGGCAAATCCACAAAACCTCGTACATTTAAAACCTGAAGACATTCCTGTTTTTTGGAGAGCGAATAGATCCTCTTGGATGACCAGTGCTTTGTTCGAAGAGTGAGCTAGAGGAATTGACGCAGAAATGAGGAAAAAGAAGCGGTCCATTCTACTTACGGTGGACAACTGCCCCAGCCACCCGAAAGTGAATAATCTTACAAATGTGAAGCTAAGATTTTTGCCTCCAAACACAACTTCGAAAACCCAACCTTTAGATCAAGGCATTATTCAGTCCTTCAAAGTGCACTACAGAGCTCAACTTCTGGAATGGGTGATCATGAAAGCACAAACCTGTGGTCATTCTGCAATGGCATCGTCAACAGCTGTTTCAGTAAATGCTTTGAATTCTGTTCATTGGATTAATTCTGCTTGGAATAAAGTTACGCAAACCACGATTAAGAACTGCTTCAAGAAAGCTGAATTTGTTACAGATACAACATCGGTGCAAGAGGATGAGCTTTCTGTATCTCCCTTGCCAGTTTTTGATGGAGTTGATTTTGAAGAATATGTTACCATAGACGATGAGTTAGTAACATGCGTTGAACCAGACCCAGAGGCAATCTTCAATGAGATATTCTCTGCAACTAAGCACAGCGAGGACTCTAAGGTACAAGAAATGAACGGCAAAGAGGATGATGACCCAAGTGACGACGAAACTGAAAAGTACCCAACTCTGAAGTAAGACGATGTAAAGCGCATGATGGAGAAACTTAAAGATTTCGCTGCTGAAAAATGCCCAAGCATGCTTAATGGACTTGTAAACTCTGAAAGTGCTTTTTGCAGTTACCTAATGAACAAAAAGAGGACTTAAACAAAAATTGAATTATCTTTTAAAAACTGTAAAAATGTGCTGTACCTTCATTAAAGATAAAAATGAGTAAATGCTAATTTTTTTCTAAATTTTTCCTTAAAAATTAGTAAAAAAGTTTACTAATTTTTTTCTAATATTGTACTAAATATTCCATAAATTTCCCTAAGTTGACCACCTCCGTATGATGACCACTTAGTTACAGTCCCTTGGGTGGTCAACTTATGGAGGTTCTACTGTATATCAATTGCAATGTGTTTGAAATTGTGTAACATCATTAAAATAAACCGCAAATGATTTTTCCCGATAGACCGTAATGTAACGGAATTCTTTTGAGTGTCCCTATAAAAGAACTATAAGTCCTACATACTTCAGTTGAAATAGGGAAGATGCTATAGATGACGACAATAACATATAAAAATTGCAGGGCATTCCGTGCATATTTACGGCAGTTAGAGCACGGCCAGACGGCCATACGGCAGACAAACCGAAGTCATAAACACTTTTCAACTAGGTTGGAAAGTGTTAATAAAAAGCTGTCAAAAAGGTAATAATGACCATGCTTCTACATAACGTTTTCCAAAATTATTATTTTTTGGTCGTTTTTGAAAATTTACATTTAATTTGGAACGTGTTTAATTGAATTTAATTAAGTCATAGATACTTTACCCGATATTTTATGTAGATAACATTGACTAAAAAATGGGTTTGTTTTGTGGTTATGGTTTCGAAATTTTGATTTAAATCATTACACACATTTAAAATAATAAAGTATATTTTCTTAATTGCCCCAAATTTAGTGAAATATTGTTCGATCTGAATAATAAATAACATCAACGATTTTATTCAAAATAGTACTGAAATATTTTCTCTGAAAAATATAAAGTAAAACATATTTGACTTAAAAGTTTAAACTGGAAGAAAAAAAAAAATAAATAAAAACATTCGATCCATCTCTTATAAATTATCGTATTATAAGAAAATATTCTTATTGAAGCGTTTACCGGGGGGAATTTTCAAAAGAATTCACAGAGTATTGTTTGAATACATACATTCTTTTAAAATGAAAATGTCAAATAAATTCGTGTTCTTTTGTGTATAAAATATGATTTTCCAATACGTCTTCAACTTTTGAATATTTTGACGTCGAAGCTATTTTAATGCATCTAAAGAAGAAGACATTTGAAAATAAGTTATGTTGTTGTTGTAGTGTTTCTTTACAGATATCAGAGACAAGTTTCATTATGAGTATCTTATTTATTGGAAAAAGACAAAGGAAACAATAAGCACGTTTTGATAAGAATGGAATTTGAATAAATTAGATCCATATTTTAAAACTGTTCAACTAAAAATAAAATAGAAATTAGAAGAATGTAATAAATCAGTAAGGTATATGATTTTTGATAAGCACAGTGAAAAATCTTTAGAACGAAGATCAACGGAACGTGAAAATTATTTTTAATATGCAAATTTCTTAATAGCGAATCTTTACAACATCCATATTTTAAGAACATTTCTGTTATTGGTAAGGCACTCCTGCCAGATTCAACAGCTAGATTGGCTTCACTCAACTTTTCAAATATGTTATAGAGTACTGTGCGTTCAGTTAAACAAATAATTATAGATCTATTGTTTTGTTATAAGTGTGGTAACATTTATTATGACGATTCACAAATTAACATTTCGATTCTCATGTAATTAAAAACATATAATAATATCCCTAACTTTAACTTGGCGACTCAAATAGATGGATCATATGCTTCTATAAGGACGTTCAATTTAGAAAACACTTCTCTGTTTAGTTGGAAATTCTTTTTATTAATTAATATTATTACCATTTTTATACTTATCGTACTTTTATACGAATTTTCAGATGTCGTAAAGTGAATTTTGAGGAGACATGGATTCACACTGAGTCGACAAAACAGTAATTTTTTAGTCATTTCCTTCTTTTAAAATTCGGATTTAAGAAATAAATTCTACTTTTCTAAGAAAATAAATGGTGATACGTATATTGTTTGATCACAATCACAAAAATGCGTGTTGTTTTTTTTAACCAAACTACAAATATTCCCGTGAAAAGTTTAAAACAAAAAATGTTTGCTTTAAAAGAGTAGAATAAGAAAATACTTGATCGTTCTCTTAGAAATTATTATAAGAAAATATTCTTTTAGAAGCATTTACTACAGAAAAGGAATTCAGAAACTATTGTTGGAATACATATATGTCTTTAAAAAGCAAGTGTCAAATAAATTTATGTCTTTTGTGCATAAAATATGATTATCCCATATGTCTTCAACTTTTGAATATTTTGATGCCGAAGCTATTTTAATAAATATGAAGAAGGAGGCATTTCAAAATTGTAGAGTTTTTTTAGGTATTTGAGACATATTCCATCATAAGTATATTATTTATTGGAAGAAGGTAAAGGCAACAATGAGCATGTATTGATTTCAATGGAATGTCAGGTAATTAGATCTATATGTTAAAATTGTTCAACTGAAATAAAAATATAATGTAACGCCCGAACTATACTCACTCCATCATATTTTCTCTCCTTTTCTTTTTTTCTTTCAAAAGAATTGACAAGCTGAGTAATTTAGACTTTACCAGAAGAGTAGAATGTTTACAGAGTTGTTGTCGACAAGACATCTGAGCTAAGCCGTAATATTAAATTAAATGAGTTATTTTGTACATAGTAACATGTAAATACGTTGTAAATATTAAATTTATTAGTCTATAAAGAAGTTATCAAGTTTTATTTGTAACTAAAATAGTTTCCACCCCGGATTACTAAATAATATGTTATAAAAGATTGGCTCCCCAGCGTCGGGCCCGAATATAGGCAAGATATGAAGATAAGTATTATTTTTAAATTGTGTTAAACTGTTTAATAAGAAAAGTTAGATACTAAAGTACAAAAAGTATTTATTTTGATTCATCCGGAATCTGAGGATTTTTTAAAAAATTGTATTTGATTCTCCCAGAATCTAAATATTTTGTAATTATTCTATTCAACCTGAATGATATTTTCCTTGGAATGGAAATACGAAAAATCGTCTGCAGCTTCAAGTATTTTAGTATCTGAATTAAATGAAGATATTCATAAGAGAAATACATCTAATAATTATTATTGAAAAAAAAAACTCGTTTGCTTTATTTTATACATTTATATGGTTGCACTGAGCTATATTATTATTGAAGTTATTATTATAAATGAGTGCTTGGCATTATTTTATTTATTATATGAAGAATTGATTTAAATTATTTTGCTAAGAGTTATTCGTAACACAAATTAAGTTTGAAGTTAGCTAAAACATAATTAATTCAAATGATGGCGGTTCTTTCTAAGGGTAAGAAAATTGATTTAATCACTTTGGCTTCAGAGTTAAAAGTACAAATAAGTAGTGATGATAAAGTCCTCGAATTACGTGATAAAATTGTAGATAGTGAGGCATTTAAAGATAACATAGATTTTGTACAGGGAATTTTAGAAAATATCATAGAAGAAAGAAAGACTCTTGAGGAAGAGAAGCGTTTAGCCGAAGAAAGAGAATTTGAGCTACAGAAGCTCAGGTTAGAAACAGGAACAAGAGATGTTGTTGCAAATACAAGCAATCCTCTAGAAACTTCTTCAATCCGCGTTGACTTGAAAAAGGTTTTACCCGATTTCAATCCTGAAAAGGATGATATGAATTTATTTTTAATAACTTTTGAGAGGCAAATGAAACTTTTAAAGGTTTCTAAAGAACTGTGGATTACGTATTTAATTGGAGTCCTTCCAAATGAAATCGGTAAATTAATAGCGCGTGAACCGGAAGAAAATTTTGAGATTATTCTTATATTAAAGATATATTGTTGCAGAGGTTCAAGTTAACTGCTGGAAGGTTTAGAGTTTTATTTAATCAACATCCAAAGCGAACCGATATTAGCTGGAAAGAATATTACTTTGAAATTAGATGCTATTTTGAGGGATGGCTATCCGAATTAAATATAAATTCCTTTGAAAAACTATCGGAATTAATTATTGTTGATCAATTAAAGAAAAATGTTTCCCCTGATTGCAAAGAACATTATTTAGACCAATGGGAGAATTTAACAGATCCTGTTGAATTAGCTGAAAAGTTAGATTTATATGATAATTTGAGGTCACACAAAGTAGAAATAAAGAGATCAAATAAAATCAGTGAGGGCGGGAACTCTAATCGCTTTGAAAAAAAAGCGTTTAGATTTTAAAAGAAATGAGTTTGGTAAATTTGGCAATCAAAATGAGTCCAAGAGAAATAAAATTAATTATCTTTCAAATTTAAATCGGCCAATGTTAAATTGCTATGGATGTGGAAACCAGGGAGTTGTTTAATCCAAGTGTCCAACTTGTTCTCCTAAAAATGTATCGGCGCACTTTCAATCTGTAGAATTTCGTACATGTAATATGCAAACATCACCAACATCATTGGTAAAAATAAGTATAAATGGTCTCTCTGGCACAGCCTGTGCTGACACTGGCGCAACACATTGCGTTGCGGGTGAAGTTTTGTATTCTTTATTAAAAGACCAAGGTGTGAAGTTTGAAAAAACTCAAATGATCGTAGTCTTAGCGGATCGGCTACAAAACACTACCGAAGTTTATAAAACAGAAGTTCATGTTAAAATTGAAAGTCGCGATGTTAAAACAACACTTTATGCTCTGCCGAATGCCAAAAATAATCGTACAATTTTGGGAATCGATTTTTTATGCAAAGCAAAAATTGTTTTGGATGTAGTAAATCAAGAATGGTTCTTTGCTGATAGATGCAGGTGGAAGTATAGATTCGCCGAAGATACATATAGACCTCCCAGTGAATTAGCAGTAAAAACCGTTGAATTAGACACTGTTTTTCTTAGAGAAGATGAAGGTAGACATCTCACTTCAGAGCAACGAGTTAGGTTGAACGAACTGCTTGGAAAATTTACAAGTAGCTTCCAACTAGGGGAAGAGGCTACACCTAAAGTTAAACATTATATTGATACTGGATCACATCCTCCTGTTAAAGAAGTTGTGCAGCTTGCAAAAAGTGTTTTATATCCCCGGAATCCAAATTCACCTCAACCTACTACTAGAGAACGGCCATTGGGGTGCAAAACAGTGTTTGTGGGCGGTTTGCCAGAAAAGATTATGGAGGAATTTATTCGAGAAATTTTCGAACGTTGTGGGTCTGTAGAGACAGTTAGAATGTCTAAAAAGAATTTTTGCCATATAAGATTTTCTGATGAGTTCTACGTAGATAATGCTTTGTATTTTTCTGGATATAGGTTAAAAATAGAAAATAAAGACGAGGCACATTTTACTGGAAGGCTACATGTTGATTATACTCAAGCTCGAGATGACCAGTATGATTATGCATGCAAGCAGAGAGCTCTACAACGTCAAGCACGCCATCTAGAACTAGACTATTATAGACTACCTACTCCGCCAGTAGTGCATTATACAGATCATGAAGCCTCACTTATTTGTGAGAAGTTGAAAAATGAACGACAAGATGAAGAAATGGAACTCACTGATGATGAAAATTCAGATAACAAATACTGGTAAAAAAACTATATCAAGAAGATGTTCATAAGTACCAAGAAGAGGCTGATTCTTTGAGATGTCAGTTAAAAGCTGCACAAAGTGAAATTATGGTCATGAAGTCTGATCACAAAGAAGAACTTAAACGTAAAGATAATCAGTTGGCAACAATGCGACAGGCTATACAAAACTCAAAAAAGGAATAGATAAATTTGAATCAAAGAAGATCTAATGAAGCTGAATTAAAAGAGCTTCGTGCATTTAAGCGCAGAATGACAGAAGAAAATCCTGATTGTCTTAATGATTCAGCTTATGAGAATAATTCCCAATTAGGAAATTTATCTAATGCTAATATAGAAAGGGAGGCTCGCCTCATTGGTCTCATTTCAACATTCCTCCATGTTCATCCATTTGGTGCAAACATTGATTATATTTGTTCATACTTGCACCAGATTGATTCTACTATCAGGTCCAGAGATGTTGAAAATTTATTAAAAAGATATCCAGTGATTTTTAGAGAAGATTCTACTGGTGTTGGAGCAACTATAGGGAAAAGTGGTATTTCACTGGTTTTTAGATGGACGACTGTTTAAAAGTTTAGAGATCGTATCTGATGTTGAACAGTTTAATTATTTTATTTTATTTTATTATTAACTGCTTGTTGAAATCATCGTCATAAGTCTTTTATATATTCAAGTACTTCAAATACTGACTCTTTTCTGCCCTTGAAAAAAAAAGGTTTTTTTTCTCATGGATTATTTTTCATTAAGGCTCACCATGAATAGATCTATAGTATCATACAACCTTCTTCTTGTGCATATATGTTTAAAACTTTTTAAGAAATTGTAATTTGATTAACGTACTTTTTGTACCAAGTGCTTCTGTTCAGAATTTATTATTTTTATTTAGAGAACAACTTGTTTCTCGTAGTGTCATTTATGGATATGGTGGATGTTCTAAAGGCTTCATTCGTCCAAGAGGCAGACCCGGGAAACGTCAGACGCCCAGCCAGCAAACATTTACGAAAGGTTAAAAAAACGCGAGAACAACAGAGGTATTTAGTCACCAGAAAGCATCCCGAAGGAATCCGCCCAGGAAATGCACACTGCATCTGAGGGACCAGTAATGCAGTGTGAGGGGAAGAGTGTAATGCCCGAACTATACTCACTCCATCATATTTTCTCTCCTTTTCTTTTTTTTCTTTCAAAAGAATTGACAAGCTGAGTAATTTAGACTTTACCAGAAGAGTAGAATGTTTACAGAGTTGTTGTCGACAAGACATCTGAGCTAAGCCGTAATATTAAATTAAATGAGTTATTTTGTACATAGTAACATGTAAATACGTTGTAAATATTAAATTTATTAGTCTATAAAGAAGTTATCAAGTTTTATTTGTAACTAAAATAGTTTCCACCCCGGATTACTAAATAATATGTTATAATAATAAATAACTATAAATAATGATTTTTACAAGAACGGTGAAAACTGTTTATAACGAATTCAACGGAGCGTGAAACTTATTTATAATATGCAAATTTTTGAAAAGCGAGTCATCACAACACCCACATTTTTAATTAAATTTAGGAACATCTGTGTTAATGAATTGATATTCATGTAGTACTGGAAAAAATAGCTAGATTGACTCCAGTCAACTTTTCGAGTAATTTATAGAATACTGTTCGTTTAGTTAATTTTATAATTATAAATATATGTTTGTGTTATAAAAATGTGGTAACATTTGTTATGGCGATTCACAAATTTTAATTTAAAATCTCAAATGATTCAAAACATATAATAAATATTCTAACTTTAATTTGGGACTCGAATAGTTTAATCAAGTGCTTCTATAAGAAAGTTAAATTACGAAAACACTTTTTTATTTAGTTGACAATCGTTTTTCTTGATTGTTATTATTATCCTTGTTATACTTGTCGTACTTGCGTATTATTTAAATATTCAGAAATGATAGCATGCGTAAATAACTCAAATAATTCAAAGCATGTAATAAGTTTCCTAACTTCAATTTTGCGACTCAAATAAATGAATCATGTGACACTAAGAAAATGTGGATGTTGTAAAGATTTGCTATTAAAAACTTTGCATATTAGAAATATTTTCCCCACTCCTTTGATCTTTGTTCTAAACAGTTTTTACTGTGTTTGTAAAAATCATATTCATATTTATTTATTATATTCCTATTTCTATTATTTTAGTTGAACAGTTTTAAATTTTAGGCCTAATTACTTCAAATTTCATTGTAAAAAACATTCTTATTTTTTCCTTTGCCTTTTCCCAAAAAACAGAATATTCATGATGGAATACATACCTCTAATAACTTAAAAGAAAGACTACAATAACAACATAACTTAATGTCGTCTTCTTGATATGATTGTTAAAAAAGCTTCGACGTCAAAATATTAAATATTTGAAGACTTATTGGGAAATCATATTTTATACACAAACGAACACACATTTATTTGACATTTTAATTTAAAAATGTGTGCATTCCAACAATGCTTTCTGAATTTCTTTGGAAAGTTTCCCAGTAAAAGATTCAATAGGCATATTTTCTAATTATATGATAGTTTCAAAGAGATGGATACTTTTTTTTCAGTTCAAACATTTAAAGCAAGAACTTTTTGATTTATACAGGGTATTCTAGAAAGGACTCCCAAACATTGAAATGACATAACTTCGAAACAGTGAAAGATAGAAATGTGAAACAAGTTGAATGTTAGACAGATAGGTCTGGAATTTTTTATACATCAATTTAAAAAAATAGTTCCAATATTCGACACGAGAGGGCGCTGCAATAACAAAGCTGTGTCTTTGAAATAGTTTCTGAAAGTGAGCTGTTTGAACTGAGATAAAAATCACATTACAATGGTTTCGATATGGTTACCTTTTTCAGCAACAACATGACGCAACCTAAAGGTAAAGTTTGAAATCACGTGTTGCAATACTTCTATTGAAATGGATGCACATGCCTCGCAGATGAATTGTTCAAGCTGTTCCAACGTTTGGGGATTCTTAGAAGAAACAGCGTCCTTCAAGTAACCCCACAAAAAGAAGTCGCATACATTCAGATCCGGGGAATATGTTGGTCAATCCATACCAATACTTGTCACTTTGAGATAATTTAAAGCAATGACTCTCTCACTGAAGTATTCCTCGAGGAACTCAAACACTGCAGTAGTACGGTGCGGTCGGACCCCATCCTGCGTAAACCATGAAATCTCTGGTGCATCCTCTAGAGCTTGAAATATTCCAATAAACCGAGGCAAAATTTCAATATATCGAGATGCGTTAATCGTTTCCCTCCTGAAAAAGGGCCCAATGATTCCTTTACTGGACAGTCCTGCCCACACTGTAATTTTTGCTGAGTGCAGTGGTTTTGAAAGACACACAACCGGTTTTCAGTGCCCCATATTCGCCAGTTTTGTTTGTTCACATATCCCTCTAAATGAAAATGGGCCTCATCGGCGAACCATACATGACCGACATCAATTTTATTTTCATCAATCATCTGCAGTAACTCATTTGCAAAAACTTCTCTTTGTTGTAGAGCTGTATTTGTGATCGCTTGATAGTACTGTATTTTATAGGGAAACAGCTTCAGGCCTTTTCGCATTATACTGTACGTAGTGGTGTTTGACAATCCTGCTTCAGCAGCGACTCGCCTTATGTATTTTCGAGGATAACGTCTAACAATTTCTTCGACTGCTTGCACATTTTCGGGTGTCATGACTGATCGCTGCATCCCACATTTCCGCCTAAATCATCGGCCACACTGCCCGTCCGTTCAAACTTGTTGAATAAATTGCGAATTGTTTTCAAGTCTGGACCTTTTTTAACATTATTATTTTTTTTTTTTGAAAACTTCGCTTTGTCATCGTCGGACTTCGATTTAATCGATGGTATTCAAGTGCAATAAAAATTCGTTGTTCCAAGGAATACGGCATGATATTCTTGAATTCTGAATTATTCTCTAATTCTATACAACTTTTTTACACGTGTCAGCAATGAAACAGACGCACGAATGAAATTTCTGTACTTCTGAGTACCATTTAAAGTTCCGTGTGCTAGTGCTGCCACCTATTATCCAATGTTGGAACTATTTGTTCAAATTCGTGTATAACAAATTCCAGACCTATCTGTTTAACATTCAACTTGTTTCACATTTCCATCTCTCACTGTTTCGAAGTTATGTCATTTCAAAGTTGGGGAGTCCTTTCTAGAATACCCTGTATGTTTCGCAAAAAAATATTATTTGTACTATACTTAAAACAGAAACACCAAGTATTTTATGAATGCAATCAAACAGTATATAAGCATTTTTCTAACAAACGTAGAACTTTAAAAAAAGAATAAAATGATTGATCATGATTCAAAAATAATTTTTTTGTCTACTCAGAGTGACTGAATTTCTCTTCAAAACTCAAGCTATATTTTCTGAAAATTCTAATAAAACGCATGTATGATAAGTATAATAAGGATAATAATAACTATAAAGATAAATTATTGTCAACTAAATAAGTAAGTGTTTTCTTAATTTAGCCTTGTTATAGAAAGAAGCATATGATTATCTATTTGAGTCGCAAAACTGAAGTTAAGATACTTACGACATGTTTCGAATTATTTGAATTATTTATTCATGCTATCTTTTCTGAAAGTGTGAATAAATACAAGTACGATAAGTATAACAATGATAATAATAACAATGAAGAAAAACGATTGTTATTCTTCTTAATTTGTTCCACGTTAAATTAAGAAAACGCTTCGTTATTTATTTGACAATCGTTTTTTTCAAATTGTTATTATTAACATGTTTATACTTATCAAACTTCACATTATTCAAACGTTCAGAAATGATAGTGTCAATGAATAATTCAAATAATTCAAAATATGTAATAAGTATCCTAACTTCAATTTTGCGACTCAAATAAATGAATCATGTGACACTAAGAAAATGTGGATGTTGTGAAGATTTGCTATTAAAAACTTTGCATATTAAAATTATTTTTCACGCTCCTTTGATCTTTGTTGTAAACAGTTTTCACTGTGTTTGTAAAATTCATATGTATATTTATTTATTATATTCTTATTTCTATTATTTTAGTTGAACAGTTTTAAAAAATTTATCTAATTTCTTCAAATTTTATTGTAAAAAACATGCTTATTGTTTCCTTTGCATTTTCCAAATAAACAGAATATTCATGATGGAACTTAATACCTCTCATAACTGAAAAGAAACACTACAATAACAACATAACTTAATACGAAATGTCGTCTTCTTGATATGTATTAAAAAAGCTTCCACGTCAAAATATTAAATATTTGAAGACTTATTGGGAAATCATATTTTATACACAAACGAACACACATTTATTTGACATTTTAATTTAAAAATATGTGTGCATTCAAACAATGCTTTCTGAATTTCTTTGGAAAGTTTCCCAGTAAAAGATTCAATAGGCATATTTTCTAATTATATGATAGTTTCAAAGAGATGGATACTTTTTTTTCAGTTCAAACATTTAAAGCAAAAACATTTTGACTTATGTGTTTGGCAAAAAAAATATTATTTGTACTTTACTTAAAACAGAGACACCAAGTATTTTTATGAATGCAATCAAACTATATATAAGCATTTTTTTGAAAAAAGTGGAACTTAAAAAAAAAAAAAAATTATTGAAAAATTATTTTTTTGTCAATTCAGAGGGATTCAGTTTCTCTTCAAAACTCAAGCTATATTTTCTGAAAATTCTAATAAAACGCATGTATGATAAGTATAATAAATATAATAATATCTATAAAGAAAATGATTGTCAATTAAATAAGTAAGTGTTTTCTTAATTTAACCTTGTTATAGAAAGAATCATATGATTATCTATTTGAGTCGTAAAGCTGAAGTTAAGATACTTACGACATGGTTTGAATTATTTGAATTAATTATTCATGCCATCTTTTCTGAAATTTTGAATAAATACAAGTACGATAAGTATAACAATGACGATAATAACAATGAAGAAAAACGATTCTTATTCTTCTTAATTCTTTCTACGTTAAATTAAGAAAACGCTTCTTTATTTATTTAACAATCGTTTTTTTTTATTGTTATTATTAACATTTTTATATTTATCATACTTGCGCATCATTCAAACATTCAGAAATGATAGTGTGAATGAATAATTCAAATAATTCAAAATATGTAATAAGTATCCGAACTTATATTTTGAAATTCAAAGAGATAAATCATTTACTTCTATAAGAACATTAAGAAATCAATTCCTTATTCAGTTAAAAATCATTTTTCTTTATAGTTATTATTATCCTTGTCATACTTATCGTAATTGTGTATTATTAAAATTTTCAGAAAAGATAGCTTGGATACTGATGACAGACTGAATTACAATTAGTCGACAAAGAAATAATTTTTCAATCAATGTTTTCTTTTTTCTTTTCCATTTTTTTAAATATATGTATTAAAAAATATATGTGTAATTTTCTTCGCAAAAAATGGTGATATACTGTTTGATCACAATCACAAAAATACTTGATGTTTCATTTTAAAAAAATCACTAATATTCCTGTGATAAATATTTGCTTTAGAAGCTTGGACTAAAACAGTCTTGACCATTGTCTTTGAAATTCTTATAAGAAAAGATTTTTTGAAGTATTTACTGGAGGAATTCAGAACGCTTTGTTTGAATATGCATATACTTTTAAAATTAAAATATCAAATAAATTTATGTTCTGTTGTGTATAAAATATGATTATCCTGTACGTCTTCAACTTTTGAATATTTTGACGTCGAAGGTATTTTAATTCATATGAAGAAGGAGACATTTGAAAAGAAGTAATGTTGTTCTTGTAGTGTTTCTTTTAATGCAAATGATTACCTTATTTATTTGAAAAAAGGCAAAGGAAACAATAAGTACCTTCCGATTACAATGGTATTTCAAGAAATTAGATCGATATTTTAAAACTGTTCAAGTAAGATAAAATACAAATAGTAATATAATAAATCAGTATAAATAAGAATTTTCCAAGCACTGTGAAAACTGTCGAAAACAATGATCAACGGAGCGTGAAAATTTTTTTTGCAATTTTTTTAATAGCGCCTCTCACAACATACACATTTTTAATTACATTTAGGAACGTCTATGTTAATGAGTAGGTATTCGTGTAGCCCTGGAAAAAATTGCTAGATTCACTCCACACGACCTTTTGAATATTTTACAGAATACTGCGCGTTCACTTAATTTCATAATTCTAGATCTATATTGTGTTATAAACGTGGTAAAATTTAATACGGTGATTCACAAATTAACATTTCAATTCTCAAATTAATCAAAACATATAATAAATGTTCTAACTAAAATATTTCGCGATTGAAAAATATGAATTAAGTGTTTTTTTTTTTTCTCTAAGAAGTTAAATTAGGAAAATTCATCTTTATTTAGTTAACAATCTTTTTTCTTGATTGTTATTATTATCTTTGTTATACTTACCGTACTTGTGTATTATTTGAATTTTCAGAAATGATAGCGTGAATAAGTAAAGGAAATAATTCAAAACCTGTGTTAAATGTCCTAACTTAAATTTTCGACTCAAATGGATAAATCATGTGCTTCTATAAGAACGCTAAGTACACAATTCCTTATTTAGTTGACCATCGTTTTTCTATATAGTCATTGTTATCTTTGTCATTCTTATCGCACGTGTGTATTATTAAAAATTTCAGAAAAGATAGCTTGGATATTGACGAGAAATTGAATCGCACTGAGTCAAGAAAAAAATAATTTTGGAATCATGGTCAATCATTTCATTCTTTAAAATTTCGAATTTTAAAAATTCTACTTTATTAAAAAAAAAATTACGTGTTGTTTGATTGCATTCATAAAAATACTCCTAACGTTTATATATATATAAAGAAAAGTACAAGAATTTTTTTGCGTAAAAATATAAAGCAAAAGATATTTACTTTAGAAGTTTCAACTAAAAAAAAAAAACAGAAAGAAAAAGAACTTTAATTCATGTTTTAGAAACTATTATATTATAAGAAAAAAGCCCTATTGAAGCGTTTACTGGGAAACTTTTCAAAAGAATTCAGAAAGCATTGTTGGAATGCGCACATACTTTTAAAATGAAAATGTTAAATTAATTTGTGTTCTTTTGTGTATAAAAATATTAGTTTCCAATACGTCTCAACTTTTGAATATTTTGACGTTGAGGAATACTAATACATCGCAAGGAATATGACATTTCAACATAAGTTATTCTATTACTGTAGAGCATCTTTTTTTAATATTAGAGAGAATTTCCATCGTGCACATTTAATTTATTGGGAAAAAAAAACAAGAAAACAATAAATATGTTTTAATTTTAATGGAATTTTAAAAAATCCGATCGATATGTTAATCTATGTAACTAAAGTAAAATGGACATATCACAAGGAATTAAATAAATGAAAATTAATTTAATTTTAAACAAGAATCTCAAAATAAAATTTATATTTTTTGGAAATTTCTGATTCCATTTTGTTTACATGGAACGAATGCCTCCGAAGTGAAAATACGGAAAGTATCTGACACAACATCAGAGAGAAATATAAATATGAAAATGTCAACAAAATTTATCTTTTGTGCATAAAGTTAGATTTTTGTACATGTCTTGACTTTTGGAATATTTTATAGGGGAAGCTCTTTAATATGCAATGAAGTGGAGATGACATTTCCAATTAAAATAGGATTTCGTGTAGTGTTACTTTTAAGGCACTGGGGATACATTTCAAAATGAGTAGCTTATTTAATTAAAAAAAATTAATGTTTTAATTGCAAAGGATGTAAATGCGTATATTAATATATTAAATTTATTTCGGTAAATTCGAAAATAAAATAAGAAAGAAAGTTTGTTATTTTAATTATAAAATAGAACCTTACAAGGAAGGTCTCCTTAAGGCGCATACTCAGAATATTTTGAAAAAAAAATGCTAATGGAGCTACTCATGTACGTAATAAGAGATCAGTCAAATTTAGCTGCTGAATCCCGGTAGAAAATCTGTAAAAAAATAAAATACTCAAATGCAAGCGATTTTAATGTATTTGAAAATTCCTGGTAAAATGAGTGTTTAAATGCGTAGCACTTTATGAATTTAAACTTCAACGATTAAATAGTTTATTCTTTTTTCTATAAGGTTATGTAATACATATACAAATTAACTATTGCTGAAGTTATTTAATTTTACACGGTTTTGAAGGCTGGATAAGAGTGTATTTTAACAGTAAATGTCCGATTAAACACTCTTTCATTATACATTTCGACTTTGAATAAGTCATTGTTTCCACGGCAACAAGACTTTTCTCTAGTTGTCTTCGGCACTAACAATATCGAGGACAAATTGACAGTTCTCAGAATCGCACAATTAATTTTTAGTTTAAAGCAATTTTAATCAATTCAAATTTTGTTCTAAACCGTAGAATGCGATCGTTAATTTTCTTTTAGATGTACATATAAATATATATGGCAAAACCGTAGTTATAAAAGGGAAATTATTTAAGTTAAACTTAGTTTAACTAGTTCAGTCTAAAGAGTAGAAAACGTTTTTCCTAAAAGAGCATCTATCGCAATTGCGTATTTTTTTTTTATTTCATTGTGTTGCCAACCCAGCGATAAATCGCCAAAACACGAAAATTTTCATATTTTTTTTACGGACGTTATATCGAGGTTCCGCTGCAAACTTTTTTATAAACGTATATATCCTCATGAGAAGAATATTCTGTATTTTTTTCAGAATTTTCTGAGTATGCGCTTATGGAGACCTTCCTTGTTAGACTTGTTTTATGAATGATATATTGTAATGCGGGGAGTTCCAAAATTCGACAGACAAATTAAGAGGGGTGATAGAAGGTATCAAGAGGATGAAAACTTACTATAGAAAATAGGGTCGCAAACGACATTTAGAGGGAGAAAATTGCAAAAATAGTTATGAAGGGTGTGACGCATTGAATTTTAATATAAATGGACACCGGATCCCTTTCTTCTTTCCCGAGAGAGTTGAACAAAATATCTTTCACCTTTCATCGCCAAAAAATGGCGAAAGGGTGCCGCTTTCTGGCGGTAATCCCTTTCTTGGCAATTTTCTGTTTCCGTTCTCGTAATAAAAGAAACAGGCGGTGGAATTCCAGTGACAGTTTGGCGGGTCAAAACCTGTTTGGCGTAATATTCTCCCACCAGCACCTTCTGGTGGGAAGGGACATGTTTTCTTCAAGAAAGGGTTGCTGATACGGCGGCTATTTGTATGAGATGTCAATGGTGTGACGTCGAGTGGAACAAAAAGGGCCAATAATAAGTCAAAAAATATTTAAATGGCGTCAAGCATGACTACAATTCATTTTTATAGAAATTGTTCGAAGTTGAGGTCACTAAGGTCATTGCACAGCCGACACCGACGGACGAAGGATTGCCGGACGCGTTAAAACATATTCCTATAAAAAATTCTCGTCGTCTTCTTTCTGACATTGAACTGTAATGCATTGAAATCATGTTTTACGTAAAATTTAAATGTTTTTCTATTTATTATTGGCCCTTTTTGTTCCACTTGACGTGACACCCTTCAGATATATATTTGAGATTTTCTCCCACTAAACGTGGTTTGTGACCCCACGGTAAATTTTCATCCTATTGATGCGGTCGAAGTTTTGGATCACTCTGTATATTGGACAATTTTTTCTTCATGATCTTCTTACACATTAAAAAAAAAGACAGATGTTAAAATAAGTATATTTTGATTATTATTAAATGTCACGTTATGTTAAAGCATTCAACTAAAATAAAATATAAATATCACAAAATGAATTAAATAAATATAAATACATTTCATTTTTATACAAGTATTTAAAAATAATTTTTATACTCTCGCGAATTTGGAATCCGTTTCTGTTTACTGAGACTAATGTCTCCGAAGTGAAAGATATGAAAAAATATCGAAGGCGGTACTAGAGATAAATATAAATAAGAAATTGTCAAATAAATTCATATTATTTTTTGTGAATAAAGTAGAATTTTTCGACACATCTTCATTTTTAAAATTTTTTAACACCAAGCTATTTTAAATGCAACACGCCGAAGATGCTATTTCAAATATGAAATATTTTCGACCTAGGGCTTTCTTTTAGATTCTAGTGAAATATTTCGTAATATCTTATTTATATGAATATCTTAATTGTACCTTTTGGATATTCTGATGTCGAACCGATTTTAAGGCATCTGAGTAAGAATTACCTTTCAAAATAAGTCATTTTGTTGTAGCTCTTTCTCAAGTATGGTAAACGTTTTATCATGAGTATCTTGGTTATTGGAAACAGAGAACAATATTTATGTTTTCATTGTAATGAAATTAAAAAAAAACAACCATATGTTATTCTTCTTAACGAAAATAAAATGGAAATGTCACACGATATTAAACAATTGAGAAGTAAATTGTTTTTTTAAACAAGTTTCAAAAAATTTCTATAATTGTTAAAATTTCTGATCTCATTTTCATCATCTCTCAAGGGACGGATGAAGTGAAAATAAGGAAAGTGTCTGATACAATACTAGAGAAATATATGAATATGAAAATGTCAACTAAATTAGTCTCGTATGTATGAAATATAATTTTTGAATATGTCTCAAGTTTTGACATATTTTATAGCGGAATCTAATTTAAATTCAATAAATGAAGAGGATACTTCCAATCAACAAAGTATTTTCATCAACAAAGTATTTTCATGTGGTGTTAAGTTTTGGACGCTGGGGATACAGTTCAAAATGAGTATGTTTTTTATTTAAAAAATATTAACGTTTTAATTGCAAAGGATTTAAATGCTTATTTTGATATATGAAATTTAATTTAGTAAATTCGAAATTAAAATAATTTATACATTATCATATATTAATCATAAAGTAGAACCTTAGACTTTTTTATGAAATAAAAACTGCACGTACTGGAAAAATGTATTATTACATCATGAGTGTCTTTTTCATTGAAAAAAGCAGTGAAAACAATAAGTTCATTTTGATCAAATTTTATGTCAAAATATGGGAACGATGTGTTAAAACTTTCAACTAAAATAAAAGTAAAATATCAGAAAACGTAAATTAAACACAAAATCTTTTTATTTCCAAACAAGTATTTTAAAATATTTTGTTTTTTACTAAATTTAGAGTCAGTTTCTGTTTACTGTGACCAATAAGTAAGAAGTTAAATAGATGAAGATATCATTAGACAACACTAGAGATAAATATACATATCAAAATGTAAAATAATTTTTGTTCTTTATTATATAAAGTATGATTTTCCTACACGCCTTCATATTTTTAATATTTTAACGTCAAGCTATTTTTAATGAAACATATTGAAGATGATATTTCAAAGTAAGAAGAATCTTTCATGTAGTATTTCGTAATATCTCATTTATCTGAAATTCTTAAATGTATCTTCTGAATAATTTAATGTCGAAGTTATTTTAATGCATCGCAGTGAAGATGACATTTCAAAACAAGTTATGTTGTTATTGGAGTGCTTCTTTTAAGGTGTCTTGAAGAATTTTCATCACGAGTATCTTAGTTATTGGAAAGAGACAAAGAAAACAATATGTGCGTTTTGTATTTATTGGAAATACAAATAATTAGATCCATATATTAAAGCTCTTAAGCTAAATAAAATAGACGTATGATGAAGATTTATGGTATTGCATGCGTTTGATAGCCAAATTTTAAAATAAATTAAAAATGAGTACAATACTGATTGTTTCAAACAAATCAGCATATAAAAAACGAATTTCATTTATTAAATAAATCACTGTAAATAATGATATTTCTTTTATTTTTACAATTTTAAGGAAAAATAATTCAGTAATTGATATCTACAAAAATGTCCTCATGAAAAATAAATAGACGATAATTAACTAATTTTTTCAATACATATACAATTCGATTTATTAAGAATATGAGCTAAATATTAAGCCAAAAAATAAAAACTTTCATATCTATACTCATTCAAATTATCACTTTGCTGTTTTTTTATTTGTTTTCGGCCTGATAACTTATAAAAATATCTTCAAATTTCATAATTTTTCAATATTTTATCATCAAAGCTTTTTACTGCATCGCATGAAACTGAAGTTTAAAAAAAGCTTTGTTGTCAGGTTTTTAATCAGGTATTTCAGAGCATTTTTAGCATCAATATTTTATTCTTAGGTAAAAGACAAATAAAACAATAAGCATGTTTTGACTGTAATCTCCAAAATTTTTATCAATATCTTAAAGCTGTTGAAATAAAACAAAATATAAATCATACGAGACACCAATTACATTATCAATTTGAATAATTGTGTTAAAATTAATCAAGTGCAAAATAGAAATGTCACATTGAATGAAATAAATAAAAGTAAATATGACTTTCAAACAATATTTTAAAAATAATATCCGAATTTTCGTGAATCCAGCATCTGATACTTATTACTGCAACAAGTGTCTCCGAAATTAATAAAAAGCAAAATACTAGAGAGAACACCAATGAGAAATATATATATGAAAATCTTACATTCTATTATATATAAAGCTAGATTGTTCTACATAGTTTCAACTTTTGTATATTTTGATGTCAAAGCATTTTAAATGCAACACACTGAAGATGATATATCAAAATAAGAATAGTTTTCCCAGCTTTGTATTTATTTAAATATAAGTGAAGTATTTAGTAAAGAATATCTTACCGCAAAATCTTAAATTTTCAATTGCAACTTTAGTTTAATTTTTTTTCAAAATAATTTCCATATTTTCGTGCATTTTACGTCTGATTCTGATTACCGAGTCCAAAATCTCACCGAAATGAACAAGCAGAAAAGCACTAGAGAATAAATACGAACATGGAAATGTAAAATAAATTCATATTCTTTTGTGCATAAAGTATGATTTTCCCACATATATCCAGCCTTGAATCTTTTAACGTGGAATCTCTTTTGTATGAAATACATCGAAGATGATATTTTGGAGTAAGACAAAAATATCCTGCAGTGTTTCCTTTTCGGCAAAAAATAAATATTCCGTTATGAATAATTTATATATCCCTAAATTTAATGTTTTAATTGCATTTAAATTTTAGAAGGTAAGCTCTGTATACTAAATTTATTTAGATAATTTTGAAAGTAAATTGTTGAAGAAGTTTTAACCATTAAAAATCATTTAATATCTCTACCTATATATCCACAAAACGATAACTAGGAGAGAAAAATACTAATTTATTTAATCGAAATTATATTACAGATTCTGTTACACTTGTTAATTAAATTATAGCAGTTTGTCATTATTCTGAAACTACGATTACATTAGCATTTTTTCAAAAAGTGTTTTACAAATTATAGACGACTGATATTGGTGAAATTTAACGTTGATATAAAAGAATCAAAAAGCTACATATTATAAAAGGAAGAAGGCAGTCAAGAATTACACAGTACTTATTATTAGGGATATATTTTATCAGGGGGTATCATGACCATATTGAATAAAATGTATGTTTGAATTGTAATTAAAAGATAGACAGAGACTGATATGTTAAGGCTATTTAACTAAATGAAAATGTAAATATCCCAAGTAATAAGTGAGAAATTTTTTTTGATTTTACATTAGTATTTCAAACTATCTTCTATATTCTCTTATATTAGGACATGATTTTGTATACTAAAGTCAATGTCTCCGAAGTGAAAGAAAAGAAAATGTAGGAAACAACAGTATAAAGAAATATGAATTTGAAAATGTCAAATAAAATGATATTATTCTGGGCATAAAGTATGATTTTTCTACATATATGTAACTTTTGAGTACATAAATGTGTAAGAATTTTAAATGCATTGCAATGAAGATAGCACTCCAAAATAAGCTATGCTGTTATATAGGTTTTAGAAGTTTCACCGTGAGTATTTTATTTATTCCAAAAGTAAAAAATGGAAATAAAGCTGTTTGATTGTAATTGAATTTCAAAAAATTAGTTCGGTATGCTAAAACTATTTAATTAAAATAAAATAACATGAAAATGTGAAATCGAATTTAATAAATAATTAAAAATTTGTTTTTAAAACAAGTATTTTAAAACAATTTCTAATGTATTTGTACATTGGGGGACATGATTCTTTCTGTTTAGACAATTCTCTACAAAATGAAATTGAGGAAAATATCGGAAACTGAACAAAAGAGAATTATGAATATGAAAATATGAAATAAATTCATATTCTTTTGTGCACAAAGCATGATTTTCCTATACGAATTCAATTTTTGAATATTTTGACATCCAAGATATTTTTAAAGCATCACAATGAAGATGGCATTTTAAAATGTTATGTTGTTACTGTAGTGTTTCTTTTCAGAAATTTGATACAAGTTTCATCATGAGTATCTTATTTAATGGAAAATAAATGAAGGGAGCAATAAGCATGTGTTGATTGTAATGATATATCAATAAAATTAAAGCAATATGTTAAAAATGTTCAACTAAAATAAAATACACATGTTATAAAGAATTAAGATATCGCACAACGTTTGACACACATTTTAAAAAATAAAGCAAAGTGGGTATAACACTGATTGTTCTAAATAAAATAGAGTAAAAAACCCGATTTCATTTCATAAAAAGAAATCATTATTATGTAAATTGTTGATGCCCTCGAGACAAAATTAATGCTATTTTTTCTATAAACATGAATTGTATGTACTAAGATTGTACTAATCTACAATGTAAACAATAAATTAAAAACGTCCATAAGATATATCCATTTAAATTATGATTGGTTTTTATGATTTTTTATTTATTTTCTGTAGGTTAATACATGAGAATAGGATTTCAGGAAATTTGAATATTTTGACGTCGAAGCTATTTTTTATATCACATTATCTTGTAGCTGTAGTATTTTTTTAAGTCATCACAGCAATGTTTCATCGTGAGTATCTTGAACAAGAAAGAAAAGAAATAAAACATGCGTCTTAATTGCAATGAAATTTCAACATATTAGATCATATGATAAAACCATTCAAATAATATATGGCATAAATACAATAAAGAATAAAATTAAATATATAATATGATTTTTACAGTATAGCGGAAAATGTTTACAACGAATATCGGGGAAGAGTGAAAATTATTCGTTATACGTAAATTTATTCATAAATGATTTTTACGACATTAATATATTTAATTAAATTTTATTGTATCTTTGTCAATGTAATTGTATTCGTACTATCCTGGGAAAAAGAGAAAAGTAGATTTCCACTCCTGCTAACTCTACTGCAAAATATTGTATAAGAAAGATATAAGAATTAGTAGATTGAAAAGAATATCTATTATTTAATGCTATGCATAAATAATGCTTCGACGGTCATCTGCATATTACAAATCGTCCAAGTTCGCATTTTCCAAATGGTACCATTCACTTTTAAGAATTTATTTGCGTTCCTTAAATCATATAAACCAGAAAAAAACCCATAATTTATGCATTTTTTTCTTAAATTTTCATATTTTCATATAGAATTATCATACATAAGCACAACTTTATGTTTGCGGAACAAGATATATCTTTACACATTTTCAAGCATTTGAAATTATAATTTAAATTTTATTTCAAAATAAGAAATCCCTTTCGCTTTAAATAAAACCCTATTTTCCTTCGAAAAGTTTTTTTGGATCTGTATGTCACTTTATCAGCTATAAATCTGAAAACACAGTTAGGTAATTGTCCCCTTTTTGTCGCCCACCTTAGGAAGTACATAGCATTGGAAAAGGAAGATAGCAATGCAGAAGAAAGACTTAGAATGTAACAGTTTTATTAAAATGAATCCGACTTGCATGCGACTATCGTTTATGCTAAAAAGAGAAAAAAAATCTAGGCATTTCAGTAAATTTTACCTCCATAAGAAATAGGTTTTTGCTTTGAATCATTTTTATACGAAACCGAGAAAAATGAGATGTCACTTTTTGTCGACCTCCTGAGGAAGTACAAACCAGCTCAGTGCGCCCGATTTGTATGCAACTATCATTTACGAGGGAAAAAAATAAATAAATATGCATTTCAATAAATTTTACTTCCATTACAAATAGGTTCTTGTTTTGAATAATTTTGTTATGAAGTAGAGAAAAAAAGAACTAATTGTACACCTTACTTTCAAATTACGTTGAATAATATTAAAAAGTTGTTTCTTGTATCGAAAAGTGCGGATCCATGAAGTGAAAGATGACATTGTTGTTAAAATAGCATTCATCTGATTTTAACTACATAATAATAAAGACAAAGAAATTCACTAAATTTTAATAAAAATATTTTTTTAATATATTTTTTACTTAAGTATAAGAAAACCAATTCTACAATTTCTTCTGAAATTATGCTCAACAATAATCAGAAGTAAAAGGAAAATCTTACATATTTATAATTATCTTAATTTTCCATTAGTTAATCAATATACGTAAACACAAATTTCTCTTTTCATTTCAATATATATCATTACTTTCTTTCATATTTTTTGTATTATTTACTTTATTATTACATAATCACATTTAGTATTTGAAATTAAAGTGAAACGATCGTTTCCACAGATTAATTCTCATTCACCTTAAATAAAATTTTATTTTCTTTATAAATAATCAATTGAATGGATAGGTTATGTTATCAGTTGTGAATCTGCTGAGACAATTAGGTCAATGTCCCTTGATGTCACACGCCTGAGGATATACTTATTCGTTAAATGAAAGATGCAATGGGTTTAAAATGAAAAGTTTCAGATTTATTTGCAAAAGAATAAAGAAAATCAGAATCAGTCATTTTTAGCACTTTCTAACCTAGTTGAAAAGTGTTTATGACTTCGGTTTGTCTGGCCGTCTGCCGTCTGGCCGTCTGGCCGTGCTCTAACTCCCGTAAATATGCTCGGATTGCGCTGAAATTTTTATATGTTTTTGTCGTTATCGATAGCATGTTCCCTATTTCAACTGAAGTGTGTAGCACTTATAGTTTTTTTACAGGGACACTCAAAACAATACCGTTACGTTACGGTATATGGGGGAAAATCATTTGCGGTTTATTTTAATGATGTTACACAATTTCAAATACATTGTAATTGATATATATCACTAAGGTGCATTACAAGAAGCTTAATATGGAATAGGATGTGCATAGCACTTACAGTTATTTTACAGGGACAGTCAAAAGAATTCCGTTACATTACGTCTATGGAGAAAAATCGTTTGCGGTTTAATTAAATAATGTTTCACTATTTTAAACGCATTGAAATTTATATATATATCACTAAGGTGCATTACAAGAAGCTTAATATGGAATAGGATGTGCATAGCACTTACAGTTATTTTACAGGGACAGTCAAAAGAATTCCGTTACATTACGTCTATGGAGAAAAATCGTTTGCGGTTTAATTAAATAATGTTTCACTATTTTAAACGCATTGAAATTTATATATATCACTAAGGTGCATTACAAGAGGCTTACTACAGAATAGTGTGTGTATAGCAGTCATTGTTCATTTACAGGGACACACAAAAGAATTCTCTGTTGTCTGTTAACAATAATTCCTGGAAGTGCGTTTTAAGTTGCTGAACGCGATTTTAAATTTAACTCACTTTTTGTCTATTACTTGGTGTGTATAAATTCTGTATTTCATATACAGGGCAGCACAAAATTCGCGAACACATTTCCGTTTATTGACAGAAACTCCAGAAGCAGAATTTTAAATTGTGCTACGCGTTTCCTAACTAAAGTAAAATTTAGTATCCTATGTAGTATATATACAAATCTATAGATCATATACCAGGCTGAATAAAAGTATTCGGATATTTTTCCGAATATTGTATATGTTGGAAAAATTGTTGGAAATACCTGAAATTACGTTTTTAAGTATGTTAAGCGTTTTCCAAATTGTTTACTTAGATGTTATCTTTCAGCTTATTAAACGGTAATTATTTGTAAAATTATTTTGGAAGCGTTGGAAAGTGTTTCATAATCTATGCTTGACGCATGATTTTTCGTTCTTGTTTATATTAGACTTTTATAAAAAAAGAATATTTATTTTGATATTTTTTAATTATCTAAAAGCGGAAGAAATAAGCAAATGGTTAAATAAAAATGTTTGTAATTTAAAATAGGTTTTTGAGGCTAAAAAGTCGAAGAAAATTTTAAATAATTGAATATGCATTGATAACATTGAAAATAATTGAACCATTTAACCTACTTTGATAAATATTCAATTCTTCAATTGTATATATCTAAATATCTATAACACATTTTTCCTAATTAACATAGCTCAAATTCATTCTAAATATTTCTCACTTAAATTTAATAAATTTCGTCATAAAAAATACTTATTCCGTTTCCTCTTTTTAAAAAATCCTAAACATTTTCAACACTTCATACTTTTTTTTTCTTCCTTTCCTTTTGCAAAATTTTCCTTTTCGGGACCATGATTTTTTTTTTCTCTTGTGAAGTATTCAACGTATTCGAGGGAAAACGGATCAAGCCTTCTGGATATTTCTGGAAGCTGTATTTCCGGGCTTTGGGAACCGCTTTACCCCATTTTTTTTTAAATCCGCTTTCATTCCACAAAACGAGAAATTTTAAATAGTTGGGACTCAATCTACGTAAGGCATATCGTAGACATGGGCGTTTGTTTTTAAATTATTTTCACAAGTTTCGGAGCTCAGATTTTTGTGATTCCGTCTGCTAAAAAAATCTTTACACATCAGCAAAGCCTTTGTCTTATTATAATCCATTAGGAATTTAATTCATTGCTTTAGAACTAATGTAAAACTAAAACTAAAATTTAATAGTTGTCGGAGTTGATGAACAGTTAAGGAATATTATGATAGTAGGAAAGATAGTTCTCTGTGAGTATGTGTAAAATGACTGCAAGAATAAACGAACTTCGCTAGGTACTTTTTGCTGTTCGTTTATTTCTGGCGAAATTCGTTGGAATTAAGCCACCAGACTGCAATTATATTGTTTAAAACTCCTCGGAATTTTGCGTTATGAAAGTAATTCTCTGGACAGGCGGGTAGGGAATTTCATCTGCTTATTCTCCAATATTTTTTGCTATTTTTCTTAGTTATTACTTGTGTCATCAACTTCGATGTTTTTAATTTCTTCCTAAGAGTAACATAAACGTAAATTTATCTTTTCAATACAATACATGTCACTACGTTCTTTCATAAGTTTAGTCTTATTTACTTTAGTATCGCATAAAGTCCAGTAGAAATAGCATTTTACCTTACAAAAAATTCTGGTAACTCTGATTTTTGGATATGTTGTAAAGGTTGACACTCTATTAAAAAAACCAAGTTTTCGACCTTCTAGACCTTGTGCGTTTTTCACAATATTAAAAAAACCAATATTTTTCGGCACTTTTTTCGATTTTTCTCAAATAACTCGGTTTCAGTGCATTTTACAGAAAAATCACTTTCACCATTTTGTAGAAAATAAAATTCTCTACAACATGCAGTATTCATATTTGTAAATTGTCCAAATAGGGGGTGAGATATGGAGCTGGGAAAATAGGGCTAAATTTGGAAAAAAATGCAAAAAACCACAAATGACATTATTTTTTGTTAATAACCCACTTTTAGTGCATTTTAGAAACAAAACTGTCATAATCAACTTTTTAGCATCTGTGGAAACATGGTGTCATTGAACTTAACCTCAGAAGAAGTATGAATCTTCAAGCAACGAGCACTTTCTGTTCTTTTTATACTCTTTTGATTATGTTCCGGATAAGTTTCTAATATTTTATTTATTTTAAAATTTAAAACTGAATTCAAAACACCGGAAAACAATTCCCCTTTATACAGGTTTCCGTTTTATCAAGTATAATTGTTGTTATTCTTTCTGTTGGGACTAATATTCTCAAACTGAGATACATTTACCATCAATGTAAACTTTGACTAACAAAAATATGTGGGACAAAGGAATACAAACATGACAAACCAAATATTTATTGTGCGCCCTCTTCTTCTTCCATTGTAGCGCCCTGGCCACATGCTCTTTTTGCTCCCGCCTCCCTTAGTTTCGGCCTTAGATACTCCTTTTCCTTTTTAAAATTTCTAAATTATAACTTATTTATCTTTCAAGTATTTTTTTACATTATTTCCAGCTATTAATTTTACTTTCGACTTTGAATTGTTGGCCCTGCACCTATGTCTACCGACTAGGTTTTTTGGTTAACTTCGCTAACCCCCACCCCCATCCCTCAACTATTCAACAGTTACCAATTATTGTGCATACTGTAATTAATTAATTGCATTGTTTAATCAATATCAAAAATAAAAAAGCTCGTTTTTCAATTAATAACTTGTCAGGCGGTATTTTTTTTTTGTTTTAACCATATATTGTATTATTCTGATTTTTAGAGTCTATTATAGATATTTAACGATGTAATAAATGAAACTTATAGACTATTTCATGCTTTACAAACTTTATAATGACACTTTTGTCTCTAAAACGTAGTAAAAGTAGATTATTAAGCAAAAACTAACGTCATTTGTGCATTTTTGCACTTTTCGCAATTTTTACCCTATTTTCCAGGCTCCTTATTTCACCCCCTAATTGGACAATTTACAAACATGAATACTGCATGTTGTAGAGAATTGTATGCACTACAAAATGGTGAACATGCTTTTTCTGTAAAATGCACTGAAACCGAGTTATTTCAGAAAAATCGAAAAAACTGCCGAAAAATATTGGTTTTTTCGATACTGTGAAAAACGCACAAGGTCTAGAAGGTCGAAAACTTGGTTTTTTTATTAAAGGGTCAACCTATACAACATATCCAAAAATCAGAGTTACCCGAATTTTTGCAAGGCAAGGCCCTTTTTTGCGCTATTTCTACTGGACTATTACTAGCATTTAGCATTTGAAATTAGAGTGAAACGATCGTTTCCACATACTAATTCTCATTAACTTTAAATAAAATCTTATTTTCCTTCTAAAATAATCAATTGAATAATTATGTCATGTTATCAGTTGTGAATCTGCTGAGCTATTAGGTCAATGTACCTTGATGTCACACGCCAGAGGATATATTTCTTTGTTAAATAAAAAAACAAACAAATGTAGATAAAATGAAGAGTTTCCTATTTATTTGCAACTACACTTTAAGAATAAAGAAAATTAGAAACTATGCCATTTTTAAGATTAGATTTCCATAAAAGAAAAATGTTTATTTAAATTTTCTTTTAAATTATGTTTTCTTATAATTTATATTTAAGAGAAAGGAATAAACAAATAGTTAAATGGATATGCTTGTAATTCAAAATAGGTTTTTGAGGGTTACAACATCAAAGAACGTTTAAATAATTGGATATACATGATAACATCATAACATTGAAAGCAATTGAACAATTTAATCTACTTTGATAAAAATATTCAATTTTTCAATTATATATATATATATATATATATATATATATATATATATATATATATATATATATATATATATATATATATATAAGGCCCTAGAAAAAATTAAAGGTCATGGAAAAATTATTGTAAAAATTTCTATAAAATATAAGAAAAAGTAAGAAACCCAGCTTATTTAAGTCAAAATTCATATAAACACACAGTTTTTGAAACTACACAAATTACAATTAGTAAAATAATGACATATTTAAACTTTTGATGCACTTTATCATGGAAATAAGTATAAGATCGACGATTTTTTAATGAATTTTATAAGTCAATATCATATAAAGGCACCTTTATTTTAATTACTTTTATCAATCGATCTTTGAATGTTGCCGTACGTTTAGATACAGTTTCGTTTATTATATCACTTCAGGTAATCTTGATGCTATTGATGGGTTCACGTTTGGTTCCACATTGTCATAAATCTTTATAAACATGCAATACTAAAATACCCCAAGATTTTCCATTGGATTCATGTCAGGACTTTTGGAAGGCCTCTCAAAAACTTGGACGCCATTAGCTTCAAAAAACGCTTTTATTGACTGAGAAATATGGATACTGGCGTAGGCTTGTTGAAATATCTACTCTCCAGATATAACAAGTGATGCATTTGGTTTAAATGTTCCGCCAATATGTCTTAATACATTTCGCCGTTCAATTTATAATCAATTACGACAATGTGTAGGGTTCTACCTGCTGCAAATGCTCTCCAAAAATATCTGACCCACCTCCGAATTGGTGTTTAGAGAAGTAAGTCTTTACTTTTCGAATATAATGCCATTACTACCAATGCGACCAAGTTAATGCTGCTTTGTTAAAGGTGGGAAAGGTCTCAATTTTACATACTTTGCCCTTCCATCTGAATTTAAAACATTGAGACAGCTCGACGGGTTCATGGTAAGTTTATATCACTAACTATTTGAGACGAAAACATTGTTTTCTCACGGGCCCAACAAAATGCAGCTGATTTTTATAATCTTGAAAATGAGCAAGGTATACCTGTGTGCTTGGCTTTTCCATAATTTGAAGAACCTTTTACAAAATTATTGACAATAGGTTTTAACTGACCTATAGATCTTGCAATAGGAGCCCCACCTCTTCCACATACTTTCATGACAAGATATTTGCCACATTCTGTGTCAGACAAATGCTTATGTTTCAGAATTATTATCAACAGCTGAAACCAACCGTTCAATGCTTGCAAAACACTTAGTAACTTGAACTTTACGGTTTGAAGCATACGCAGAATGATGTAATTTACATATGAATCAAAAAACAGTCGTGATTTTATCATCGGGATTATTTACAGTCGTGATTTTATCGTTAACAGTCGTGATAAGTTATAAGACTCATATTTTATATAGTTTTATATAGTTTAGAGTCAAAATATCAACTTATACTTAAATTTCACTTCTGCTACAATTAAGGACCTTGTATTCCATGAAAATTCTTCTCACATCTTTTACAAATTATTCGAGTTTTTCTGTCCTTTCAACTTGGTCCTGCACATTTCTCCTTCGGAGCATATTTAGACATCTTGGATGGCGGTTGAGGCTTATCTGCGTGCAGTTTTATTTTCAAGCTTCTGGGAAGCTTAATCTGATATCGCCGCTGGCTCGCATTCCGATTAATTTGCTAAACTCCCAACGAATTTAGAAAATAAGGTTTTAATTCTTATTTTGTTGGTGGTTTCACTGTAGACACCACTAAAATTCTAGCATTTATCGCAGCGATATTCAATAGAACAAAGCAAATCACAATTGGTCAACGGTTAGATATACTAGAAATTGAGTAGGCTTCTGCCATTTCATCAACAACATAAACAGCTCCTTTACTGATGTTGTAAATGTCTAGATGTCAGGTTTTTTTTTCAATTCCCCTATAGATTCATCAATTGCATCGCCATTGTGCATTGTTGGGAGAAGCACAACAGACATATTTTTCTCTACCATGTACGACACATTTGTTGCGTCCTTTCGAAATTCAAAGTGAAGTGTGCAATTGCATTTTCTTTTTGCTCACAAATTCTGGCGGTATTACCCGTTTACTTTTTTATAATGTTCCAATCATTGTAACTTTCTTTTCATAAGGTATTGCGATAACTCGTGCTTCTTACACCAATAGTCAACTGTCTAATCTTGTTCAGTCTTGTACAGCAGTTTCATCAAACGTTTTACAACTATACTGCAACTATTATTTATTTTAACTGGACCATATGGCTGCTGGCTTGCATAAATCTCCATATTCCATGCATACAATAGTCTGAAAACAATCAAAGGACGCGTAGGCCCAAATTCTGCAATCAGGATAATTCTATTTATAAACTCCATTCAGGAAATCCCCGCCTCCCTCAATGAATGTGCCCTGGAACTCAACTACATCGGGTTTTGCCCATTTTCTAAAGAAGAAGTAGGATATATGCGACAAAATGCCTTCTGACTTTTTTTTTTTTTTGGTTACGAATCACATATTTTTATATTTAAAAAAATGTAAAATTTTAGATTTAATAATAAAATGGAACGAGCGTGTGCATTGTAAGTGCTTCAAAACGTATCATGAATAATAAACATTTTAATTTCCACGAATTTTTATTCATCTTAGAAATAACTGCTGTAAATCACACATTTGTTTAAAGTTTTATCATTACCTGATTACATTTGATTGTTGAATAATTCCTGATGATGGTACGTTTTTTCTCAGCTTCATAATTCTTAAACTAATAAAGTTTTTCATTTTTTCGTTGCCAGTGTAGTGAATAGTGTGACCAATTTATAAAAACATAATTGAAGAGGACAAAAAATTTTAATAAAATGTTGTTGGGTTGCGGAATGAGTGAATTTGCGGATACATGTTCCTAAAAGAAAAACAAGAACATTTGCACTAATTGTACAAAAATGTACGACTACACTGTAAAAAAATTTTGGAACGTTTCAGGAAATTATCCTGAAACATTTCGCATATTTTACCGTAGTTTCGAATTTCTTTATGTCCCACGTCAATTACGGCAATAATTCGTGCAATATTTTTGAGAGGTTTCAACTCTTCCGTAAACTACATTCTGCACATGCGTGCTTCATGTTTTATGTTCTATTAGCCATTTTGATAATTATAGAAGAATAAAAGAACAGCTTCCTAGGTACTTAGAGACAAATGCAATCTGAACAAATGTCATTCTTTGTTTCTATATAAACCGATAAAGTAAGTAGCTAATTAAAAAATTTGTGCTTTATTATGGGAATTTTCATTTTATCTGTAATACGAAACTTTAAAATTTAATTGCTTAAATAAGACACGGAATGATAAAAGTATATTGATTATTGAAAATTGGAATGTTTCACTAATTTGTTGTGAAACGTAATAGCAAATAGCCGTGAAATCGTAATGCCACCACTTTTTTCCGGAACCTTCAGAAAATTCTTTTACAGTGTAAAAGCTATTCCAAATATAAGAAAAGTTACACTTATGCATTACATAAATCCATTAAAATTATTGATATGCACGTACTCGTAAAATCTATATTAGGGTAATAGTTGACTATTTCACTCAATTATAAGCTTATATATAATGTACCTGAAATTTGAGAGGATCTCATTTTCCAGAGATCTTAAAAAATAGACATTATTCAGTGATTTTAATTAATTCGTAATTAGTATGTTATTCGCCATTAAAAACAATAACAGACACTATTGCATAATAGTATTTTTTTTCCAAGAAAGTTTCTTGTTAAATAACATATATCTGAAGTTTTCTTATAAAATATTTTAGCTTGTTTCTCTCAAATTCTTTTACTTATTTTAATTAGATTTTAAGTTAAGAAAAATCGAATCTGGTATTTTATTTATACGTAGTTAATATTTTTCTTACTTTTAATTTCTTTTTAAATATAAACGTTTAAAAATATATAAAATAAATAAATTATTATGAAAAGACATCATAACTGTTCAAAACGTTCTTTAAAATTAATATTTTTATTTAAAGACATATGTATACATTTAAAATTAATATTGTTCGTTTAAGGAAATAATAAAATCTCAAACACATATTTTTAACAAAAAATTTAATATTTTTTTAGAAGTATGTTTCTTTTACTTTTAACTACATGTAATTAAAACGATCTTCTTACCAAATTTTATCCGGGCAAAAGCAGCAATGAAAATACAAATTTTTTTTTCGCAAATATAAAAGTTTGTATATTAAAAAAAGAAAAAATAAATTCCCGGAACGAGGAGATTTAACAGTCTTTTTCCCCTTGTTTTTATTATTATTTTATAAATAAAGTCATTAAATATAAACATTTTTTCAGGAAATACATTAAAGGGCTTTTGGTAAATTTGAAAAGTGTAATTATGTTCAACGCATTTTATTTTCAGAATGTATACAATAAATTTCAGAGCGCAATATATGAAAATAGTAACTAAAAAAATACAAAAATATATTAATACGAGAGGTACTTCATGCTACAAACTAAATAACATTAATGGAAATTGTAATATTACCTGGAATTGTGGTTTTAGTTAAAAAAAAATTTTGAACACACGGGTATCTCAAGTATTCTTTTATATATGAAAAACTTATTAAAATTAAAGAATTGGTACAACTAAATGCAATTTGTTGAAAACGTATCCAATAAAAAATAATTATTTTAGTAAGACGAAAAAGTTTAGTTAAGAAAAAAGCCTTATATAGAGCGATGCATTAAATGAAATCGGACTTTTTGCAAAAAGCAATGTTTATATGTTTCTAGGTTATGCTTAACAATCACTTTAAAATGCAAAATGCTGAATGCGTCTACCGCCATGATAAATTACAACTTTGTTGTACACATTTAAAACTAGTCGGATGTGTCAATCTCAAAACTTTCTTCTGTCTAATAGATGTTAATACTTCAAAATTCTTTATTACATCGGCAATAAAATCAATATTTTTTTCTATTCTGATGTACGTCAGCTGCTTGCGAATCGTTGGTTTACACGGATGGGAAGCACCCTTTATTGCACAAAGCAGCCGATGTAAAACACAACTACGAAAAGTCCTTCCAGCCTGTACCGACAGCAAAAGATAGTCTGCCTATTTTTTGATTTTAAGATTTTAGCTAATTTTACTGGAAAACACGAAGCTAAAATACATGGAACCTTATTACAGAAGATTCCAGTTCTCATCAATATTGGATTTCAATGAGAATTTCGCCAAATTTGTCAGCTATAGCCAAGTTGACGCTCGCGAATTTGATATAAGGTAAAGCCAGTAGAGATGACGCGGTCGGAGAGATTGCGCACATACAGGTTCGGGGGGAAGGAGTAGAATGAGAGCGCAGCGACTCCAGGTAGTTGTACAACAGCAGTAGTGGAGTGTCTACTTGAAAGTACACGTTGATTGTTTTGAGCGTCTAAGATAAAGCATTGCTATTTTGTTTTGTTTTCCCAAAGTAAGTGCGCGAATTTTCATAACTATTCATCAGAATTTCTATACAATGTCAGTAGTACAAAATATTTTTAACTTAAACGATTTCTCATAAGCTACTAATCTAGACTAACAATGTGAACATCAACGGTTCGTTTAAGTAGTAGCCATGTTTATATAAAAGGCCGCGCAATCTCTCCTACCGAAATTGGAGAGTTTGCGCATCTGCTACTTAAGAGAGATGACGAATTTTTTCCATTAGTTTCTATGCTAGTAGAGATTACGCAGCTTATTGGTAAATTTGCATAAAAAAAATAAAAATGAAAATGGACTAATTTTAAGTTAAACTTGTTATCAAGTAACTTAATCTTATTTTGTAATCTTATCTGGACTTGCTTTTTCTGATTCTTTAATTTTTTTTCCTTTAATTAAAATTTTTTAATCGTTTAAAAAATAATTTCCTTTTTCTGATTCTTTAATCATTAGATTGAAATATTCACTCCTAATACAGTAATAGATGTTCACAAAAACCTTACAACAATGTCATTTAAGTGTAATTATTATTGTTAACAATTTAATTGTAGTTATTATTAGTAACAATCTGTCCTACCCATGTGCGCAATCACACCATCCCTGTAAGGACAGATTACGCAAAATAACTTTCTTGGTTTTATTACAACTGTTCTATTTAATTACAACATAACAACAAAATAGCAATGAAATGCATAAAAAACAAATGAAGCAAAAATTATTCATGGATAATTTAGCAAAAAATTAATATTTAGATTTTTTATTGTTATTCTTTTGATTTGTGCGCAGACTCTCCTAGCTTTACCTTATTGTTATGCGTAGTAGTTTATTGTATAGTAGTGCTATGTGTATTACTTATATAGTGTGTATATACGAATTGAAACGATGGGTGAAACAATGGAAGACAATTTGCCAGAAAGCCACTAAAACTCATAAATTAAACCAGTTTATGGAGGAACCCTGATGTCTTGTTTCAAATTGTCAGCCACCTAAAATTTCGAACTGATATGTGTCAGTCATTATTTAAAATAGTGGCAAAGCAGAAATTGCTCTGGAATCCTTCAAATTATAGTGTGTGAATCTGAATTTTTATTGGCTATTAAACATATTGTCTATACGTAGTTTCTTTCTATGGCAACGGGGAAAAGTTTTCATTAGAAAAGGAATAACAAAATAGATTTCTGTAATGATCATCTATGGCAAATGTTTGAGAAAAGTGGTCTGGGAATTTTTTTAAATTGACAGTAATTTTAATCATATTCTAAAAGGTATGTACTACATCAAATTTCATGGAAATCGGACAAAAACATACTCACGAAGAACGGCTTTTATATATATAGAATAACGGATGAATAACGAAATAATTTAAAAGGGCAGTTGAAAAATAAAATTAACATTTTTCTTTTATTTAAGTTCCGAAGATTCATGATAATTTAGGTACCGAGAATAACAAATATATTTTAAGTTATTGTAAAAATTAAAGTAATTATGTTATTATAAATATATTTAATAAAATTATTAATCTAGTTTAAAAATAAACTGAAAAAATAAAATATCTTAAACTTTTATACTGTTTTATTAAAGAATTTCCTCATTTTTAACAAAGGTAATTTGAAAAATCAGGTCTTGCTTATTTAAAACGAAACAGCTGACGGAATAAAACCAACTTTTTGCGTTCAGAAATCAAACTTTTATAAGCATTTATATGGACTCTATTGAAAGAAAACAGGAGTAATTTTAAAATCATAAGAGAGTCTTAACAGTTCGTAGGTCTCTTGATTTATGATTTGTCTCAATTTAGATTTATTTTTGAAATATAATGGGGCGGCGTGATTATATGTTAAATAATAATTTTAAAAAATAATATTTTAAATACAATTATATTTCTGAATATGTTAATAGGCTGGGTAACTTTGATCTATTTTATTTTCCACATGAGTATTTTATAATACACTTTTCACATATTATTAAATCGTTTTATGAAGGAAAATAATTTACTCAAGTAAGAATTCGTTTATTATGGTAGTTTTAGAAATTTTTATTTATATTTTCTTATATATAAGAACATTTTAATACCATACAACTTCTATATTTTTGAAATATTTGGTTTCATATTTTTTACAAGTATGTTCAATATCTATAAGGAAGAGATTTCCAGAAATGTTAATTAGTTTGAGAAAAAAGAAACAAGATGTCATGACAAATGTTAAAATTCACTAAAAGTGACAACATTAAAAAAAAAAAAAAAACTATTTATATTACTAAAAATTCACTCTTAGTTTTATGAACCGCACTCGTTTCTTAAATAATCGAGTTAGTTTAAAAATGTATGTTGAAAACTCAGTATCCTTTCAAAAGACATGGATGCAGTAAAAAGTATTTTTCGCATATTGCATTTATTGGACCTTTACGAAATTTCATCAAAATATATTACGGATGTTAAAACATATTTTTTTTTAAATTAAAAAGTAACATTTTCTGCATTTCCCGCACAATGTAAGGTACCGAGCCCCCTTAAAAGAAACTAAAACAATAAAAATTCTCTTTAATAACTTTCCAAATTCTTTTATTAAAGCATTTCCCCATTTTCAAAGATAAAATAATTCCATAACTAGGTCAGGCTTATCAGTCACGAATCAGCTGAGAAGGTAAGGTCAACGTTCCGCGAAGCTTGTCTAAGAAAGAATTATTCAAAAATGCGATGATTTAGCAAAATTAAATATTAAGTATTTGTATATAATACATCTCGTAAAAAGAGAAACTTAGAAATTACAGAAATTTCGCAATTTTTAATTTCTCATATTTCGTAAATATGGATTTCTTTATTAACCAAATAAATGAGAAAATATGAAGTCATATAAGAAAACTCTAGAAAAATAAGTGATCGTATTAATATGTAATGGAAATTCTAACACGTTTCAAAACAAAGCTCAAATAACAAATCTTGTATTATTCAAACAATTTTTGTATTTTTTGTATATATATTATATAATACAGTCCATCAAAAGTTTAAGTACATAGTCAATTTAAATAATGAAACCGAAAGTAGAAATGTACAAAACAATTACGACCAAACAGCAAGATGTGATGGTAACGAGTGTTCAGACTCATCAATAAATTCTACGATTGGTATCGAAAGAAATTTTTAACACTAGACAAATAAAAAAAAAATTCTGGTGATTGCTAGATATACTGTTGGTATGATCTAAAGAAACAATAGGGTTCTGTGTTCTGTCTTTGGTAGGCTGCAATGCGTCAAGCTTCTTCGTCCAACTTATGGCAACTGATATTACAGAACTTAGCGATACTCGCTTGAACAAGTTAACTTAGATAAAGTACAAGAGTAAACAAGCATTTGTTTGGCCAAAATTTCAGGTAGCCGAATCTGTTTTTATTCAAAATCCATTCTATTAATCAAATCTTAGTAATCTAACATACAGTAGAACCCGTAGAAAATCCTGCGGAATTATTTACTGTTCCCCCATGAATAGTATACCATGCAATAATATCTGCTATTACAGAAACTTATCTAAAAATAATTTTATTTCGATCGTTTTATCTTACGTCTCAGCACTTTTTACCGTATAAAGATAAAAACAAATTATGTTAAAAGTAAATTACGACAATAGAATTCATTCTTATTCAAATGCATTGTGTATTGCCAAGTACTTAATAAACAGTTGTTGTTTGGCGTTTTCGTCCAATTTTCATTACTACGGACATTTCTGTCATCGTCATAAAACCTTAGTCAGGTTTTTGGGCGCCTAATATCCCATTTCAGATTTTGGAAATATTTTTGGATCGTGGCAAAGACTGTTGCTATTGCTTTTATCGTTCATACATCACTTTTATATATCGCATAATTTCAATATATTAGCCGTTGATATAGAATAGCCTGTAATGATTGCGTAGTTGTCTTTTTAAAAAAATCCTTTATTGTTCATTACCCCCTCATCTATTTCAATTTAAAAATGTGTTGCATTTTGCAAAGTTCTTTTTTGCTTTTCACATTTTCTTTATACACTATATTGCAAAGGTGACCGGTCACTTACGATTTTAAACGTTTTGTTAACTATCTAGTAAAATACATGAGGAATTAGCCTGAAACTGCAGATGTGTAAACAGTATAGTATAGGTTATATATTTCCGGGAAGATTTTTTCACGAAACCCCATAAGGGACTGTCAACAAATTGAAAAATAACGAATATCTTTTGGATAACCCTGTAAAAACTAATGTAGGAAAGGCGTTCAAACTCGAGATTATTAATAAGTGGCTTATTGTAATATACTGTGTTCATTTTTATGAGGATAGCATGTATACTCGTAGAGAAATTAAGGTTTTTATAAAAACAGTCCCAAATTTCGCCAAGTATTTTGCTTATAATTTGCAGAGTTCTTAATATAAAAAATAGTTCTTTACAAAAAATATGACGAACAACATTGTACATAATACTCTGCGTTCAGAATTAAAAAATAATAAAAATTGGATGAAAAATGAGCAGGTTTACTAAAAAATGTTTCACTGCACATGCGCGAATGCAATCAAAATATAATATGCATAATGTATTAGCTAAGTATATAGAGCAACTTCTGTGAAAGTCTCAAAATCATAGCTTGAAAATTCTGAAAATTATCGTCGATAGAAGAAGCTCGAAATCCGTTGTTCCCAAAAAAAAAGCCAAAAAAAAGGGGTTGTATCAAATATCTGTTGATTAGTGCCAAGATAGCCTACACAATATTCCACGTACTTGGATACAACCCCTCATCTTTTTGCTTCCTTTTGGGAACAACGGATTTCGAGCTTATTCTATCGACGATAATTTTCAGAATTTTCAAGCTATGATTTTGAGATTTTCACAAAGGTTGCTCTATATACTTAGCTAATACATTATGCACATTATATTTTGATTGCATTCGCGCATGCGCAGTGAAACATTTTTTAGTAAACTTGCTCATTTTTCATCCAATTTTTATTATTTTTTAATTCTGAATGCAGAGTATTATGTACAATGTTGTTTCTCATATTTTCTGAAAAGAACTTTTTTTTATATTAAGAATTCTGCAAATTATAAGCAAAAAACTTGGCGAAATTCGGGACTGTTTTTATAAAAATCTTAATTTCTCTACGAGTATACATGCTATCCTCATAAAAATGAACACAGTATATTACAATAAGCCACTTATTAATAATCTCGAGTTTGAACGCCTTTGCTACATTAGTTTTTACAGGGTTATCCAAAAGATATTCGTTTTTTTCAATTTGTTGACAGTCCCCTATGGGGTTTCGGGAAAAAATCTTCACGGAAATATATAACCTATACTATACTTTTTACACACCTGTAGTTTTATGTTAATTCCTCATGTATTTTTCTAGATAGTTAACAAAACGTCTAAAATCGCAAGTGACCGGTCACCATTGGCAATATAGTGTATTAAAAGTTATAACTATGCTTGTTTTTGTATCATAATAGCTTTCATTTAGATTCCTTAGCAATACGTTAAATACACGTATTATCATATTTGGTTAGATTGGACTCGTCTTTACATTTTCAAATATACAATAAAACTTTTAAAAAATATATTATTAGATAGTTAATAAAAAAAATAATTGTTTTATTAATGTCTGTATTACAATTATAGTTTATATTAATATTCCAATTTTCAATCAGACATTAACATATAACATGACATTATTTTCTCCTCGTTATAGGATAATCTCTGATGGAAAATTGATATAGTAATATAAACTCTAAATATTATTGTTATCTCCTTTTTCTTTTTTAAATAATTAAAGTAACTGTACTTGAAAAAGTAAAACAAAAAACTATTATTTTGAAGTCATAAAGATATTACTACAACGACATGCTTTCGAACTGCAATGAAATATATGAAAATACATTAAATAAAAAAAATATATATACATATATTTTTTAATTAATAAGGTATTCATTATGTTTATATTTTTTAAATGTTTCAAATAATGATATGTTTAGTGCGTATGAATTTTTAAAAGATATATTCTCACTCGTAAAATGTATTTCAATGTATCTAAACACACAGTTTAAATTAAACAGATAATATTTTCTTTATACAATCCATTTTATATATGTAAAACTTGTTCATTGTATCGGAGTACATTCAATTTTTTATTAATTAATACGACCATGTCTCTGACTTTGATCATGTGCAAGTTGCTAAGCCTAACTGCTGTGTATACAGTTGCCGTGTTTTCCTAGAGGGTTGGTTGGCTGACTGTTATAGATGAATGGCCAATTAATAAGGCTGCCCAGGTCCCGGCTGAGTATGATGTCCTACTTAAACTGTAGTTTTAACTATTTTTGTTTTTTTTTATTCTCCGTGGTTTTGCAATTGTGTGCGAATAGGGCACTCCGTGTCCGAGTGGTTAAGACATTACTCCGCTAAACACTGGAAAGTGTAGGAGCAGGCGTTGGCACACATTAACTCCGTTGCACACTCTTTGTGGAGTTTCTGGCTGTATTCTTCAAAGCTACTTCTTCCTTGTGTGTATCCCGTCCTCTTCAAGAAGAAGATGCATGTAATTTGTGGAAGTCATATATGTGTTTCTGTGAATTAAGATATATGGATCATTCGAGACACAGCCTTGTAGCTATATGTCTCAAAGCACCCCTCATTCAAATATTCAAATGTGTACGCATACTCATCAGGAATGCGAAATGTACTCAAAACGTTTATATGAATTCGAATTTTAATGTTTTAGTGTCTTTTATCATTAAATGTTTGTAGATGTATATTTTAATTAATATTTGATTTTATCCATTATGTATGAATTATGTAATTATTATTAATTATATATGTATTTTTGAATTTTAAATTTTTAGCTTAAAAATGTTTCTACACATTATTTTTTGTATTAGAAATTATTAATCAATTCAATGAATTATTATTCATTTGTGTTCTCACATACTCTGCAGATAGAAATCTCATGCATTATCTATATTTAAAGTTTTAAATAAAAAATTAAATGCAAGACCTTTCTTATTGAATTTCAAATTATTTTAACGGAATAAGTAACAGAATTTTTAATTAAAAAAGTAAATGTTGAGGATAATTTTCACCATGCTTTTTATTTAATATTCTGCACAAACTTGGGAATAAATGTAAGATAAAAAGAATTATTTTTTTTAAATATATTTTTGGTACACTAAAAAGGTAAAATTTAATTCTGTTCTGTAAAACATAAAAATTGTAACAGCATAAACATTATTCTCAACAAGACGTCTATAATGAATCATGAATAATTAATTATAAGTAAAATGAAGTTGTGTAAATGTTTTTAAAATGCACAAGAACGAAATATAAGTATTAAAATAAAACTTCCGTTGTCATAATTACTTTCATTATTGAAAGTATCAGTTATGCATAAATAAATGATATTTAACTCAAGAGAACTTTTGTTTGGTACTAAGTAAATTTTAATCTGCTCTCACTGTTGCTGCAAATTATTGCAGAAAATTTCTTTAATATAGGTGAAAGAAATCCAATGTAACAATTTTCATAATGCTTTTGAAATACTTTTCCATATGTTTAGAAATCACGAAAAGGGAACAATCAGAAACGGCGGAATAAATAATTGTCCTTGGCTTTATGAAATTTTTCTGGAATATAGGGACCTCTTCGCTGTCCCATAATTTCAAGAAAAATGTTTCTGTTAATTTCGAAATTTGTTATTTTCTCTCAATTCTGATTAGTTGTCTTCCAAAAAGATTCTGAAATAAAAAAAATAATTCCAGAAACATGTGTAACCAGTTTACACTGAAATTTAGTAAATTATTATTAAAAAATATATAAAAAGATAAATACATTTACACGAATTCACTTCATTAAGAATAAATAAATAAATAAACAAGAGGAGGAAGTAAAGAAAAGAAACTCACGAGCACCGTCTTGATACTATCAATTATTTGAGTAAGGAGGTTTTTTATGCTCTAAACAATTTTAAGCTACAGCAATATTCTTCATACATTGTGAGTTCTTGTTTTATTTTCTTTTAAAAACATGGCATCATTGAATATTTTTAAAATATCGAGGTGCAAAAATTTTCATAAACTAAGTCCAAAATTGATAAGTGTTTATATATGCTACGTAATTAAGACGTAATATCATTTTACAAACATCAAGAAAATATGAATTTCGAAACTGTATATAATGATTTGTTTCCATTGTTACTATCTACTTAATTTCTGTTTTAAATGATATGTGATCATTTTTAATAAATTAAAATTGTTTGATGGAAATAAATCACATTAAAATAAATTATTTTGATACATTTTAATTTTTCAGATGTAAACATAGAAAAACACTTTCTTTTTTCACTGTGAGATGAATAACTGGTATTTTACAAAGTCACAGTGGCGTACTCCAAGCTGTACATTCGGTAGTGTTACAAATCCGTCAGGAACTCAAGAGGTAACTTCGGTAGCAGGACATCCTCCACACAGCAACAAAATGCTGCCCCACCATCTTTCAGGCGATTTGCGATTTTCAGCTTATTAAATGTATTTGAAAAGTGCAATTTGAAAAGTACAATTTAAAAAGTGCAATTTTCTCTATCTACATTAACAGAATATGCATTCATTACAGCTGTAAAAATTCCTGTATAGAAAAAAACTATCAAAATTCAACTCTGCTGAAAATGTATTGTAAAAAACTCTTTCATTTCTGAAATAACTTATAGTTTAATCGTAAAAGATAAGAACCCCCTCTGATTTTTTTTTCTCTTATTGTTTTTATATCGATATTTTCCATGGTTATAGGTTTTTGAGATTTGTTGTCTTAATATAAGTACGTACGAAAAACTTCAGAGGAAGAAAATATCGGCCTGCTTAAGTAAAACAGATACTACTGACTATTTTACTACAATAAAAAAAAATCAGATTCCTGAATTTTTATACCGCCTATATTGAGATGACTCTTTGAATATAATTTTTCCACCCATGTTTTTAATCTTTAATGTGCATATCTGTTTTCTTTCTAAAGTAATACTTCATAATAAAATCGGTATCCGTATTAATCTATGAAAATCAGTACTTGTTTCACTTCAAATTTTTAGACACTAGTGTAGCATTACACAAATTTAGAATTCTGTTGCGAGTTAGTATTCGGAATTTATATTTGGCGTATATTATTTTTGGGGTAATTTATAAAACTAGTATTATCAATAGTTCAAAATGAATAATTGATATTTTTCTCACCTAAACGCATCAAAAATCGACATAAGACTGAATACACTGAAAATGCTTTCTTTTATATATACAATAACGACGGCAACTCTTGCATTTTATTCTATGGAAAATCATTTCGTCATGTAGTGAATTTGTTTATACGCATAGTTGTTTATTCACTGATAAATTAATTTAAATTAGAAAGATTTTTCTTTAATGTCAAGGCTGGATTTCATGTTATTGAGCTTTGTTAATTTATGGTGCTTAGTCCTAAAAATAATTTAAAGAATAAAATGTGTTAGATTTATATGTACTTCTAAAGTTTTGTCTTATTTTGTTTTAAATTATGCTAGTTTGCGCATCAGAAAGTTAAATTAGAAGAGAATTTTTTTAAGGGAATCTTTTACCTATAATATTAAAGTTGTTAAAGCTATCCAAAATTTAAAACAATCCTAAAAGTCCTTCCCGTATATACCGGGAGGAAAAGGTAGCCTCCATATTCCATAGAATTTCAAACAGCCATATCTCAGCCGTTTTTTAAGATAAAGTCAAAACAAAATATGCTCCGGAATTCTTGTATCTTTATCCAATGGTTAACTGAAAAAACTTTTTTATGTTATAATTTTATTATACATCTCTTTGAATTTTTTAAAAATTAAATTATTAAGCTGGCCGCCATTTTGAAACAAGATGGCGCATGACGCTGGCCAACGAACACGGACAAGTCTTTGGTATGTTCTGTACACATGATCAGTCACATTCATACCGATTCATAAATACGAGAGTTACAGCATAACGAAATTCAGGTTGTTTCAAAATGTCAGCCTCCCTAGTATTTCAAAATGCAATATCTCAGCCATTTTTAAAGATAAAACCAAAACAAAAAATGCTCCGGAATTCTTGTATCACAATCTAGCACCTAACGGAAACAATTTTCCAAATTTATAATTTTTTGTTCATGTTTTTGAATTTTTTAAAAAATAAAAATGTTTAACTGGCCGCCATTCTGAAACGAGATGGCGGATGAAACTGACCAACGAACTCGGGCGTGACCTTGGTATGTCCTATACACATACTCAGTCACATCCAAATCGGTTCATAAATAAGAAAGTTACAGCATGACAAATGTCAGATATATTATATATATATATATATATATATAACCATATATAAATACTAGTATATAACCCCCGTCAAAAATGACGCAATGTTACGTTTAATTTTCATAAGACCTCATACAAACAAACAACATTAAGATGTTATGAAATAATATTCAATCCTTTGATAGAAACAACGACATTCCCGAAGGAAATAAACTGTTTTGATTGAAATTTAATAGTTTAAAGATTTCACTATAAAAAGATTCTGTAAAGATTAAGAACGATAAATTCTTCAAAACATTGTTTAGATCAACAAAGTTGTTTAAACACTCATTGCTGGGTTAACACATCTCCGGGCCCGCTTGCGCCCGCTAGCGGACCCCTAATTACATCGGGGCGGTGCCTTGCATACAAACCTCGTAAAAAACTGCTGTAATACTTCACCAGGCAGCGCTGCAAAGCATATTTTTAAGATACATTAAAAATTTCGAGTAATTTCGGCAATCTGCGTCACTTTGATCTTTTAAACTGCCGTGCTATATCAAACATTTCATTATTCAAATTCCGATTTTACAACTGTATACAACTGTAATAAATTTCGATCATTAAAATAATTGTTTTTGTTTTATTTCTTAATTAAATCGCATCTATTAATTGTATTAATATGACTGATCATTTTTTTTTTCACTACAAAGTTACTGTGTTAAAATTCAAAATTTTATCTGCATTGAGATAACTAATACTTTTTGTACCAGAGTATTACATTATATTCTTTATATTTTAATTATATTTGATATAAAATATTCATTTTATTTACAATGCAAGCAAAATTGATAAAATACAGAACAAAGTGCAATTTCAACAGATAATTTATTTGCCAAAATAATAATTAAATAACTTAAATTTTAAAAAGTTTATCTCAAATTAAATTCTGATTTTTTTATAAAAATGCTTCTTTAGAAGCCTGTGATAAATTTTGATCATTAAATATCATCTTTTATTAATTAAGTTTTTTTTAACTCTCTTATTAAATTACAAATTTATTTTCACTACAAATTTTCTACTATGTTAAAATACAAAATTTTATTTCATTGATATAATTAATATATGTTGTACACGGTATTACAATTACATGTTCCTTATATTCTAATTACATTTTATAAGAAATACAGTGACCTCTCACTGATACGCGATGTTCAGTAATTACTTTTGTACCACTATTTTAAAACAGTAAAATTCAATTTATAAATTCTGTGATTAAATAAGGGGAAAATTACTTTAAAAATGAACTGGTGCTGAAAAATAATTACAGTGTATCGCGTAGAAGTGAGAGGTCACTGTATTCAATTCAAAAATTTGTTTATATTAATCTCCGATAGATGGCGATAAAGGCTCACAACGAATGAACGATGTAGTCCAGCGAGTATCACGGAGGAAAGTAACTTCTGTTTGCGAGCGCTTTCCGAACTGTTGCTTTCATGGTTTAATATATTAAACGTTCACGACGAATTAATCATTTGTTTGTTTACTTTCATGGAGCAATAAACCTAATTTCAACTGAAGTCATCTCAGAATATAAACAGAATTTAATGTAAGCCATGTCACAAACATCATTTTATTTTGAAAGACATGATTTCAAGTAGGAGAAATTATCGTTTAGTTGTTATATGTTAGAATACATTCTTCATTAAGCCTAACATGGCGTTTAACTACGGTCAATTCGCAGACCAGAGTGGTTGCGCCTGGAATGGTTACAGACAATTTCTTGCCTTCGGATTTTATTATAAGTAGATGGTTTTGGGGTCTGGGGGTCATAATCAGTGAAAATATATCACAATTTTCTGGAATTGCTTTCCTCCGACCGGCTGCAATAGGTAGCTTTTTGTATTGAAAGCTACCTAATAATCTCACATAAAATTCTGAATGTATCTACAATTCCAAATAATTAAGAAGACACTAATTGTACACAAAGTTTAAAATAGAAAATTAATACTTTTTTTAATAAATAATGCATCAATGAAAAAGTAAGAAAATGTGTGAAATCTATATTTTAAAGCAAAAACATGTCCATGAGTAACACTGACGTCATATTTATGGTGGTAACACCTGAAGAATAAATTTAGCTTTTAATGCAATTTTTTTAACTTGTAGGTATCGCACAATTTAAATTTGTACGCCATCGAATAGAAAAAAATAGTTTTCAAATGCGATTTGTTTGGAAACTGTACTTTAATTGGCTGTTTTAATATTGATTTTAAAATAAATTTCAAGCACGATTTTGAAAAAATCTGTCTCTATTGTATACAGCCAAATTACGCAAATATTAACTCGTTTTCACTTATAACAATATAAATAGTTCATCATTTGTTTACGGCTAATGTTCCCATAACAAATTAAAGCTAAACCAATAAATAAGTAAAGCAATAAAATAATATAAATAAAGCAAAATTTTAACAGACATGCAATGCTCTTAAACAACTGACATTATCAGAATCAAGTAGGCTGCTGTAAGTAGCGAAATCTTGATCGAATGTTGATTATTAACTGCTGGAATTGAACTAATACGAAAATATTCCTTTTAATAAATTTTATTATTATTAAATGTACATTATTATTACAAATTTTATTAAATGTACCGGGTGGTTATAAAATAAGTATCCCTATTTGGAACTGTCTGTAGCTTGAAGGAATAACCCGAATGAAAGCAAAATTTGTACACATACTATTTGAGAAGGTGGAAGAGAATGGAATAATAAAAAAATAATTGCAATAATCGTCGACAGATGGCGCTTTTGTGTTTGAAATGTAATGTGCACTACAAGAACAAAGAATTAAGGCACAAAACCGGATGGCATACCTAATTTATTGGAAAATGTCACAGTGAATGGGGTTAAGATTTCGCATGGCAGTGCCAATCAAGTTCACGTTCCACATGACCATTGTGCTGCAAGACACAATCCAGGTTGTGGACGACGTGCTCAACTGCGGAATGTAACGCATCAGGAGTGATGTTTCGCACATGTTGTGATATGCGATCTTTTAAGTCATTGAGGTTTGCGACACCTCCACGGTACACAATAGATTTTAAGTACCCCCAAAGCCAAAAATCACATGGCGTCAGATCAGGGGATCGAGAAGGCCATGTCATATGAAAATACTGGCTTATTACTCTATCATCTGGGAAATGTTGTCGCAAGAACTGTTGTACTGCTCGCCCAATATTGGACGGGGCTCCAAACTTGCATAAAAATTGTTTCAGACAGGCACTGTCTTTGCTGCAGTTGAGGAACTACGAAAGTTTGTAACATCCGCAGGTATCTTTGTGCAGTAACCTAACACGTTACAGGGCCTGTTGGCCGTAACTCCTTAAAAAAAAATAAGGACCAAGAATGAAACTTGCAGTAAAGCCACTGTGATTTTTGGAGATTTTTGATATATTTTTGATTTGATTTTTGATTTTTGGAGAATTTTGGAGATTTGTGATTTTTTACACAGTGATTTTTGGAGAGTGGATGGGTATTTCGTGAATAACAGTTCGTGGCTCTGAAGCCCAAATTCTGCAGTTTTGCGTATCGACTGTCCCATTCATATGAAAATGGGCTTCATCTCCCCATAAAATGTTCCATGGGAAGGCATCATCCACCTCCATTCGTGCTAAAAATGTTAAAGCAAAATCCAGTCTCTGCTGCGCGTCATCTGGTAACAAGTGTTGATGACAATTAATTTTATACGGATAAAATTGGATTACCGTTTTTAGGACTTTTCGAACAGTAGCATATGGAATATTCAAATTTCGGGCAACTCCACGTGCACTAGGACCGGCTCCCGAAGTTCCTGATGACTCCACAATCGCAGTGGCAACTTCTTCTTGCATGAGGAGAGGTACTGGTTTCCTCCCTCTTCCACATTTTACAGTAAACGATCCAGTCTCCGAATTTTTTTACCATTCTTCTCACTGCTCACGGTGTCAAAGGACCTTTTCCTTTACGCATTACTTTCACACGCCTAAATTAACATAAAGCAGCTGCACTGTTTGAGCTGTTAACGTAGAATAGTTTCAAAATTAAAGCGCGATCTGGTAATCCATGTCGTACAACATTAATGGCAGAAATGACCGCGTTTTGATTTTACTAATGATTACAACGGCGTTTGCACCGACAGGACCCGTAGCGCCATCTGTTGCCGATTATTGTAACTATTTTTTATTGTTCTATTGTTCTTCCCCCTTCTCGAATAGTATGTGTACCGATTTTGGTTTCATTCGGGTTATTCCTTAAAGCTACAGACAGCTCCAAATAGCGATACTTATTTTATAACCACCCTGTACATTATTAATATTTTTTTTATAAATAGTCTTTTTGGTGTTTCTAATAAGCAATTTAAAAATGGTTTTCAGCTATATTCTGTAACTCAGTTAGCCCGGGTTGGATCCTATACTAACGATAAAATAACAATCTTTCATTTTTATTCCTTGAGAAGAAAAAACGGGAGTAAACACACTTAAATAATTAGAGAAATTAAAAGCCTCTGCCGAATTCTAAAATCAGTCATCTTCTTTCGATCAGACTACTAATGGGTCTTCTTTTTACGACTATGTTCAGACGCTTTGATACAACGGTTTCTATGGAGATTATGCGCTTTAAAATTAAAGTTTTTTCTCAAGCCAATTGTTTCAGCTTTTTTGTCTAAATATATATCTTGCTTTATACGTGTCCGTTTTCTCCTCTTCAATAGTACTGAGAAACACGCTGTCAAATAAGTTTCCCTTTTAAAGTTTTTTATCGTTGTAAGGAAAGAAATTGTAATTCATTTAAATGAAAGCGTATTCCTTAAATTATGTATTTATCAGGGGATGTCGGTCGTACAAGCATTCTCCTAAGCTACAATACTGACAAAAGATATAATTGATGCATTGGGAACTTTCATATACCTTTTTCTTTGTTAAGTAATCATATATACAAACAAATAATATCAATTTATAAGAAAAAGAATTCATTTATTCGCAATAGAATTTATCCATCAAGCTTATAAGTTGTAGAGTATTTAATAAGTGCTAGAATGTTTTTATGTGCTATTATTAGTAAATACTTTTTAAATTTTTAATTTATTTTCATGTTGAATACATCGTCGCAACCATGTTAAACTATCAAATGCGAACAAATGCATTTTTCATTACTTTTTTAAATTTGCCTATTGTCATCACTAAATTTTAATAGTATTCTTCACCAGTGTTGCTAGTTTGGTTTCCTTTTTTATTTTGAAGTTCCGAATTCATACCAGAAATTTCATACAGAAATATTTGCTTTATTTAGTAACAGACATTTTGTAATTACTTAAAGTAAAAAAAAAAAAAAATCTGAAAATTTCCGGTATGAATTCAGCATCTCTAAATAAATAAGAAAGTCAAACTGGCAACCCGGATCTTCACAGAAATTTTAATAGTACCTCTACTAGACGAAGAATTTTACTAAAAATTAGTGGTGACACTCGGTCTGTTTTTAAAAGTAATGAAAAGTTCATTTTTTCACATTCGACAGTTTGACATGGTAGCGACGATATCATACATACTTAACGCATTATCTGCAAAATTACATAGAATTTTTTTTTATTTTATGCGACTTGGCTCGCTACGCTGATAGGTTTCTCCAAACGAACCATGGGTCAAGCGAAATATATTGGTAAATTTTACCTTCTGTTTTAAAGCAATATGGACCTTTATCTGGAATGTCCTTTCGCATTCCTATTATATTTTCTAATGTGTCAATAAAAAATTTGGGCTGTTAAGGACCATATCATTTACAGTTGAATTTGTTAAAGAACGAAAGAGCGATGTGCAAATTTCTAAAACCATCCATGAAAAACTATCTAACAATGCAGGTCTCATCAAAATCCGTTCAGTAGAACTTTTAAAAATGATTATTACTTCCGAATAGGGTTCACCGGATTGTATAATTTTCTTCTATTCTTCTATTACTGAGTGACATAGAACAATATGTTAGTTTCTAAAACCTTTGCTTAAAAATTATCTAACGAACAGTCCCATTAAATTTCACTCATGTTATAAGCGTTCGGAACAATATTCTTATTTGCATATACAGCCTTTATATATGCAGCAAATAATTAGATAGGTACTAACTTAAGATACCTCGACCTTCTATGCTTGCATCAGTCTGAAATACTTGCATATAACTTTCAATACATGCCGTAGATATAAAAAAGGAAAGCAATGGTAACTAATCAGATATCGTTTTTCATCCGGATTGAACTAAACAGATCTATTAAGTTGGTGACAACGTTCATAGAGTTCAAATTCTGTTTCAGATGAACTGTATACAGAAATAAATTTATGAGCACAAAAATGGTTTATTTCCACGATTAGGACCCTTTTCTAAGAATTTTCGTGTCAATTATTCAGCAATTAAGAACAACAAACAATTCCGGCACTTAAAAAGTAGTATTATCATTTCCTTCCGTAATTATACCAAGAAAATTTTAATTTCCATTGGACAGATTTGTCCACTTTGTTACCGTAAAGGTACTCTGTAGGAGAATATTTTGTTTGCGAAAGTGTTGTTATTGTATGATGAATCTTTCCTTTAATGCAGATTATTTTTTATTCATATCGAAATTCCTATCTTTTCATAATCAGTTTAACAATGTCAAATTCGTGTATTGTTACCATACGTATTCTAAATGACTGTTTCTCAAATAACACCTGGAGATTTAAGGTAGGGGAATATTTAACATATGCGAAGTGCTGTATATTGGCGTAACAAATTTAATATATTTAAGAGTTAGTTCCACTTTTAGCTATATTATAAGGGATGAAGCATCATTGAATATTTTTTTTTTATTCATATCGAAGTTTTGAACTTTTGGAACTTATGGAATCATAATCAGTTTAGCGATAGCAGAATTTTATATATTCGAAGTGATTTTACGTTGACGTAACATATCCCATATATTTAAGAGTTAATTTTTCTTTTAAGTTTTTTATATGATATGAAAAATCATGTAATATTTTTTTATTCATACTGAAATTCCAAACTTTTCACAATCAGTTTATCAATAAGGAAATATTTACATATCCAGAGAGATTTTATATTCATGTAATTTATTTCTTAAATTTAAGAGTTAGTTCTGCTTTTAAGATTCTTTAATATGTTTGAATCACCAATGATTGTTTTTTTATGCATCTAGAAATTCCAAAAATTTCATAATCAGTTTATCAATGTGATGTTAGTGTACCCTTATCTAACATACTCTAAAAAACTCTATATCATGAATAACGCAAATTTCCAGTTTCGTGTTAAAATATTTAAATCTGATTCCTCCTAGCAAATTAAATTTTCTTCTGTATCAGAATTCCTAAAAGATTTTTTTTTCCAAGTATGGAGTACAAGTTTTAAACAAATGTTTCAGTTTTATATTTCCACATACAAACTTTTTAAAAAATGTTTTAGAAAAATAAAAAAAATACCGATAAACATCAAAAGAAATTTTTGTAACATAAAATCTTCTTTTATCTTTTTATAAATTTTAGTTTCATGAATTATAATTTAAAAGGAAGTCTAATTACACTTTTAAAGTTTTTGAATACGTGCTTGGAATTTTTATAATTTATTTATAATAAAATTAATTTTCTGATTATTTCATAGCACTGCAAAAAGAGCAATTATAAAACATAAAGGCTTTCTTCGCAAATATAAAAGATAATTCATTTAAATATATTATTGTTGCTGTAAAAAAAAAATATTTAACTTTTTTTTAATAATAAATTAGTTAAAACTGGTGCATATGTGATACGTGCATAAATTTTAAAAGGGATGTTATGAAAAATTAATGAATTAAACTTCAGAAGCACCTTAATAAAAAGTATTCTATAGAGTTCAATCTGTATATATTTTTTCCGAATCAAATAGGAATAAATATATATAAAAAGTTGTTTCTGTTATGCTTACATAATTTTAAAAAGTTTCTTATGAAAAATTTCTATATTAATCACAGTGCAATGAAGCTTGCAGAAAATTCTCACATATCTGCTTCATAAGTATGCCGTGACTTATATTTATATGAAACTATTCAATACAGTTTTGAAATCCCTGTATCTCAGAAAAAAAAATATTTAAGGTAGAAAATTTTATTATGTAAAATATATTAAATGTCTTATGAAATAGGTTCTTTTTCTTTTATTGAACTTGGCGTAGACTACACGACAGTACAATTTTCCTTGAGCCGCAACCCAGTCACTTCCACTCGAGATTGACATAACTCTAAATAACTAAGTCTGCACCCGGTTGGAAACAAGAAATAAAATTAATAAATTTTTAATATGTGTGAATTATTTTGTCCTGCCTCGTATATACTCTGTAGATGTTTATACATACCACGTAGAGTAATTAAAATTTAATTCAGCTGAAAAACGCATGAAACAACTAAAAACTTTTTTCGGCTATTCCCATTCACAGACGGAAATGTATCTTATATAATTGTGTGTAACCTTGTTTTTCAATTAATATTATACACGTAAAAAGGTAAAATTGAGTGGAGTTCAAAATATTAAAATACATTATCAGCACGCATTTTGGCATACAGATGCATTTTCGCCAATTCCTGGCCATACAAACCAATTGAATCAAATTAATTTGACGATTTCTGTTATGTTCTACAGAAAATATATACACTGCATAATATACTAAGATTTATTTAAACTTAAAACGCATGACACAGCTGAAAACACAATTCTTGCAATGATCGCCCACAGACAAATACGTATTTGAATTGTTTTGTGTGACACTGTAACAGAACATGAAATGTTACATGTCCTATGTAACGTGCGAAAGATGTGTGTGAAAAGATTTTTCTTTTTAAGGCTAATAATGATAAACATATGTCATCAATTAATTTAAAATGCTTTGTAATGTTTCAGTCTAAAAGTTAGAAATAAAGTATCCATGCATCGAAATCTTTTAAATGTGTCATTTGGCACCGGTATCAATAGTGTTAATAATATCTACGAATTTTACAAGACGAGCTTCAACCAATCAGTGTCTACCGAGCATACTGCGGTAGATTTATTTTCTGTGAGCCTGTGAATGAACAATAAATGCTACAAACATCATTTGGTATATGGAGCATGTTGTAATATAGCCAAAATTGTACGAGTATAATATTCCAAACAAAATAAAACGCAGCGTGACAATTCCGGTGCGGACTCAACCATCTTACCAATCGGCTATATACGATGGAGACATGTTAGGTTTAATTTTGATTTGAGATGTGTACGAGAAAACTTATCTGCCAAAATACATATCTGGTCTGTCTCAAATCACATCAGTTCAGCATATTTTTCTATAGAATTTCAAAACTAACAAAATTTCAGTGATTTGCGCAATCAACAAACAATTTAAGATATCGTGTTTAATTTTTCTAATGTAACCAAATAATGAGCTATGTAGTGAGTCATTCATTTTTAAGATTCATTGATGAACAATTTTTTAAAAACTTTCACACATTTAATATTTTAACCCCTGTAGTATTAATATTTAAATTTTGTTTATTTTAATTGTTAATATCCAAATCATCCTGTTTTATTTTGCTAATGTAAATAAACAAAGAGCTGTGTGCTGAGTAATTTCTTTTTCAGATTCATTGACAGTTTGTTTGAAGTGATCTGGCAACAATGATAGATTAGTTTGTTTTAAAAAGCTTTTCTAAGTTTATATGCTTTAGTTAAATTTTGTACTTCATAGAGTACAGAGAAATTTTGCCTTTTGGATAAAATATTTTCTAAATACATAATAGATGTTGAGACATCTCTTAAAAAGAGACGCCGTCTAAATTAGTGCTCCCGATGCGATACGTATTTTAGTTACAGGTTTAACCGACATACGTATATATGTATGTAACAAATACGTATACCTTAAACTATACGTTTAAACGTATCCGGATACGTATGAACGTATATCGGATAAACGTATCATTCAAGTATACGTTTAATTCAAGTATACGTATTTTCGAGTATCGTATTTACTTTTAATGCCAATGGATCTCATCAGTGTTACGTCACTGAAAGGAGAACAAATTGGAAATCGGTGTCGTTACTTTAACAATCTGTATGATATGTTTCATACATAGAATCTTGATATTTTTTCCTATAAACGATTATTGTACATATATACCGAAAGAAAGACTTTTAGAGCGAATAAAGAGAACGAGCAGGGAAGAGCAAGGTCAAAATTAGCTTTGAGTACAAATATCACGAAATATCTTTCAATTTGCGCCAAGTATGTGCTTTGTCATTGGTAATCTTGAAAGTCATTTTACAGCCTAATATCGCCAATATTTCTCTAAATTTGGCAAAATGATGACAACTTTCCGGCTTCGTTTATTGCCAACTATTCAACAACTTAATAACTGTTGCATTCTTCATTTCCAATGAAACGCATTACACATAGTGATACCAAAATGACTCACTAATTGAATTTTCTCGAACATGTGACCAAGCCCAATTATCTTCCCGTGCCCAAAACCGTAGGACATAAAATTTAGTCAAAAAAATCTCAGCCCGTTCTTTAGATAAATTAGCTTGACCCACAGTGACAAAAAAATTACCCACTAATCGAATTTTCTCGAGCATGTGACCTATACCAATGATTTTCTCGTTCCCAACAACAGCAGGATACAAAATTTAGTTGAAATCATCTGAGCCATTTTTAAGATAAAAATACCTTGACCCATAGTGACCCATGACAAAATGACCCACTAACTGAAATTTCTCGAACATGTGACCTAGCCCAATAGTATTCTCGTTCCCGAAAACTGTAGGATACTTAATTTAGTTCAAATCGTCTGATCCGTTTTAAGATAAAAATAGCTTGACCCCTAATGACCCATGACCAAAATGACCCACTAATTGAAATTTCTCGAGCATGTGACCTAGCCCAATACCCTTCTCGTTCCCTAAAACTGTAGGATACAGAATTTAGTACAAATCGTCTGAGCCGTTTTTATTCCCAGGATCGATTCGGCAACAAGTGAGACATCACGTCCATTCATACTTAAACGAAAAGTTTTTCCTGTGATAATGGCGTTTGCAATCAAATATGCAAATCACAAGGTCAAACATTTGATTTTTTAAGTATATTTTCTTGGGAGGGCCTGATTTTGGTCATGGTATGCTATATGTAGCTTTATCGAGGTGTAAACAAAGTAAAAGTAAGCATTTATAAATCCAACTGGGAAACAAATAGCTATTACATGACCGCTGAACTTTTACAAACAATATGATTTCCTGAGTAATATTGTAAATATTAATAATGTATTTATTAGAACATAAACTAGCCAGACTGTGCCTGTCTAAACGGTCACCTGGGGAAACCGGATGTCTTCTGCTTTGCTATTAAATGCGATAAAATTTTTAAATAATTGAAGGTTATTCATATTGTTGGCGTCAGTTTCTGTGCGTACTTTTAATATTTGTGTGTTCAGTAAGTTGAATTGAGTACGCTGTGCATATGCTGGTTCAACTGTTAAAAAATTTGATAAATCTACATTTTCTGATTTTTACAAATGATAGGATTTAATACCAAAGAAATTGCCAAAAATTGTCATAGTGACAGCAAAAGTTTTAAATGTTATTATTGTCTTTTTTTGTTAAAACTCCAGAGACTCATGGATTTATCAGGTCCTGAACATAAAGTTGCAGGTATGTTTTCCTTATTGTCGATGGATAGTATATAAACATTTTTATATTGCTTACAGTACAAGTCACTAAAATCGATTTGTTAAAATATGCATTGAATCTATATCTGTTTCATTTTGCTAATTAAAATATTCAGTAATTTCTTCTCTTTTTGTCATCTGATTTACATGAGATTAAAGATTTGCTGTTAAAATCAAAATGTTCAATCATTAATCAGGCTCCGAACTTAACATTTCAGGTCAGTTTTCCTTATGGTCGATCAATATTATATGAACATTTTTATCAATTATTTCAAATTTTAAGTGATAATTTACACTAGTTTCATAATATTTTATGTAATGTAACATCATTAAAATGTACTTCAAGCGATTTTCATCCATAGACCATAATGTATCGGAATTATTTTGAGTGTCTTTGTAAGCGAACTATAAACGCTACACACTTCATATTCAATAGGAAACATGGCGTGGTAAATCGCAGTAACATATATCAATTATGGGGAAATCTAAATATTTTTACCAGAGTTATAGCATGGTAAGACATATTAACGAACATGTCATCTATAGATGTATTTTACGAGCAATATTGATCATTATATGAGGTTTATATGCTATACAGATTCAGTTCTCTGTGAGATTCTTTTATACAACCTCATGTGAGGTTATTATGTGAGGGTTAATTTAAAGGCATTCTGAAATAAGGACGCCCATTTACTAAAAAGAAATCTTAAGGTGAGCATATGAGATACTCATATATTAAATTAATGCTTTTCTGATAAAGCAATGATTGTTTTTTAATGGTAAGATAATTAAATAACCAATTTTTTTCTTATCAATCACGAATCAGCTGAGACAATGAGGTCAATGCACCGTATAGCTTTTTTAAAGAAGAATACTTCTGAATTATTTAAATCTTAGGTATTATGAAAATCAAAGGTATTTCACAAGTATATTACATATTTATTTGTTAACTAATAATTTATAATTTATAAATTATTTTATACTAAATTTTTAATATATATAAATAACACAGACTTTTTTGCAAAATCAAACAAATAAAAATTTGTAAGAGAATTTTAACACTACTTGTGTACTGAATATGTAAATTTTAATAACGAAACAATTTCCATTTTTAAAATAGCTTTGTTTTGTTAAAATAAAGATAGTTAAAATTGTGTGTAAACTGTGTAAAAAATTAAATGTTTCACTTTTTATAATAGTGTTTCTTCATTTTACAAATTTTAGTTTTAAACATAGCCATTACAATGTAAAGTCAGATTTTATTGAAATATTTGAGAAATGTGAAATTTTCTCACCCATGAACATTAAACATATTTATGTTAGGTCAGTGAATAACATTCTTTTAGCATTTTTACTAAATACAGAAACTTAAAAAATATATACAAACTTCACATGTATACAGTTTTTACAAGCATAAAAAACCGATACATATCAAAAAAATTAATATTACGTTAAATAAACTATATACTATATAATGGACTGCTCAATTTAATTATCGTACTTAAAATTTAAAATTTTGAATTATAATACTTCTCCAAAATATCACTAATGTTATTATAAAGTAGGAAATTACATATTTTGTTATTTATTTACAGTAAATGTTCTGAAAAACATAGTTTCCAAAAAATTAACTTATATAACCAAAGCTGAAGTTAAAATGCAAAAGTCAATAGATGCTTACGAGTGACATAATGCCGTTTTATTAAAGTATATCTTAGATATATGCTTCAATTGTCATTCTCATGCTGTCAAATTCAGGAAATGGCTGTTTTAAGAGAAGCGTTTTACTGTCAAACTTGTTTGGCAATATATGCAGAAAACAGAGAACGAAATCTTGACAGGTTTATATTAGTTTGTAAATTGGACATGGATATTTTTGGAAAATAATATCAAAGTGTCACACATTCTGCTAATGTCAAAGAATCACTTTATTTTGACTTCTTATGACAAAAATCTAAGCTAAGTATGACAATTTAGATATAATATTTCAGTAGATAATTTCTTATTTTGTGGTTGGAGAGAATGTTAAACGGTAATTTATGTAAATATAGAAATGATAGGAAATGAATATTTATTTAGATATTTTCGTCTTATATTAAAATAGACTTGTATTTCAAATGATAAAACAAATGCTTAAACAAATATTAGGTTTTGCAAGATACATGATGAGGTAAAGATATATCAGTATTTATTTACTTTTTATAGTTTAATGTAATATGATTTTAGTGTTTGCAGAAAATAATTACAGTACATTGAGTCTAATCAAAGGCGTCAAAATTATGAAATAGGCAAAGTAACGACTTCATAGTGTTAAAAATGTATAACCCTTAAAAATATTGTTCAATCAGCTTAATCTCAAAATAGGAGAAAATTATCAAAATTTCAAAAAATAAGCAATAAGTGTTTTTGTATGGTTTTGTAAACTGTAATTTGAATAGTAATAACACTAAATAAATGTGGATACGATGAATTTGCATGTGCATATCTCGTAAAAATAGAAATAAATTCAAGAATAATTTGTAATGTGAAATGATCTTAATTAAAACAGAGGCGTTTATATCTCGATTGAAAAATTCTACTGGGATAAATGAAATAAAATTTTGTGTAACTGATATTGAGACAGTATATAATAGATTTATTGCTACAAACTAGCTCATATTTTAGCCATCTGGGGAAAACTGTTGCGCAAAATATTCTTATGAACTAAAAAGAGAACGTTTCATGTGATTGGCGAACGTTTTAATGAATCTTTAGTTCCTGTGCGCTCAAGCGCTAATAGACTATAAATAAACTAAATGTGTTTAAAAATATTGGTTTCAAAATATACTAGGTCAAAAGCAAATAAATTTCTTGTGAACACTCTTTAAAGTTGTGGAGAAAACAAAACTATTTAAAAAAACAAAGTAGATGTCCATTTTGTTAAAACATTTGAAAATTACACAGTATTTAAAAAAGATTGAAAATTTTAATTAATAAAATTGAAATATCTCCTTACGAATGCGTGTAAACGACACAAATTTCTGAATTTTAACTCTACCAGTAAGGAGATTATATGAGGTGGATGTTTCTCTCGAGGTAGAAAATTCGTTCATATGCAAAGCTCTTGCTGGAAAACATAATGCAATATTTGCTGCTATTTATTAAAAATCTGTTATTCATTAATATATACATATATCAAAAATATGCAAAGGTTCCATTTTTTATTATAAAAATGAATGTATATATATATAATTGTGTCATGTGACGTAATTATCACTGATTGTTCATTAATTAATCCCAAAGATGAGAATATTAGAGATTTAATTGACTAGTTTATCCTAATTTGTGTACTTTGATTGCATGCTATAGATCACTCCACTTAAGCAAATTCTGCAGACTAGATGAATGAAATGTAATTTTTCAATAATGTGTAAAGCTACAATTAACAGTATTAACGTAAATATAGTTAAATTTATCAATGTAAGACTGATTTTTTTTTTAATTGGTATTATTTTTTAAGTTCTTTTAATAGCTTATTATTATTTTTCTTCTATTCCTTCGATTTTACAAGGGTATCACCTCACCCTACATTACTTTTCTAGTAACTAATTATGAGTATTCCCGGGTTTATTGTAAGATTTTAATTCAATATTCAAACTTTATGAATAATCACTTAACATATTTTCTTTTATATCTCTATAATGATTTAAGAAAAAAGTAATACAAGAAATGTGTTTTTACAGGCTGAATTTATACAAGGCATTCAATAATGATATCAAAAGTGGTAGTTTCTATTTGAAAATTCCAAGTTAATGCAATTTTTTTATAAATAGATGAGCCCTATTTCAAAGATTGTATCAATATTCTGAAAGTAGACACGATTCCCAGTTGAACGGTACGTCTCGTTCCTCTATAATCTATACAACGATTTCGTATCAAGAGGCAAGGAGTGGTCATTCTTTCCGGAACTGTACAAAGATTTTTACATACATAGATTTATTATATGTTTCAAATGAACAAATATTCAACATTTTCATTTAAAATATGTTGTTTTTATACTTCTTTAAGAAGATGAGATATCAAATATTTCAGTCCATTTACAATGAACTCAATTCTACACAAATATAGTACACACGGGCATATTATTCTGAAGTATTTTTATTTATTATGCAGATAAAGCTCTTATATATAATGTATATTTCAAATTTTACATAACTATTTCATCGTTGTGCTTTGCTTACTCTCCCTTCCAAAACCTTCACCTTTCTTACAGTTTAATTGCTTTACATTTCTTTGAAGAGAGCGGAATATGGTTTGAAAATCTTAACTTGTTTTGAAATATTTAATTATTTTTGTTTAAATCGACTTTTATAAAAGTAAAATTTGCATTGTCTTGTTTAAAGAAAATTGTTCACCATTAAAGGTGTGCTATTAGCGAAGTTAAAGGAATTGAAATTAATAATTATAACTCTAAAGATTGAGTATATTTTAAAATAATAACATATTTAGATGTGTGAAAATGTCATTGTATGCTGCACTCTGTTATATTAATTATATCTTTCACATGAAAAATATTGATCTTAATTTACTATTAAAATATTTTGTTCTGAATTCCTCTGCATTAATAAAATGGCTTTCGGTATCAGTGGAATATTGTGAAGTGCTTAGCGTACGATTAGTTTCTGAATTACTGTAAGAAGATGACGGGCTAACTTTATTCATTTATATAACATTGAAAATGAGATCTGTTAATAATCAATTTGTTATTGATGTTTTAGAATTATTTCTCATTATGAAAACAGAGATTTCATGCATGATGCATATTTGAAATTTTCTGCTAATATTTACGAGCTTTGTAGAAAATTCAATTAAAGATATTTTCCTGGAAGTAATAAAATATTGTTTGACATGAGACAAACGGTTTAGTTTGATTTTGAAGGAAGAACTTTTCAGAAAGTTTGCTAAAAATTAAAATTGTTATTATGATACGATCGAAAAAATGTTTGATTATTTAAGGTGCTCTATTTGTAAGCATTTGAAACTTTGAAATTAACTAAAGTTAACTTTTGAGAGTATTTTAATAAGGTATACTATTTTGTCAGTATAAAATTTATAACTTCGCTTGTGTCGATCTATTTAAATGCTGCAATAAAGTTCTCTGGTAAAAGACATTTTACTGCATCCAAAGCGTTTATAAGTTTATCATTTGTATAAACAATAGAAACACAATTTTTTTCGCTTTGTAAAGATATGGTTGGAGAAATATAATACATCAACAAAACAGTTTTTCTTTGATCAGAATATATCCTGAATTTTTGTACAGTACGTAAAATATTTGGCTTTCAATCACCTGCGAATATGTTTTTAACATCAAAGACGAGATGCATTTTTAATGAGCTTATAAGTGATGCATTATACTGAAAAATTATTGCATCTTTCTGATGAGAGATAAAACGGAGAGATAACGGAAAGTTTCAAACATGCAATATGTAATATATTGCATGTTTGAAACTTTCCGTTAAAATTTTTCTTGCTGAAAATATCTCATATTACTACGGGAGATAAAGATAGTTTAACTCTCTAGCTTGCAATTTTTTCATGAATCATTCTTTCAGTTTGCATACTGAAAATAGTAATCAAAATTGCTCAAAAAAATGCTACTATTGAAGCATTAATGTTAAAGATATATCACTAAAAATGAAATTTAGTCAAAATCCGTTTTAAAATCATTGTTTTTATCATATATATATTTTTTTTAAATACTCTTTAACAGAACTTTTTTAAAATTTTGAAAAAGTGTGAATTTAATAAAGTTTGTAGTATTTCATATAAATGAAATTTTCAAGCATTCAAAATGTAATGTTTGTGAAATCAAAAATAATAAAATTTTGCAAGTAATTAAAATTGGTACATATTTGTTATGATAAAGAAATTATTTGTTATTTAAAGAGGTGTAATATTGAAGTTATATATAGTATTGAATAAAAGAAAGTGAATATTTGAGCATACTTTGCATTTCCCCTTTTTATGGCTATACAATCTGACAAATTTTCTGAATCATTTTTAAACGTAAAGGCGTAAAATTTGTGACTTGACTATTCGAGCAATTTAGGATCGAAATGGATTTTTCATTTTTTTATTAATAAATAACTTATCGAGTTATAAGTAAATGTTGTCACGTGATGACCAGTTTTTCTCTTTTCTCGCGCTGTCGCCCAGAAATTCCGGTTCAAAACGCAAACTGTGACAGTATTTTCTGAAACATCTTCAGCTTTTATCCAAAAATGGAAAATGCTATTCGATTTCGTAGTTTCTGAATAAGAACACCTGCTAATTTAATGCTTTTCCGAACAAAAAGGAATTAAAAAATGCGTCAGAAAGAAGCTAATTTCGATTTGAGCCTTAATCGTTAAAACTAATAAATGTAATAACTACTGTGTCTATATATATACTTTTTTTATTTGACGCAATGTCTGATTCGAATTATATTTTCAAAAATAACGCATTGTTTTTCTACATAATATTCATGTTTCGTAAAATGCTTTTTGTTTACTGATTTAATTTGACGTCCAAAAATATTTCTAGTTTAAATTTCTGACATTTTTTCTTTAAATAGGTTTAAACAAATTACAATCACCTACTTCAGATGCAATTTTTAAGCTTTATATTTTAACTATTTTGATTTACTTATTTAATTTTCTTAACTGAAAAATTTTCTGTAATAAAATATGGGTGTTTATGAACCAGGTTTCTGGTCCAAAAAATTGTGTAGAAAAAAAAAGTTCCACGTACGTTTAGTAATGTTCACATGTTATGTTCCATACGTTTTTAAAGTTAAATAATATTTTTACCTGCGTGATTTTTATCTCGTTAATTCTATCAAAGTTAAGTACGTTTTTTTTTTTTTTAAAAAAAAAAAAAAAAAGAAATCTGTTCATCAGCATTTTTTAAAATAAGCAAAATTACGTAACATTTTTTCTTTTCTTAAAATATGTTTCTCTCTATATTACAAAAAAGGTAACCACCGCCACCGCAGCCACAATCCGCCGCTTTTGTGCGTTGTCTTTCTGCACTAATATCCAGAAAACTATTGCATATAAAAATATGAAAAATGGTAGTTTCATAAAGGTATGTTCGATAAACACGCTGAACCAGACACTTTCTAATCGAAGAATTATTTTAAGATATATTTAATATTAAATTTGTTCACAATAGTTTTCTTAAAAAAGTTATAGGATAGAAAACTGTGCACAGGAATTGAACCATAATTTATAAGGATCTAGTTAACAATCTTTCGGTGTGCAAACTGCAACTAGTTTTTTAATTTGAAATTTTTTTAGGTTATATTTAAAATTTTTATTTAAAATTTTCATATTTTGATGAAGATTTATTTCATATTTCATAAAATCCATTATTTGAATTATTGCTAATTTGTAAAACAGCGCCCATAATACTATTCCCTTTCAATTAAGAAATTTTGTTACACGTGATTATTAAAAACAGAAATAAAACTTTAAAATAATAATTAAATGATCACGTGTTAAAAGCAGTAAATGTAGATAATTACGTAATAAAAAATATACTTGCACGTGAATATTAAAAAGAGAAATAGTTAAATTATTACGCGTTTTCAAAACTTTAAGTACTGAAACTTACGCCATATTTAAAATGCTCAAATAACAATATATCCAAAAAGTTTCAATTAAAAATATATTTACACGATAGATTAATTTATTTCGACTAATCTTTTGCCTATTATTGCAATTTTTTAAACAGCGTAAATAATAATAGTTCCTCTCAATTAAAAACTATATTTTTACGTTTAGTAATTACCTTTAAAATATCGAAATAACTAATAATTGTTAAAATATCATTAACAATACGGTACTTCTCTATTATCCCGTCGACCACTTCTTATAACAAACAAGAAAAAAAATCATGCGTCAAGCATACAATATGAAAAACTTTCCGACACTTCCAAAAAACTGTAACGAAAATTCACCATTAAATAAGGTTAAAGAAGATATGTAAGTAAACAGTTTAGAAAATATATACTACATTGAAAAATACAGTTTTCGAAATTACCTTCCATTGTAATAAAGTAGTCGAAATATTTTGTGCAGTCCTGTATATGATCAGTAGATTTGGATATATAATACGTTGCATGATTAAATTTAGTGCAGTTAGAAAATTTATAATTAGCAATTTTCGCCAATCGATGGAAATACACTCTATTTTTTTTTACAGCCCTGTATATTATCTAAATACTTTTGTACACACAGTATATTAAGCTAAAATCTAATTCAGATAAAAAAAGTATAAGGCAACTTAAAACTCACTTCCAACAATTACCAACCGTAAACGACAATGTATTTTGCTCTTTGCGTAGCCCTGTAGATGAATTTATATATATTCCACAAGCTTATATTAGTCTACCAACTATAGTTCAGATAGAAAATGGGCAACAAAATCAAAAAACTACCCTTAAGCAATTCACTCTCATAGTCTCTAATACTTACGAATTCCCTTGTTCAACCCTGTATATGATAAACCGAATTTATACACAGCCATATCATACATATGAGAAAATTTAGTTAAATTTAAAATAATTCGACTACATTTTTGACTATGAAAAGTAATTGAAAAAACTGGACTTTTAAGTATGTTATCTGTTTCTTATACCGTTTACTTACATATTACTTACATATCTTCTTTCACCTTATTTAACGACGAAGTTTCGTTACAGTTTTCTGGATGTGTTGGGAAGTGTTTCATAATCTATGATTTTTCGTTCTTGTTTAAAATATGACAACAGGAAAGAAAAAAAAAATAAACATTATTTAAAATTTTGAGGATTTCTAAATTGATTTTTCAACTTATAATCATAATTTAATTTATATGCAACTATAAATTTATTAAAGCATATTTTTTTCAATATATTTCTCTCTTTCTCTTAATTTTTTTCCCCTTTTTATTGTTTAAAATATTTCGTTGTTGCAGTTTCACAGCCAAATGGCCTTTTTGTAGAGAACTTGGTTTGACGTATAATTTAAATCCATTGTTGTTGCAACTGGTATGCAATTGAAACCATAAATAGTATTTAGCGAGTTATACCCTGTGGCCGGTTCCCAAAACAACTGCCTTAAAAATAATTTATTAACTTATGTTTAAGTTTAAAAGTATTAAAGTGGTGTATTGTCATCGAAAACAGAATTGTGAAGATAATTTTTATAATTCTAGTATACCATGACGTCATTCAAAAACCGACTACGGAATTGCATATTTACATAAAAAAAGAAGTTGAGTTAAATAAGAGAGTATCATATCAATAGAGAGCATGCTTTTATTATTAACTAGTAATCCATACGTAGGGCTTAAAAGATACGACACATCGCATATCTTATATATTTTATACTTTAATTTTAAATTAATTTTAATTATTTATTTAAATTAATTTTGGATAATTTTTATTTTTACTTTATCTTAACCCTTAATCCCTACTAGAACTTTGTCACAATCACTTTCTTTATTTATACGTACTGTATTTATTTACCGCCAAACGGAAAAAACATCGTTTGGGTATGTTTAAGATGATATTATCAAAGCGTAACCAAATTTAGTTAGCTTGCAGGAATCATTTCAACGGTTACCGTCTATTTCCGTATATATACGGAGGATTTTTGGACATTTTCTTGGCTAAAAAAATGTTTCATGGCTCCAATTCCTTTGTGTACTCCTGTATATGATCACCATAATTTATACACACTACGTATTATGCAAAAATGTCATTAAACTGAAAAAATGAAATAAAAGTGGAAATCGGATTTCCAGAAATTAACGCTCATAGACACTACTGTAACTGAATTGTTTTGTGTGTCTGTAAATAAACGGTAAATACAATGCACACCATAGTTTTCAGTAAGAAACATCTAGTGCACATCAGTTATACATATAAATTCCCTTGTGTTTGAAATAGTGTAACAACATTAAAATACACTGCCAGTAATTTTTCCTTCAAGACTGTTATGTAACAGAAATACTTTGTGAGAACCTGTAAATGAATAATAAATTTTTGGCACCCCATAATCTACAGAAAGCTTGTTTTAGTGCACTTCATAAATTCATATCAATTTCCTTGCGTTTGAAATGGTGTAACAACATCAAAATACATATGTAACGTTTTTCCCCACTGACCGTAAGGTAACGCAATCATTTTGACTGCACCTATAAACGCTACACACTGCAATTTCAATAGCGGTCGTACTATAGCAAACGTCGATAACATACAAAAATTTCATGGCAATTCGAGTATATTTACGAGAATTAGAGTACGAAGTGACTAAACCAAAGTCATAAAGATTTTTCAACTATTTTGGAAAGTGTTAGAAACGGCCACAATACGCTAATCATGCATGCCATTTAATAGTAGTCGTTATTCACAATCACTTGTTAACGATATTATTTTTATATAATGACTAGCTAACCCGCCCGGCGTTGCCCGGGCCTGAGATAATTACAATCTCAGAGAAATGTGTTAACCCCAACATTCTCCATATCCGCAAATATAATGAATATTTTGTTCAAGAGAACCACCGTCACCTACATTAACGCGATCATTAAAAAAAGAATTACATTTTTCTGAGAATTAGAACATATCGAAGACTAAATCGAAGGCTAAAATAGCCGGCAGATGACACCCATTACCGGCCTCAATTTCAAATCTATATCTTAATTAGTTACCTAAATTTTTGTTCATTAGTAAAAATTGGCAATTATTTCCTTTCATTTTCGCAAAGTAAATGGAGGGATCGGCTAGAGAAACATGTCTCTTTGTAGTTTAGTTTTTAATGAAAGCAGATCCCTGTCTGAAACTTTCTCGGATCGTTTTCACTGGCGCCGGCAGATTTTTGACAGTTTTTTGCATAAATTAAAAAATATTACCGACCGAATTTTTCAAAAATCACATAGTCAGATACACAATATTGTTTTACATATGCTCAGAAATTTTCAAATTTATATCTCAATTAGTTTTCTTAAAATTCAATAATTAGTAAAATAATTTCAATTCGTTCATTTCCGCTTGCAAATCCAATACGCCGATTCGTTTCTTTCGCCATTTTGATTTAAAAGATGTCATGTTAGAAGCGATGATTAATGAGAGTCTAATTAATATCTAGGCTAATTATCAAAATTTTAAAATTCTGAGGGTCAGGTGCACCAAGAGAGGGTTTGGACTACCTAAATCTAAATTTACAGACTTCACGGTGCGCTAAATTTTCCTAGCCATCGCCAACAGACACACAAACACACACACAGACACAGAGCGAAACTTTATTTTATTAGTATAGATTTGTGGAAGAATTAGCAGGGTGCATATCCTTTTTTTCAAGACTGTTCTTATAGATAGATAGTAACAACAATAGTAAAAACAATAGTACATATGTACACATATCAAGATTATTGACGAACAAGGGTGTAAGGAATAATTATTTAAGTTGTTATATTAAACATATATTTAACATTTAGTAAATTACATGAACATTTTCGTATTCTGAAAAAGTTATTACATATTAGTGTGTGTGTAACAGCACCCATATATTTGTTTAAATTAAAAAAATATACGTTATCGGAAAAATGTATTAAAAAAATAGTTTTTGTTACGAAATAATACGAAATAACATTTTTTTTTACATTTCTCCAAAATTCTTATATAGTTTTGTGCATATTTTTTCCTTTACCTGCTATCGAAATTTTGAAAAATATAAGCTGAATTTTAAAGCACACTTTCTCCGATACATTATTCATACAGCTGCAATTGCAATAAATCTTTTCAAGTTTCAAATTCACAAGCAAAGGGTGGAGAAACAAATATACATGTTGCGCTGCGTAATAAATAATTCTATCAATAGTTTCATTTTCTTTACATTTAAATCCAACGTAAGAAAAAAAAATTTCTTACATGCAAAAGTCCTAACTATTCATACTGTACTGCACATGATAAAAATTCCATTGGGATATCCGAATAGTTGTAGTATATGAGACATTTAAACTCATACTGGTGTAAGGCAATTAGTTTAATATACAGGGTTATTCTAAATGATGGACCCATTTTCAAAAAATTGTATTTATTAAAATACAAATCCAAAATGAAAAATCTTTACACCAATGAAAAGAGGAAGTTTCAAAGTTTTTTAAGAGATTATAAATGTTCAATGTGTCCGCCGTTTGCTGCACGGCAAACATCTACGCGATAAAGCGTATCTGCTGTTACTGAGTGCACAGCAGCAGTGATACGGTTTCGCATATCGTTCAGATTTATTGGTAAGCGGCGGGACGTACAATATGAGTAAATATGAGTAACATCATAGGAACATCTGTATAAGTGTTCGTTTAACGAAACGGCCTGAAGATATCACCGGAGGTATTTTAATCATTCGGGCTCATTGTAACGTCCGAAAAAAAAACTTGTTATTTTTATTTTTAATTAATTGAATAACGTTTAATTAATTCAATAACTTCAATTTTGTTCGATACGTTTAGGTAATTAAATAATTTAAATAATTCAAATTACTTTTCTGAAAATGAACATTAATTTGATTGAAAATTTATAACACGGAATGCTATAAATTATTTTATATATTACTTTAATATTATATGCAGCAGTATATATCAGTGTATGGTATACAATATAAAAGATTAACCTTGCCTAGCGAAATACCCTTTTTATGGTGTTTTAATGAAGTTTTATGCTCGTCATAAAATTATTAGTATGATAAAATTATTAGTATCATAAAATTATTAGTTTTAGTAAAATGTGACATGGATAATTTTCAAATTTTATTTCTCGAAATATTTTTTTTCTTTTCTGGCCGTTATAGCTGTATTGTAAAAGAAAAGCTTCATTTTGAAATCAAATATATGTTGAAATAAAAATATAGGGGAACTGGGGGATGAATGGGACGAGGGATGGATGGGAAGTTCTCAATATTTCCGGCAATAAACATTTTTTTAGTTGCTTCCTATCCTCATAGAAGACACTATCATGGTGTGCTTCAGAACCAAAAGCAAGACCACATGGCTATTTTCAATTTCCTTCAAAGTTGCATTTCCTGAAAAATTTGTTTAAAATTATTTTTTTTTATATATTTGAAGTTGTGTACATATTTTATGCATTATAAACAATTAAGATATGTTATAGTTGTTTATTTCAAGGCTCAATATTGGTAATTAAAATGAATGAATATTAACCATTGTGACAAAATAATTTCTGAGACAAAATGGCTGACAATTGAATATATGCAACATGGGATGATTGGGACATTTCAAATGGGGATGAATGTTACTGCCTCATGCATACCTCGAAGATACTGAAAATTGTTTTTATTAACTAAATAATATTATATAAGTTGATAAATTAATAATTTATGTTAATTATTCTTTTAACATTTCTTACTCATTGTAGCCACCGTCGTCTTCAGCCATTGGATGTTTCTGTTTATGGGCCTTTAAAGGCAAAGCTGAGATCAGTCCGAGATTGGCAGACAAATAATCTTCCAGAGCATATTACAATTTATAACCTCTCAGCTTTTGCCAAGGAGGCATTTTTGTCATCTTTTATTACTAGCAACATAAACATAACCAGTGGTTTTAGGAAAACTGCCATTTTCCCTTTTAATAGAAATACATTCACTCGAACTGATTTTATACCAGCTTATGCGACTGACAGACCACATTTAGAATATATTAGACAGACCACATTTATTGTGTTACTGATATTTGCACATCTCTCGAACTTTAACTTTGTACATAATGGACATGGGAAAGCATATTCAACTGGGTAAATTATATTCAATAGTTGGAGTATCACAGTTGAGATTTTTTCCAAGAGAGTGAAAATATGCCGGGACCAGGACTCGAACCTGGGTACTTTGGTTTGCCGTACCAACGCTCTCCCTACTGAGCTATCCCGACGATATCCTGGTCCGGCATATCTCACTCTTATTTGTTGGACAAGGCTGCTAACTGCAGCGCTAATTTCATTCATCCGAGCTATAGCTATAGCATTTACATGATAAATCTTGAAACAGCACGGAAACTCCTGTATACCATGTAATTAGGTCATAATGAACATGGGAAAGCATATTCAACTGGGTAAATTATATTCAATAGTTGGAGTATCACAGTTGAGAAAACCAAAGTACCCAGGTTCGAGTCCTGGTCCCGGCATATTTTCACTCTGTTGGAAAATATCTCAACTGTGATACTCCAATTATTGAATATAATTTACTCAGTTGAATATGCTTTCCCATGTTCATTATGACCTAATTACATGGTATACAGGGAGTTTCCGTGTTGTTTCAAGATTCATCATGTAAATGCTATAGCTATAGCTCGGATGAATGAAATTAGCGCTGCAGTTAGCAGCCTTGTCCAACAAATAAGAGTGAGATATGCCAGACCAGGATATCATCGGGATAGCTCAGTAGGGAGAGCGTTGGTACGGCAAACCAAAGTACCCAGGTTCGAATCCTGGTCCCGGCATATTTTCACTCTGTTGGAAAAAATCTCAACTGTGATACTCCAACTATTGAATTTAACTTTGTAATTCATTAAAATTTCAGTTAAAATATATAAATTAAAGTTTTTAATGCATAATTAACTGTGTTTTCACTTCTTAGATTAATAACACTAATATATAACAGCCATATAAGATCATATATTATAAATATAATTACATATAAGTTTATATTTATAAATTTTAATTTGATATGATTGAATACAAAGAGGAAAATATTTGTGTCCCATCCATCCCTGCTGTGGGGATGATTGGGACAGAGAGGAACTTTTTTTAATTTCATAATATATTTCTGTATAATAATAATCTTTAATAAATATTGTGCATACGATGTAGGCAAACACCTAATGTATGAAATGCGATATATAATAATAATAATAACTTAAATAAAATATTTAAAATAAATATTTTTGTGAAAATATCCCATTCAGTGAAAATATCCCAACAGAAAACGTACACTAGCACAATATACACACTAAATATTGACATGAAACATCCTCTGCACATTTTCATTCTACGATCGTGCATCTCACTGAAAAATTAATAAGAACAGTCAGGAATAAAATGAACCGTTTAACAACATCAGAAATATATAGTATAATGTTTAAAGACAAGGAAGGAAAAGAGGGTGAATTTATAGGTATGACAAAACGGAAAATAGAGGAAAGGCTTAAAGACGATAAAAGAGATATCAGATTAAATAAAGAAACCACAGCAATAGCCCGAATAAATAAAAAAACCCTAATACAGATAAATTTTAAAGAAGCCCAGAAACTTGGAAATTACAACAACTTAAATTATGCTTTAATGCGTGAAGCCATTGAAATAGATACAGAAAAAACAGACATATGCAATGATTTTATACATGTGACAATAGACAATAGATAGCGTTATGTGTTATATTTTGAAAAAACAAAGAAAAGTAGAATGACATCAAGAGGCAAGAATGGAGATCAGAAAAAGTGAGGATGCCCTAGATGATGAGCAAAAATACTTTTGTAGCACATATAAATGTTTTTAAAATGACTGACATCTTCTGTTTGGAGGAAAGAAACGTATATCTTTGTAAATAACATCTACATTGACTGTTTATATATGGAATTTTGTTGTTAATGTCTGTGAATGGTAGTATAATGCGAAAATATGTGTATATAGTTGATATTATGAAAATAACTTACAAAACAATCGGGCTGTCTGTTTGTACTTCACAACTACTTCTCCTACAATATGGAACGCAGCACGAAATGAAATTAACACAAGTTATACGCATGACTCTAAGAATGTTATGTAATCCTACAGAATTTTAAAATTGGAATTAGTTTCCGAAATATTAATTGTTTTGTAACTTTTGTCGAAGTTATTCTAAAGAAGGCAACTAAATTACTCTACTTTTGTGAAAAGAAATGTAAAGAAAATGTTAAATAATGGGATATCGTCTGATATATTAAATGATGCAAGAATATATTTGTTTTCGTTTTGTTTAAATAAGTCGGTTTCTTTATTTTTACTCACATTCTCTTTTAGAAAAGGTATATTTTAAAGAATATTTATATGACATTCTTCCACATTTACTAAAAGTATTATAAAAAAGCTGAAATATTTTAATATTATTATGATCCCCGTGAAATAATATGTTCTGAATATGTTTAAAATGTAAGTGAATGGGCTATAAAAGAACATGGAGTTTTGAACACAGAGTCTGAACTATATGTAATAGGTCATATGCTGTGGATAACTTTTTTTGTCCAAACTACAGAAATTAATACACTTGAGAATTCGACGATAATCGCTTGGACAAATTCGCTTAGACGAAGTAGGCAAATAAACAAATAATAACTTGGCAATAATGGTAACCTCTGCAAATTTTCATCCATATTTCTCGACCAATGGAAGTTTATTGCCCCTATGTCGCCAATTTTTTATAAATGCATTATACTATAATTGCATCAAAATCACGTAATTTGCATAATGTAATTTTCAATAAACTTGCATTGTAAACGATATTTCTTGCTTATGAGAAATTAATAAAACTATTATTATCAGTCTTTTTTAAATGTAGAATAATATTTATCCACCCCCCTGAAAATCGAAAATAGCATGCAATACAAAGGCAACACATCGGGATGCTACAACAGCCAAGAAATATTAAGAGCAAGTTTCTTGTATTTCTGGCAGAAGCTTCCTACAGCGAGTATAAACATTCATTTCTACAAACGCATTACAATGTAGACGGCCGGCGCAGCGGTTAAAAGGTAGCAACGGGGAAGAAAAAATCCGCTAATAGAGCAGAGTAATGGTAGAGCCCTAAAATAGCTAACAAATTTTACGGAGAATAAAATGCAGACCATGTCACTTCACAATGACTTAAGGTGGAAATAAATAACAAATAAAACTCTCGTTAATACAAAGGAGAGGGTGTTAGACTTAATTGCATTTATGAAGTGGTGTCAATTACAAATTGTTCTGATAAACATTTTTCACTGTTACTTTGGCTAAAAAAATTTTACGTGAGTAATTTGTATATGTGTTACATTATTATGCATTTCTAGACTTTCTTCTTTTTAATAAGAATGTATTTCTCAAATAATAAGAATCATACAGATAATCATGATAATAGATATCTTTAAATGGGGTATCTACTATATATATAAAACACAAATGGAAATTTCGTCCCGTTCCTTTATAACTCGAGTTCTGCTGAATGGAATTTGATGGAACTTGCACTGTTGGATAGAAAATTTTTCAGGGAAGGTTTTAGTATATAACACATAGTTCTACGTATATTAGTTATAGAATTATGATGAAAAGTTCTGTTATTTTGGACGATAAGGTTACCATGGGTCATTTTTTGGCGACCATTATCGTTGGCGAAAGAATTGAAACGATTATACCAGCAAATAATGCAAACACATAGAAAAATAAAAGAAGCATTCAGTTATTAATTTTATTTAAAATCCCCCCCTGCCCACAAAAAAAAAAAAAAAAAAAAAAAAAAAAACTGTTTTAATGAGGCATAATATTTAATTTAAACCCCAAAGGAATGTTTGTAATGCTTAAAAATATTTGCAATACATGAGATTGCAATTCAGATTAAGGCAACATTTGGCGATTTATCGTTTGCGTCAGATTAACAAAGATGGATCTGATAACTTGATTTAATAAAATATGAGTACATTTTTTGTCCTTTTTTTCTTTCTGTTATTTTTTTATATAACTCCCCTATCATGTGTCTTACAGGAGGAACTAGCATATGTAATTGTAAAAATGACTGCATTTATTTTTTATGAGTTACATGTTATTTGTTTATTTACGGTTTTAATTTTACTTTTGTCGCCAAGCAATGTGATTTTAAGCCAAAAATGCATAAGCGTGACATCAGCTTGAGCGGTATTAGCAATATTAGTGTTTTTTCGTGTATACAAGACCCTTTTTGGAGTAAATTTTTATATTCAAATGCAAATTATATAAATAGCAGTTATTGTTATGAATATGGGATCAAATATTTAAATTTTAGTGAATGTCTGCCACACATATTGTAAAATAATTAAATCTTAGACATTTAAAATTTTACTACGGAAACATGCCGGTTTGTTTTCACCAAACATATTATTTTTATAGCGTCGAACTCAGACCAGCGAATATTGTCTATTATTTTATTTTTATTTTATTATTTTTTTAATATATCGCCAATTTCACTTATAGAAATACTCACTGTTTTAAAAGTTAGGAACCAAAGAATATTCTTAAGGAGATGTGTGCATTTATGCGTTATTACTATCATAAAAGGCTACATTTTGCAATAAAAATTGTTTGCTGAAATAAATTTTCGATGCTCTTTTATATTCGTCATTTCTTTTTAGTTTTTTCTGCATACCTTCCCTTCTTTCAGGAAGGTTTTTAAAAGACATTGGACTAATTGTCCGTATTCCGGTCACCTGCCAGTTGGCATTTTTACTATATTGTTGGATGTTTCGTTTATGTTTGAAGGTTACTCTGGACGACGATTCAGATTACGGAAGATTAGACGACTTTTGAAATTAGCGATTGCTAAATCTATGGGTTTTTTTCATTATGAAGCAAAGTTTTACCAAAAAAAGCAATGCTTCCAATGTGCGGTTGGTTGATTTTATGACGGGCGATTATCTACACGAGGGATATAGACCCTGGGGGAAATGCCCTCCGTGGGGGTCTTTCTAAGGGATCCTAACCCATATTTACGGCAAGGTTTGAAGAAAACCACGGAAAACACCAAACGGTTCATTTGCTTCTTTTAGCCCAAGGCTTCTTTTAGCCCAGGGCTTTTTTAAGCCCAAATTTTGTCCAATGTATGATTTAATATAACGCAATGTCGTTCACATCGTTTACAGCAATATTGAAGGAAAATCCAGGTGAACGTCCCTATTGCTTTAAAATACATGCTCAAATCCATTGATATAATTCGTTTGATTCAAGATTCGTTTGAAAATATTTACTAAGGTAGCATCTGTAGGTGAAGATCCATATTCCTTTACAATACAAAGCCATTTCGTTTGATTTAAGGTACATTTAGGAAAATGGCCCAGCGCAGCGGGCGTAGCATGCTAGTAGTTAAATAAAAGTTAAAAGCTACCCTTATAAATTTTATCTGTACTAAATTTATTACCTGACGTGAAATTGAATTAAATTATTTGTACGTAAATTTTAAATTTTTGGACACGCTGTCATTGAATTTAATATTGGAAACTAGAAAATAATTAAAATTGCGAAATCATTGTTTTTCTATTATTTTCTGCGAACCTAAGAAATAGATACGGTAACTGCACCAGTGGTGGACACTGTACCAGTGATGGATTCTTTAAAAATTTAACATAAATAATAGGATTTGAAAGTCAAATAGAGGTTCGCGCAGTACGCATAATACATTTATTATGTTTATTTATTTATTTATTTATTTTTGCATCCACCAGATACAATTTTTAAGAGTGTTCACTTTTGGTACCCGGATATATTGTCATAATCAGTAGTGAATAGCCTTGTCCAATGATTTTTCATATACTTTGTACTTTAACAATAGCTTTTTAAGCAATTTCGAACACTTGAAATGTGTTTGACTTTGGTTCGCTTGTCTGTCCATCTAGCTGATGATCTGTTTGTCTGCATGGCTCTCTGTTAAGCTTCAGCGTTCCTAAATATGCTTTGATTATCATGTAATTGGCCTATATTAGTTAAATTTACTGTAGGGCAATCCCTACTGAGCATAGAGTGTATAGTGTTTGTAACTCGTTTGGTAGCGACATACAAAATAATTCTGTTACATTCTGGTGTATGGTAAAAAATGACTGCAGCATATTTGTATGATTTTACACTTCTTCAAACATAATGAAATTGATGTACATTATTGATATTCATTAAAATATGGTTTCCGTAGCATATGGAGTTCATAGGGTTGTGACGGCTCCACGGCTGTTAAAAGAGTAGACACAGGATTGGCCCGTATTGGCTTTTGAAAGTCATTAATATGGAGATCAATGTAGAGGGTCTGAAGAGTAATGTGAGTGCTGAAATTCGTAATCGTTAAAACGATAATCAATAAACTGAGTCTCTAAATTAAACATTTTTGCCTTTTATTTCACTTTTTCTGCATGATTTCTAGCGTGTCCATTACTAGAGCAAACATGTTTCCACTACATGATATTGTGTCACCACAACGGGCACATTTTAAGAGGGCACATTTTAAGATCTCAAAACAAATTGTGGAAAAATGTTCAAAATATCAACTTTTGCAGCACATCCATATATAGAAAGAGTTAATTCAGACATCGAACACTCACAATTGTAGCGGTGCTGAAACTAAGAACAGTACACTAAAAATATTCTAAATATGCCTTAATATTTATAAAAATTGTCCACTACTGGTGTCAGTCACATTACTTTAATTACAATGTTTTAAATCGTGTAATTTGACTTATCTTTTTATATCTTGGCTGTTATAATGGTAATTGTTTTCAATTTCATGGAAAACAAAATGAAATAATATTGTTTTATAACACATAATAATTATTATTACAACTATTATTTCAATAAATATATGATAACATTCAAATATATATATATATATATATATATATATATATATATATATATATACAAATTGCAAATTGAGGTATGATAAATAATGAAATAACTGCAGGATATCTCAATTGATTATACTATATCTGAAGACGAAGATATATATTTTATTAAACACGCACTATATAAAGAAACAAAAAGTAGATGGTTGGGTAGTCAGTTCAAACGTTCAAATATAGCCACATGCTGATTTCTCACATTAAACAAAACCAACCACCTCTACTAAGTCTTGTTACAAACTTCATGAAAACTATTCTACCGATGGCATCATCAGCATCTTGGCTCGTGAATCTTTTACCTCTACCGAGTTGTGATGTTGCACGTTTAGATGTTGTTCGTTTTTCTCAAATAAATATTTTGTTAACTATGAAAGATATAGTGCATTTCAGTAGAATTTCTAAATCGAAATAAAATCTGCATCCATATATCTCATAATATTATATTAGAAAAAATATTTTATCCAAGCATTTTTGAAATATATTTAAAAAATATCACGAAATATTATGTTTAAATGATAATGCAAAATAAAGCCATAGTCTATTTTACATGAAAAGCAATTTTCTTATCCATATTAAATTTTGAATTTTTTGACATGCAATCATTGAAGGTAATCTTGTAAACTTTTCATGAAATTCTTTCTTAATAATACATTCATGAATCGTTAAAAAAAAACAGACACAATTTCATGAAATTCTTTTATGTGCTACAGGAAAATTTTTCAGTGAACATTTATTTTAAATATGAACATAAATTAAAAAATACAATCCAATTATGTGTTAAATCTTTGTCAGTACAATGTTGGAGATAATATGCTCATAGTTCTTACTGGATATTATATATGCTTAAAATAATTTAAATTTTCATATAGTTGCAAATACTTCACTTTTTCAGATATAAAAATAGTTTATAAACATTAATTTAAAAACTAATTGTCGTAATTTTTCTCCTGACACGTATTGCGTCTTATGCACTATTCAAGATTAGATATTTACAAGTTCAGCTGAAGTACTGAAAGCCTTTGTATAGGTATCGAATCATGGCCCGGACTTTTTCACGCAGTTGAGAAGATTGCAACTTTTTATAAGGTTTTAAATTTACATGGTGATTCATAAAGATGGAGCCAATAGCCTATTTTCTAAAATATTGTCCCTAGATATATTCTTCCCATTGTAAAATTTTATATTAAAAAAGGCGTAAAATTTGATGACATAAGTTGCATCCTCCCGTGGTGATCCATTTGAGAAAATAAGCAATATAAATTTTTATACTTCCCCCGTAACATAAAAGTTTGAATTAGGATCATTTTCCTTATCCATTTCTGAATTAAACACAAAAAAATGCATCTTTATATAAGAAAAACTCAGAGTTATTAAAAGACAAAATTCGTGACTTACACCATTTATGCATGCCTCTGTGTAAAGTGATATTGATGCTTTTGGAATGAAATATAGGGATCATCCACAAAATTATACATTATTAAAAGCCGGTTTAAGACATTTACAATATTTAATTATAGCTGTTTTTGGTGAGTAGAACATTATAGAAATAGGACATAAATTGAGATAATAAAACAAATATTGAGAAAATAGAAGATAAATTGAGATTTTTACAGTAGTTGCCCAAAATGTTCACCACCCAAGCCAATGCATACTTGCCAGTGTCTAACAATATTTCTATGCACTCGATTCAGTTCGTTTAGAGTAATACCATGGCAGACATCTTGAATTTTTCGACAAAGATCTTGTAAGTTAACCGAAGGCAACCGCTTTGCAAGCACGGCAGGAATCTTCAATTCTTTGGTAAAGGTCAATTTAGACAGTGCCTTACCGCAGAAACTTGGTTAGGTGCTGCTCCATCTAACTGAAACCAGATGTGTTGGAGCACTGCCAAAGGCGTTCATCCGTAACGTCAGAAACAACTTCATTTAGAATGAGATGTAGAAATCGGTCACCAGTCAATGTATTGTTGTAGGATATGGGACCATCAAAAAAGTTTTGAAAAATGCCGCACCATACATTTATGGAATACTGCCTCTGATGACATACCTCACATACGAAACAGAAATTTTTGTCACTCCAAAAATGGTCATTTTGGCAGTTAATTATTCCATCTTTCTTAAAACAGCATTCGTCTGTCCAAAGCACATTTCTAAGAGAGGGGGTTAGATTCCTCTTTGTTTAGTCCCAAGTTGCACAAATCTAGACGCCGTTGATAGCTTAATTGTACCTGTGCATGGACTGCAAGAATATTGTATCGATGTCAACAGTTCCGTCGCATTATTCACTATAATGTTGATTCACTATAATGTTGAACTTTCAATTTCTGTAACAACACTTCGTGTACTCGCATCAATATAACTCACAAAATAAGCGAAAATGTCAATTTCAGTATCAATTGACCTAGACATGGGTTTACATGGACCTCCCAGTCAATGCAAGCATCCACTTTGCACAAGTAGATAAATAAAATTCATAGAAGGAGACCGAAAATTCGGGAAACGGCGCTGGTATTCTTCCACAGTTTGCATAGCATTACGATTACAAACGGTATAAAGCATTAATATTTCTAAACATTCTTTGTTACTGTAATGCGACATGCTGTCAGTTCAGATTAATTTCACTGTCTATTGCGCAGTTTAACATCTTATCCTTAAAATACATCGCAAGGATACTATGACGTGCTCCTTACAGCCATAAATTAGCATATCAGTGATTAGCTTCTTCAAAATGATTCTTTAAATCAACATTGATTCTTGAATTGATATTTTTATAGCTGAAAAAATAGAAAAATTTACAAAATCAATTAAGAAATTCGCTGCGAAATGTTCAGTATCTATATTAGTAACTCATGTATAACAGTTTTCAACTCTTAATTATTGCAAATAAGAATTAAAAGTATGCATCAGGAATAGATTATGATACACTTTCCAACGCTAACAGAATATTATTAAGAAATTTCATTTTTTACATACAATAACTCACACACATAAACTAAACACACATAACTAAACACACATAACTAAACACATAACTCAGTAGAACTCTATTCTCATGTCTTCTTTTTTGTATTCTGCATAATATCATATCCCGAAAAGGCCTGGAAGTGCGCAGTAATTGGTAGAGTTACATCGTATATAATTTCAATTATATTCTGAAGTATTCAGCGCCACTTTGGATGCTGTAGATAATAATTTTATCCAGTTCTTGTACTATTGTTACACTTAACACCAAAGCTAGGTATTGAAAATTCCAATAAAATAGCTCAATTTTGTTTAAGTTTATGACAAAAAACTGAAGTTCGACTGGGAGTGAAATACTTTGTATTTTTAAATGAACAAGTGGTTTACGATATTGCGTTTCATACAATAATTGTTCAATGTAGTGTCTGTATCCTCTTTCATCTCTTAATGTTTATTTTATCCGTTTTGAAAAACTTTGTATAAATGTAAATCTAGTTTATATATTTTCCTTCTGTATTTTACGTTTTTGTAACCCTATTACAAAAACAGCTGTTTAAATGAATCATATCCAAAATAACGACAGATTCTAATAAACGGAAAAAATAATATTACGATGTCGTTCATTACAAATACTGATTCCATTACTTTGCAATTCAAATAAGCGTCGAATATTTGTCTCATTATCAACGACTCAAACACCCCCCCCTCCCACCACCTTCCATATACACACAAACACAAACCCTTTAGAGCCGAATTTTGGCTCTGCTACTGAAGATACAAATCATAAAGAATACATTGTAGATTGATACTTGTTTATTGTACTCCTTGATTGCTGCATGAATATACCAGTAATTTTAGAAAAAAATACCACTTTATATTTAAGGGAAAATTCTACTTATTTGTGTCAAGAGTTTTGATTTTTATTGACATTTTTGCCTTCTTCAAGTGTATAGAATGATACCTTAAAGCGGTTTCGTGATATTCCAAGCACTTACAATCACTTTTTTTTCAGTCAAAAAGCGGTTTTGTACGCGCAGTCCTACGCTGAAAGTTTATTGCGTCTTGAAATCATGTCGAAAGCACGTCGAAAAAAACCTTCTCGAAACCATGTCGAAAACCATGTCGAAATCGTCTCGAAACCATTTTTTTTTCGAAACAGCAAGTTTTATTGAATTATGAAGAATATGTACTTATCATATAATGCTATTTTAAATTTTCAACAGGAAATTTATTTTAGAAAATTATACCCAAAGATGAAAATAATATTTTATTTTCGAGCGTTCAAAAAACGTTTATGTTTGCTGAGCGCAAAGCAGTGCGGTGAGTGAACGCGATCGCATCTCTGGGGTATGAATGGTTCAGACGGCACTTAATTGTGCGCGAGGCTAACGAAAAAGACAGGCTACCGCGGTGCATTCCACTTATTCTTTTTTACAGACCGCTAGAGTGACGTGATGCTCTTTTCGTACACCTGCATTGGTGCAGTCGAGCATCACGTGACTCCCACGGTCTGTAAAAAAAGATACGCGTAAAGCACCGCGGTAGCCTTTCTTTTTCGTTAGCCTCGATTGTGCGCACGTGTCGTCACTTCATTTTGTTTTGATTTATACACCACCGTAGCAGTGTCCATATTTTCCCCCTGTATGTACTTTCATTTAACTTCTTTTAATTTAGAAAATTTAACTCATACTAACCTGATTCTACATTACATCTAACATACGTGCTTTTAATTATATATTGTTATTGACTCATTTATAGCATAATAAAGTGTAACACCAATTACGATAATGACCATTATTCAACGGTTCATCAGAAATTGTGTATTTAAACAAATCTAAAGAATAATATATGAAATAATGTATAAATCTTCATAGAAAATAATGTATATTTTATGTATAAATATTATTTTTTATTAAAAAAGTTATTTCTCGAGCTTTATGGTTCACCCGATTATTCACCGCCAGGTTGGGTGATCGAGTAGATACTCTCTTTTCTATGTATCTTTTTTTCGTTTCACAGTAAATAGAATGAAAAATTATTTTATTATACTACAAAATATGCCTAAATCAATTTATATAATATGTTATTTCAAAATACTATTATAATTAATATTTCAAAATGATTACTATATTTTTAAAATATATGATTATATATATATATATAATCATATATATAAATTTTAAAATTATTTTTCTAAAAAAGATGCAAAACGCCTAATATTCTTCCAGTTTTTTTTTAAATCGAACATAAACATATCTTCCTGATGCTGTAATATAGGAAGAAAAGTCTTTTATCCAAGCATCTTTAAGATATCTTTACACAAGATCACGAAATGGTATATTTTTTTCATGAAAAAATGCCAAATGAAGCCATATTTTATTTTACATGAAATGCAATTTCCTTATCTGCGTCCCACTTTTGAATATTTTGACATGCAATCATTGAATTTATGATTGTGTACAAGAAACAGTTTTCTGAAATGCTTTCTATGCGTTATATCAAAATATTTTCATAAAACAGCATCTTCAATATGACAAAATAATCCATTCCGCGTGTTATTATACATAAAATATATATGGGTGAAATGTAAGGAAAATACGCTCCTAATTTTATATGAACTCTATGTATATTTCATATATTATAAAAAGTCATATATTAAAAAGCAGACTTTTATCATTTTTCTTTTAAAAACTTTGTCCTAATATTGAAAAAACGCAAAACTTACAATTCCATGAGTAATAGTTTTCAAAACCCGAATTACAGTTTAATTTCATAGGTGTTAAGATCATAAGAATCTAACTTATGCTTTTTACGTGTCAATATTTGGCTGTTTTTCTAAATAAATTAAATAAAACAATTTATAAAACTATATGCTATATTATTTATAAAACTTACACTCAACTATTTATAAAACTATATTCTAAAATATTTTTAAAATTATATAAAACCATACAATAAACTATATAGAAAAGTTTAAAAATTAACTTTTTTTTTTTAAATTTCTTTTTATTCCTGTCACATTATTGACAAGATTCAATGCTTAAAAGACTGGGTCATCCCATGGAAAACATACTTTTCGAGCATACATATTGCCATAAATACATTTATCTCCATAAACATTATACTAACATACATAATTATTGTTATTTAATTCTATTTCTAAATATTCATAGAGACATATTAAATTGAATTTATTTTATAATTTTTTACCGTGCATATAACATTTATTTTTTATTTTAACCTTAATTATTTTATATTATAAAACTCTACAAAACAAGATTATTTTATTCGAAGCCTTCGCTTTCCTACCAAAAATAATGCGATTTTCTATCCGCTTGTTAGTTGTCCGCTTGTTTAATTATAAATTACTAGATGGAACCCGTCAAAACGTGACGGAAAAAAATACTATAACAATATCAGTAAGATAAGCTTTTTTATTATTTAAGTAGGGCTTCGTATGAAACAGTCTTTCAAATATTTTATTTTACCCCCCCCCCCCCCCCCCAGTGAAATGCTATTTCCGATGCAAACTCCAAATGAACACTCCGTAAACAAATGTGTAATGCAAATCAGTTTGACATTACCACCATATTCCCCACGACAAAAAAAAAAAGGTTTATGGACTTATAAAGTATCATACAAATAGTCCTATCATAAAGTATCATACAAATTTCCTACTTTCATCTCATATTCAGTAAATAAAAGAACATAGTATAAGCACCCCCCCCCCTGTGATAATGTAATCGAATGAGCTCCTATGCGCATATGTATTGCATCTGCCCAAAGGCACCGTTGAAGATCGACGTTAAAAAAAGTTTTAAAATGTTTAAATTAAAAGTTTTAAAATGTCCTCTTTAATCACTGTTCGTTTGAAATCCATATCTTCTAAAACGCATCCATTGTTTTAAGCTAATCAATTTTTATGTAAAAATGAAGAAATTTTGTTAAAACTTATAAATTTATAAGCAGATGAGGGATAATTTTAATGTTTTCAATTGTAATTTATTTGTATGGTTTCTTCTATCCCTTTACATAATCAGGATGATTATTCCTTTTCCATCACATTCGGTCCCTTATACAGTTAAATATCGAATGGATCTTTAAAAAAATAATAAATAACAGTTCCTAGCATATTCTGATTCAACATATACATCAACGAATTCAACATATCAATTTTATGTTAATCATAAACTAAAAATAGTTTTTTTTTCTTTTGACAGATTTTATATTAGCGCCAAAATACTCTATCTTATGGATAATCTGATCTTACGATTTATCAGGTTTGTATTATAATTTTTTTTTCACTTTTCATGAAGGTTAGGGATACCTATTTTCAATTGTTGCAACTTTCCAAGGGGCTATTTTACATTATTAAAATAAACGGATGGTCATTGTTAAGATAGAATTGAAAAATATTTCATGCTTGAAAATTATTTAAAAAGTCGTTAAATTAAGCGGCAGATTTCAAATAAATTTCAATCGAAAGCTAATTTTTTTTTCTAATTGAGGATGTAAGAATTAAAATTGTAAAATGTAGTAAAAAAGTTAAATTTTTAGTATTTAGAAGTGATGTAAGCGCGATGAAAGCTAAAGCGATAGTGCTGTTTGTTGTCACAACCGTTATACATTTCTAAATATTGCCACTGTGTTTTGGTTGGCGTCCAAACGTAGACTACCATTTTTTGACATCAAAAGAAAAATTCACAGTGAAAGAAATAAGACTTTGCCGCTAATAAGGAACTGTTAAATGAACTTATAACAAACCTACCAAAATAATTCCTATAAAATAATAGACTTACATTGTTTATTCTAGCTAAAAATACAATCATTATTTCAAGGGTTTTTTTCCTGAATTTCTTTACTTTTGTGAATTTTTTTATTAAAAAAGGAAATCTTAATAATTTAAATCCTATAATTCCTATAACTTAATCCTATAATTTAAAAAAAGTAATTGGTAACATGTAATCAAGGTATGCAATCAAGATGAAGCAACCAATAAAGGCTCCAGTTCTAATCTTTAAAATTAAAAATTGAAATATCAGTTAATATTACGCCATGTTGACACAATCATATAAATTTTTCTTTTTAGTTTTATCAATGTTAAAATGCATTTCAAGCTAAGCATAACGTCATTTTCACCGGTACAAACTTTTCACACGTACATTTATGCTTAAGCACCATGCATACAAATAAAAATATATTTTGCATTTAATTGTAATGAAAAAAATGGCATCAACAAAGTTATAATGCTTAATGATAAAATGAACCCAATGGACAATATTTCCGTGACGTCACAGTAAATAGGAATTTTTATTTGCTTATAAAACACACGGATAAATATTTTTACCGAAATACTTAAACATTTTAACTATATTTTAACTTACAAATTAAAAAATTCGGCCTAAAAGTCACGTGCTTTTAATATTTAATATTTATTTTTTATGCTCGCAATCATTGAGTTCAGAAAATAAACTCTGTACGTCGCAACAGTCGGCGTTAATCCGATTGCCGACTTTATGACGTCATAAGCAGAAGTAAAATTTTAATTTAAGATTACGACTAATTAATTAAATTTTCGAACAAACGAATGTACGATAACAAATCTGTGACCAAATATCTTTCATTTAAAAAAAGAATGATGTAATTTGATGTAGTAGTTTGTTCTCACGGATTGTCGAAACAAAACGCTTAGCGTTTTAAATATATAGATAGGATAGTCTTACAATCGTCCACAAATTTACATTTCAAAATTTTAGAAAAAATCCTTTTCTAATATGATTTAGAACACAGACACATGACATTAGAAACATTTTTGTAATTGGAAATATGTCTCTAAAATTAAACGTCGATGAATTACCTTCTGGATAGGGATAAGTAAAAGTACTGTGTACATAGTATTTCAAAATGTTTGGTTTATAATGAAATTACATTTTTGAATATTCCATTTATCTTCTCGATTTTTTTACAAAGAGGATTTGGGATGTTTCTTTTTGTTTTAAATATTTTTAAAAAAGTATACTATGACCCTGTTCTTGCCATTGAAATGTTAAAAGAAATCTCCTCCAACTGAGAACCTGAACCGTCCATATTTTAAAGTACATTTGTGATATACATGAATGCATGACACTGTCCAAAATAAACTAGTCGGATGTGTCAATCCCACAACTTTCTTCTATCTCACACAGGTTTCGCATACACTAAAAAGAATCATCACCAATTTATATCAAGGTCTAACTGAAACTCAAGTTTTATTAAATTCCGTGCAATATTTCTTGAGATATGACTATCGCTAAAATCGTGTAAATCCTGCAAAATGCTGCATAGCAGGGGCACCTGCTGGGCGATTTTTACCAAAAACTAATCAGCACCAATTTATATCAGAGACTAACTGAATATAAAGTTTTATTAAATTCCGAGCATTATTTCTTGAGATAGAGCTATTGCGGAAATGACAAAAAATGCTGGATAGTAGCGTCACCTGCTGGGCGATTTTTACCAAAAACTAATCAGCACCAATTTATATCAGGGACTAACTGAATCTAAAGTTTTATTAAATTCCGAGCATTAGTTCTTGAGATAGAGCGCCACAAAATTTTGTCTCATACAGACAGACAGACAGAGTCACAGACAGACATTTTCTAAAAATAGTCAAATCGTGTTCAGGACCTTCTAAAACGTATAAATCCGTCGAAAACCGAAAGTCGAAAATTTTCATAAATCCAATACTTTCTTCTTGTAAAGATAGAAAAAAGTAAAAATATACATTTTTACAAATAACATTGTAAATAAATAGGAAATTCAACTCAAGATGTACCACTTTAAATATCTCATTGTTTTCAATAACAAAATGTTTAATACATATAAATTTACGATACATTTGAATGATTTTAAAATTGACTGTCAAAGTGTAAATATAAAAAGTATAGGTTAAATGTGTTTCAACTTTGTCCGACTGACATCATAAATGGATATATTTAACTGTTTACGTTAAAATGAGTAATTTTGAGTAAATTTTTATAAGTTCTATTATTCACTTGTTTTGATGCCCTCATTTATGATTCATCATTCCTGTCCTCATTTTTCGATTTATTAGCTGCGAAGAAAGAGTAAACAGAAGGTAAACAACTCATAACTGGAAGAAAAGTTAAAAAGACAAAAGAAATGTACACAAGTCAAATTTATTCTTTTTACTTTCTTCTGTGTTTACAAGAAGAAAGTATTGGATTCATGAAAATTTTCGACTTCCGGTTTTCGACGTATTTATATGTTTTAGAATGTCCTGAACATGATTTGACTACTTTTAGAAAATGTCTGTCTGTGACTCTGTGACTCTGTCTGTCTGTATGTGACAAAAATTTTGTGGGTGCTCTATCTCAAGAACTAATGCTCGGAATTTAATAAAACTTTTTATTCACTTAGTCCCTGATATAAATTAGTGCTGATTAGTTTTTGGTAAAAATCGCCCGGCAGGTGGCGCTGCTATGCAGCATTTTTGCGATTTCCGCAAGAGCTCTATCTCAAGAAATAATGCTCGGAATTTAATAAAACTTTATATTCAGTTAGTCTCTGAAATAAATTGGTTGGTGCTAATTAGTTTTTGGTAAAAATCGCACAGCAGGTGGCGCTGCTATGCAGCATTTTACAGGATTTACACGATTTTAGCGATAGTCATATCTCAAGAAATATTGCACGGAATTTAATAAAACTTGAGTTTCAGTTAGACCTTGATATAAATTGGTGCTGATTCTTTTTAGTGTATGCGAAACCTGTGTGAGATAGAAGAAAGTTTTGGGATTGACAAACCCGACTAGTTATAATTTGTATTCATGTTTGTAAGTCAGAAACAAGATGAAAATTGCACGTCAAACGTGAAAAATGAGATGCGTTCGTACTATAACTTGTTTTATAAATATTCAGATCTTGGTACAATAGCTTTTGCACTGTTATGCAAAAATGCATGAATAAAAATTTTATTTTATGTGCAGATTTTCATATTATAGATATTAATTTTATTTTAGGAAATTAAGTTTCAGTACACTTTTACAAAAAATAAATGACAATTCTGTTACATTAACATTATACTATGCGCAAATACCCAATACAAGAGAATCTAAAAAATTCATCGTTATTATTTCACTGAAAAAATGAATTATATCGTGTGTTATTATATGATTATTTTCGTAGTAAAATAAGTACATTTTAAGTTGGCAACATTTTATCTTTTGTTGACATTTACTGAAAATTTCAACTGAAAACTTAAGCCTAGCTTTGAAAATTTTAGAACTTGAAATCCATATTTAGACTATTTTCCTATTTAATATCTATTTCACTGGAGACATCTATAAAAAAACTGTCGGTAGATTATATGATTGCTATAATTGAACAATTTTAGTATACAAATTCAGTATTTAAATTCAGTTATACGGAAATGATATGACGCCATCTTAAATATGACGTAATGACCGTGGCAACCTAGTATCATTACCTATCATGGGATATAATTGAATTAATTGCTTATGATAGGATTTAATAGAATGAAGAAAACTTTTTTTAATCTCTTTTTGAGTTTTGATTCGATTTTCATAAAATTTGAAATGACTCGACAAAATTCTGCATGGACTATATATATTAAATTTCAAACCATTCGGTTGGGTAGTTTTTGCGCTGTTATATGCGGACAGACATACAGACAGACGTACCGGACGACGTCTATAGGTGCTACGTATTTATATGATTACGTATGATTACATAAAATAAAAAAATTATTCTGGAAAAACATTCTAATTGTCCATAGCGTTCTTTAAAATTAATATTTTTATTTTAAAGACATGTGTATACATATAAAATTAATATTGTTCTTTTTCTTTGTTTAATAATTAATAAAATCGCGAACCCATTTTTTTAAGAAAAAAATTAATAAATTTTTAGAAGTATGTTTCTTCTACTTTTAACTACATATAATTAAAACTGTATTCTTACCAATTTTTAAACGGACAAAAGCAGCAATGGAACTACAAAATTTTTCTTCGCGAATATAGAAGTTGGTATATTAAATAAAGAAAAAATAAATTTCCGGTAACAAGGAGATGTAATAGTATTTTCTCCCCCTCTTTATTTACCCTTGGGTTGGGTAGTTTTTGCGTTGTTATAAGCGAACGACAGACGGACGGACCAGACGACGACTATGGGTGCTACGTATTTATATAATTAAGGAAGCACCTAAAGATGCACTGTTATTACTGTTCATGAATGACAGTTTTAGTTGTTAAGTAAAAACATAAAAATTTCAAATGTGTTCTTTTTTTCTTTTAAAAAACACGTTTGAAACTGGGTTTGCGTTTTAAAAATGAAAATATTTTACTGGTTTATTCTTATTAATTTTTACCAGATTTATTCAACACTTTTGTACTCTTAATGAACTAAATATTCAGGTCATCAAAATTGTTCATCTTACAGACGTTTAGACTGAAGCAAACGTCTTTAATAAGAATTTTTATTCTTCGTTAAAAGATCAACCCCTTTCAATTTTTTTTAAATATATCAAAGCTTGCATTTCATTGTACGGAAAAAACTCATTGTGAATTAAAATAAATTAAAAAAAGAAATAAGGTTGCAGTTGCTGGCGTAAGCGTCAAAACCTTCTTTTCAAAATCGCTATATATATATAAAAAAAAAATTTCGGTTAATAAAAAATAATTTCAATTATTTTCATAGTTTTATGTCAAAATTTAATTGAAAAACAAGTTATTTTGTCAATATGCCTTTTTTAATGTACAGCGAAAGTAAACAATCAACATAAATGTTTTACATGAAACGATAAAATAAGACAAACATTAAAGGAAAAAATAACTATACCGCATATTTACAAGGATAATTATGACTGAAGTAATACAAATATAGTTGTTCAGTATTAAAATTTTAATCCTTTATGAGTGCTTTTTCAATCAAAATTTTAATTTCCTGGAATTTATCTCTATATATATTTAATGGGATTTAATCATTTGACGAAAATTGAAACGATAAACATAAGGTAAATATATATTTTAAATAACTAGGGGGCTCTGCCCCCTACGAGCTGCGCTCGCCAACCCCCGTTCTGACACCGCATGATTTAAAAACACTCTGATTTGATCATCTCTAAAACGATTACGGAAGATTGTATTATAATTAAACAACCAGTGGCGATCTGCTGTAACAGGGTTTCCATTCATTTTCCTTTGACTGAGGGATTTTAAGGTCGAATCAACTGCTGTTGAAACAGATTACAACTGTAACTGTCACCAAAATATATGATTTAGCGCCAAATGTGCATAATCGTGGCGTCGCGTCACTTTCAGTTGACATCAGATGCGTTACACGAGTTAGTTTTTTCATCGGGGAATTTTTAATTCAACGCTTATTTGTCTTTTGATACTTCTCCATTACCCCGTCAATCAATTTTCATTAAAAAAAAAAAAAAAAAAAAAACTATCGTTAAACTGTAACACCAAATAAACAAATAGAAGAATTTTGACATTGGAAAGGAAATATTATTATTTACGCTGTTTTAAAATTTGCAATAATAGGTAAAAGATATGTCGAAATAAATTGATCTCTCATGAAAATATAATAATTAATTGAAATTGTTTGGAAATATTGTTTTTTTATCATTTTAAATGTGACGTGAATTTCCCTAGTTACTCGTATTTCTCTTTGTAATATTCACGCGCAAGTATATTTTTATTACGTCATTTTCTACATTTATTGCTTTTAACACGTGATCATTTAAATATTATTTTAAAGTTTTATTTCTGTTTTTAATAGTCTCGTGTAAATACATTTCTTAATTGAAAGGGAATCTTATTACGTGCGCTATTTTACAAATTGGCAACGGTTCAAATAATGGAATTTATGAAATATGAAATAAATCTTCGTCAAAATAATGAAAATTTTGAATAAAAAATTGGCAACGGTTCAAATAATGGAATTTATGAAATATGAAATAAATCTTCGTCAAAATAATGAAAATTTTGAATAAAAAATTGAAATATAACCTGAAAAAATTACTCAAATTAAAAAAGTGATTGCAGTCTGCACTCCGCAAATTTGTCAACTATATCCTTACAAATTATGGTTAAATTCCTGCGGATAGTTTTCGTTCCTATAAAACTTTTTTCAAAAAACTGTTTTGACCAACGTTGATTTTAAATATCTCTTAAAATAATTCTTCGATTTAAAAACTGTTTGCTTCAGCGTGTTTATCGAACATTTCTTTATAAAACTACCAATTTTTAAAATTTTACATGCAATAGTTTTCTAGATATTAGTCCAGAAAGACTTCAAGGCACAAAATCTTAATTGACAGCGGCGGCAGCGGTGGTTACTTTTTTTTAATATAGAGAAAAACCTTTCAGATGAAACATTGTGCAGATAAAACATCCTTCTTTTTCAAGTTTTTTTTTTTTTTTTTTTTTTTTTTTTTTTTTTTTTTTTTTTTAAGGTAATCAAAACATTTTTTGATAAAATTTGAATTCAACCGCAATTTTCTCGGAAATGCAATCTTTTATTTAATTTCCTATATTATTCTAAAATCTTAAACTTTTTACTAGATTTTTATTATTTACAAATAAAATTAAATATATATATATATATATATATATATATATATATATATACATATATATATATATATATATATATATATATATATATATATATATATATATTCTTTTTTTTTTAAGAACCCACCCAAAGAGTGAAATATATATTTTTTTACTAGTATTGAACAAAGATTCCGGTCTTTCTCGTTGATTTGTTCTTACAGTTACTAATGAATTACGCAATAGCTAGCTGGCTAGCTTTGTGTTCATAATTCATTAAAAACTTTTGAATAAATTTGATAAGATTTTCATATTAATTATTTTTTATTGTAATCGCTACTTAATTAATAACGTTTTTAGTTGCAGTTTTATGCATTTGCAGCTTCATTTGTGTCATTAAAAAAACATTTTGAGTGAATTTTCTACGAATATGCAATAATATTTTTCATCATGTTCTTAAATCAAAAGTTATGAGGCAAGGAAACCTCGACAATAATTTATGAGCACCCTGTATTTAAACATTTAAAAAAAAAAAATTCTTTCATTTTTTAATCAAATGCCCCATCTCTATTTAACTTTTCTTTAGTAAAGTGACAAAATTAGAAGACAACTTACGATTTATGATTGTTCTTCATTTAAAATTATCAATACTAGGGAATCGAACCCGGGTTTCCCGGGTTATAGAACACATGTGAAAACATTTTTTTTTTTTTTTTTTTAATTCTAAAATATTTTTCATATTTTTATTTGTCAGGGTTGCTGCATTTAGTGATTATTTTTTGTTGTTTGTATTTTTAGTTGTATATTTTGTAGTGATTATTCCTTGGTATTGGGCCTGCACGCAATGGAAAAAAAATCTTACTTGAAAATTATTTTAAAAGCCCTAATAAATCAGTCAATTGAGATAGAGTTTTCAAACAAAGTGCATTTAAAAGTAGATTTTTCCCCTTATATAACGGTTCAAATATTAAAAATGTACGATGTTTCGAAATTAAAAAAATTGCAGTAGCAAAAATCGCAAAACCGAAATTTCATCGTCAAGTATTGCCATTCACAAAATGACGTCAGCGTTACGCACGGACACGTTTGTCCTTTATAATATAGATATTAAAATAAGAACGAAAAATTATGCGTCAAGCATTGATTATGTAACACTTCCCACACTTACAAAGTAATTTACAAATATTTACTGATGTTTAACGATGATATCTAAGTAAACAATTTCGAAACTGCAAACATTTTTAAAACCCAATTTCAGGAACTACTAAAAATATTCGGCAAAATATCCGAAATATTTTATGCAGCCCTGTATATCGTCTATAGATTTGTATATTTATTACATAGAATGCGAAATTTTTGTTCGGTTAGGAAATGCGTAGCACAGTTTAAAATCCTCCTTCTGGAATTTTCGTCAATAAACGTACACATACTCGAGAACTTCTGTGCTTCCCTGCATATGATCTGGAGAATTTATACACGCCAAGTAGTAGACAAAAATTAGTTAAATTTAAAAACGCGTTCAACAACCGAAAATACACTTCTAATTATTGTTAACAAACAGTACCGAATTATTTTGTGTCTCCCTGTAAATGAACGATGAATGCTATACACACAATATTTTACAGTAAGCCTCTTTCAATTCCTCTTATTGATATATATGAAATCCAATGTTTGAAATAGTGCAACATTATTAAAATAAACCGCAATCGATTTTTCTCCATGGACCGTAATGTAACGGATTTCTTTTGAGTGTCCTTGTAAAGGAACTATAAGTGCTATGCAGACCATATTCTATAGTAGGCGTCTTGTAGTGCATCTCAGGGATATATATCAATTTCAATATGTTTAAAATTGTGTAACATAAAAAAAAAATGATTTTTCCCCATAGACCGTAATGTAAAGGAATTCTTTTGAGTATCCTTGTAAAAAAACTATACGTGCTACACACTTCATATTCAATACCAAACATGCCATAATAAACTTCAATAACATATATAAATTGCATGACAGTATGCATACATTTACGCAAAATAGAGAACGGACAGACAGAAGACAGACAGCAGACACATAGACAAACCGAATTCATAAACACTTCTCAACTATGTTGGAACGTGTTAAAGATATAAGTCTACTTGTAATTTGTCTTCACCCTTTTTTTAATATTTTAATTTCAATATTTCAATAATACAAAACCCTTTTATAGGATAATACGCAGTATACTGAATGCATTGAATGTTAATTCACATTGTTTATTAGACGTAATTAAAAACCTCTACTAAAACGGTGTAAAAATAGTCAAATATTTGCATAAAGAATCAATAATTTCAAATTGACAAAAAATCACTTTTGAATGAAATTTTGAAATATGCAAACCCAATACACAAAATATAGTTCCAATACAGTTCATTACATATTTATTTTTGTCTGTATGTGTGTGGAGGGGGAGTAAGAGGCTACGTTTATTTCATATTTTAACATTTCAAAAGAGAAACTAACTTGAAAGTCAAAAATAATTATATATGAAAATTCAAACTGAACTTTTAAAGAATCACGTAGCTAAAATGAAACCATTTTTTCCCATTCTATAATCTAAATTTCTTTTACTTGTTTATTTGCAATTTTGACATTTTAAATGTCATAACAATCTGAAGAAAAATTGAACAAATAATGCATTTAATACATTTAAAATAGGGAAGAAAATTTTTGACAGTTTTATATTTGTATGCAAATTAAGAATAGATATTCTTAGAAACAGTTATGAAAATGTCAGTCAAGAAGATAACAAGTATAGCTATATGTAAAAAAGTTTTTCTATCTTTATTATGGCATATATCTAGAAAACACATACGACTTTATTGTTTGAACAGTAGATATGAAATGTATGAATTTTTAAAAATATATCTGATTATTTTTATTTAAATATTCAAAGAAGCTTCAAAAATACTATGAAAGATATCAGATCTTTAAAATGAAAAATTTTAATAAATAATAATAAAAAAAATAGACAGTGTTGCAGTTTTCTAAGATTTAAACAAGAATTCCGAAACTGTGTTTTGTTAAAAGTTAATAACAGTTTTGTGTAATTTATTTTAAATGCTTTTACATTCTTTAAGCGAGTACAAAATGATTTTTTCCCATTTTCTTTGTAAAAATGTTTGTGTTTTCATGTACATTACACTATCTTAAATGCCTAGAATACTATTGCTTTTATGGCTTTTATTGTTCTTTTTTTTTTAATGATTTCTTTTTCTTATGCGGAATATTACTGGGATAAAAGATAGGTTTTCAAAATGATTTATAATTTATTTATATAAAAAATATAAAATAAATATCGTTTAAACTACTTTCTAATAAAATATTTTAATCAAGAACAAGTTTTAAAATCGCCAAATTTAAAATAAACTTGCAGATGAAAAAGATAATTTCGTTTTCGTTGGAATTGCGATTTAAGCAACGTAAAGATTTAAAAAAAATCGATGTTGTAAACAATTTTATGGCAACAGAATTCAAATAACATAAATTGTTTCATATGTCCGTTCACATTTCTAAAATTCATGCAAATTTAACAAAATTTCATATCCGCGTTAGGCTTGTATAACAATTCAAAGATTCGGTGTTTTTTTTGTAGAAAAAAAGTTAATACTTTCACTGATAAGGGGATTTTTTAAGGTCGACTATAGTAAAAGAGATAAAAATGTTTATACAACAAGCATTTATTTGCACTTTAGAATATAAGTTCCAATAAATACCTATTGTAAAATCTTAGTATGTTTTATATACTATTTTAATGGCGTATACATTAATAGCGTTTCCTAATGTTGAAAAATTGAACACTACTTTTTATTCACAAAAACAATTCCGATCTTTTGGCAAGTCTTATGGTGCATATCGTACTACAATACGGCAATTTATTATTTTTTAAGAATTTTCGAATTTTCAACAAAGTTATGGTACACCTATAATTAATAATATATTTATAATTCATTTGTGTTTCCATATTATAAAGTAAAAACATATCCCTGAGTATAGCTGACGTCATATTGAAGGTGGCAACGAACCTGACCAATAAATGTATCTTTTACTGCAATTTTTTCAACTTCAAAACATTGCACAATTTAAATTTTTACATCTTCGAATAGGATAAAAATGCTCTATCAAATTCAATTTTTTTGAAAAACTGTATCTCAATTTACTGATTTTTCATGGTTTTTAAAATAATTTTGAAGCATGATTTTTTCTAAAGCCTGGAATTAACGACATTAACATTAGAAGTATCATTTTGTTAATCTTGTATGTATAAATTCCGTTAGGCATCTGAATATTTTAGAATTCATAGCATCCTACAAACTTATATTCTAGTTTGCGAAAACTGATTAATACACTGTAAAAAGTACTCCGAAACTTTTTCGAAATCGTGGACAGTTAAAAAAAATTCCTTTATTATTTTATTTAAAAGTATGTACAATTTACTATACAAAACTGTTTTTGATTTCTTCATACGCTCATTGGAAGTGTAGTTATGGTACCGAAACGTTTCCGTTTCGGAATTGTGGATAATTCGGAAAAGCTTATTGTACATTTTCTTACGCGGTTATATTACATTTTCGCAAATTAAGAAACAATTGTCTTTTATTACAGTATATTTAAAAGTTTTATATCTAAAAATATCTAGATTAAATTGTTAAAATTCTCCAGATTTTTTTGTTGCACTTTCCTTTGTTTAAATTATAAGCATTATTTTTTCGTGGTGCCATTAAAAGCAACATCCTAATGCCTATATTACAAACTTCCGATTTGTGAGTTGAAACAAAAAAATCCATAACTACACTTCCAATGAGCGCATGAAGAAAACAAAAACAGTTTTGGATAGCTAATTTTCCATACTTTCTAATAAAATAATAAATGATTTTTTTTGTAATTGTCCAATATCAGCTACTTAAATGTAATGGAATGCTTTAATTAGTGGTAAGCGTCCTAATGACGATACAATAAGGATGACGATGCTTTTCGCTTGCGAGGTTTTGAATATTTTTTTCACAATTTAAGTCACTTAGATTATTCAGTGATCAGTCGTAAAACTGTCATAAAAAAATGAACACCCCATAATTTTTATTGCAAAATAAGCAGCGTTTACAATATCACTTGGTATCAAACCGGATTTACAAGACGTGTTAAAATGCCACTATCGTTCCTGCTTTCATTTTGCATGCATTTACAAACGCAAGCATAAAACCCCTCCCCTGCAAAAAAACGGAAGCTGCGTAATTTTTCCTTCTGAATTACGATTGGCTGATTAGGAAATTGCGGTACAAACTTCCGGTGTAAACATAAACAGAAACCGCCTACAGTCCTTTTCGCGTGTGATAATCTTCGTTCTTTTGCTTTATTGAGAATTAAAATGTCTGACCGCTTTTTGTTAATGCAAACTTTGATTGACATCTTTGTAACACCAGAGCCAAGACCACCGCTAGACAATTTTCTGCTTGAGGCGAGCATTATTTTGCCGCCCTTATGACGCAATCGTTTTTTCACCATTATTCAAACTTTTTTTAAAAATAAGTAAATAATACGATAACTATAATTTTTTTTTAAAGAAAACAGATGTATAAAATTTGTTTACATTTAAGAAATTTAAAATAATCAAACTACGTAAGATATTTTGCTTTTAAAAAAAAAAATACTACTAATACTACTAATTTGGCATTAAATGAATAAATCATATTCTACTAGTATTTACAAGAAAACCTCATACAAAGAGTAAAACTTACACTTCAAAATCCATTTTATAGGGGGTCCCAGAAAAGACTAAAATTCCATTTTATTTCTTAAACCAAAACTAGAATTTTAATTATTACAAATAAAACATTTTCATCTTAATTATAAAACATTATCGACATGCTCAACATTATTTATCTAAATGAGGACACATAATGTTAAGCGAAGACAATTAATGGCAAGCTAATGTTAAAACTGTGGGAGCATTTTTGACTAATTTCATTATCTGTGAAAATGAAATTCTGGCGCCTGGGGCACAAGCCCCAACTGACCCTCTCTAGTTTCGGACCTGACTCTGCCCGACTCTCCCCCCATGGGGTCACTACGGGCCTTTCAGGGCCATCGCTACGAAATTTTAATGAAGGGGGAGGGGACCTTAAATTAGCAAGTGAAATTTCAGTATCTGCCAACCCATTGGCAAACAAAAATAGATAGTTCTTGACGTTTGCCAATTAGTTTTATAATTTTGCCACGTTACTACAATTAGAAAATATAAACAGTTTTTATTTGTAAAAAGCTTAATAATGTTCACAATTCTATTTCTAATTTTTGCCAAGTCCATCAAAAATAGAAAGTGTATTATAGTTTTTATTAAAGTTTTAAACAAATTTGCCTACCAAGTTTGCCGGGGCAAAACCGGGACTAAAAAATTTCGGCCCGTGAAGAGTAGGAAGAATGAAACCAGTGCCGGCTCGGTACGGAAAAAATAAGTTAGACCGGCCCAACCCAATCCTTCAGGAAAACAGTAAGGCCCGATGCCGGCCCGGCCCGAGCTTTCAGAAAAAGTATGACCGGGCCTGGCCCGAGTTCGGCCCGCGCAGATCTCTGCCATGCTACTGGGCTTTATTATTATTGTGGAGAGCAACATCAGTACAAACCCTTCGTTATATATTATATTTTTTGGTTATTACAAAAACACACCATTTCTCTCAAAAGATTTTTCTATATAGTCTGTAATAATTTACATTTTTGACTCTCATTAAAAAAATATTTAGTTACTTAAAAAAAGACGAAGTGCCTGTACTGATGTTGCTCTCCATAATAACAATAATGCCTGATAGCATGGTATATCAATTAACATATAATTATAATACGTGCATTACAAAAAGCAGATTTTTCTGTTAATAAACTATCAAAAATCGCCTATTGGTAATATTTAAAAGAAAATTGCTATTAAAAATAAGGTAAATCTATAAGACCTAATTTTCCTTTATTTTGCCTTGGGGAAGTCTCATTTATTACGATATCGAAATCAATATTATAAAGCAATCAGAGATTATCAAGCTAAAAATAAATAAATAGATAAACCTAATGGAGCAAACTTCACAATATATTATTGAAATTAAATAGAAAAATTATGATATGCGGAGAAAATTACCTTATTATTTAAAATTATCTATATGAAGATTTAATTTTACAATAGTAATACTATTTTCAAAAACACAACTATCAACAATGAAGTATTTAACTCGATAATGAATTCACCTCGAATTTTCTTTGTCAAAGGAGTTTTTTATATCGCATTAATCAATATAGAAAATAATCTTGAAACCAAATTACTCTTACGAACATAAAATAAATAAATAAAAATATAATCGCCGCAAAACGCGGGATAAAATTCCAAAAATCCCTGTACGTAATTGCGAATAAACTTTATTGAAAAGAGAACTTCTTCTTTTCTTTTTTTTTTATTAAACTTAAAGATTAAAACCGGAGTCCTTATTATTAATGTTGAAAAATCGCCGAGAAAACAAACAAAAAAAAAAAACCTTTAATTTTACTTTAGTGAAATTTACTACAGTTACTTTGAAATTTACTACAGTGAGAGCTAAAACATTCTAACAGGAATTCGTTTTTCAATATAAAAAAAAAATGGCGCCAAAGCGCAACAACGCAAAAAATCGTATTAAAAATCGCGGGAGACAAAATTTAATTTATTATGCTAAATGTTTAAAACAGAATTCTTTTTGTGGTTATCAAAAAATGATCGCGGAAAAAAAGGGGGGGGCTAAAAATTGCATTGAAAATTGCAAAAACTTCCAAAATCGTGACGGACAAAATTTACTATATTAGGCTAAAAGTTTAAAACAGATTTTTGTTTCTTAACGATTGCAAAAAATCGCAGCAGAACGTAAAAAACCCCGCCAAGAATCGTATTGAAAATCTTATTAAAAATCGGTAAAAAATCAAAAAACGTGGGGGGCAAACTTTACTATATTAGTCTAAAAGTTTAAAAACAAATTATTTTCATGAAGATCAGAAAAATCGGTGCGGTACGCGAAAAAAGCTAAAAATTGAAAAATCGCAGAAAGCAAAATTTTCGACCGTCCATCGCGAAGAATTGACGTAATTTTGCATTTTTGAAAACAAAAAAGAACTTAAAATAAAGTTGTAAAAAAACAATAAATAGCGCAAAAATAAAAGCACTGACAAAACTTTCAAAAGATGGAGACACCAACACCCTAACCGGTGAACTGGCGCTGTTTGTTTACCCGACAGGAATCATGGGTAAATGCTGGACTAATGCCCTAGGAGCTAGCAGGGGTGAAAATGACCTAGGCTAGTTTCATCTTCATACCGGCTTTTTCATTGTATACGGGGTCGGAAATACAATTATGGTATCGGCGTGGATTGAATCAGGATTAGAGTGTAGTATGTAAACGACCCTATAGTCGCAGAGTAAAACAAAAATTATCCATCCGAATTATGTCTTCTTTCAGTTACGATTTATAACATAATTTTCGGGGGCCGTTTATACATTTAAAATGAAACAAACTTTGATATTTTCAGTACGAACATCGAATTTCGACATCATACTTAGATTTGTGGGTAAATTTTATCTTCGGATACCAAAGGGAAGGCGTTCATGCCGATATAAAGAGTTTGGCACTCCTCTTGTTAAATTCCTTCTTGATAATTGTAAACAAATTTACAGTGTGTGTCGTTTTTTTTAAGTGTAACTCAAACAATATTTGGCAAAATAAGTAATAATTTAGGATTCAAATATTTGAAATTTCTAGAAATCGATTTTTTAGTGGTATTTCTCCATTATACCGTCGACCACTTTCTATAAAAGAAAATACTCTCGCCAAACTGTAGGATTTAACGCCGAAATTGCATGATCATGACGTCAGAAGCATTACATGTGTTGGCTATGTTATCAAGTGATTTTTATAATTCTGTTTATCTGTATTTTTAATGATGTTTTACTGATTTATTTAATACTAGCAGATCCGCCCAGTGTTGCCCGGTCCCGTCAAAAAATAATACGAAACGCTAAATCACTCTAAAAATCGCTGCACGAAACCCTTCCTCTTGTAACTCTTTGTCTTTCGGAATTTAAATAGAGAGAATTACACGAGGGGAAGTAAATTTAATACCACCTCCTCAAATGTCTGGGTCATTTGATTCAAAACGGGTCAGTTTTTGGTCAAAATTTTAAAAAAGTTACTGTCAGATTTTCACAAAATTTGCATTTTTGGAATTAGAAACATAAACTGTGAGTTTTGATTCAAATAATCGAATACTTTTTTTAATACTTGGGGATGAGTGAAAATGAAACTTTTTCGTTTTCTGGGATTATCAAATCAGTAACATTCTTTTGCGGTTTCAATAAAAATAGTCATTTTTGGCGCACGCGCAGGAAAATCTTTTAGTTCCACCGCCAGTGGATGCATTTTGTTCTAAAGAAATTATCTCATACGTGTCCCCGCTGCTTACGATACCGTATATAGCAGACGTGCTAGGCATGCACTGCAAAATCTTTTACTTCCAGTTTCTACCACCAGGTGGACCGTTCTGATCTAAATAAACCTATTTCCGAACGAAACTCCTCCACTCGTTCTGCTGCTTATGGCACCGTCTAAAAGGCGTGCCGTGCACACGCAAATAATTTGTTAGTTCCACTTTCCGCCGCCAAGGAGTACCAAATCTACGTCTTAAATAATTAGCTATATCTTAATTAGTTCATGTTAAGATGAATGAACCGATTCCCGTTGAAATCGGACCCACAGAATCCGAGAAAGTAAATCACCCCTGGATATTAATATTCATAAATGGTGGTAACCAAGGGCTGAAAAAATGATATCGAAGTTTATTTTGTTCCTGAGTGACCTCGGAAGAATGTCAGAAAAGATTTCGGTTGAATCGAACCAAGTTTAAATGAAAAATATTTTAGTCACATTGTCCACCGCCAGGGGCTTCACTCTGTTCTAAACAAACCTCTTTCCGAACAAAACTCCGGCACGTGTCCCCGCTACTTATGACAACGTATAGAAGGCGTTCTGTGCCTGCACAGAAATTTTTTTAGTTCGGCTTTCAACCGCCAGGGGGCGCCAAATCTGTGTCTTATTTAGTTATCTATATCTTAATTAGTTCGTGTTAAGTTGAATGAACTAATTTGCATTGAAATTGGACACATAGAAGCCGAGAAAATACCACTGCCTGGTCATTAATGTTCAGAAATAGTGGTAACCAAGGGCTGAAAAAATGATACCACAATTTATCTAGTATCTGGGGACCTGAGAAAAGGTTTCGTTTGAATCGGACTAATAATTAAATAGTTCTAATTTTGGAGGAAGGGGGGAAAGGAGAGAGTTGCGATCAGAACATTAACGCAATATTTAAACTACAACCGAACACTCACCTCCCCCCCTTCCCACAGAATTTAACCAACGACGTTCAAAAATTATGAATTATCAACTTTCTAAACAGAAACAAAATGGCTATTTTTTTTACAAACAAAAACAGTAAGTTACCGTTGTTAATTTCTGAAATTAATTGCATAAATGACGTATACATGAGAAAACTCTAAAAATCGCATAAAACAAATTGCAAAAATTCACAACTCGCTGTTCGAATTGCAATCCGCTGACGACCTTTACATCTGCCAATCACAACTGCCCGGTTGACTTCCATCTGTGCCTACAATTCTATCAGCTACCCATCACAACTGCCCTCCAATGGTATTTGACTTGTAGTGGGTGATTTGTGACGTTATTTAAACAAAAAATGCTGCAAAACATGAAAAAAATGTTTAAAAACGCATAAGAAAGGAAATTAAAAGAAAAAAATCTAATAAAATAAAATCGGGATAATAAATAATCCAAGCTTCTCTTTTAAAATTATTATTTTTTATCTGTAAAGAATTATCAACTTTCTCCAAGCTAAAAAGAGTAAAAAAAAATGACGATTCTGAGAGTATCTGAGGCTGAAATGGAACCAACCACTGAACCAATCAAGCATTCTGGGCAAAATTACTTAGTGTCGAAGGAAAAAATTCGCCAAAAAATCAAATATTGCTGTATGAATTTCGCATAAACTTTATTGAAAAGAGGATAAAGTTTACTATATTGAGCTAAAAGATTGGAATCGGATACCGGTTACTAATGCGGGTAAATCGCAGCGAAACGTCAGAAAACACTAAAAATCGCATTTTTAAAATCATGACTTTTTTCTGTAAAAAATTATCAACTTTCTCCAAGCTAAAAATAGAAAAAAAGTGACGATTCTGAGCGTATCTGAGGGTGAAATGGAAGCGCAACCACCTAATCAATCAAGCATTCTCGCAAAATTTCTTAGTGTCAGAAGAAAAAATTCGCCAAAAATTCAAAAATTGCTGTACGAATTTTTCATAAACTTTATTGAAAAGAGGATAAAATTTACTATATTAGGCTGAAAGATTGGAACCGGATTCCCGTTACTAATGTGGAAAAATCGCAGCAAAACGTGAAAAAACACTAAAAATCGCATTAAAAATTAAATAAAAAAATATGTTCCAAAATTCCAAAATCTGGCTTCAAGGTGCAAAACTACATGCATAGAAGTACCTTCCCACCAAAGTTTGTAGCTCTGCATGCAGCGGTCTCTTCAGAACACAACCGAGAAACAGACAGGCACACAAACTTCCTTCTTTATTATAGTTGGAGATTTCGATAATTATGTCTTTAAACACTGACGTCGTGATAGTAAAAGAGAAAAAGCATTGAAAAAAAGTTGCGAAACATAGTCCTAGAATTAGTCCTAGAAATATCTTATTAACATAATTATATTTCTTGACCTACATTTGGCACTTTCGTAATTTACTTTAGCTACTTGTAACTACTAACAGGTAAAATATTAAGGCGCGTTTAAACATTTGAGGACAATCTCTCTATCAAAGAAATTTTCAAAGCTTCCAGTTAAAAAAAAAAAAATAATAATAATAATGTTTGACTATTAATAACAATCATTTATAGTACACAAGTACTCATAACTTTATCTAGAATGTGATTCAAAGCCAGTCAGCATGATTCAATCACTTGGCAAACAATATAAGCTTCTTTCTATCATCTTCACAGTCGTCTAAGGAAAAATCTGTAAAATTTCAAAGGTTAATTGTTTTATACTTGTAGAGAAAGAAGGCGTAAAATATTTAGAAACTTTTAATTTTTCAGATAAAATTAAATATTTTTTTAATTTATTTCGAAATTTTTAGATATTTTGGTACATTTATCATATTTTAAAAGTGTCATTGAAGGAATTTAAAAATGTGTTTTATTAAATACAATGTTTTAACTCCATATAATGCCTACTAGTTTTCATTATTTATTTATTATGTAAAATAAAGCTAGCAAAATATCAATGGGCTTTATTGGGAATCTGGGTTCGAGATTGTAAGAATACCACCAACACGTGATTTCTTACAATATCGACCAATGTATGCATGCGATACATAGACAAACAAATATAAACACAGCAGGGAGGTCACGTGATGGTGGTTTATGACGTCATGCCAATAAAGCCCATTAACAGAATTCAAATAGTTTTTAGAATAGTTTTCGTACATTTAAATATTTCCAACTGATAAGGTAACTGCCATTGGAAAACTCTTTGATTTCTTTAAATTAACACACAGCAAAATATTTTTTTTTAATGTTCAGTCAATTTTCAGTGATTCTTGGTTTACTAAATATTTATTGATAAAGTAACACAAAACATTCTCCTTTATAATGAACAGATCCAATGTCTAAACTCTATCATAACGATTTATACAATATTACTAAATGTTTATTGATAAAGTAACACAAAACATTCTCCTGTATAATGAACGCATCCAATGTCTAAACTGTATCATAACGATACATACAATATTTCTTCCGTTTGTAAAGTTTTCAGTTATAAATCATTTTCTTTAAACCAGATAAGTATTAATCTTCATTTCTAGTTGAAATTAATTGTAGTAGAGCATATCACACTGCACAATTAGTTCTTGGTATATAAAATATTCTTTAAGTTTGACATTAAGTTTTCTGACATTACATTTCTCAACAACTCTAAGATTTATTTATTTATCATATATCAAAATTGTAAGCATTTATTAGTCCATTTAGTGATGGGATATTACTTTACTATGTCTTATTTTTTTTTAAAATGATCTTCCGTTTTATGTATCTGCATTTTTCTGTGAAAATTTTGACCTGACGCTATGCTTTAAATTATATTTAACATTTTATCGAAATGAATAATGAGACTTTTAAATTAAATTAACAACTAGAAGTTTCGAGATAAATTTAGTTGTTTATATATTGTTTTATATGTTGTTGATATAGTTCTCTAAGATTTATTTATTTATCATATATCAAAATTGTAAGCAATTATTAGTCCATTTAGTGATATGATGGGATATTACTTTACTAAGTCTTATTTAAAAGAAAAAAAAATCTTTGTATTTGCATTTTTCTGTTAAAAGTTTGACCTGACGCTATGCAGTAAATTATATTTAACATTTTATTGAAATGAATAATGGAACTTTTAAATTAAGTTAACAACTAGAAGTTTCGAGATAAATTTTGTTGTTTATATATTGTTTTTATATGTTGTTGATATAGTTCTCTAAGATTTATTTATTTATCATATATCAAAACTGTAAGCAATTATTAGTCCATTTAGTGATGGGATATTACTTTACTATGTCTTATTTAAAAGAAAATATAACTTCCATTTTATGTATTTGCATTTTTCTGTTAAAATTTTGACCTGACGCTATGCAGCAAATTATATTTAACATTTTATCGAAATGAATAATGGAACTTTTAAATTAAGTTAACAACTAGAAGTTTCGGGATAAATTACACCTTTGTTTAGAATTAGGATGTACAACATACTTGAAGATAAATATTGCATACTTCGTAAAGATCAAAGAATTTTATTTTTATTTTTAAATTTTCAGTCTGCGCAAAGAAAATGCATTAAACTTTGTTTCCTCGAAACACTGAAATCTAATTATTTTTATTGTAACATTTCCCTATCATCTGCCAAAAACACTTATGACTAATAATTAAGTTAGCAAAATTTTCAATGGAAATTCTTTGTTGTTTGAAACAGTTTGAAAGGAAAGAATAACACCGACAAAAGTAAAGCCTTTGTTTAGTAAGAATAAAATTTATATTATTAATGTTAACTCCAAGCTCAGATGTAAATATTCAGTATACTCCTGGTAATATATTTGTAAATTTAACGGAAATTTCAAAATCGCTTTTCTTATGGGGACAGTATATTTAATAGAAAAAGTGTCAACACAGAATATTTTACAATGATGAGTGATAGAACTGCTGATATAAATTTCCATGGTGGAAGAAAATACAAAACGATGATGATAAAAAAATATATACTCAAAAGTTTGAATGTGATATTTTAAAAAATTTTAGCCCATCTTAGAGCTTGCGAAAAACATGATATTAACTTAATACAACAACTGGAAATATACAGGGCGTTTCTAAATGAATATCGGGGTTTTAACGCTTTGTAGTATCTATTATAAAAAATTTAAAATTATACTTAATACATAAAATGAAAGAACAACTCAACCAGTTTTACCTACAAGCTTACAAGTGTTCAATGTGAACACCTTTCGTAATACGGCACACATCAAGTCGGTAGCTCAGTTCGTCCCAAACGCTACTCTACGCTCACCCGATCTTGTGACGCCTTGTGATTTCTACCTGTTGGGGTTCATAAAAGATCGAGTGTATGTGCCTCCACTACTAGCTGACCTACCCAACCTAAGAAACAGGATTGAGGCAGCTGTTGCAACAATTACCCCACAAACACTATCTAACGTTTGGGAAGAACTGAGCTATCGACTTCATGCGTGCTGTGTGCTGTGTGACAAAAGGCGTTCACATTGAACACTTGTAAGCTTGTAGGTAAAACTGTTTGAGTTGCTCATTAATTTTATGTATTAATTATAATTTTAAGTTACATTTAATAAATACTACCAAGCGTTAAAACCCCGATATTCATTTAGAAACACCCTGTATTTAGGGTAGTAGTGGAATAACATTGGCCTTAAAATTAGTCTTTAACAACTTTTTTAATATTTATATTGCATTTATTTACGCGGTACTTTTCTGTTATGCTAAACCAACATTACACTGATAAAGATATTTTTAATAAAAAAAAGTTTTAAAGTTTTAATTGTATTTATCATTAATATCTACCATTTGGATATCAGAAACTTAACTAATTATGCTAGAAATTGTTCAAATGATAATTATTTCTATATTGAAAGGTGGTAAAATTATCGAATATTTGCAGACGTTGAAATAAAATTAAATGTAAATAAAAATAATTTATTAGTGCTATTTCTAAACTTATACATAATTTATTAATTTTATTCGTGAAAATACGCTACTAATTCTAACAAAATAATAGAAAATAAAAATCTATACCTGTATTTATAAGAAAAGTATGGAATACCATATTTTATAGGAAGTGAACGCAAAACTTTGCTTAAAAACGTTAGTAATGAGAATTAAATAACATTATGATGAAAAAGAAATCCAAAAATCATATATATTATTTATGTTGACAATATTCCATTTCTATGCATTTCAAAAAAGAACAGTAATAAATGTGGTATCATTCGGAAGGTATTTGAAATGGCTTCTGACATAGTACACTCACATTTTGTTAAAACATGTTTTTTAATTAAAATTTGTAGTTAATTACAAACTAAATCAGCATTGTTTTCACAAATGAAATAGAAGGTTTTTCCAAATCAGTGTTGCTACAAAAATAAAATATCACATTATATTATGCTCAGTAATGATTACATATTTGTATAAATTATAGTACAAAAAAGATAATGTGTGAAGTCTCCGCACGCGCTTTTTTTATATTTATGATTAAAAAGCAAAATTGAAATTGAAACGTTTAGATGAAAAAATATTTCTTCAGTCGATCGAAACACTAGTATTTCACGTGTAGCCAAAAATGCTTTGTTATATGATATTAAATTGTATTAGATATGTATTTAATTTATTTTTCTTTATCCCATGTTTTTCCCGAAGCAGATGACGTCATCCTCTAATGCACTTAAAGTACAATTGTTACTTCTTTTCTCTAAAGTACAATTGTTACTTCTTTTTTCTATCTTCGATCAGAGCATTTTTACTGAAACTTTTATTGAATAAATGAGATGATAATCTAGGTTCACTAATGTTGTTTGCTGATATTTTAATCCCTAACTTTCCTTTAGACATTTAAACCTGAATCTAAAAAATATTAGATATTGCTAAGAAATATTAGACTGCAAAGCGAAATCCTCGCACAGGTATACTGGTTTGATTGTTAATTATAAATAGTTCTTAGTGGACCTATGAATTTTCAAAAAGAGTTACATTATTTGAGCTAAAATAACCATTGGAAATTCTAATAAAATAACAATTACGCAATTAGGTATAGTTAGTAATTTATTATATTTTAATTTACTTTATTTGCCGAATATATTCTTCTTTTTGTGCTTAAGTTGTTAAAAACATAAAAGTATGTAAAAGTATGTTAAAAATGTTGTAAAAGTATGTTAAAAATGTTGTAAAAGTATGTTAAAAGCATTGAAGTTAAACATTACAAGGACTTATTTAAGTTTTTAGAAAAAGAGAGAAAATTTAATATTTCAAATTGTATTCGTCATTAGTACGTTTCAATAGGATATTAATAAAACTATAAAAATATTTTGCTTTTCCATAGCACATTCATTTACAATGGTTTCTTATAAACATTTTATAAATATTGAACAACTCGTATTTAATTAATTGTTGTCTTCCATTCGATTTCAGTTTTGAAAATATCGTTTATAGGGTGTATACAGAGTGATACTGAGCGCTGGTACAAAAAGAAACAAGAACGAAAAATCATACGTCAAGCATAGATTATGTAACACTTTTCAACGCTTCCAAAATAATTTTACAAATCATACTGTTTAATAAGCTAAAAGATACATCTAAGTAAACAATTTGGAAAACGCATAACATATTTAAAAACATAATTTCAGGAATTTCCAAAATATACAATATTCGGAAAAATATCCGAATACTTTTATTCAGCCCTGTATATGATCTATAGATTTGTATATATACTACATAGGATGCTAAATTTTAGTTCAGTTAGGAAACACGTAGCACCGTTAAAATTCTCCTTCTGGAGTTTCTGTCAATAAACGGAAATGTGTTCGCGAACTTTTGTGCCTCCCTGTATAGGATCTACAGAATTTATACACACCACGTAATAGACAAAAAGCGAGTTAAATTTAAAATCGCGTTCAGCAACTTAAAACGCACTTCCAGGAATTATTGTTAACAGACAGTAGATAATTCTTTTGTGTGTCCCTGTAAATAAACGATGACTGCTATACACACAATATTCTGTAGTAAGCCTCTTGTAATGCACCTTAGTGATATATATAAATTTCAATGCGTTTAAAATAGTGAAACATTATTTAAATAAACCGCAGACGATTTTTCTCCATAGACGTAATGTAACGGAATTCTTTTGACTGTCCCTGTAAAGTAACTATAAGTGCTATGCACACCCTATTCCATATTAAGCTTCTTGTAATGCATCTAAGTGATATATATCAATTACAATGTGTTTAAAATTGTGTAACATCATTAAAATAAACCGCAAATGATTTTTCCCCATTGACCGTAATAACCAGAATAAACGTTGTTATTATATGAAAAAATGCCTGTAGATGAAAATCCAGATGGAATGTTCTTTGCACAAACGGCCAGAGGATAAGCCTTGCCAACAAGTTCGGCTATATTGTGGATTGTTATCCTTTAATATATTTACATTGGGGTATAGTGGGACGTGTCCCACTGTGCCCCAATCAAGATGTCCCACTGTACCCCCCCAGGAGTATTTTTAAATCTAAAGTCAAAAGTTGCACAAAATTTATTAATAGAATTAAGAACATTGCACACATGTAATGAAGAAAGTTCAATCTTTAAATTAATGCAATGATATTCATTATTGGATGATATTTTATTGCTCAAATTCAAGAAAGTAAAATTTACCTAATTTTTCCAACAGTAATAGTAAAAACAAAAATGGCTGTAACTTCCCTACAAACTGAAATGTGACTGGGACTAATTTACACAGTGTTGCCATACAGGTTAACTAAATGATGCATCCATTTCTAATTGTTGAGTATTTGAATGGTAGGAAAAATGCATTTTGTCCCACTGTGCCCCCCTTACCCCTATATATAAATTTCAATACGTTTAAAATAGTGAAACATTATTTAAATTATTTAATTAAACCGCAAACGATTTTTCTCGATAGACGTAATGTAACGGAATTCTTTTGACTGTCCCTGTAAAGTAACTATAAGTGCTATGCACACCATATTCCAAAATAAACTTCTTGTAATGCACCTTTAGTGATATATATCAATTACAATGTGTTTGAAATTGTGTAACAGCATTAAAATAAACCGCAAATGATTTTTCCCCATAGACCGTAATGTAACGGAATTATTTTGAGTGTCTCTGTAAAAAAAACTATAAGTGCTACACACTTCCGTTGAAATAGGGAACATGCTATATATAATGACAATAACATATAAAAATTGCAGAGCAATCCGAGCATATTTACGGGAGTTAGAGCACGGCCAGACGGCCAGATGGCCAGACGGCAGACGGCCAGATGGCCAGACGGCAGACGGCCAGACGGCCAGACAAACCGAAGTCATAAACACTTTTCAACTAGGTTGGGAAGTGTTAAAAATGGCTCACGTGAACCGTCTTAGATAGATGGAACACTTGTCAACTTAAGACCACATTGAAGCCACAATATCTACTCTTACTATTTATCAGTATCTGCACATTTTAAAGAATTCTCTGTGAACATCGATGCTTTAAAAATCCAGTTACAATCATGCCATATACCACTCCGCTAAATGTCTGTGAGAAGCACATAAAAAATTAGCATTGTCTCACTGTGTACTATGAGTGCTATGCAGCAAAAAGTGTTTTTTTTTTTTTTTTTTTTTTTTTTTTTTTTTTTGAAGAAATGTTTTTTCTGATTTATATTTATTTATTATGATTAATAAGTCTGGTATTTAAGAAACTCTTAATAAGCATATTTTTATATGCCATCTCTAAAATATCTTTAATCGGTTATATACATATATATTAATGGATTTTCATTTCAATTCATTTATGTTTTTCTTTTAAATATCAATTATGTACTACACTGTTAAAAATTTGCAGCAAACTGTCCAGTCATTTGACCGTATTTATAGAAAATGGTTACATAACCGTAATTTAACTCTATTATGACCATATTATTGCCCATATTATGGTCAGAATAGAGTTAAATTACGGTTATGTAACCATTTTTTATAAAAACGGTCAAATGACTGGACAGTTTGCTGCAAATTTTTAACAGTGTACACACACTCTTATTAACGTGACAAAACTAGAAGAAATGCTCGCAATAGTTAATGTTTAAAGAGTGCATACAAGTCGATTCAGGTCTTTAGGACAGCAAGTCTACAATAGCTTAATTTCTACAATATTTTTCTTTTCTTTCACTACAAAATAGTAGATGTGCAATTGGAAAATTGGCATTGTGAGGTCAAAATGCACATTTAACGTTTCATGTGGTGTATGTTAACACGACGTGCAAGAAAATGTGGGATTGAAAGAAGAAGCTTTATTAGTATAGGATTTCAAATTATTCGATTATCCAGCATTAATGTGAAAAGTTTGTCTACAAAAATCTTAATAACGTATATGAATGATGATATAATATTTTTACGATAAAATGATAGCAAAATTATAAAATATTTGAAGAAGTTTGAATGACAATTATATTAAAAACAGCTACTGAACTTAAGTTCTTAAAAGCATTTCCTTACTGTAGGTTCTTTAAGCAGTTAATAAATTAAATAATACATTAGTATAATTGATATTTCTATGTATTAAAAAAACAGTAATTCCTAAAATCTTAATATAAAACTTAAATCTAGGCAAGAACTTGAGATTAAATTACACATATAGATGATAAGGGCAGATTACATACAATTAATTTTCAAATTATTCTGACTTTTTCCATTTTAATCTTCTTGTATTAAAGATTTCTAAAAGATATATAATTGATATGTAGATGAATGTTTATTATGTTTCATTTCGAAAGGTATATGCAGAGTAATTACTGGGATTAAATTTGTAATCCCTAAAGTATATTTTCAAAGTTATTTGAAAAAAATATCTGCATATTAAATAGGACTTAAATGTTTGAGGTTAAATGAAAGGTTACTTTAAAGTTCGCATACATGTCACAATTGCATATTTGAAGGAAAAGGAATAATACAGGGTGTCCCAAAGTCTCCGTACAACTTCAAAAATTTATTACACAAAAAATAATAAGCCTACAACAAAAATAATTACAACAGTACATAGAGTAACTTAAAAAGTTTTATCTACTACTTTAGTATACTTGTACATGAGATCCTATCGTTGCATGAAGAATTTCAAGTCGATATTCCAATTCCATCCACGTGCGTTTCAGCATGCTAACATCAACAGAAGTTACAACTTTTTTTACAACTGTAATTTTAATGATTTTAATATAAAGTTACAACTGTATGGATCTTTTGTTTCAAGTGAACAGTCTCGTGGAATTGAAACAAAAGATCCAAACAGTTGTAACTACTGTTGATGTTAGCGTGCAGAAACGCACGTGTATGGAATTGGAATATCGACTTGATATTCTTCGTGCAACGAAATGATCTCATGTACAAGTATACCAAGGTAGTAGAAAAACTCTATGTACTGTTGTAATTATTTTTGCTGTAGGCCTATTATTTTTTTTTTTTGTAATAATTTTTTGAAGTTGTATGGAGACTTTTGGGACACCCTGTATGTTACATTTTTTCCGAAAATGTTTTATTTTATGCATAAATGTGTTATTATATAATATATTATATGGTAAAGCTAAAATACTAAGAATCTAATTATTTCTAAAGACATTATGTTTTAATATTTAATTTATTTTTATTAAATAATTTAAATAGTATTAATTACCTTTAATATTTAAAATTTAAATATTAATAATTTTTCCGAGAGACTTTAGTACCATCCTCATAATATGCAAGTAAGTCATAATATGCACCTCATAATATGCAAGTAAGAAAATAAATAAATAAATAAAATTTATTGTAAAATAACTTAAATTTGAGTTTTCTAGAAATTTAATTTTTCTGGAAGCACTCAGGGAACTTTTGACACACCATAACTTTGCGCTGGAGTTTCCTAAAAACCTGAAACTTCATTTATCTAAAGTGTGTGCACATGGGACAAAAATTTACAATTTCACGTTTCTGTCTTTTCTACTTCAGATGATATAGGAACTCAAAGTTCCAATTTTAAGTCTCTCACTCACTCACCCACTCACCCGTCATCAAAAACATAAGCTACATCCCGTAGCCCTAGAGATTTGAAATTTGGAATAAAGGTAATGTTTGGGATATAAAGAAAAAAATTTAAAAATTCGGAAAATTTGAAAAAAAATTCCAAAATTCCAAAAATTTCAACAAAATTGAAAATTGAAAATTATTCTATCTCGTAGTCTTAGAAACTTAAAATTTGTTGTGAATGTAATGTTTAACATTCTGAAAAGGAAATAATTAAAAACACAATAAAATTCGAAAAAATCGAAAATTTGAAAATAATTTGATTTTGTAGTGCTAGAAACTTAAATTTGGAACAAAGGTTGTATTTCGGATATAAAAAAAGGGAAAAGAAAAAGAAAATTCGAAAATTCGAAAATTTTTTTTTAATGAAAATGATTTCATCTCTTAGCCTTAGAAACTTAAAATTCGAAGTAAAGATAGTGTTTAGGATTGAAAATAAGGTAAAATTTAAAACATAATACAATGCGAAAATAAAATAAAAAAATTGATAAATTAAAAATCATTTGATTTTGTAGCTCTAGAAACTTGAAATTTGGAATAAAGGTAGTATTTAGGATACAGAAAAAGAAAAAAAAAATCAAAAATCAAGAAAATTCGAAAAAAAAATTCGAAAAATCGAAAAATTCGAACACAAACTGAAAAAATGAAAATAATTCGATCTCTTAGCCTTAACAACTTAAAATTCGGCGTAAAGGTAGTATTTAGGATTAAGAATAAGTGAAAAATAAAAACTCAATAAAAAGCGAAAATAAAATTTTAAAAATCGAAAAATTGTAAACAATCGAAATTTTAAAAATAATTTGATTTTGTAGCGCTAGAAAATTGGAATTCGGAATAACGGTAGTATTTAGTATACAAAATAAAGAAAAATTAAAAAATCTGAAAAATAAATCAAAAATTCGAAAAAATTAAACAAAAAATAAATAATGAAAATAGATTGATTTCTTAGCCTCAGAAACTTAAGTTCGGCGCAAAAGTATTTCTTAGGATTCAGAATAAGGAAAAATAAAAAACACAATAAAATCCGAAAATAAAATTTAAAAAATCGAAAAATATTGAAAATTTGAAAATAATTCGATTTCGTAGAGCTAGAAACTTGAAATTTGGAATAAAGGTAGTATTTAGGATACAAAATAAGAAAAAATTAAAAAGTATGGAAAATTCGAAAAAAAGAATCAAAACATAAAAAAATTCGAAAAAAATTTGATTTAGCGGAATTTTCTGGAATTTTTAATTTTTAATTTATTTTTATCCTAAACAGTACTTTTATGCCAAATATCCAGAATCTAAGGCTGCTAGTAATACCACATATCGATAGCATCTTTCCTGGAAGCAACTCAGGGTAGTTTTGATCCCCCCTCCCAACCTTCCATATCTATGTGCTAGAGTCGCCCAGAAACCCGAATCATTTTCTAATTCATAAACTATATCAATTAAGAGTAGTCAGATGTATCAATCAAGTTACCCGCGTTAGCGAAACGTATTATATAAACAATAAAAAATGTTTAGAAAAGGAAATCTTTAAATTTCTCAGGCAAGATCTTCTTATGTCTTTAATCTAAACATTTAGATATGTGGTTGTTTAATGTAGTATAAGTAAACAAAGAAAATCATTAATTTTTAGTTATCTGCCTCATGTCATCTGCCTCATGCCCCAAGTCATGAAAACACAGCCGTGAGAATCCTTTTCTAGAAGCAACTCAGGGCACTTTTGTCCAACCCATATCTTTCCGCTGGTGTTTCACAAAAGACCGAAACTTCGTTTATATCGAGTTTGATGCAAATGTGATCAAATCTTCGAATTTCTCGGTTCTATCTTTTCTAGTTCCGAAGATATATAAAATCAAAGGTTTCATTTTTTGACATTCACTCACTTAGCGATCATAAAAAAGATAAGGTACATCCGTAGCCTTAGAAACTTGAAATTTGCAATGAAGGTATGATACAAAAAAAGGATAAATTAAAAACACAATAAAATTGGAAAAATAAAATTAAAAAATCGAAAAAAATGAAAATTTGAAATAAATTTCATTCTGTAGCACTAGAAACATGAAAATTCGAATAAAGGTGGTATTTACGATTAAAAAAGAATAATAATAAAAAATCCGGAAAATTAAAAAAAAATTAAAAAATTTGAAAAATTAAAAAAAAAAAACAATTGAAAAATTTAAAATAATTTTATCCCATAGTCTTAGAAACTTAAAATTCGGTGTAAAGTTAGTGTTTAAGATTAAAAAAGGGGGAAAATTAAAAAAAAATTATCGGAAGTTAAAAAAAATCGGAAAATTAGAAAATAAAATTGAAAATTAGAAATACATGTAAAACATCGAAAATTCGAAAGAAAATTCGATTTTGTAGTGCTAGAAACTTGAAATTTGACATAAAGGTAGAGTTTAGGATTCAAAGAAAGAAAAAATAAAAAAATCAAGAAATTTCCAAGAAAACAATCGAAAAATTCGAAAAAGAAATCGAAAAAAGTTCGATTTGTTGGAATATTCCGGAATTTTTAATTTTGTCGTTCTTTGTATTATAAACAGCTCTTTTATGCAAAATATCAAGTATCTAGGACTGCGAATAATACCACAGATCGGTAGCACCTATCTGGAAGCAATTGAGATTTGTTTCCACTCACCCCCCCCCCCCACACACACACACACCAAAACTTAATGCTTACTTAGGAACTTGAAACTTCTTTTTATCTAGAGGACTTTGCAAACGGAACTAAAGCTCCAAATTTTTGGTACCTCCAAATAATGACAAAATTTGGCGAAAATCAGCGGGTGTTGTCCAAAAAGTGCCCAAAGTCAAGAAAAAGAGAATTGCTTAAAAAAAGAAGTGAAATCCCATCAAGAACTTCACATGTAAAAAATGCAGCCAAGTCTTGTGAACCTTTTGTCGTAAAAAGTTGCGAGATCGTGTAAAGCCAAGTTTATCTCTCTTATTAACTGTAAGATTTTCATTCACAAATCCCTCCTACGCAATCTTTAGTTAAAGATCATTTTGTGACTGGGCAATTACGCAACACAAGGAAATTATTGCACTTTCCTATATATTCGTGTTATGGGGTGAGATGGGAGTATTTTATTAAACCTATTATGAATGCGAGCAATAAAAGCATAAAGGAGGGATGTCTTGTGTGGATGCCTTTCTAAAAGGGGTCATTTGGCACGTATTCACGTTACATCGGAAGAAAACCACCCAAAACTCCGGACATCCAGCTCAACCTTAGAAGAGATTTCGCACACAGGCTTAGAATATTAAATAAAATTAAGTTCACGCTACAAACACATTCGTTCAATGCTGATATAAATACTATTTTATACAATATCTTATAAATAAACTCGATTATTAAAATGAAAGCAAGAGCTCTCTCATTCTCTTGGCGCGTAATTGCCAAGTCAAAAAATAATCTTTAACTAAAGATCTAGAGACAGGGTCACCAAATGGCGGCCGGCAAGTTTTGTAAGGACCGCGGCGAAATTGTGAATAACATAAAATAATAATGTTTCTGGTTACAACACGTAATATACAAGCGGTAATCACGGGCGCGGTCCGAAACGGATAAATTCTAGAAATGAGGCGGGCCAAGCCCGATCCCCATACGGGAAACGTATGAAGCCATATAATGATGCAGATACTGTAAAAGAGTGCATGCTGGATGCTGGAAATGCGTTATTTAAGACTTTTTAACAGAAAGGATATCGTTTACACTATTTGACATCTACATTCCATTATCTGCTTCTTCAAGAACAAGGAATACACAAGTTTTGTCAGAGGAAAACTATACAACTTTGAAACCAACTTTAGCTACCAGAGATTGCTATGGCTTTGGTCGAATCTTGCGATATTACAGATACAGCACACCTGATTATTTTTGTACGCTATCTGAACAGAGCCCGTGAACAATTTTTTGAAGAACTACTGACTGCTTTGCTTACACTGTAAAAATAAATGAGTCGATCTATTAAAAAATTTTTAGCCATTCTCATTGATCCTTGCATTTACTAGAAATTTGTTTATATTCTTACTCAGTTACAAGAAAATCTGTAAGAATTACTAGAACACCGCTAGCAACGATTCCGGTTTATAATACCGGTTACTAAAAAAATCTGTGGAATACAAATTTACAAAAAAAATTTTAGTAACCCTAGGAATTGTTTTTACAGTGCATGTCGTGAACTACTGCAGGAGAGGATTGTACAAGGCTGTTACAGAGAATTTCAACCAAGCTGGATTAGATATGAAAAACGTTATGTCGGTAACAACAAACCGGACAACGCAATGCTTGTGTGTAAGAAAGGCTTGGTTCATCGACTCAGCATTGATAAAAAATGCAATGAAAATTTGATTTGCTACCGCTGCATCGTTCATCAAATTGTGTTGTGCTGAACTCTGAATCAGATTCAGAATAAAGTGCAAACGGTGATATATATAATAAACTTCATACGGTCAAAATCATCTCTTAGGCACCGTCAATTTAAAACACTTCTTGAAGAGGCTGATGCTCAGTTTGACGACTTGTTTCTGCAGAACAATGTGAGACGGCTAAGTAAAGGCTTGGAGTTTGAAAGATTCTTTGCCGTACTGGAGGACATCAAAGAATTTCTTTCAACTAATGATCAAAAAGTAGTAAGTGAACAATTAGGTTTCCTCAAAGACTTAGATGAAAATGTGGGATACATCGCATTTTTTGACTAATCTATTTCGGCACATGAATCTCTCAAACCTCAAACTACAAGGTAAAGGTAAACTTGCGTGTCAAGTTTGTTCAGAAATAAAAAGTTTTTCAAAAATGATTGACGTCTTTTCCGATGTTATTAAAGGAGAACGTTTACACTTTCCACACCTTAAGTCAGTTTGTGACAGTAATGAGGGTGCTGTCCTCAACCAATTTGAAGATCTTATGAAAATAAAAATCTGAATTTTAAGTAAGATTTTTTGACTTATTGCAAAAAAATTGAGAACGTTGTGAAGCTGATTTTTCACTTATGCCTAATGGCATTATGGACGCATGAAGCAGCGAATGTTTTCAAGAGCAACACAGCTGCTCTAGAGTTGGAAATAATTGAGTTCCAAGAAGATGTTTTAAACAACAGTTTTGATGAAGTTCCAAAAACTCTTGAGAGTGACGAATTTTGAATTAAAAATGTGTGTAAAAAAGTATACAAAGGTATGGCACAATTTTATGGCTTTAACCATAAAATTGTGTATCATGTTTGGCTCAACTTATGTGTGTGAAGCAGCATTCTCATAAAGAACTTCATTAAGAATCGGTACAGATCTCAACTCACAGATGATCACCTTCACAGTTTGATGACATTTGCACCAACTTGACACCAATTTTCAGGCAAGTTGTGCAAAATAAAACGTGTCATTTTCCCCATTGAACATCAATCACAATGAACTTTATTGAGCAATCTTTTTGAAATTATATGTACTTTGTATTGATCGTCTTGAATTCTGAAAATCATAATAAAAAATTATTGATTTGGTATCAATGCACTTCATTTCACTAGTATTTATTATGTTAAGCACCTAAGATAACAAATAATTTCAAATACAAAATTTGCTGACCTAGATAAGAAAAAGGTTGGTAGAGTGATGAATGGGTGGCGGGTGGAGGGAGTAGAGGGAAAGACTTCCGGACCACGAAAGTTTGACTATGTTTTAAAAACTAACCCATGGGAAAAATTATTGGTGACCACTGATATAGAGACTAGAGGGGATTTGTGAATGAAAATTTCAGAGTTCATAAGAGAGATAAACTTGGGTTTACACGATCTCAGAACTTTTTACGCTAAAAGGGTCACGAGACGTGGCTGCATTTTTTACATGTGATGTGTTTGATGGGATGTCGTTATCCTATCAGGTCTTTTTCAAAATAAATGAAAAATCTAAAGTTTGTAAGAGACATTTGTTTAACATTAAACACTTTATTATTTTTTACTTGAAAATTAAAATGCTGTGGTTATCAACAACGTTTTTCCGTGTCATAGACATTCCATATCATGCATAGCCAAACAGTGCTGTCTCTGTTTTATATTCTAATCCAAAATCAAGACAATGTATATAGTGATAACAAAAAAATATAAAATTTGGTGCATTTTTACAAAATACTCAAAATATAACTGTTAAGTTAATCACAAAAAAGCATACTGCATCATCGTCTTTTTTGCAGTGATCAAAATGAACCCTAGTTAGCACAATCTTTTTTAATATTCAGCTTATATATTAAGCTTGATGCATTTCCACACCATAGATACCTAGGTAGAGCTATCGTGCTTATAGTGAAAAACGCAGCGCTGATACATTACCTGTAGTTAAATCTAATAAGCACACATAAGCACACACAGTTACACAAAATCTAATAAGCATCAATTTGTGTTATGGTCAAACTAAATTTGAAAACTCTTTGAAATTCATGGAATAGTTCTTGAGTTACAGGGGACAAACAAATTCTGTGGCACACAAACAGTGATCCCGCATTCAGAGCATCATAAAAAGTGCAAATCCATCAAACATTAATAGCCAAATCTTTCACGATTCCAGTACATTATTTTTAAGAGTACTGAATAAAAAAAAAAACTATATCTTCTTGCTCTCCTGTATCTCCTGCACTTTATCCTGTATTATCTCCTGTATCATGAAGCTCGTAACCTAAATTTATAAAAATATTACATTAAAATAAAATTTCAACTTAATTTTATCTTGACTGAAATAAATGTGTTGAATTCGTATGTGATGTAAATTATTCTTTTTCTACGCGATAACGAATAGCAATTTAATTATACTAATTTAAAGAATTTTTTTTAATTTATTTATGAGAGAAAGGGTTAAGAGAAATTTTTAAACAAACATAATGTTTAATTTTCTGAAATATCTTTGATATCTACTCTGATCTACTCAGAGTAGATATCTACTCAATATCTACTCTGAGCTTCGACATAAATCAAAATTTATAGCATTGTGACTCTCATACGCAGTCTTTTGTGGTAGATTAAAGAGAGAAACACATTTTTGACTGAATTTAGAAAGAAGATAACTGTTAATTTGTAACCAATCAGTGGCAGGAAGCAACATCTAAGATAGAAATTAAAAATCAGCTTCAAAAAACACACTTAATAAATTCTTCGAATACACATTGTTTTCCCATTTCAAAATTAAAATAATGTTAAATTCAAAAGTTTGTTCATACACAGCAATTTGTATACATTTATTTGTCAGATATTTATATTAATCTAACGATGAAAATAGTTGTGTAATTTCAAAGTCACTTTTTCTCATCAATGACACTGCTAATTTATCAGAATTTTCTAGTTATCCTTATTTAAATGTGAAATAAAACATAAAAAATTATAATCCTATTACAGCTATATAACCGTTATAAATTCAGAAAGTTACACTTTTTTCTATTTCAAATATTTATTTATACGAAGCAATTTGTATATTTATTTGGCAGGCATTTGTTATTAATCTAACGATGTACTTCTTTTACACTAATTTTAAAGGCATTTTTGCTCATGAATGCAAGTTTTAATGTATCTGAAATTTCTAGTGATACTTATTTAAATTCAAAGTGAAATGTAGAAATTTAAAGTCATATTATTACTGTATAACTGATATAAATTCATTTCATTACGCTTTTTTCTATTTCAAAAACAAATTATTAATTATTTCAAAATTTTTCATATACAAAGCAATTGGTATACAGGCATCCCCTGACTAACGTATTGCGGGACTTACGTTAATTTGGAGTTACGTAATAAATCTAGAAATTTACATTCATGAACATAGTAGCGCGTTCATATGTGTTTGCATACTTTTGATAATTATTTTATAAATAAATAATACGTTTAAAATCCATATGCATAACATAGTTTTATATATAAAGAGAGTTATATTTTTAATTGATGATAAACAAACAAACCCAAATCTAATTAAAATGAAGAAATTAAAAACTCGGGTTCAACCGTTACAATTATGTTTGCTGAATCCAAACCAGAACGAAACCTAATTTTAAAAGTTGCGATGAAGAGGTAAGACAGTATTTTTTCTTCAAGCTTCTCCTGGACAGAGAAAATTGGACAGAGTTAGTTTCTATGGCAACAGACAAGCGCAGACTTAGTAGACCGAGTGGCAGGAAGTTCACGTGAACGGCATATTATAGTCCAAGCCTCGAACGGTTAGTTTAGTCATTTGTTTATCACCGTTAGTATTTCTTTGTTTAGTTACACTTAAAATGTATTCCAAACTCAATATCGAATGCACTGGTAATAAGTTTAAAAAAAAGGTCTGAAATAACTTTAGAAGAGAATATGAAAATATTTCTTATATATGAATGCCGGAAAAAATTATCAACAATAGTTCAGGACGTAATTTGACCTACTTCAACAGTAAATACGAAGGATAAAGTTCGCATTGTTGAAAGCATGAAAGTTGTGGTAACACTGAAGACACAATAATTACCAAGAAGAGCCTGGGCCTGATTTTAGAGATGGAAAAATCGTCATCTCATTGGATGGAGTATCTGACACAGAAGCAGATTCCATTAAATTTTCGGATTATCCCGGAGAAAACTAGATCTTTATATAAGGATTTACAAGAGAAGACTGTCATTACAGAAATGGAGAGTGAATTTAAACCTAGTGTTAGTTGGTTCGAATGATTAATGAAGCGTATAAATCTAAACAACATCAAAGTCACGGGTGAGTCAGCAAATGCAGATGCAGACGGGGGAATTAAATGTCCCAAATTTCTGGTAGAAATAATTGAGAAGGGGGAATATTTGCCTGAGAAAATATTCATGTGGACGAACCGAACATATATTGCTAAATTAGATAAATATATGCCTGGATTCAAGGTCGCAAAAGATCGGATTAATTTTCTGTTTGGTGGCAACACTTCAGGGGAATTGAAATTTAAACCGCTCACAGTGTACCATTCATAGAGACAGCGGCACTTTAAGAACACTGACCTCAGTACTTTGTCCCTAATATGGAAATCCAATACCAAGGATTGGGTCACACGTGAGCTGTTCGCAGGCGTCTACTTCATTCCCCGGGTGGTGAAAGAATATTGTGCCAAGAAATCAATCCCTTTTAAAGTGCTTCTCCTCTTGGACAATACCTCTGGTCACCCGGAAAATTTGGATGACTTTCATCCTGACGTAAAAGTTATTTACATACTTTCTAGAACCACCCCACTATTGTAATCTATGGATCAACGCTCTGTTGCGACTTTTAGAACCTACAATTTACGGCGTATGTTTTCCCAATGAATAAAAGCCATTGATAGTGGTGAGGGCAATACTATACGTAATTTCTGAAAGACTTATAATTTACTGCGAGTTATCAAAAACATCAGGATGATATGGGAAGAGGTCAAGTGAACAACAATGAACGGAGCGTGAAAGAGACTCTCCCTGTAAATGCCGCAAAATACATTCCAGGAAGGAAAGGAGACATTGATACGGTTGGTGAATTGACACAAGAATTACTTTAAGCTACAGATTCGTATGTAAAACTTGATGAGCAATTAGTGGATAAGGTTCACAATAATGAGCTTTTTTGAGTCAAGATGAAGAACCTTGTAATAATGACCTCATTCAAATGAAGGCATTCCGAAATTCCGAAGAAAATAATATGACCATTGAATCAACAACGCCAGGCATTAAGAAATTTACAACAAAGGGCTAGCCAAGGCTTTTTATCTGATAGACATAGCGCTAGCAAAATTAAAATTCATGGAAATAAAATTCAAGAAATTTACAACAAAGGGCTAGCCAAGGCTTTTTATCTGATAGACATAGCGCTAGCAAAATTAAAATTCATGGATCTGAACACCAAGCGGTTTGACCATATTAGCCGATGTATACATTCTGATATGTCTAGCTAGAAGGCCATCTACGTTGACAAAAAGCGTGTTATTTCACAATCTACTCTAAATATGTTTGTGATATTCCACCCGCAACAACGTCAAGATGCCAGCTCAGACGACCACACCAATTCTCAGCCTTCAACATCGAAGGAGTTAAAGTTGCTAGAGAACAGCATTTCTCTTCACAACCATCCACCCCCAGCGCTGACTGTCCCACTACAGAATCAAATTAGCTGCCACAGGTGTCAATTCATTTTTGATTGTGTAAATCATTAGTCTTGTCATAACAACTTCATCTCTATTGTTAGTTATTCATAGTAGTCATCTAATTCAAAATAAGTACTGTTTGTGCTTATCAAGAATTATTTTATTTGTTTAGTGCTATTTATTTACCTTCCCATCGAAAATTCATGGAGAAGAAGTAACTCAGCCCTCTTTAATTATTTCGTATTTTTATAGTGATTTGATATAAATTCAAAATCCGTTATAAATCAAGTCAATTATGTTAAATTTATAAATCCCGTAATCCAGAAGATATTTTTTATTTGAAGTGTGTTCTTTCAGTTTGTTTTTATTCTTTTTCATACTTTTATAGTTTACATCCGATAAATTACTACTACATGATGCTTTATTTATAAAATAATAAATATTGTGTAAACAATATATGTATACATATAATAATAATAATAATAATATATATTGCAGTTGCTTATGCAATTATACTTAAACAAATTCACAAATTCGACTTATGTAAAATTCAAGTTACGTAAAAGTTTTCAGAACGCGTACTTATGTAATTCGGGGGATGCCTCTATTTATTTTGTTAGTGTTCGTTATTAACCTAACGATGTAATCGTATATATTATTTCTCCTGTCAACATCCCTTTTTCTAAGAAAATAGGAAACGCAGAACGACGAATAAGATACCATATGAAAGGATTTTGAACAGGCTTCTGACATAGTACACTTACATTTTCCTAAAGCATGTTTTTTGATTAAAATTTGCTGATAATTCAAAATTAAATCGGCATTGTTTTCATAAATGAAATGAAAGGTTTTTCTCAAATTAATGTTGCCACAAAAATAAAATTCCAGAGTATATCACACTTAACAATGATTATATATATATATATATATATATATATAGCATGAGGAATTATCCTGAAACTGCAGGTGTGTAAACAGTATAGTATAGGTTATATATTTCCTCGAAGATTTTTTCACGAAACTCCATAAGGGACTCTCAACGAATTGAAAAAGAACGAATATCTTTTGGATAACCCTGTAAAAACTAATGTAGCAAAGGCGTTCAAACTCGAGATTATTAATAAGTGGCTTATTATAATATACTGTGTTCATTTTTATGAGGATAGCATGTATACTCGTAGAGAAATTAAGGTTTTTATAAAAACAGTTCCAAATTTCGCCTAGTTTTTTGCTTACAATTTGCAGAGTTCTTAATATGAAAAAAAGTTCTTTTCAGAAAATATGACAAACAACGTTGTACATAATACTCTGCAATCAGAATTAAAAAAGAATAAAAATTGGATGAAAAATGAGCAGGTTTGCTAAAAACTTTTTCACTGCGCATGCTCTCAGTATTTCTTAAATTATACCTATTTTAAATCGTCTGAATTAAATCCACCTTCTTTGCTTCTAAATTCCTTGCTTACTGCCCCGATGGGTATGTCACAAATCTCGACTCATAAGGGGCAAGGACATAGGTGTAATATTGGTTTTTCCAAAATGCAGGAGTGTGCAAAAAAAAACGGAATCTCTTCTGTACGTAAACCTATATTTGAGAATATATATTTGGTTCTATTTGACGGAATAAATCTAGAAAATATGCGATATTTAGGAATAATAATATAGCCAATCAAAACCAAATGAATGACGCATATTATGACATCAACTGTTAGTTTTGCATTTGGAGTCAATGATCAACATGTTTGTGTGTTATATTGTAGATCAATACAGACATTGTTTTTTTTTCATTTTTCTTAGATTGGAAAAATAAATATTACAATTATATGTAGAATATATTTTTAAACATTTTAATGAGAACAATTATTTAAATAGTCTGTTTTATATAGCATTTATTAATATCCTGTTTTTTTTTTAATTATTTTAGTTTCATGTAAATAAACTGTCAAACATATTTTTTGATAAACTAAAATAAATATCACGATATGTAATGTAGATAAATGTTAAAATAATGAAACAAATACACTGTTAACATTAAATAGCGTAAATAAATAAACAGTTTAAAATTAATAATTATTAATGTTTCTAGTATCAAAAGATGGTTCAAAAATATAATACATACCAAAAAAGATATTCTATATTCCTTGATATATGGAGGTTGTTTAAAGTATAAAAATGTGTTTCATCAGCCGACGTCATTAATTTTCATTGAAGTATTTCACGTCTCTTAAAACATATGCTCCGCAATACATAAAGATTTGTTTATTTATTCAAATGAATAAATAAAAATTTGAACGTGAGTGAGATTTCTAACAGTTTAAAATCATACTTTTTAAAATTAAAAATTGGAGAAAATAAATTTGTATAACGTTTCATGTATAACTTGAATTTTAATGATCAAAGAAATTACAAATTGCGTAAATTATTTTCTTTACACATGCAAAATTCGTATTCATCAATGTATAAACTGTACATTTATTTTCGGCCTACTTTGCATTCTTGAATTCGTTTTCAAAAGTAAAACTCAAAGAAATTTTTTGAAGTACGTGAAATACGCGAAATTATGATCATAGAAAATTATGACTATTAAAAACGCTTTGATCAGAATTTTAAATTTTATTTAAAGAACTTTTATTATATTTTTAAGTTTTCTGATAATACGTGAAAAGAATATTTAAGAATAATTTTTAATTAAAGGAAAATTGTAAAAGAAAATAATTTTTGGTTACATAAGGTAAAATACGATATGGAAAACAAAAGCATTATTCCCCATTTAAAGTATACGTTACTTTTGAATTTTATAAATATTAATAAATTTACCAGTAGTAAGGTTGTATTCATAGTGAAACTAATAATTAAAAAGCATATAGTTTGATTACTTTTCTATCATAAAATTGTAATATTTTAATAAACAAACATGAGAAAAGCATCTAAGTGGTAAAATTTAACAAAATTACTCATTTGGAATTTCTGTATATTATTAGGTTTTATAGACAAATATTAATAAAATAATATTTATATTTAATAAAAAAACATCAAGAACAGACCTCGAAAAAGATTTCCTAAATCCAGGAGCCAGGCTCAAAAAACGTTATGATCCACTTTTTTGAATAAATCATATTTATTTATTTTCATGAATGTCGTAGTAGTATTTTGAAATAATTAGCTGTGATTTGAGCTTTTATATCAACCATGTTGTTATTTTAAACGTGTTTGCTATATATATATATATATATATATATATATAATGAAATAATAATATTAAAGTGATATAGAACCAAATATATTAACGCTCATATAAATAAATAATATTTTATTATTAGAAAATGAACACAAATGGAAAAATAATATACTGACTTATAACACAGTGTGCAAAATATTCAAATTTAAATTTATAAAACATTTTTACTTTACTATGATAATATAATGGGAATGTCGTTGTAGTAAGTAGACGCTCGATTTTACGAACTAGAGTGGATTCCTATAATGTGTTCGTAAAATGAAAAGTTCGTAAATGAGAGAGTACGAGAAAAAAATAAAGATATGTGAAATAACTCACTTTTATTCATTTATGTTAAAAACTCAGTTATTTTGTTTGTTTCATTGAAACACTGCTATAAACATACGATTCTAGCCTATCGATGTGGGAAAGTATCTCAATATATTGTCATCTGATTTGAAATAACGACGGAGTCCTAAGAGTCTTTCACTAGCTTCTTTAAGCATAGGACTGGGGATGGTTTGCTGATATCCTGTTACTTCTTCCACATCCGATTATTCTCCAGTGTGACTGTCCAATATTTCTTCGATGATTGCATCGTCTGAAACTTTTTCAGTTCAGGTTATGTTTTCGTCTACAGCCAGAAACTCTCTGAAAATTAGGTCTGTAGGAATTTGGGGATCCGTCGTTCGAAAATATTGCATCAATAATTCATCTGAGGAGACATCTGTATCACTTCCGGTTTCTTCGATTGCTTCTTCTATCTTGAAACCAGCATGCCGAAACGAGTTTGCAATTGTTTCTTGTGAAATAGTATTATTCCATGCGATAACTGATAAATGCTTAACACCGAGTATATCGATGTCGCTAAATTAAGTATGATTCTTTTCAAAAGTAATTCCTTTTGAAATAATGAATCAGTCCTTGGTCCATCGGCTGCAAAACTGGGGTGTCATTTTGTGGAAGGAACACCTCTCAGATCACCTGGAACATAGGAACTTCAATGTGTGCAGTACGGTTGTCTACTATCAGGATAATTTTGAGATTATTTTTTTTCAAAATGCTGGTCCAACTCTTTCAACCCCTTTGACGTATTTCGACAATCATCCATGCTTTCTTGTTGTCAAGGTGCGCTGATGGGAGCTTTTTAAACATCTAAGTGTTTTATATTTCCCGACGAACAGAAGCGGCATTTTCTCCAAGTCAGTCATATTAGCACTAAGCAATATCGTTAGTCTTTGTGTTGCCCGTTTCTCATTATTGCATACGTCACTTTTAAAAGCTAATAATTTTTCTGGAAGAACTTTGAAAAATAATCCAGTTTCGCCCGCATTAAAAACCTTTTCAGGTCCGTATTCTGCAATCAGAGGATTCAGCTTTCATACTTTACAATCGTTTGTGATGGTTGTATCTACGGCTCCACTTTCACAGCATAATTTTCTGAAACAGACCATGTCTTAACTTACATTTTAGCAATAAATCATCTGAACCCTTAAAATCCTTTACATCTAACTTCGAGGCAAATATGTCAGCTAAATATGTTCAAAAGGTTTCCGTCACTGGGAATGTTTCTCATCTTCCGAAGCCAAGCAGTTTAAAGCCTTCTCAAGATCAGGAAATTTTGCTTTTTGAAAATATTTGCGGGAGTGTGCAACTTCATCAGATGCATTTCATACGGCAAGTACCATTTGTTTCTCCTTGATGACAGTGCTCAATGTACTTTTCGGTATTCCATATTTTTTCGCAATTTCAATCTTTGTCAAAGCTCTCGCATCCACTTCTTTCAAGATTTTTTCTATATATCTGAAGTAAAGCACGTTCTATTCCGTTTAGTTGACATCTTCAAGAAATCTGAAAGACTGTATGAACAACACACATGAGAATGACAAAATGCGAAATAGCTATCGAATCTGATAACCAGACCACTGCATAAGAACCCCAAAATATATCCAATTCTAGTGCAAGTGTTCTTTTCATACCTCCCCCCTTCTTTACCCGCTGACACGTGACAGCCCGAACCTGCACATGAGAATTTTCTTCCACCCTTCCCAGTTATCAGTCACTAATCCTCTTTCCCCCGCCTACTTTTCGACGAAATACAGGAGAGAAATTGAAAACGTATCAAAAGATTAAGTTCGTAAAAAAGAGAGTTGTGTGATTTTATATTCGTAAAATGAAACGGATTTTAACATTAGTTAAATGGGATGCTGGTCGGGACCAGTACAACAGTTTGTAAAAAAAAAAAGGTTCGTAAAAAAAGAGGTGCGTAAAAAAAAGAGGTTCGAGCGCCTATTGTATTATGAAACAAATAGCTTTGATTTGAGCTTTTGTATCAACCATCTTATTTTTTTTTTAAACGTGTTGGTTGAAAATATATATGTAATGAAATAAAATTGTAAAAGTGGTATAAAGCCAATTATTTTAACGCAAAACTATTGTTGATATTCTCTGCAGTGACCGCGTATATATCTTGTAGTTTTGCAGTCAGTCAGTGCGGAGTTGATAATTTATTTGTTTACTAAGCTTTTTACTGCAACACGGCGTTTAAGCTTTTTTTCGCTTATTAGTTTCACTATCGTGAATCTCGTGTTTATTCCATAAGTTACGTTATATATCGCTAAAATTTGTAGTCGTCAACTCCATTTTTAAGTTACCACGTAGCTCTAACACCCAGTATTTCCCGAAGAAAAATTATTAACTTTTTTTTTGGAAGAAACAATTACAATATAGTCTGTTCAGGGAAAGGAGATAACGAAAGTAAACAAACGGGTTGCAGAAAAATCGCCAACGAGCCACACATTTGGCACAAATCCCTAGGTTGGCGAATTTCATTTTTTATTTCGATTTGTTAATTTTTTAAACATTTATTTTGATAACTATATGAAAACAACACAAGTTGCTAACTGACTTACATCGAGATTTTAAACAAAAATGTAAAAGTTTAAGACGTCAAAATATAAATTATTCTCTATTTATTTTAAACAGCGTTGAATTCAGACATATTTTTTCCTGGTGGGATTTCTGTGCCTCCAGGCGAGACATTATATAGTTTCGGGGGGGGGGGGGGATTATACTTTTAGACCATTAAAATTATAAAATCTGAAATATTCCGGGAGGGGACATTTTAATGCCCCGAACGGAATTTCCTCCCGGGGCAAACTTTCTGAATTCAACATTGTTATAAACCATCATCAGGAGTTAATTTTGTTAAATACAAAATAGTACAAAACTATTTATATCTTACATTATTGAAGCCCACTTACCTCATAAATCATTCAGAAGATGAAGTTGAAGTATCGGAACTATTAGTATCTAGATTGATTATCATGGAATCTACTATATTATCTATAGCATTATCTAAATCCCACATTTGTTTTTCCACCGTATTTGTTACATGTTGAATGCATCTTTTCCATTCTTCAGTGCCAATTTTGCTTATACTTTGAAAGAATATTTCTTTTACATGAGGCATTTTGAATGTTTTGTTTTCTTTCGCAACGAAGTTCTTTATTTGTGCCCAAATCAGTTCAATAGGATTAAGCTCGCAATGATAGGGGGGTAATCGTAAGACAGTTTTATTTTGTGCTTTTGCCATTTCATCGACAGCGTACTTGTCATATTTATTTTTATTTTGCTTCACTAACTGCAACAGTTCCGCTTTTAACATTCCGTCCTCAAAAGGGATATTTTTTGTTAAAAGCCAATCAGCAATTTTTTGTTTTCTCCACGAAGTATTCGGTATTTTTTCTGATTTTCGGGAATGATAAGGAGCATTATCCATTACTATCACACAGTTATCTTCCAGTCGAAATAAGATATCACCAAACCACTTTTCAAAACGTTCTGAATTCATGTCTTCGTGATAATCTTTATTTTTATTTGATTCGAATAAGTCAAGCCCTCCATCCACGAAACCAGAATCGCTACCAATATGGGTAATTATCATCCGTTTTCCTTTTCCGGAAGGAGATTTTAATCCGGAAGAAAGACCAGACAAAAATGCTTGTTTTCATGATTTTACTGAGGTATCTTTCCAAACTTTACTAACTGTATGGCCTGCATTCAACCAAGTTTCATCCATATAATATATTTTGCGCCCTTCTTCTCTGAAAGATTTGATTTGCCTTAAATATTTTCTTCGCCACACAATTATTTCGTTTTTATCAATGAGAGTACTGTCTCGTCCTCTTCGTGAATATCTAAAGTTTAATTCTTTCAGGAGATGATAAAATGTTGTCCTTTTAAAGGTTGGCAAATCAGGGTCATCATTTACAACTTCCAAAACTTTATTTATAGTGGGCAATTCATTCCTCAAAAAGAACTCGTGGATTTTTCTCCTAATAGCATTCCTATCAAAATCATCTATATTTTCTAAAACACGTTTACGTAATTTTATTTTCTTCGGCGAGTTTAACACACCACATTTTTTATACTCTCTTAACACTCGAAAAACAGAAGCTTTACCTACGCCTGTTATACGAGCAGCATTATATCCTATATGAGAAATCGGAAGTTCAGGATTCGATTCAAGTTCCGTTTTATATACATTTAAAATCATATCTTTCTCCACCTTACTCAAAGCTTTTCTTTTTACTCTCTTCTTAAGCGGGCTCAAAGAAGAATTTTCACACTCCATTTGTGTATATAAAATACCAAATCAATCGAAAAAAATCGTCAATTTTAAAAGTGAAAGACAAGAAACAAACAGCCGTTTGGGAAAAAAAAGCAGAGGCTCAAACAATTGGCGCTTCTGGCACAACGCTAGGTTTAAGCATCGCCAATCCGCACGCGCATTTGTTTACTTTCGTTATCTCGTTTCAGCGAACGGAGTATAGGTGGTCTTCTATACACGCCTTTTTTTATTTCTCTTTTTGAAAAAATTAGAACGCTTTCATGATTTCAATTAATATTTTTATGAATACTGTTTTTGGTCTCGTGAAGAAATAATTTACTAATTTAAGAATAATCTAACGTAACTCCAAAAAACTATTTCCAACTTGATTAGGAATTAATGATATTGAGTATAATCTTCACCAATTAAATATCAAGAATCCTGAATTAGAGATTATAACCAGATTAAACGAAGGTTTTTGAAGTTGTGTAATGAAATGTTCCTTAACACTGTATTGATTATAAGACTTATGGAAAAAATTATGCTTGTGTAATATGATTTTTATTCAATTTGCATTAATTAAAAAAAATTTTTATTCACTTAGTTGTTTTCATTTTTAAATTTAAATCTAGCCCTTTTTATTTAAAAATTTGAAAATCATTTTTTAACCATTAAGCTTCCAAATTTATATGTCTTGTTTAACTTTTACAGGGGGCTCGGACAGAATCTGTCCGATAATACATGCAAACTTGAACAGATGCTGTCCGAGCCCCCCGTGTAAAGGTTAAACAGAGGTAAATCTTCCTGGGCTTGAATTATGAAACGCAATTTTTAATCAGAGCACAGAGTCAACGTGTACGATTTAGTTATATATGTTTTACATGGAAAAGTAGATAAAGATGATTGTTTCCTAGCGTTTTTCGAAATTTTATTAGTCTAGTAAACAAATTCAAAATAATGTTCTTAAATCTACCTGCGATTAGTTTTAAGGCCTAGCCCTTGTTTCGATCATAAAACCTGTACAGATCTCCATCACGGAAAAAATAAATTAAAATGGTCTTTTGTGATTAATGCCTCCTTTCCCATAAGTTGTTAAGATCAGAGATTCCACAGTTGCGTGAAGGAGCCGGGTGGCCGTTGTCCGAAGTCGTGACAAGTTTTCGCGCGAAGCTGGAAATGGGAGTCTGCTTGTGAGTTTTGAGCATTGCAGGCTTCATTGTACAAAGCCTAGAGCGCGGAGAAAGCCAACCAATTATCAATACGTGGAGGTTGATCTCCGGTCAGGGAAGGAGGTTTGTTTTCTATACGGCTAGATTTTAGTAAGAGATTACGGCCTATAACATGTACTTCGGGTTTTTATTTACCAATGTAGGGCACAGATTTAGCAGCCACCTCGTGGCGGGAGCTGGTGTCTTGGCATAAAGTTTGTCACCGTTCGGCGGTAAAGACCGAGAGTTCTGGAATTTATTTTATTTTTTTATTTTTTGCTGGAAGTCAAGATGCCCTCCTATTTTTAATATAGTTTTTTCAGAAGTTGATGCCCGATAAAAGCTGAAAGTTTGTTTGTCTTTACCAAATTTTGTTTTTCAACTTTTTTATATTAACACTTTTTATCTGAAGTAAGGGTTACCAGCTTTCCCCTATTTTATACAAAATCACAATACATTAAAAAAAATCCCTGACGCTCGTTTATTGAGAGTTGCAGAAGAAGGTCCCGTTTACCATGATGCGGCAGCTGGGAGAGAACATTTGCGACAGTGCGGTTTAGAGTAAAATTATTCTCATTCTGAAATTTGTTTAAAACAAATAAGAAGAAAAGTCGAAAAATTGGGAAATACGTAGCACCTTACCAGAAAATAACATATATAAAGTATTTAAAACTCCAGACAATATGTTACAGAGCATTATTTTAGTATCACATTTACCATATATCGGCTAGTGAGCAAATAATTCAATCTCTTCCGTAATCAATTCTATGCTAAAAAATCATAATGACTTTAATTTCATAAGAATTAGAAATATTTTGAGGTATAAACAACGCACATGCTGCAATATTATTGTTAATTGCATAAAATCAGGTTGTTTCCTAAAAACTGCTCTGTAACTATTTTGAGTTTTAAAAACTTTTCTTTTGGTTGTTTTCATATTGAATCGCCATGAATGGAAAAAATTTGGAAGTAATAATTTTAATTCCATAAACAAAATTTTGGAAGGAGCTTAGTCAAAAATTCCATTCTTATATGCAAATTACTTGATTTTACTTTGAATATATATAATATCCGTTAGCAACTTTACTTCAAACCTTTTTTACTTTGTACAAGTATTTACTAATTAAGAAAAACTATCATATTGAGAACATCACAAAACTTTCATTTATATTATTCTAACATATTAATTTAAATAGCTCATTTAAGCACTAACAATTGTTTCTGTTCGGTGATCACAAAAAATGAACCAGCTTAAATTTTCATAATAAACATCTTAAATTGTAATTTGGTGGCATGCTATTTCATAAATGAGGACATATAGCTCACACGCACATCTTGAAAAGCACGACATACAAGCACTACTTGTTGTCAGATATGCAACAAAATTTAATGAACTTCGGTGAATGCCAAGATTCAATAAAATACGAAATTTAATGCAAATCCTTGAAGATGTCTATGAGTTATAGCTCCAACAAAATTATGTAAAACACAGAGACAGAGGTCGAGAGACACTACACCCACACCCATACAGAAAGGTATTTGCGCAAAAAGAGACACATTAATTCATTCCTTTTCAAAACTTGTAAATCCACCACATACAGGAGATTGAGAATATTAAGAATTTAATATTGTCTTTTTGTATAAATATAGAAAAAGGTAAAAAATGTTCCCTTGATGTTTTTATCTAGTATTTCATTAAAACATTCAAACATTCACCAACGTTGTACATTGGTATAGTCGTTATTTTTAAAATGACAAGACATTTTATCATACGTACTATTATAGCAAGAACTATTTCTGTATTCGTCTAAAGTTGAAAAAAAAAATTAATTCATACTATGCAATTTTTATTAACTCAAACTGAAGCTAGACTAGAAACTTTCCTTGTAAAAATTAAGTAAAAATATTTTGAAAGATAACAAGAAATATGCAGATTAATATAAACTTTATTATCATTAGATATATTTAAAAGTATTCTCATTAGAAGTATTTGTAAATAATATAATTATAATATTTTTTTTTATAAATAATAGTTAAATGTAAGAAAATGGTTTTGGTAAAAATAATTCTTTTAATCCATAACCTCGTTCTACTTAAATTCCCGCCTACCCATTTAAAAATATTATGCAAATTTTCGATCTATCTTCTCAGAAACTTTATCAAACTGACAATCAAAAGCATGAAATATACCAGGTTAGCTAACGCATTTACATTTTATTGCAAGATATCGAAAATGGTTTAATATTAGATTTTTGATGATGTACTCACATACCTGACAGTTAGAAAGCATTTTTCAAAGCTCATTTTTATAATAAGCATGATGGATATCAGTTTATTCGCAGGATATATTTAAAATATGAACATGATAAGAAAAGTGTTTTTATATGCTCGTAAAAAGTTGTATTTGTTTTATTTATTGGAAATTTATTCAATAATTTTTTGTCGGTGGAAACTCGAATTTTCAATGTTTCTTTTACGAGGCTATTATTGTATTTAAATACGAATAATGCCCATCATGGTTCTTATCATGGAAAATAAAAAGTAGTCATAGCAAAAATACAAGTCACAGCATACAAATTTAGCGTCAGAAATCCCGGCAATTTTGAAAAATAAAAATACATGCAGACATCCTGACTCAGTAAAAATGTTCTCTAATCTAAAGTATTGTATTTACTCACATACGTTACGTCATTTTATATAAATGCGAGAAAATTAAGGCATCAGTATTGCGTAATTTACTATGTTTAGAAATTTCATTTAAATAAATATTGATACTACTTGTATATAAGACTCAATTGTAACTGAAGAACAATGTTGAAAAAAATTTCCCAACCGAGTGAAAAAAACATAAAATCATATAAAAATATATTATTTTATTTTTACTATATTATGAAAAATTCTTCAAATTTAACCTCCACTTACAAATGACTACAGTATTTCGCGTTAAAATCTTATATGTATAATTATTTAATTAATAACCGGGGAATAACGGAGTTCTATGTGTAACGTGCTTTCAACAGTAAGCTGATGTGTTCGCACGTCTGATGATACTAACAAGTGAGTGAATTATGTCAGGCTGGATACCATCTGGTTAGCTCAGTGGCAAAGTATTGGGGAGTTTAGCAGAGGTCCCAGGTTCGAATCCTGGCATAGATACTTTTCAATCTGTTGCGAAATATTGTTTAACTTTGACCTTCATTTACAATTGAGTCTAGTATTTCTGGATACAATCCTATATGTATAGTTAACTGCTTGTATAATTCTGCCAATACATGCACTACACGTTACTGTGTGTTAACCAAACAATGAACAACAGGATTTTCGAAGTGTGCATGATATTTTTTTTTAGTGTGTAAATTGCACGAAGGTAGTTTTATAATGATGCATGAAATTTTTCTATTTGGTAAGTTTTGAGATTATACAAAATTACGTTACAATAAAAAACATTTTTTCCTGTCATTTCGAGAAACGCAGAGATGAATAATTCACGTTTATTTCTTCACTAGCTACCCAAGTCGGTGACGCCAGTCCAAGGATAGTAATATTAAATATAACTCAAATCAATGTTTAATTCAGAAATTTTTCACCTGAGGGCGTGGGAGGTTTACTGTTGGAGACCTTACTGCCTTCGGCGGGGTACACCTTAGAGTTTATAAGATTTTATGTTTTTTAACGAAAGTCTACCCAAAGGAACCTAGGGTTAAGTGTCCCACTGCATTCGGCAGTGTACACTTCGGGAGTGCAAAGCACGCTCACATCAGTTTTTGCAAACGAACCTCGATTTGTGTGATTTTATATTTGTAAACAAACATTCTTCCAAATCTCTCGTCATCTTTTAACACGCGAAATGATATCTCCGAGTAATCCATAGATATTAAAATGAGGAGTACTTCTCCATAAATAAATTCTGTCAACCTTCCCCATACGAAAATGAATGTAAAACTCTGACGCAGTTCAATTAAAAGGCGAAAAGATATTTCCGAAGCCAGCGAGAAAAAAAAATGAGGAGGCATATTGCATTAACGATTTCTTTTAAATAGTAACTATTCATATTTTTTAATGAAAGATACTGTCGAAAGCATAAAATAATTTGCTGTAAGTGGGTATGTTGTGTTTCATCGGGGCATGGAGACGGCAGTTTAAAATTGGAGAAAAAAACGAAAAAAACAAAAATCGTATATGAAAACGAACTTTATAAAAAAAATTTTTGAAATAGTAAGTATTAATACCTTTTTTAAAACAAAATACTGTTAAAACCAGGAAAGTGCCTTTTTTTAAAATAAAAGACCCGGCGATTGCGATTTCAAAGTGTAGAAAAAACTTTTACAGGCTGCCTGAAAAAGTACAGATTCCTCAAATATTTTCGGGGAAAGCTGCCAAAAATTCGAGCTCGTTCATTAAGGTTTTTAATTAATATATTTGCTAATCATCAGAAAATGAAACATCTGAGCCTCAGGAACATTCGGATCTGTCTTGGAATATCCATGCATTAAAATTGAACTTTTAAATGTTAGTTTAGTGCATTGTCTATATTTAAAAAAAAGATACACAAGAATGTCAATACATAAGTATAACTGTACATAAATGAAATCTGCAAAAATACACCACTTTTAGTTGGCATCAGGAATTTTGCTGCAAAAATAAGAGTTTCACTTCCAAATGTGATGAATAAAATTTATTCACTACTCATGAAAAAATTCTAATTGCATCTGCATTGTATAGCATAAACAATCATTTAACTGCTTAATTCACTGTCCATGACAAAAAAAAAAGTGCAATGCGCCTATGCAAGTTTTTACTTTAAAAAATGCGTCCTTTTGGTCGATATACATAAAAATTTATTCAGCAACACTTTATGCCAAGATTCAAGTAAATACAGTATTTCATATAATTGCGTTCATACACTGTTAAAAATTTTCATGTTCAGCAAACTCTCCAGTCATTTGACCGTTTTTATAGAAAATGGTAACATAACCGTAATTTGACTCTATTCTGACCATAATATAGGCAATAATATGGTCAGAAAAGAGTTAAATTACGCTTGGGTAATCGTTTTCTATAAAAACGGTCAAATGACTGGACAGTTTGCTGCAAATTTTTAACATTGCAGATTTATGAGTAAACGTGTACAAAATATCAGTATTATCCCCAGAATGTTGGAAATAAATAAGAAGATAGACGGTGTTTCAAAAACAACTCAATCGTATTCAGGACAATAAATTAGAAACTCGATGTCATACATGTGTCAATACATCAGAAACTCGAACTCTAAAATTTTCGTGAATCCAAAATTTTCTTATTTTAAATATAAAGAAAAGAAGACATTTTAAACTCCCTTACATGAGAAAAAAAACTAATATAAAGGACTGAATTATATTTAGCTATGCGCAAGGGATTAATATCTAGTTCTAAATCATCCGATTTGAAATTTGAGCTTTAATTTCTTTGGAGATATGTTAAACAAGATATATTTTTTAATGAAAATGAAATATTAGTGTTACTTTCTTCGATGATACATATGCAAATACTTTTTAGCTAAAATATACATACTAATCATAAAGCATACTAATATATTAGTGAAAATTTGATTAGAAACTACATCTAATATTGATATTTAAATTTATGAAAAACTTGGAAATAAAATTTTTATTTTTATCTTTAATAGCACCAAATGGAGTTTTTACAAAATGAAGTTTTTTTGCATTTCTTACATACATATGGAAGAAATAATGCACAGACTCAATCATATCCGGCAATGCGCTTGGGATTGAATTCTAATCCTAATTTAGCCATTTTCTTAATTGGAATTTTACTTTTAAACTAAGTTTCAAAATGTTAAGTAAGATATAACCGTGGAAAAATATGATTTGCGAATACTTTTCGAATTATTTTTGTTTAGCAACAACATGCTCCTGCTAATGTATTTTTAATGTTTTTACAGAAACAGGATATAATATAGATTTATTTTAACTAATTTTTTACTCATTGAGATACTTGCAAAGTTGCTTTGAATCATGCTTCTTAATCTTTTTTTCTTCGTCACATACTTTTTTATTTCAAAGGCTGATTAATTAAAAATTTAATATTAATGTTAAATTACATTTAAAAATTACAAGAAGCTAGAAAAATAACCGTAAAATCTTTTTGACAGTTCAAAAACTCTCAAAGGGTACATGTATATAATTGAAAATAATAAACATGTTTAGAATGAATAAAGAAAAACAAAAATCTTATAATAAATAAACATATGAGTTATTTCATCTTTATATTTAGTATAGTTAAGGAATTATTGAATTTTAAAATTCAAATGCCTATTTCTGGACAAAAATAAGGGATGTATAGAAATTTGAGAAATTTCTGGATTGTTCATCAAATAAAATATGTTGAGTTAGAACATCTTGTTCCGTCGATCTCAGTAGATATTATTCTCAATCTTAAATACACTAACAATTTTAATTATTATTATTATTATTATTATTATTATTATTAATTTATTATTGTTATTGATATTATTATTAATTTATTATTATTATTATTAATATTATTATTAATTTACTATTATTATTATTATTATTATTATTATTATTATTATTATTATTATTTGTCTACATTAATTCGCACTCGTCATCCTTTTTTAGCAAAATATTTTTTTATTTCTGTTTACTTTATTTATTTGAATAAAAAAATCTTAAAATCTATAAAAACTTATTTTTATCGTAATCTTTTTAACTAGCATGTTTATTTTATAATTACACAACATTATCAATTCAAACACTTCAAACTCCATTTTTTGTGAAAACATCTGTTACCTATATAGAAAGTGTCATTAAAAAACAACCGTGAAAATCAAATTTCTTAAAAAACTTTTCATCGATTTTATTTCATCTATTTATTCTTTTATTCTTTTTTTAAATAATACTTACGTTTATCCGGTCAGGCAGGAATTTCATAGAAATGCCCATATCATATAAATCATAATCAAACTCATATTAACTTCACTAGATAAAATATTTCTTTATTCATCGTGATCTCGGTTATTTAAACTCTGCTTGAAATATTAAAATATGAGACTTCTTTTTTGTTTATAAACTAACGGTAAGGGAACACGAACATACTATTATCCAATAAACCAGGTGTACGCAAACTTTATTGTTATGCAGCCTATATTAAAGTATGTAAAAAATTGCGATTTCCCCAAATATGTTGACATATAAATACTTTCGTATTATGCATCATGTGAAAAAGGTGAGCATTCATAAAAGCTTTGATTACGCACCAAAAACCTAAACAAATCATAAACAAAAACAGTAACAGGAATTCAAATAATCAGATGCGATATTAATATTACAATATAATTATAAAACACAATCTACTTCTAGTATGAATGGTAAAATACGTTTATTAATAATATTTTAAAAAGTACAATTTAAAGGTCGACGCAATGTTTAGCATTCAAATTGACATTTTTCAAACTGAGAGAAAAAGTGTCCACTCCGACAGTCGAACCCAATACATCTGAAAAGAGTTGCCAACCGCTTTGTATATTGATTTAGTGGACGGAAGACTTTCTTACGCGATTCAATCAGACAACCTTTTGGTAGTAGCATTTCTTCTATTACCTGACACACCTCAACAGAATATACCGCAGGTAATGGAATATCATTAAACGATGGATATGTAGATACACTTTATTATTTTTAACTCATTATTGTTAAAAATATAATATAAATTGACATTTTTCTGAGTGAAAAAATGTCCAGGCTGGGTGTCGAATCCAAGATCTATGGCTTAAAATGTCTACTAAACAACCTGCACCTACAATCGGCAGACCCAATTCACTCAGACAACCTTTTGTTTATAGCAATTCCGTAACTGGATACTTTTTCACTCAGTTGGAAAAAAATGTTAATTCGTGTGATACCTTTAACCAATCATAATGACTGAGTAAAAAATAATACAGAATTTACAACATTGTTTTGTTCAAACATGATATCTGTATCAGGTTTGAAGCATGTTAATTATCGTCTCAAATTTATTTCTACACAATGTTAATGTTTAATTAAACACTGACTTTTCATGAAACTGTTTATCTATAATCTTTCACGATTTGTTCTTTAAAGTTGTAATACATTGTTTTCGTTATATTTTTACATTAGACAAAGTTAACAATATATTTTTCTAAATTGTTCCGCGACCGACCAAAACATCGTCTGCAACGTATAGTTTAGCAACCACTGCAAAAGGAAATATTATGTTCGCGTACGCCAATAAGGAATCTGTTGCAGTATGTTTACATTTTGTTCTTTTTTAAAGCGATGAGTCGCTAAATAATATTTACATCGAGGAAATGTATCGTTCGTAATCAATTCAGTAATGAGGAAAGAATATGTCTGTCGTTTTCGCTTTCGTTACGAAATTCAAAATCACATGCATAATTCATATTCAAAGTTTCTCATTTAAAATTGGAAATAGATGCCGTACTGTAAATTGAATTTATCATTGTTTCACAGAGTTATATTAAAACTTATTTCAACAAATAAGCCGATTACAGTGTAAAGGTTAAAACAAATTTTCAATTTTTGTGACGTAGAGGAGTGAGAAAAGTTTAGCAAAGTTTTAGAAAACTCTAAATTACATCAAGTGTTGATCAAAATAAAATTTGTTTACCTAGAATATTTTTTAATACCTTAATAGGAATTAGTATTATGTTTCATTTGCATATTGTAGTGCAAACTTTAAAATATTTTCTAGCTAAATTAAATTAACATTATTTTTTTTAATATTCTGGCACCAGTTTCCGTGTGTTTTTATTTCTTCTAGTAGAATAAAAAGAAGAATGCGTAAAATCTGAGATTTACAGATGTTTTTATCACATTCCAATGAAAATGAAAATTGTTTTGACTTCAATTTGTCTGTCTTGTTTCTGCTGTCTGCCCTTGCTCTAACTCCGGTAAATGTATCTGAACTGCCATGAATTTCATAAATGTTATTAGGATTTGCTATGGTAAAAAAATATAAATAATTTTAATAAATAAATTTACAAATTATTTACAATTGATAATAAATTGATACATTTATAAATAACGGTTATATTGTTTCGAATAACAAAAAAAAATGTTAAAACAATTTTTCTCACACGCGTAAAAGAACAGCGTCCATCAAACACCACCGAAGTAAAATTGAAAGAATAAAGAAAATTTGTAACGTTTTGAAGATAGCGTAAAGTGGACACAAAATCCATCGCAATGGTATATAGAGAGAAGGGGACAGAACGGAAGAAAGAAATGTTAAATGCTGGAGTAACGTGGTAAAAAGTCCAAAAAATTGAAATCGATTAAAAAGAATCCAAAAAGAAAATTGGAAAAAGAATGAAGAAAAATGAAAGGAAAATAAATATAATTAATAGAAATGATTTTCGTTTCTCTTTGTTTCTGAGAAAAAATGAAATAACGGATACAAATTTATGAAATGTTTCCGAGCATCGAAAATAAAAGACTTTTATGAAGAATCATTAGAGCAACGTTTCAAATGTGTAAAGATGCTTCATGAAAATCCAATGTTAAAGAAGAGAAGAAAAATATTAACATAATTGGCCATGGGTTTTCGCGATATAAAAGTAGCAACGTGCTTTACAATCTACTCGGATAAGAATCGATTAAGATAAACTGTGTTTTCTCAACTTTACTGTACTTCTGATGCATTTGGACGTCTCATAACAAACACAGGAAATCCAATTCTGCCTATAGAAATCGCCACAAAATATTAGTTATATTGGGGTCTCAAAATAGGACACAACAATGCAATGAAGGTCCTGTATGATTTACAAAGAAAAATACTGTGCATATTTTTACAAAATCATGTGATAGAAAGTCCTATTCACAACAATGAAAAGGGTAAACCTCTTTTTTGGCCTCTACCGAGAGATTGATAATAACTTACAAAAATTGTTGCTCGACAAATGAAACACCTTTGAACGTGTGGTACTTTATTCAATATCACGCCAGTCTCTTTACCAGTTTTGAGCAGTTGTGTTACTCAAACACTTGAATTTGAGTGACATGTCTGTCAATCTAATGATAGCTACAAACCAGTTTTATAATATAACGATCGCATCCGTTTAGGTTTCAATAACGTTTCACCTATCATGTCATCTGCGTTTGAGATTTTTCCCGTAGCTCTTGTGATACGCAATTTTGCATAAAGCTGACATTAAGGCCATAGTATAACACGTAATCATTTGCTAGAATAAAAAAAATCATCTCCCAGTTAACGAATTTTGTATATCCCTTTTTGAGATGTATGATAACAACATATATTCTGCTGAGTATTAGGCATTTGATACAATAAAGTGACGAGTCTTCAGCCGCTATCTGAAGAGTGATATGGTAGAAAATAATTGATTTCTATTAGACTGTTTTCGAGACCTATATCGAACTCTTCTCACGTATGAATAAATATGGGATGTTAGAATTTTGATCATTTGATATCTGTACCTGCCATTTTTGATTTTCGAAACCTGTATGCCTTTATTTTCATGTTATTTATATTTCATTGTTTAGGTATGTATGTGTTTCGGAAGCATAGTGCGATTACAAATGAATATCCAAACTTTGAAGGGCTATTAAAAGAAAACAAAAAAAAAAGGACAATCTTGTTTATAATTAGAAATCAAAACTAACAGTTGAAAGCTTAAATTCAACACAGTTGTAAGTGTTCAATGTGAGTCCCTCTAGAAACACGAACGATATCAAGGCGGTACGATAACTCATCTCTGACATCACTCCATGTGATTTTTTTGGTGGGACCTCATCAAAGATCAGGTGTTTATTCCACCGCTACCAACCGACGTTGACGAACTTAGGACACGCATATCTACAGCCATTCAAAGAGTCACACCAGACATGCTGAAAAAATATATATGGGATTGGTTATCGTACCGCCTAGATATGGTTTGTGTTCATGGAGGGGCTCACATTTCACACCTAAAACTGAACTGTGTTGAATTTAAACTTTCAACTGTTATATTTGATTTCCGATAAACAACAAGGTTGCACTTTTTTCTGTTTTATTTTAATAGCCTTGTAAAGTTGGGATATTCATTTATAATCACCCTGTACATCTTTTACGTTGAAAAAAGCTTTAACGAATTTCAATGTCCAATTATAGATATGTTTTCAATTAAATAACATTAATCTTTGACGAACACAAAAAAATGCTTATTGGCTTATAATATAAAATGTAATTACTTCTGCAAGACGTCACTATATATAGTAATACGTCGTAATATAGATGTAGTTACGAAACATTAAAACTACAAAAAGATAGCATAGGTAATAAAAGATAGAAATGTATTCATGAAGATTGTTTCTTATAGATTAATTTTTTAAAAGTAAACAACATGAATCTTGAGACGCAGATAGAATTGTAACAGCGACCGCAGCGTTCCTAAATGTTTCGATCTTTGCTACTACTATTTCAAAACAATAATCTGCATGATAAGTTTCCGTTAACATCTGAAATATTAATATACTTATCAAATTATTATTTCACATTAGTGGTTGCAAAAATAGAAAATTTAAAGATCATTGCGATCACTACATATTTTTTTTTCTATTCAGATAAGTTATAATTTTCTAAAATATATTAATTTCGTGAATATTAGGAAAAGTCTAATAAATGATTTACTGAACATGTATTGGCATGTACTGAACATGTACTGAAATGTACTAAACATATATTGGCTATCACCAATTGTAAGTAATACATTTTAGGTTTAGAATTCTTATAAAAAGGCTGAATATATATAAAATATTCTATTATTCAAATATTTAATAATACTTTGAAATTGCAGAGAAAACATAATATTTTATTGCTGAATATATATATATATATATTTAATTCTAATTTCCAATAGTATCTTAATTTGTAACGATATGGTATAACTTATTTGTGAATATCATATATGTATCTGCGATAAAAATATTTATGATAATTTTATCTTTTAATAGCATCGAATGAAATTCTTCAGATATAAAAAAATACTTTACACCTTACATCTGAGAGAATCAATATAGACTCAATCATATTCAGCAATACGCAAGGGATTTTCTCTCATTACTTTTCTAATCTCAAATTACCAGTTTTTGAAATTGTAGTTTTAATTTTAAAAAAGGTTCTAAATATTAAGTAGGATCTAATATTTAATGAAAATTGAAACGTTTACGTTTGCTATTTCAGATACTGATATTCAAGATATTTCTTAATTTAAAATATGATGATATAAATGTGCTTTTAAAGACTTTCTTTGAAATATGTGTATTATGCATTTAAATTAAAGAACTTTCTTAATGAAAATTATTGAAGCATTTGAAATATTATTTTTAATTTCATTTTAAAATAAACAAAAACAGGAAGAAGCACTGTAAGATATCTTCTATCTTTATATTTCAAGAACTCATTAAAGAAAAGCAATTTTGTATTTTAAATTAAAAGAAATACCAAAAAACAATAAATTGATATGATACTTTTAAAATAAAAAAAAAGACATTTCTAACATGTCATCTTTTAAAATCACCATATTCCTTAAATACTGTTTTTAGCATAATATGAAGAAGATTGGTTTATATTTCAGAATATTTGAGATTCTGATTTATATTTAATTATCCTTGACAAACAGTTCATGAAAATTTTAAGTGTAAATTCTTTTGAATAATATTTTACTCAACATTGGAAAAATATTTTAAGACTGGCTATCTGTATTTCTGGCAATAACAGTATAATCACATATAAAATAATTCAGCAGATTATTATGCTCTTCTTTATGTATAATATGTAGTAAAAAAGATTGACGGATGTGCCCTTTTTATAATTGAACAAAAAGTGAACGGTGAGAGCTATCGAATTTAATCTTGTAGGATTATTAATACGTGAAAACAATATTTCCTTGCTGCCACTTATTATTTTCAGAAACGTTTCCAAGAAGTTTTTACAGTGTATTATATAAATCAGACTATATAATCAGTTTTAAATCAGTTTTCTAAACCTGGAATATAGTTTTTTTAATTATATCCATCCTTATCCTCTACCCTCGCTCAAAACCACATACTCGCTAATGTTAATCCTATGGGGAATTAATTTTCTAATATTTCGTTTGCATTTCAATATTTTTAAACGATTTTTTTGTGTGATTATGATGCATCTCTGCTCTAAGATAATATTTTACTTGAGCTTAGCTTAAAATATGCGCTAAAGAGATTCCTATTTCATCTTCTATATTAATTTCTGGATACTACTATCGCGATTAAAATATTCTAAATATACAGATCAGATAAATATAGCATTAGAATGAGTGTTGCTACTGATGTTAAAATATTTTTTTTAAATTATGATAAATAAATAGAACACTCTTTTTAAAAGAAGCAAGTCTGAAATATGACGACTAAAAAACTTGAATTTTATACATAAGTGAATGTTTGATTGTTAAAAATTCGGTAATTTATTATTATTATTATTATTATTATTATTATTATCAATTTTATTTCGTAAATAAAGCAGTCTAGTTTTTATTTATTAATTTAAATACATAAAGAATCGAAAAAACAATTGAAATTATTCCATTAATAAATTTATTATGTATTGTTAAGATAGTGTCAAAAGCTCAATTTAAAAAAAACCCTTATTTTCTACAAAGTGCACTTTTGTATTTGTCTCTTACAGTTTAATCATGTCAAAATTTGTTAACCTCTTTCAAGACATTGATCTATTTTCGATCAGATTTTAAATAATCCTCTAGCTCATCCAAATAAAAATTCAAAGGATCCTTATTCACCAAAGTGAAAATATATGTATATTTATGTTCTGCATTTACATCTGAAGCGATATAAAACGATTTCTCCATGATTTTAATAGATCGGAAAGTGACAAACGCTTGTGAGATTGCATTACGTTCGTCAAATTTGGAACTAAGAGGGTAGACATTTCGTCAATGTCCAATCTCTCTCTTATGTAGGAACTCTAGTAAGCTGTTAGAACGCTCCCACTAACGTATGCAAGTTAATCAAAATTCACTTTGCTTTCACCCTTCATTCTGTTAAGCTATTTAAACGCCGAAAATGATTTGCGTTTCAAGGGTATTGCAGTTGGAGACAGATCAGTGCAATATATTTGATGATAATTAGACCTTAAAGGGATGTCCTACTTTTTTGACTTAAAATTCCCGTGTTTTATACGATTTGTTTTCGTTTACAAAGAAAAAAGCGAGTTACGACGGGAAGTACCTGCAGTGCGCGCCGTGAATTTGTAATCGGGCGACCGTTTTTTTCTGGTCACAAGTTACTGAAACAGATTTGGTTGCCAAATTATGAAATGTCATTACATTATCTGGAGCCTATACCAACATTTAGTTTAAAAAGAGGTTTTTTGACAAAAAGACAATCATTTGAACAAAAAAGTAATTTTGTTTGCCCTTTTTTTACATTTTGTGAACTTGAAAAAATAATTAATCAATGAAAATCATATTTTTCAGGGGTATAAGCTCCGGCAAAAACGATTACCTTTCTTGTAAATAGAAAGTGAAGGAAATCGGTTGAATAGGTCTGAATAAAAATGGTTGCCCTGTTTGAAACCACGGTTTAGAGAAAAACAAGTTTAAAATTTTACAATAGCGTTATGTTCAGCGGGCGGCGTTACAGTCAACGAACAAAAGAGATTGTATGGAATAGGAATATCACGAAACCTCTTAGGAAAACAATCTACACACTTGAGGGTTGCAAAAATTGTAAAATATAAAACAATCGAAAATTTTGATCCAAAGAAATAGATCGTCCCTTTAAACAAAATAGCGTAATAATGGATATCTTCACTACACTGTAAAAAATTTTCGTAAAATATCAGTAGATGTACCGTAAATTAACGGTACCTGTACCGTTTTCACACTTTACGGTATGAGTACCATACTTCTAAAGTACATTAAGCGTAAAAAAACGTATATGTGCCATTTCGATTATAAACGGTATTTATACCGTAAAATGTTTGTTTTTCAGTAAAAAAACGCTATTTATACCGTAAAATAATTATTTTTCAGTAAGGAAAAAGTTGTTAGCCCCGCCTCGGTGTACGGCAAACCCAGAAGTGAAGCTGTTGCTCATGTTACGTAATGCGTGCAGGCCTGGGGAGAGGGGGAGGTTCAGCCAGTACATATAATTTAAATATTTTACGGTACATATACCGCCCAGTTAAATTACGGTATATATACTGGTCACAAAGTTGCCTTATATGTATCGTAATTTTTGACCAAAATTTTGTACAGTGCACAAACATTACTTTCTTCAAAAATAGTTTCAATAACTGTCGACGTTTAGTTGTTATTGCATTTAAAAAACGATCAGTTCATTTTACGATTACCTGGATTCCTGTATACATATATAAAAAAATCCGTAAATTTCACAAAAAAATAATGGTAGCTGGGACGCCAATGAAAAACGTTTTGTTTCGTAGAAAACATAAAAAAAAAAATGTTCTTTTACTTTCATACGAGCTGATAGTTTACAGTCATTCGTACAAAGAATTTATCTTTCATGTTCGGATCGCACACTAAACATATATGCTGATTTTGTGTAAAAACGGTCAGATTAGACACCAGTGTAAAAAATATATTTTTTAACAGTTTACTGTAGCGTAACTTTCTTTGTAATGACAGTCAAATACATTATTTGACTAGAAAACGCATTATTGTCTCGTAACATAAAATACTCTTTAAAGCCGTTCAGAAAGACAATATTTAAATTCATAAAATCAGTATTTTGTTTACATCATAGCTATCAAAATGAACAGGAAAATTAAAATGGCAAAAGCAGTAAAGAAGTTTAATAGCACGTACTCTTCAAAATTCAACCGAAAATTAATACTACGCTTAAGCTTTGTTAAATTTATCCATATCACCACACCGTGAAATTTTTTTTTAATGTACTAGATAAATGATAACATGATAAAAAATTATAATGTACTAGATAAATGATAATATGATAAAAAAATTATAATGTACCAAGTTTTATAAAATTTGGAATGACTCGAAAAAATTCTGCAACGATAATATATATTAAATTTCAAACCATTCGGTTGGGTAGTTTTTGCGCTGTTATATGCGTACGGACGGACAGACAGACAGATGGACAGACGGACAGACCAGACGATGACTATAGGTGCTACGTACTGTTTCTAGTATGATCTTTATTTACACAAGCTTAGAAGACGTATAAGTATTAACACAATTTCTTCCTTTTTAATTCTTCCTAATTAATCTTCTTATTAATTTTTCTCTGAAATCTATACACAAGGTGACAGCTTTTCTACAGATGATACACAGGAACAATTACAACTGAGAACTCCAAACTATGTGTCTGCAATGGAGTAACCGGGAGTTGAACCCCTTACTGCCGCCGTGAATTATAAATATCCTTACGCTCTCGGCCATGGGAAGCCCAATTTTCAATATCTATTATCTTAGAAGTAGCCTGGCGTTTAGAACTTTTATTTACTAAAGGGCTCTGCCCCCTACGAGCTACGCTCGCCAACCCCCGTTCTGACACCAGAAACTTTAAAAACACTCTGATTTGATCAACTCTGAAACGATTATGGAAGATTGTATTATAATTAAACGACCAGTGGCGATCTGCTGTAACCGGGTTTCCATTCATTTTCCTTTGACTGAGGGATTTTAAGGTCGAATCAACTGCTGTCGGAACAGCTAACAATTGTTTTCCTGATTGATTAAATAAGACCAATTAAACATTTAAACATCAACTTGTGTAAAATGTTTAAGTAAACAATGTCGCTGCATCGGAGAATTTTATAACGATGCTATATTAAATTGGTTACTTATACATTATCCCGTAGACTACTTTCCATAAAAGAAAAGTAACCCCAAATTTAACCCCAAAAGTGCATGATCGTGGCGTGGTGTCGCATACAGTTGACATCAAATGCGTTACACGTATTAGTTATTTCATTGAGTGATTTTTAATCGACCGTTTATTTATTTATTTTTATTTCTCCATTATCCCGTTTATAAATTTTCATTAAAAAATATATAGAGATCGCTAAATTGCAACGCCAAATAAACAAATAGCAGAATTTTACCGCTGGAATCTCAAAAATAAATAAATAAACAAATAAATAAAGTACAAGAAATTCGGAAAAACCCCACTCACCAAAGTGTGAGCTATCAGTAACTTTAAACAATAAAATTTACAATATATTAATTAAAACAGAAAAAAATCTTGGATATTTATTTACATTATTTTCTAAATTATCCCTCTTTGCTGGTGAAAAAATGCTTGTGACGTCAATTGAAACTGATCTATTGTATGTAACTGTTCATCGCAACATTTTTCAATACCTTTTCTTTTTTAATATCATGGCACTGCCATTTAAGGATGCAAGTGTTATTTTAATTAATGAAATAATTAATAAATAAATAAAACATATTGAAAAATATATTTATATGTCGAATTAAAAACCACATGATGCCATAACAAACACATATAATGCCTCTGACGTCAAGTGAATATGACTCCACGATCATGCATTTTTGGTATTAAATTCAATAGTTTGGGGATTTTTTTTTTTGTTATGAAAAGTGGTCGACAGGAGAAGTAACATATTGTTAATTATTTTTTAACATATATATATAACATATATATAATAACATATTGTTTATTTATTAGTTATTTCGGTATTTTTAAAGTAATTATTAAACGCAAAAATATATTTTTTAATTCAGAGGAAATATTATTATTTACGCTGTTTTAAAATTTGCAATAATAGGTAAAAGATTTGTCGAAATAAGTTAATCTCCCGTGTAAATATATTTTTTAATTGAAACTGTTTGGAAATATTGTTATTTGAGCATTTTAAATATGACGTAAGTTTCCCTTACTTAATGCTTTGAAAACGCGTAATAATTTATTTATTACGCTTTATAATATTCACGCGCAAGTATATTTTTTATTACGTAATTTTCTACATTTACTGCTCTTAACACGTGATCATTTAATTATAATTTTTAAGTTTTATTTCGGTTTTTAATAGTCATGTGTAAATACATTTCTTAATTGAAAGGGTTTATTATTATGTGCGCTATTTTGCAAATTGGCAACAATTCAAATAATGGATTTTGTGAAAGATGAAATAAATCTTCATCAAAATAATGAAAGTTTTGAATAAAAAATTTAAATATAACCTCAAAAAATTACTGAAATTTAAAAAAAATATTGCAGTCTGCACACCACAAGTTTGTCAACTATATCCTTATAAATTAAGGTTAAATTCCTGTGGATAGTTTCGTACTTATAAAAATTTTTAAGAGAACTACTTTGACCAACTTAATATTAAACTTCTCTTTAAATATTTTTTCGCTTTAAAAACTGTCTGCTTCAGCGTGTTTATTGAACATTTCTTTATTAAACTATTTACTTTAATTTTTTTTATGTACTAGTTTTCTGAATAATAGTGCAGAAAGACTTCAAGCACAAAATCTTCAATGACAGTGGCTGCGGCTGCTGCGGCAGCGGTGGTTACTTTTTTTTTTAATGTAGAGATTTAAACTATTTAAATGTTACACAAAATGTTTATTACAATTTTCATAATATATTCAGTGTAAAAATTACTTATAAGAATACAATAACTGAAAAAATAAAACCTTACAATCTAAATTACAAATATTAATTATCCATAATGAACAAATTTTTAAGAGTTTAGATTATTAAAATTACTTTTAATTAAAATTACTTTTAATTAAAAAATATGCAAGTTACAAGCATTTTTTAAAGATTTTCTTGAGAAGAATCATACCTAAATAAACACAAAATAAAATAATTAATGTAGCTGTTCCATAGTAGATTTGATTTGGGAAATCAATTAAAAATGTCTTACACAAGACTACACGATTGAAATACTCCATGTATCGGATATTACTAATATTCGTGTCTAACTGTAATAATAATGAATTATTTTAATAACAGCTTCCACATAATAACTTTGAATTAGTGAATTGTCATACTATCAAGAAAAAAATAGGAATTGCATTGTAATTCAGTCAATTATTTATGCTGTAATTATCAGGTCATTTCATATATTTCCATGATATAGGTGTTATTTGGATATGTTTTATAATCATTTCTAGCAATTATTTTGATTTAATCACAATTTTGTAAAAAAAAAAAAAAAAAAAAAAAGCAAGCCTGAGAAAATTTTCAGCTAAATATCTTTATTATTGTTAAAAATATGAACGAAAATACGGTTTTGGCTTTGTCACAGATATTCTGTATTTTTAATTGAATAAATGGATTAAGACAATAATTTTCCTGTACAAAAAGTTTTTCTCTTGACGTGTATGATCATCCTTTCCATTTCACCGTTATTTCAGATACACACAGCTATGCGTAAAGATATTGACCATATTATCACATCAGTCTGTTAATTTTCATATCATACTCAAATTTAAACACATTTTTAAGGATACAACACGCTTTTCGAAAACACATGCAAAAACAGCTGACGTTGTTCTACCTAATTCTCGAGAAATTCTCGGGATTTCAATGCTTTTTTAATAGTTTTTGTAGAATCTAAAGTGTGAATTGTTCGTTGGACAAGAACTAAAAATAAAACAATTCCTAAGGGCTCAATCGGACGATAATATTGGTTTATTATATATATATATATATATATATGTGTGTGTGTGTGTGTGTGTGTGTGCGTGGAACTGAGATTCGAATACAAATATATAGAATAAGGTTTAATCAGCAACTAAATATACAACTGAAGGTTCAACATATAATTGGATTACTACTAAATAACAATGACAACTTCCCGTCTTTCAATAAATAAATACTTCGCAAGCATTTCCAAGCCTTGCGTCAAAAATCCAACGAACTACTTTAGCTGAAATGCATGGTACTCTGGTACTCTCATTCATGCTTATGCGTTTTCATGCTTATACATTTTGACGTCATATTCGTGCTTGCCTTTATTGCAGCTCGTGGGTATTATTATTTCATTCAGTTCGTACAATGGTTGGTGTTACTTTTGTTACTTTTAATTCCCACATACGTTAAAGTACATACATAATATTTAGTACTAATTAAATTATCTCACTCTTTCTAAGTTCGCAATTTTGGCGAAGAAAAGAAATTACAGTGAAATTTTTAGTTTCAAATTAAGATTAACCAAATGTAATTCAATGAATATGATGGAATTATATTAAAAATGTAAAAAAAAATGTTTTAATCATATATTAAATATTGACCCCGTAGTCTATCATGTAACCCAAACCATTCCATGAAACACATCGAAAACTTTAGTGTGTCCTTGTAAAGGAGCTACAAGAGCAACATACTTGATTAAAGAGTTCTTTTGAGATGGATGCACTGTCACAAGTAGATTTGAATTGGTTCAGTATTTCGGATGGTATATATCGTGATGACACATTTTGCAGGTTTCAACGTGAATGTTCCGAATTTATGTTCGGAAAGTAAGCGTCACGACATTTTGCTGTCGGTTCCGTGGCAATTACTCGTTGAGAATGACAAGTAAGTGAAATGTTAAGTATACTATAATACAGGTCAGTACTTTGTCTTCATACTTCACACGCAAATTTATAGTTCTGACGTCTTCAGTTCGTGGTGGTACCCGTGCTGAGAATCTCTGATTTCTAGCAGTTTCGCATGCGAAAACCACCGTAATGACCGAATCGCTATCTAATTGGCGAAATTATGGTGTCCGTTTGTGCGTAAAAAAAGCAAAAGTAATTAAAAACCTAACCAAGAATCATAAATAATAAACATTCATAGTGAATTTGTAACTAATACTTTACTTTCATTGAAGATTACATGCCAAAACAGTTGAAAATTATGAGTTACACGAAAAGAACACTAATGATTTTAACAACATAAATAGTGTTAGACAAGGCAAATCTAATACTGAAAGGAAGACTCAAATACATCAATCCATTCCTGGAATATATGACGAAGCTCTTGACATTCCTACACAGCCGCGAAATGTGAGGTGGCGATTGCGTCATCATCACCTGCAATAATATGCAACTAGCTAGACTATCACTAAAAAACAACGACACAAGCGGCAAAAATGCAAAACAGATTGCAACACCAAGATCGATTGCACCAAGATATATTTCAACAACTTAGAAGCTTAAATGCAAAATAAACCGAGAAGTCAATAGACACGTCTCAATAAGATACATTAAATAAAATACATACAGCAAATACATAAACTTATGTAATGATTAAAGTAATTAGATTAAAAGTCTAATAAATTAATTTCATTGAAATCTTAATTTGATTTATATACTGATTTAATGGCGTTACTGCCATACACGCCTGAGCTATACGAGCAACCAATGAATTCTCATCCAAACACAGTTCAGATGAACACGGCTCAGAAAAAGCAGCAAGATTCTAAATCTGAAACGATGAAGAAGCCCCGGATTATAATAAGCCATGTTTTAGGTATCTTGATTTAGTATATATACTGATGCATGATTTTTAAATTCTATATTATTTTGCTCGTTTTTGTAACAACTTTTTATTCCCCCACATTTATTTAACCACATAAAAGAACTACTTAACCACGTAAGCACGATCGGGTATAACCTGATCCGTGCAGAACTTTCTTGCTATATACCTTGCAGGACTCAGAACCCAAAAATATTTTTTGAAGTTAACCCAAAAACCATTTAGTGGCAGAAAAAAACTTTTTATGTTACCATAAACCAACCCAAACCCGTTTAACTTCAACTCGAAATTGACAAGAAACTTCAATTCTAGGTTCACAGAACCTTTAAGGGTGATCCGCCAAGAGGGCCCGATTTACCCGGGACACCTAGCAGGCGACCCCTTCAGCCAAGAGGAGGACCGCCAGCTCTGCATCACTCCTCTGCACCCAAACCTTTGACGACATATGTCGTTGCGATTTACGATGATACCATATTTCTTAGAACATCATAACATCATACTTGGGGACGTAACGGAGTCGCCGATAGCTTCAGAGTTGGAAACACAAAAGGTACCATATTTCTAAGAAAACCATCACATCAGACTTGGGGACGTATCGGAGTTCCCCGCAAGCTCCGGAGTCGGAAACCCATAACGAAACCGGACCCTAGGCGTTATACTAAGTTTTCCCAGCACGCCTTGCTTTACTGCAGCCTTCGATCATAGAAATCCTTCAAAGGAAGCTACTGGACTTGTCAGCTGCGGCGAAGAATTAGATACCTCTCGCTTGCCCGGGAGGTCAAGGAAAAGACACTACCTAGACGTATAGACAAGTCCCAGTTAAGGCAGTAGGCTAAAGGGTCGGGATCTCCCGGCCCTCGGCCCACGAACTTCAACACACCTTACTCCCCAGCGAACTGGTCCGAAGACTCCAAGGAGTCCTCTTGCAGGGTCGCCGGTACTAGAAAACCGTAGGCGCGACAGTGGGTCATTCAATGATCCCTCTCATGCTCCAGAGAAGCACCCTGCTCGGGGTTTAGTAGCCTGAAAGTTATTTACTAGACTCCTGCTAATCTAACCGCTGGGCATAGAAACATCCGACTGCGCAAAGACACGTTGGACTGGTTGACGACACATGATACGACTTTGCTCTAGATGCCGTCACTTAACTAACGTGCCACCGGCACGGTTTCTCGCAGTCGGTCAGTCAGGAAGAAGACATCCACTCCCTCCCAGGGAGGCGATACAAGCCACAGAACAAAAACCGGGTGTTTCTCCGTGGACACGAACTAGAGTCCTGCCTCGGGTCGGGTTACCCGCTTTTACCTGCACCCGACGCGACCCGCGGTTCAGGTCGGGTCGGGTTGGTGATATATTTTTTCGTTGCGGATCGGGCTCGGGTCGGGTTGACTTCTACTTTTTGTTGCGGGTCGGGTTCGGTTCGGGTTGCGAGTTAAGGTATTGCGTGTTCGGGTTGACCCGCTTTTCCAAAAGAAAGTTCATAATCTTTTTGCAGGTTAAAAATATGTATACAGTAAGACCTCCATAACGGACATCTTGAAAATCGGCCTTTTACGCTACTTGGAAACGAGGAAAAAATGCCATTCTTCTAATCACTTGATCATAACTCGCTTTTTTTTTACAAAATGTGTTCTGTGCAACAATTTGCGAATGTCAGCGACAAATCTCAGTTGCAGTGTCATAGATTTTTCCATGGACTCTTGCGCATAAAAACAAAATAAAGTGCTAACTCACGAAAAGAATAAATTTTCTTGCGGTTAACACTTTATCTAGTAACACATTATTATATCTAATGTTTTAATACCGGGTATCTTCTTTGTGGACTACTTTTTCGTAATTGTATTGAAATATGATTAATTTTTTGTTCCTTCGTTTTCGGGTCGGATTCGGGTATAAATATTTTGGGGTTCGGCTCGGTTTCGAATTGACTTTAAGCATAATTTTCAAGTTCGGGTTGGATACACAACCCGACCCGTGCAGAATTCTAATTCCTTGTCCTCGATTTCGAGTGCAGATTGAATCTTTCGACAAAATCTAGAAGTAGTGAAATAGTAACTACATTTGAAAAGTAGTTTGTAGTCGCTACTTTTTAAAGCAAGTAGTTGTAGTTAACTACATTTTTGATAAAGTAGTTGTAGTTCGCTACTAAAAAATATAGTTTTTCAGACCCCTGACTTATTCACATTCAAATACACACATTCTTATTCACATTCAATTTATTTTCATAGTTCTGTTCAAACTTTCTGTGAAAATCCCAACAATCGGACATACTAAAACCTAAATATGAGCCGGAAGAATTATTCAAGGTTGAACCTGACTCGCAGAAGGAAAATAAGCCTTCCCGACCCGAAAAAATAAATAAAAGCAATCTGACCCGCTGCAGGACTCTATTCAACGATATCGAGGTGTCCGCTATTCCGAGGTTTCACTATATTTGAATATTAAATAATATAGATTTGTCCATTTTTCTATATAAAACATAAAATTGGTATTAGAGATATAATTGTACATTACTTTTCATTGTAGCATTAAAACATGATTTATTGTCCTTTCATTGCGGGTGCCGGTCGGATTGCGGGTTGAGGTATTACGGGTTCGGGTCGGGTTGCGGGTTGACTTCAAATGGAGTTTGCGGATCGGGTCGGGTACAACCCGACCCGCGCAGGACTCTAACACGAACCACTCCTTGTCAAAACGGGCAACTCACTTTCCAACTCCCCGAACCGAAATTGAGGGCAACTCACAACTACTCCATCTGCAGAGGAAACCGCAAGGGATGGACGTCAGGTCGAAGCCAAGCTCCCTGCATCAACGTCTACATTGAGCCGTCTACCAGTACCGAGGGCTGCTGCATGCCGCCTCACGCACTAACCAGACATTACTATGGAACCACAAGCGGTCTTTGCCGTATAGAGTCTGTGCTGGCCTCCGTCTCATCCTAGAGAAATGCGGAAAAGATCCTATCACATTAGCTAGCCATTGTAGCTTGTGTCACTACCCGGATCTAGTCCGGGCACTTGGATTGGCCTACGAGATGCTATTCACCACCTAGCCGAACCCAAGAGACATCATTAGGTGTCTCGACCTCAGAGTATACGCCTTGAGGCTCAAATCCAGGGGCCTGAATGAGTCTTCGATGGACTTCGTTCAAGAGCTCAGCATAAGGCCTTAAACCCGAGAGACCGAGAACTAGCCTTATGAGGAGGTGGCCCTGGACACGAAACCTCCGGCACCACCGAGTACTCAGCCACCTCTTTCTCCTGGGTGAGCCGCATGGAGGTTGTGATTCGTCCGCTTACCTGCCCACGTCGCGTCGTGTCGGCACACAGCGCGCAAAAGTCAGGCTCACGGTCATTTCCGGCACTTAAGCGGCCAAGTCGGGACCACCTGGAGAGTACCAAAATTTAAACAGGTGAAACATATGTACGTACACAGCCACTTATGATACAAACGATAAAATTCTTTATTTTGCCTGAAATTTTGATAGTTTTTTATAATTCTTATTATATTTTGTATGTTGAATTAAATTGAAATTATCAAATAGTGATATTCCTAAAGATTAAAAAGTCGTGACTGAAAGATAATTTCATGTTGCAATAGGGATTTTACCATGCTATTGTCATAAAAGATGAAAATGAAAAAAAATACATTTTTTGTTTTTTTATATTTCGAATAAATTAGTTTTATTTTAAAAAATTATACTCAAGTTTTATTTTCCGCTAATTGTTTCGAACACAACGTAATCCACAAATTATTGTTATATACATAAAAATGCAAAGAAATAAGTATTTGGTAAATAAACTTCTAAGCAATTTAGCCTGCTTTCTATGCTGATTCCTCAAACGATTTCTTAATAATCCCTATTTTCTTCTGTGCGCTCAAAGTAATACTTCCATGAAAATTAATTAATCCAATTTCAAAGTCTAAGTTTATATCAAAGATCTTTTTAGTCATATTGCTCTTACAGACTCAAGTTTTGTTTGAAAGATACAAATATCAATCACCTTTTTGTTTTCAAATTAACGTAAGATAAGAAATTATGAGTATCATATTAAACAGATGGTTTTAAGACAGCACAAAATCTTTTGATCTTCGTTAATTTTTGTTCTCGCTCATAAATATGATGCATCGCTGAACAATATTTATTTTCATACTAAGAAACGCAGCAGTCTTAATCAATTTAATAATGAAACTTTAGTCTATCGTATTCTTTTTTATTCCGCTTAAATTCATCTTCAAAATTTCTCATTTAAATTTAAAATTGATGCCATTTAAAATTTTTAATTTAGTGTTGTGTATTATAAGTTTTATATTAAGACAGTCTTAAGGATACACATTTATTATAGTGATAATATTTAAACAAATGTCGTATTTTTGTAAAATGATCTAACAAGAGTGTTTAGAAGAGGCTTTCAAGTATGTGAAATATCAGAATTATTGATCAAAGCAAAATTTACTTATTTAAACTAACTTGCTTTGATCTTAATAAGTACTAGATTCCGTTTTAAATGAATTGCTGGTTCCAAGTTCTGTTACATAACATTCGAAGATTTTTAAAATTATTTTTCATTGCGTTCGTCATTACTTTTGGAAGCGTTATCACATTTAAAAGAGCGAAAAATAAAATTTGAAAGTTTTCAGCTGTCTAATTAATATTTTATAAATTTGAAATGTACAGTTATGGAAAAAATATACCCCATAGTAACTAGGTGGCGAAATAATCAAATAAAAATGCGGCTGGTACTAATCGATTAGTAATAGCATCTACTAATCAACGTTGTACTTAAATTTTGCTTAGAAAATCCTCAGCATAAAGGAATTGCAGCAAATTTTGCAATTTTTATATCTAACATCTAATTTTGATATCATACTTAACACTTCGGTAAGTTTGATCTAACGGAAAGTCATTCAGCCCAGTTGTTTAGCAATTATGCAGGTTTAAAGTTTGGAACTGCTAATGTTAAATTCGTTTTAACTTTTGAAAAACAAATTACAGGACACATGTCTTCATAAGGGCACATGTCACCTGAATAAGTATACCGGTATACACACATACATACAAATATACACACGAACACACACGGACACTACATTTATATTAGAGGTTACAGTAAAGAAGTCGTAAACCTATGACGATACAAATATACTTCCAATTATATAATGTAAGCAAGTAGGGGAGACCGGGGCAAGATGACTATGTTAACAATTTTTGTTGTTTATTAATTTATTTTTAGTATAGTAAAATTAATTTTACATGAACTGTTAGAGTATTCCTCGTAGTATTAAATATATTACCATTTAATTTTTCAAATTAAAAAAAAGGATAATTTTATTTTTTCATAACAATAACAAATCGTCATCATACCCCAGTACTGGGGCAAGATGACTTTGGCCTTGGGGCAAGATGACAACACTGAAAAATGTTGAACATATTTTATCTTTTGAATATGTTACATGGTTTAACAAATGATAACTCTATTTTTACGTCTTACAAAGTATCAAACTAAACATAATGCATTGTAACGTAATGTTGAAATGTTTAGTTGTGAAGCTAACAATAGTCACAAATAAAAATGCGATTTTCATAATCGGAGCATTCCTCATGCCACCACTCTTGGCATTTACAGCACTGGATCCATTCTTCTGTTGGTGGATCACAATATTCCTCGTTACAAGGAGGACATCTGAAAACACCATCCTTTGAAATTGATGCAACTGGACTGTTTGGCCTGGATTTAATAGACTTAGGCCTACAGGAACTTACTTTGAAGTTTTTACTCCCTTTTTAGCTTCACGAGCTTCTTTCCTCTGTTTTATTAACCGTTCCTGTTCTTCCTTCTACTTTTCCTTTGTTCTAACATTTCTTTGATGGGTGTGCTTGTAAGAATGTGCTCAGTGTTTTGCTTTTTCTTTTTTTCTCACATTGTGTTGCTTTAGGCAATGGTTTGAAATCAAACACACTAACAGGTTTCTTTGGTGCATCGGAATCAGCAATCCTTTGGGGTGGGAAGGGGAACAGCGGGGGAGGGGAAACAGCGAGGAAGGAGGGAGGTCTTGACTCCGAGGTCGAAGCCCGTCGAACGGTACCTCCTCGTACCGATTGGACGCTTGGAAGCGGAGATACGGACCCCGAGAGTATTTTTCTTTCTTTGGGGGGGGGCTAGGGGGGGCTTAGTGGATGGCAAAAATGTTTTTCTCTGGTCGTCCCCTTTCTAACGACATCTCCTCCGATCCGATGCACTCCTTAGCCCTAGAGGACATAGAAGCGCAAGGTCGCGCGGACAAACACACAGACAAACAAACGTTTACAGGATTTAAATAGAATGGACAACATAGTTAGTTTAATAAATTCCGAAACACGGGGCAAGATGACGAGCTCGTCATCTTGCCCCGGACTGCCTGTTTAAAAATATTCTTTTTCATTGCCATGAAGGAAGGCGATTAATTGACATTTATTCATGGTAGTAGGTAGTATTTAAACTAAGTTACTCATAAATATTAAAGAGAAACGATATATCTTACCTGTATCTGTAGCAAAGCATATTTGCACATGCATAAAAGTTATAACGTGGCAGCGGGTAAACAATCAAAGCTTCACAACCAACACAATAATGGCGATTTCAGCGTCTCTATAGTATTGTTTAACGAACGGCCGATAGGAGAGCCAGCAGTGTCCGGTTGGTGCTGCCACCTAGTGGAAAAACGGAAAAATTAAGACATTCGTCCTCTTCATCTTGTCCCGGTCTCCCCTACAATTTTCAGATATGGCATTGTTAACACATATACACGAAGCTGTATATGTATTAAATGCTAAATCAAATTTTTATACGGCCCGTTTACTAGAACTTATATTTAGAAACAAAATTTCTTACAAATTTAGGATTTTTTGTAATTTTTCAATTTTTAGTTTTTTTATGACAGTTACATTTTTTATCCCCTTCCGGACTTACGATACAGCTATAAAGCTGTATAGCTTTACTCCTCAGCGTGGTTATCATTTTATTATTTTTTTTCTTTCACTAAAACTCGTCTTTCCAGTTTTTGTACCACTCCACTTTACTCTCAGGAGCAAAGTTCGCCACGAAATAATGACCTTATTTTGAAACTTTTTAATTTTTTTTCTCTTATAATTACACTGATCTTCATGAACAGGCATGTCAATGAGTGTTTTAGAAGATTTTCACTCCATCAGTGCGCTAAAGCAGTTAGCATGGTTATGTGTAGTAATTCCGTTTTAAATTATGTGGGTTCAGTAAGTGTCCTCCAGTTACGCATGTTTAGTTAATGTTAACCAATGAACCAAGTATCGAAAAAATGTTTTTTGTTCTTGAAATTTTATACTATCACAGCTATTTCTCAAGGTTGCCTAATAAAAAATGTGATGCGTGATTGAGGAAAACCACCTAATTTTCAGATTCAGCTTGGAGAAGAGCTTAAAATTCAATTGCTGCGAATCCGAAAATTATTTTTTAATTTGTAGATTAGTGCTATCATACATACACTATATAGAAGCAAAAAGATGAGGGTTTGTATCAAATATCTGTTGATTAGTGCCAGGATAGCGTAAACAACATTGCACGTAATACTACATTTGAATACAACCCGTCATATTTTTGCATCCTTTTGGGAACAACAGATTTCGAGCTTATTCTATCGACGATAATTTTCAGAATTTTCAAGCTATGATTTTGAGATTTTCACAAAAGTTGCTCTATATAGTTAGCTAATACATTATGGATATTATATTTTGATTGCATTCGCGCGTGCGCAGTGAAACAGTTTTTATTAAACCTGCTCATTTTTCATCCAATTTTCATTATTTTTTAATTTTGATTGCAGATATACAATGATTTTGTCATATTTTCTGAAAAGAACTTTTTTTTATATTAAGAACTCTGCAAATTATAAGCAAAAAACTAGGCGAAATTTGGGACTATTTTTATAAAAACCTTAATTTCTCTACGAGTATACATGCTATCCTCATAAAAATGAACACAGTATATTACAAGAAGCCACTTATTTATAATCTCGAGATTGAACGTCTTTGCTACATAAGTTTTTACAGGGTTATCCAAAAGATATTCGTTCTTTTCCAATTTGTTGACAGTCCCCTATGGGGTTTCGTGGGAAAATCTTCGATGAAATATATAACCTATACTATACTGTTTACACACCTGCAGTTTCAGGTTAATTCCTCATGTATTTTTCTGGATAGTTAAAAAACGTCTAAAATCGCAAGTGACCGGTCACCTTTGGCAATATAGTGTACTAGCATTTTTAATTGAAAAAATTAACTAGAATCTAGATAAAAATTATTTACTTGATATTTTGTAGTAAACCGCTCTGTCTCAGAAAACGCCCCCTAGCGCTTCATTGCTGAAGCATATATTCATTGTAATTATGAAATGGTATAATCTATGTCTTAAAAACTTTTTTATTAACCCATAACTGCTGTTAGCGGTCTTAATTTGTAATTTTCAGTTTAACTGCAGATATTAGTGAGATTTTGTGTCATTTGGTGCCGCGTATTATGGCTTGAGACTTCTGAATACGTGATTTTTAATTTTAATAGCTCTATACATAACATTTAGTACCGGGACAGTTTTCTATGAGTTAATTGTGTCTTTTATCCATCTTTCGAGGAAGCGGTCTCAGAAACTGCTAACAGTAACTATGCAACAATTTCTGTTACAGTTAAGGGTTAATTGCATTTAGACAATTCGTTTAAAAAGATAGAAATCTAATTTTTATATGTTATTTTATCACAAGTGGGAAAACACTCGTCAAGCGACTTACATTGATGCATGCGTAAGTATAAAAATAAATAGTTATAAATTTGAATAATATTTATGCATCTATATCAATAGCATGATACTTAATTGTTGAAAGAATGTAAAATATAGGCATTATGTTTTCAGACATATGTAAAAGAAATCAAAATAGATTAAAATCAAATCAAATGTTTAAACATTCAAATAATTGGCTATTCAAGTACACTTAAAAAAGTACAAAAATTGTCGCCAAGTGTGCTAAATACAAGTATATGCATCGTTTTCCATTTTCTTTTATTCTATTGACAATATTATTAAATAATTCATGCATCATTAAAAACGAAATGCAATTGTCTGTATTAAATGTATTTTTCATTTATAAAATTCAAACTTACTAAATCTATTGTAACAGTTTTTGATATGATTTAAAAATTCGTTTATATTTCTCAATTAGGGAATATATATTTCACAATAAAACTTGTTGAAATAATTTCCAATTTCAAGAAAAGAAAAGAAAAAACACGTATTTTATTTTTTCAGAAAACATTAAATATTTTTCAGCTCCATATGAAGGATAAAGAACACTTCCCTTAGAAGTCTTAACTGAAAGAAAATCCCTATCCATCTTTTACAAAACTATTGTATTAGAAGAAAAGATTTCAAAGTATTTTTGTGGCTGTCTTCAAAAGAATTCTCAAAAGCATTTTTGGATGAAAATATCAGATAAAGCTGTAGTCCTCTTTATGTAATATAGGACTCTTTTATGCAATTTCAACATTTAAAAACCTTGATGCCAAAGTCGTTCCAGCATTTAACAATGCACATGTTTTTATAGAACAAATATTGTTTTAACAGGATCTTATACATTTTCAAAAAATGAAGTAATAGTGTGAAGATTCAAATTATTTTTGTTGATATAATTAAAACTTACTATCACAAACGTAACAGTTTTTGACAAAAATTAGGGCCTTTGTATAATATGTTGAATTTGAGAATATATTGAAACACATTTTTTTAAAAATAATATCCAATGTTTAGGAAAAAGTACATTTCTTCCACTTTTTCTTAAAAGTATCAAATAGTTTTCTGTTTCAAATAACGTATAAAGAACACTTGCTTTAGACATCTTCGTTGACATGTTATAAAAAAACCCTGAAATATTTCATAAAAAAGTTGCATTAAAAGAATAGATTTTAAATTTGTTTTTATCTTCAAAAGAATTCTCACAACGTTGTTAGATGCACACTTTTTGAATGAAAATGTCAAATTATGTTCCATTTTTATTTACGTATAAGAAGACTATATTATCCATTTTTAACATTTAAAACCTTGATGCCAAAGCTTTTTCTGTTTATTGCAATACATAAAACTGAAAAGCAAAATATGTTTTATCAAGATCCGTTTACAGTGCCGCAATTTCTCTCCATAAGCATTACAGGATGACATAAGAAAAATAAATACAGAGCAATAATTAATGTTATGATTTAACACAGAATATTTTTGTAAAAAAATTAATTATAAAATCATGCCGGTAATTTTCTGTTCTTTAATGTATTAAATGTTGCCTAAAGGAAGTCATTTCGTATTAAGACATAGTTGGACACCATTTGTTTATACTTGACAATAGTGAATTTTATGATAATATTAAACTTACTAGTGGGCTAACGCCTGCTAGCGGCTCCCGAATTCCTACGAACCTATTATGCATACAATAAATGTTATGCATAGAATTATTATGCATAAACTGCATAAAATTTTTCATAAAATAAATGTTCTTACTAAATGGGTAAACAAAAAAATTGCAAGACCTACAAAATATTTCATCTATTAAATTTATAAAGGGATCCTATTTAGATATTCAAACACTGTTTTTGACCATTTTATGGCATGCACGGCACTCTTCCCTGCCGGTTTCATTCGCAATTTTTTTTTTACACCAGGCTACATCGTGAACGATTGCCTCCATGGTTTAATATTTTAAATGTTCACGATGAATGAATATTTTGTGTTTAGAAAATCTTCAGAAGTGTTAACATTGTTTATAATGATGATGTAACAATATTTGTTTGTAAGGTGCAACAATACAAATTTAACAATCACAGTGGACTCAACAATGGTACAAAAAATTAGAAACGCCTGGCATATGAAAAAGTGAAGCGGGCATCCCGGAATTGTTGATGATAGACAAATGCTTTGCGATTTTATTATATAGATTCGGTACTTTTCCACTATAGAGTCATTAGCAGGGTTTTTTTTCTTTTTTTTTAAAAAAAGCTTGGTGCAATTTAGGCTGCAGAAAGTGAGATTTATTGCTAAATGATACAAACAGCTCTGAAAACAAACCTAATGAAATGTTATGCTTGTTTATATAAGTATTTATATATATATATATATCAACATTTTATTTATACTCGTATATAATATTATTATTGTTTTTCATATATAAATTCACTTCTGTTTGTTTATGAAAATAGATAAATGGCTTCTTAATATTAAATAAATTGTACAAATATTGAAAAAATTGCTTGTGTCTATGAAGCAGCGAATACGTTGCCAGAAAATATGCTGCCAGATTCCTTTCTCTCGCCAAGGCCATCTTCTCTATTGCTGAAAGGCCCCTAAATTGAAAAAGTACCTTCTACTCAATAAATAAAACTCAAGTGCAAGTTGTTGTAAATCAAAAAATTAATTTCAAAACCATGATCAGGAAACCTAACCTATATAACATAGTATAATAGCCTTTACGGTACCCTAAACTAAGCCTTTGAAGCGAAAATAACTATGATAGAAACTTTCAAAAAAATCGAAAGAAGATGCATTGAAAATTATCGAAAATTCCTTCCGATATCTTTTTTTCCGTTTGTTGTGTTAAGGCGACCTATCTAAAACCAAATATGTTGTTAGGCAATAGAACCTCTATCCATCCTTTCTTGCGGGAACGTTCTTAGTAATTAAATATTTTGGGCCTTCCCGCATAGTAAACACACCTACTGGGTGGGGCTAGTTGAGCTTAAGACAAAAGGTAAGCCTCCCGCCCAGTTTGACCTTGACCTTGTTCGATCGATGAACAGAACTTATTTCAACAAACTAATAACATATGTATCTACATAGACATGTTATATAAAAGCTATTTTTTATACATCCATTCACTCATAACTTAAAATCTTTTTGTTTAGAAATAAAATAAAATTTATTAAATTATATTTTTATGTATTTATTATACATCTTTTTAAATATTTAAATAGTTATATTTCCGTAATATGAATAGTTTAAATTTTTTTCTGTAGCATCAAAGTATACATTTTTAATAGTTGGTATCAGTTTCTAGTAAGTGATCCTTAATCCCCATTATTTATTATTTACATTGCGATTTCTGAATAATTTTTGATTCCGTAATGTTAGGTAATAATTGTTTTCAGTTTTCTTGAATGTCGCAGGGATAATTTTTGTATGTGTTAACTTTATGTGTTAACTTTGTATGTGTTAACTTTTGTATGTGTTAACTTTTTTGTGCGTGTAGTGATATGTGTAAACTTTTACTAAATATAACTATAGGGAATGGAGGACCGTACAAAATGTTAGATTTCGTAATTTTTATAAAATTTATTTTTTACTTTAAACTAAGCCAAACCTGAAGATTTACCTGATTTGAAAAGTTTTTGTAACTGGATGGATATGTCTACAACCAACGGTTGAGAAATAAAGGTCGGCGATATATAACACATACTGAACCCTGTATATAGATAGATCATATACAGCGCTGCACAGATGAATTTAAGTACCTTTCCGGCTGTTTACGTTAATTTTTGTAATATAGTTTTAAGATATCTTATGCGTTTTCTAAATTGTTTAATTAGATATCTTTTTCACTTTATTAAATGGTGTACAGAATTCTGAAATTGTTGGAAACCGTTTCATATAATTTTCCATAATTTTTTTCTTGATTAGGTACTAATAGTGAAAATTATTAAAAGTGTTTTTTTAATGTAGAGGAAATTGTTCAAAAACGGGCTGGCACTTTCATTTTGGTATCTGCCGATTTACCTGCTTACTCAAAATGAATGATTTTGGAGTCACTTACTTCTAAATACAGTTCTAAAGCTGATATGGAGGTTCAAAAGACTAATAACCACTCATAGTTTTCCAAAACTCTTTTATTCTAAAAGAATTTCCTTTAAAAAAAAGTTAAAATGACTTTTTCTAAAGGAATGGTCTAAATACGGGCTACTTAAAAATTTTATCTCTTAATAAATCATAAAACACCAAATTTCGCTCAAGAACCTATTAAACTACTGGCTTGAAACTTTTTGTAACAAAAGAGCATTTTCTTTTTTTTCCAGAAGTCACAAGTGTATACCTCCTTTTTCCTACCAGCGCATTTGAAATGTGCCGAACTTCCACACTTGTAGCACTGAATCCAAACTCCTCCTCTAACATCATGTGAAAACAGTCCATCGTAGAAATGCATTCTATATTGTTGTTACCAAGGTTATCCTCCAGAGGAACTGTGAACTCGCCATCGTCCCTGTCGTCAGTATGGTAGCCCGTTTTTAGACCATCCAGTACTTCAAACTGATAATACCCATTGCAAAAAAGACAAATCGGTCGAAACAGGTACTCTACATGAAGCTTACGACATTTAATTTGAGATGAGACTTTAGCTGCTTGCTTTACTCAAGAACTGAGGAAGAGAAAAATTAAATTCCCCATACCCTGAAAAGTTTTGGGTTCATCAAAAATAGGTTTTTCTGATTAAAACAATTCGTATCAACCAACGTGTGAAAAGGACCAAAGCCATCTGCTAACCGCCCTTCCTCCAATTTTTGCTGTTCCGATCGTTGCCATTCCCACAACCGTGCTCAACCCCTTACTTCCACTTTCAGCAAATAACCAACATTTAAACCCTGGCCCATTTTCGGACAATTTCCTGTGTAGTTATACAAATTTTGAAGTATATATCAATGCTCAAATAATTTATTCTGATTTGGTATAATGCAATTTTTTTTTATTGTTAGAACACTTTTGGAATATGAAAATCTAAATGCGAATTTCAGTTTGTAAAGAAAAAATGCAGCCGCATAAGAAATATATTGCATTTCTTTGTAATGCTGTTTCTCAAAAAAAAAATAATAATTCAACATTTTCTATCTTTAATCTCAGGGGGTTAAGCCTTTCTGAAATCGATAAATAATACGCTTCTAACAAATAAGAGAACTGATATTAAGATTCATTAAGTTCCAGCAGTACACATGGGATTTACCCTCAATATAATTTTAATTTCAAATCACTAGTTTTTGAAATTGAAATTTTACTTTTCACGAGCACCTAAATGTTAAACAGTTTGTAATAGTTAATAGAAAATGAAACTTGTGTAGTTAATATTTAGGATGATACTTTACAAGGCATTGTTTTAGTTAAAATTTTATAATATGCATTTTTAAATGTATTTTTTAATATATTCTGTGCAAATATGTGTAACATATACTCATTATAGAAAAGTTTTTTAATAATGTTTTTAAATACTTTCAAATTTGCCTTTAAAAACCTTTGCCTTTAGATTTATGATACTTTTTGTGAATATATTTTTCTGAATCAGTGCATAGGGAGATATTTTTTAATAATTTGTATATTCTTTTTAATCTGATAAAATGTTTCAGATATTTATAAATAATACGCTTCTAATACGTAAAATAACTAATATTAAGATATGATCAGTATTACCAATTCGCCTGGGGTTTCTTCGCAGTACATTTCGAAATCCCTAGTCAAAAGTTTTCAAAATTGGAATTTTAATTTTAAATACGAATATAAATATTAAACAGTATTTAATGTTTAATGGAAAATGAAATTCCTGTAATAAATATTTAAGATACTTTACATAATATTTCTGTAATTTAAATATTTTCCCAATAATGTTTTTTTTGTTATTTTCTCTGCAAGTATGAATAGATTCTATTTATTTTTTTTAGATATTTTTATAATTAAAAAAATCATTAAGAACATTTAGTGATTTTTAAAATAATTGAATGATTGCTTTTAAAAAGAGAAAATAGAAGAACTGATTTTTAGAAGACAAAACAAGAAAGAAAGATCTTGCTCAAGCATAGATTATGAAACACTTTCCAACACAATCAAAATACTGCAAGGAAACTTCACTGTTGTGAAAGATCATTTCTAGGTAATCAATTTGAAAAATACATAACACATTTGAAATCCCAATTTCAGCAATTACCATACGTATTCTCGGAAAAAAATATTTTTTTGTGCAGCCCAGTATACGATCTATAGATCATATTCATAGGCTGTATAGTATGCAAAAATTTAGTTCAATTAGAAAACGAATAGCAAACTTCAAAATTCATCTTTCAGGAATTTCCATCAATAGGCATAAATATACTGGAATAATTCCCTGCAGCCCTGTTATGATCTATAAAATTTAAACACGCAAAGAATATGAAAAAAAAATATTTAAATTAAAAAACGCATACCAGAATTTCAAACGCACTTCCAACAATTACTGTTCATAGACAGTACTGTAACCGAATCTTTTAGTGTCTCTCAGAAAATAAACACCAAATGATGACTCACCATATTCTATACTAAGCATCTAATATTGCTCATAGTTAATGCTCATTGTTATTGCTCATAGACAGTACTGTAAACGAATATTTTTGTGTCTCTCTGAAAACAAACGACAAATGCTATGCATCCCATATTCTATAATAAGCATCTTGTATTGCCCATAGTTATTATTCATTGTTATCGTTCGCAGACAGTACTGTAACCGAATCTTTTTGTTTCTCTCTGAAAATAAACAACAAATGCTACGCACACAAATTCTATACTAAGCATCTTGTATTGCACCTCAGTGTTGTATCAACATCATTTTCAATATGTTTGAAATAGTGTAACGTCATTAAAATACGCTGCAAACGATTTCTCCTCATAGACCATAATGCAAGGAAATTCTCTTGAGTGCCCCGGTAAACAAACTATAAATGCAACATGCTTCATTTTCAATTACGAACATTCCATGGTAAACTTCCATAACACATATAAATTACATTGCAATCCGAGTTAGAGGACAAATAAACAGACTGCCGTAACGACGACCAGACAAACCGAATTCATAAACACATTTCAACTATGTTGGAAAGTGTTAAAAAGAAGAAAATATCTTTTTAGCACTTTCCAACCTAGTTGAAAAGTGCTTATGACTTCGGTTTATCTGGCCGTCTGGCGGTCTGCCGTCTGTCCGTGCTCTAACTCCCGTAAATATGCTCGGATTCCTCTGCAATTTTTATATGTTATTGTCGTTATCTATAGCATGTTCCCTATTTCAACGGAAGTGTGTAGCACTTATAGTTTTTTTACAGGGACACTCAAAAGAATTCCGTTACATTGCGGTGTATGGGGAAAAATCATTTGCGGTTTATTTAAATAATGTTTCACTATTTTAAACGCATTGTAATTTATATATATTACTAAGGTGCATTAGAAGAAGCTTAATATGGAACAGGGTGTGCATAGCACTTATAGTTACTTTACAGGGACAGTAAAAATAATTCCGTTACATTACGTCTATGGAGAAAAATCGTCTGCGGTTTATTTAAATAATGTTTCACTAGTTTAAACGCATTGAAATTTATATAGATCACTAAGGTGCATTACAAGAGACTTACTATGGAATATTGTGTGTATAGCAGTCATCGTTCATTTACAGGGACACGCAAAAGAATTCTCTACTGTCTGTTAACAATAATTCCTGGAAGTGCGTTTTAAGTTATTGAACGCGATTTTAATTTTAACTCGCTTTTTGTCTATTACGTGGTGTGTATAAATTCTGTAGATCCTATACAGGGCAGCACAAAAGTTCGCGAACACATTACTGTTTATTGACAAACTCCAGACGGAGAATTTTAAACTGTGCTACGCGTTTCCTAACTGAACTAAAATTATCATCCTATGTAGTATATATACAAATCTATAGATCCTATACAGGGCTGAATAAAAGTATTCGGATATTTTTCCGAACATTGTATATGTTGGAAATTCCTGAAATTATGTTTTTAAATATGTTATGCGTTTTCTAAATTGTTTACTTAGATGTTAGCTTTTAGCTTATTAAACGGTATGATTTGTAAAATTATTTTGGAAGCGTTGGAAAGTGCTATATAATCTATGCTTGACGCATGATTTTTCGTTCTTGTTATGACTAATTTTGAGACTATAATTTTCTGGTTCAGTTACTCATAAAGAGTTATTTTTAGATAAATTTCACATTTAATCTCATGTGCTTAAATGCTTCAGAAATTAATAAATTAAACACATGTAACAAACTAACTGATATTAGGAATTAGTCAATTTCGGCAAAACGCATGGGATTTACTCCCATGAATGCATTTCTAATACCCTAATCACTACTTCTCGAAATTGGAATTTTAATTTTAACGAGCCTCTCAATATTCAGTTTATTTTAATTTTGTATTCTATTTATATTAAATAATGGAAAATGAAATTTATGTGTTAAATATTTAGTATGATATATTTCAGGAAATTTAATCAGTTAAAATATTTTCACATTAATGTATTTTTAAATATTTTCTCTACATGTCTTAGTAACATATATTTGTTTTAACAAAATTTCTTAATTCATAAACTACTTAGAAGATTGAGTTTTAAAACAGAAATGAGAAAGAAGAACATTTGCGAGATTTATTAATACTTTTTCAGAAAATATTTTCCTGATTCGTTTTATCCATATATTAGGGGTGCCAGGTATGAAAAAATTGCAAATCGTGATAAGAATATACTGATTGGTCAGAATTTACTTTATATTAAAGCAATGCATATAAGAGGAGGAGGCATCGTGTTAAGTCCTAGGAATTCAAGATGGCGGATGTAATTGAAAATAACGTCATTTTACTACTATTCCTACTATTCCTACTATCATATAAATGTGGGTTTGATGTCAATTTTGATGTTTTTAGGACAAAAATTTCACTTTTCACCGTTAAATAAGGTGAAATATAATAACGGAGTAAACAATTTGGAGAACGCATAGCACATTTAAAAACCCAATTTCAGAAATTATTGTCAGTGATGGAAAAATATCTGAATTTTCTTGGGAAGCCTTGTATATTATCTATAAAATTTATATATACCAATTACCACTCCAAAAAACTAGTTAAACTTAAAAACGCATACTCCAATAAGAACGCACATCTAGTAATTATTGCTCATAGACAATACTGTAACCGAATTCTTTTGTTTGTTATGAAACGGAACGATAAATGCTTTTCACACAATATTGTATCTTGTAGTGCACCACAGTGATGTGTATTCATTTCAATATGTTTTAAATAGTGTAAAATCATTAAAATACGTTGCAACCAATATTTCCCCATAGATCGTATTGTAACAGAATTTTTTGAGAACTTTTGTAAACCAACTGCAAAAGCTACACATTTCCCTATCTATACTGAGCATGTTATACTAAACTTCAAAAAGATATACCATATATATGGCAATCCGAGTATAGTTACGTAGTTAGAGCAGGAAAAGACAGGCGGACAGACAAACAGTCAAACAGTCAAACAGGCAAACTGAATTCATAAACACTTTTCAACTATATTGGAAAAAGTTAAAAATGAAATTTTTAACATAAAAAATATCGAAATTGACATCAAATACACTTTTATACGATGGACAGTAAGAAAATTCAGAAAATGACGTCATTTTCTATTACAGCCGCCATCTTGAATTCCGATGACTTTGCACGATGCCTCCTTCTTTTATATGTATTTTATTAATATTAAATAGATACTGACCAATCGATATATTCTTATCACGATTTGCAGTTTTCACCTTATTTTGGTCATGTAGCACCCGGACTAATAGACAGTCATTTTGGAATATTTATTTAGTAATATCATCGAGTTCAGTGCTTCAGAAATTTATAAAAAAATAAGCTTCTACCATGTAATGATACACAGACTCAGACTATTTTCAGCAATCTGCATAGGATTTACTCTCATTGTGTTTCTTACCCCTAATCGCAAATTTTTAAATTCGCATTTTTATATTACCGTATATTTCAACGTATAACACGTACGTTTGCTACAAGAAAATTTATCTAAAGTTACAGATGCGCGTTATATGCCGTTTATATAAAATAGAGCAATTAAATATTAAGAAAAAAAAATATGTTCATAAGAACTAAAATTTGTATTTTAATTAGCATGCAGCTACTAATATAGAAAAAGTAATATTCGCTATCGGACTATATGAAAAATAATAGTGTTATATTTTTGTTTTATTTTTTGCTTTGTATCTCATGAAGGTTTTTCTGCAGATAAATATTACAGCGAATACAAATTTTGTACAGCGAATACAAGTAAAATTAGAAACATGAAGTTTGAAAGTTTAGGTGAGCGTTATATACGCCGGAATATACTTTAAATGTGAATCTAAATGTTACATAATATGTAATAATTAAGAGAAAATGAAACTTGTATGCTGATTATTTTAGATAATACTTTACAAGGCATTTCGTTAGTTAAAATATTATCACATTAATGTACTTTTAAATAATTTCTCTGAAAGTATGAGTAATATTTTATTATTTGAACATTATTTTTTAGTTATACTTTTTAAACTCCTGGATGTATGGCCTTAAAAACATTTAAAAATAGAAAATAGAAAATAGAAAAAAGTATACCTCAGCGATTTAGGGTAAGTCCGGGATAGTTGCCCTACTTAGGCCCCCTTCGTTTTTCTTTTTTATAGTAATGATTTTCGTAGTGCACATGTAACCTAACTATTACTAATTTTTATGTAGAAATTCATAAAATTATTACTGTAATATAAATACCATATAAAATAGTGTTTTTATCAAATAAAATAATCAATGATTTTGACCATATATCCGGACCTCAGGGTTAGAGGCCCCACTTGATCGGGATATAGCGCCATTCATACAATAATAGGGAGCATAAGTAACTGATATTTACAATTTAAAATATGGATTTGCATTTGACTTAATATCCTATTTACATCACATTTATAATTTTTTTAAATATAATTTTAGCTCACAGGCTCTGTATATTAATCCTGCATTACACTCCCACATCAAAGAATTTTTGTTATTCCCAATTCGTCGAATAAATGGGATTACAAAATTTGAAGCCAATCGGATATTTCTAACGAAGGCAAAACTAGTTTAATCTAAACTAAGAGAGATACCCCCCCCCTTTATATACGGTGCACAAACTCTAAAAACAAATTCGGGAAGCAAATTTAAAATTCAGAAATAAAATGCGCTAGATTTTTATGTTTCATAATAAATGAGTTCAAAATATTTTATATATTCTACGGAAATTTAAACTTGTGTAATTTGAATTAAGAGACAGGGGGTGGGCAAAAAAATTATTAACAATAAAATAAATATTATTTAAATAAATAAATAAGCATAAACAGGGATTATACCTCTAATATGGTTTCCCGGTACATTATTTCTGAATTTTCTATGAAAAAAATATACTTAACGTATTTTAAATTTCTATTTTGTACTTGGATTGCTATTTACTGCTTCTGAATATATTCTAATATAAAGAGGGGTAAAGCTCGGAATGTGTAAATTAAAATGTTCTGAGCAGAGGTATAAATATCAAACCCTTAAATATTTTTCACTTAAAAATGTAAGGGAATTTCAATCTTTTGAAACAACTTTCTGAAATGAAACAAATGATTTTTTTTTAATCATTGCTGAAATGGACAATTTATCACTACTAACACCGAACTTTGACTTGTTAGGTAATGCCCCCATGACTTGTTAGGTAATGATTCTCCGGAAAAACCATGATTAACCGAATGAAGAAACAGTTTTTTTTCTCACAATCCTATAGATTTAAAAAAATGTTCTCACGCATCAAAATTATTTGATAATTATAAATGGGGGGAGGGTGTCTTATCTCGAATCACAAGTGAGACATATATCCCCGAAGCAGATGAGGGATGAATCCTTTTAATCCGGTATAGATGCCCAGATAGTAGCTGTGGAAGTAGGAACAAATACGGCTGCAACATATAACGAACACATTATTCAGTACTTGCTTCAACAACATTTACTGAACATTTCATGAACAATTTCTATTAAGTAAATTATACACTATATGGCCAATGATGACCAGTCACTTGCGATTTTAGACATTTTTTTAAATATCTAGAAAAATACACAAGTAATTATCCTGAAACTTGAGGCGTGTAAACAATATAGTCGGCGTCATATATTTCAGTGAAGATTTTTACCCGAAACCCCATAGGGGCCCGTCAATAAGTTGAAGAAAAATGATTATCTTTCGGATAACCTGTAAAAACTAATATCGCAAAAGCGTTGAAACGGTAGGTACACTTGCTTAGGAGGCTTCTTTTAATAAACTATGTCCATTTTTATGAGGATAGCACGTATACTCGTGGAGAAATTGAGGTTTTTATAAAAACAATCCTAAATTTCACCAAGTGTTTTGCTTATAATTTTCAGAGTTCTTAATATAAAAGAATGTTCTTTTCAAGAATGATGACACACAACATTATATACAATAGCCTGCAATCAGGATTTAAAAATAATAAATATTGAATGAAAAATGAGCCGGTTCACTAAATATTGTTTCACTGCGCATACGCGAAAGCAATCAAAATACACTGTGCATGATATATTAGCTAAATGTATAGAGTATATTTTTTGAAAGTTTCAAAAACATATCTTGAAAATTCTGATAGTGATAGTCGATAGAATAAGTTTGAAATTCGCTGTTCCAAAAAGGAAGCAAAAAGATGAGAGGTGGTATCCAAATATACAATGAGAGACACTTCATTCTTATAATGTCAACTTTCATAAGCTAGTATATTTGGGTACAACCACTCATCTTTTTGCTTCATTTTGGGAACAGCGAATTTCGAACTTATTCCATCAACAATTGCTATCAGAATTTTCAAGCTATGTTTTTGAGACTTTCACAAAAATTGGTCTGTACATTTAGCTAATATATTATGCACAGTATATTTTGATTGCATTTGTGCATGCGCAGTGAAACAATATTTAGTAAACCTGCTCATTTTTCATCCAATATTTATTTTTTTTAATTCTGATTGCAGGGTATTGTATATAATGTTGTGTGTCATCGTTCCTTAAAAGAAAATTCTTTTATATTAAGAACTCTGAAAAGTATAAGCAAAACACTTGGTGAAATTTGGGATTGTTTTTATAAAAACCTTAATTTCTCCACAAGTATACGTGCTATCCTCATAAAAATGAGCATAGTTTATTAAAGGAATCCTCTTAAGCGTGTGCTACCGTTTCAACGCTTTTACGATATTAGTTTTTACAGGGTTATCCAAAAGATATTCGCTTTTGTTCAATTTGTTGACGGCCCCTTATGGGGTTTCGGAAAACATCTTCGAGGAAATACAGGGTGATTTTTTTTTAAGTTGTGAAAGTAAAACCCTATATGACTTAAAATTTCACCAGTATGCTCCCAAATCAATGGGAATTTTTTAGGCGTGGTAAAAAAAAACTTAAAATCGCATCGACAGATGGCGCTGTACATGCAGTAAAGTCGAGAGACGAACTTGCGCCTGGCACACGCACATTGGCAATAAAAACGTGAAGTACGCACACCTCGTGTTCATTACTGTACAGAAATCCTCGCAATGACTGCGCCATTGACGGACCGTGTGTTGTTAGTGAAACTGTATTATCAGAATAATGACAGCGCAGCAACTGCTCTTAGGAGATTTAGGACACTTAAGAATTTAAGAAAAGGTCCAATGACGACAGAGGGCCTACAGAAGATGGTTTCGCAAAGTACCGTCCATTGTTTTCCTCCCACAGACGATATTCTTTGTTTCTGCTACCTTACAGCGCCATCTGTCGGTGCGATTTTAAGTTTTTTTTAACCATGCCAAAAAAATTCCCATTGCTTTGGGAGTATACTGGTGAAATTTCAGGTCATTTGGATCAGTGGTTCTTTTGTTATAGTGTTTTACTGTCACAACTTTAAAAAAAATCATCCTGTATATGACGTCTATCATGTTGTTTACACTCTTGAAGCTTCAGGCTAATTCCTCATGTATCTTTCCAGATATTTAACAAAATCGAAGTGACCGGTCATCATTGGCCATACAGTGTATTTCACGTTCTACTTGTCTTTATCTTACAAGGGCATAGAATAAAAACCAAACGTACCTTTCGTTGATGCATAAAACATTTATTTGAAGAAATAAATCGCTGTAACTTCGTCTACTACGTTTTTTTTTTTTATAAAGATTGATAGTAGGGCAATGTCACTAACTCTGCCACACATTCAATAGCTGAAATACAGTAACTAGGCCAACAAACTCGATAGGGCATCTAACATCGACTTACCGTAATAATTTATTTGAATATATTTTTCTGATTCATTTTCTTGTAGAGTTTTTAATTTTTTTTATTTTTTATCTCATCCAGTTAAGTGCTTCAAAAATTGATAAATAATAAACTTCTAACATGTAAAAGTACTAATATTAAGTGTCAATCATTACCAGCAATACGCATAGGATTACTCACATTACATTTCTGTCTCAAATCCCTGGTTTTCGAAATTCGAATTTGAGTTTTAACGAGCATAAAAATATTAAACAGTTTATTATAATTAATGGAAAATTAAGTTTATTTGCTAAATATCAAAGTTTGTATCTTGTATTTATTTCGTTAAAATATCATCACATTCTGTATCTTTAATTAATTTTCCTGCAAGTTGAGTACCTTTTATTTATTCTATCAAAGTTTCTTAATGCATTTTTAAATGCTACAAAGATTAGCTTTAAAAACAGAGAAATTAATGTGTCTTTAAAAACTTGTAGATAGAGTGAAAAATAAATCTGCATTTACGAATCCTCTTGAGAATATATTTTCAGATTCTGTTACTCGTAGAGAGTTATTTTTAAATAGTTTTTTATCTTTAATATCATCTGGTTAAGCACTTCATAAATTAATATATAATACGCCTCTAACGTGTAAAATAACTAATGTTAAGACTCGATCATTTCCAGCAATACGCATGAGATTTACTCTCATTACATTTCTAATCCCTAATCACTAGTTTTGAAAATTGGAACTTTAATTTTATATGCTTTTCTAAATATTAAATGGTATCTAGTCTTAGTATCTAATGGAAAATCAAACTTATATACTAAATTTTTAAGATGCTATTTTACATGATTTTCTTTTAGTAAAATATGATCACATTAATGTTTTGTAGTAATTGCTCCCCACTACTACGAAGAAGTTATTCATTTTGACTAAATATATTTATAAAAATTTTCAAAATACTTAGATGATTACATTCAGTTTCATTTTAATTCAGGCAAGGAAATGAATAAAAGCAGCAATGTACTTTTAAGTAAAATTATTGTTGAAATAAATAAAATTGTCATAATGAAGAGATGAAATATTTCATTTCTTTTTCAAATAGGTAAATATTCAATGCAATTTGAAGTTGAATCATAGTTGAAGTTTATTCCAGCCCATCTAAAAACTCTCAGGCCAGGACTCAAACCTGGGCACCTTGGCTTGCCGTATCAATGATCTTCTTACTGAGCTACCTGAACGGTATCTTGACTGGCATAATTCATTCTTATTTGTTGGACATGACTGTGAACTGCAGCACTAATTTTTTTCATACGAGCTATAACTATGGCATTTAAAGTAGTTCGCAGCCATGTCCAACAAATAAGAGTGAATTATACCAGGCAGGATACCGTTCGGGTAGCTCAGTAGGAAAGCCATTGTCACGGCAAGCCAAGGTACCCAAGTTCGAGTCCTGGCCAGTGCAATTTTCGCTGTGTTGGAAGAAACCTCAACTATGATACTCCAACTATTGAACAGATTTACCTATTTGAAAAAACTTTCCTCTCTTCATTATGACTTAATTATATGGTGCACAGGAGTTTCTATGTTATATCACACTTTAAATGCTACAGTTATAGATAAGAGGAACTAAATTAGTGCTGCAGTTCGCAGCCATGTCCAACAAACAAAAGTGAGTTATGCCAGGATATCGTTCGGGTAGCTCAGTTAGGACTGACACGGCAAGCCAAGATACCCAGGTTCAAGTTTTTTTCTTACTGGCAAGAGTATTTTTCGCTCTGTTGAAAACAATTGAATATAAATAGAATTATTTGAACTGTTTAGATTTTGTGAAATATTGTAACTTAAGCCAAACCCGTTCAAAATCAATGAGCGCGTTATTATAAATGTATTAACTTATTATTTTAAAACATTCATACTCATTAACCTTTTGATTATGGACCAGATCTGGTGATTAAAATTATATTCACTCCTAGTACAATTCACAAAAGATCTTTTTCGTGGTAGATATCGATTGAAAATATCCTAGTGTAAGTGTACGGCAGGGAATAATTTTCAAAAGGTGGCACAGATAGAATAAAAATATAGTCGCTGGGACATACGGTGTCCCAAACCTGTAATCAAAAGACTAAAGTGGTACTGAGAATCGCAGGCTATGATCCTTCGTGAATTGTAGTGCTGTGGAATTTAGTTTGGTTTACTTTTTATTTTTATTTTAGGTGCCTTAACTGAAAATTTTAGTACTTTTAATTACAGTTCAAATGTGTAATACTGGTTAAAAATATGTTCCATGTAATAAAATATAGCATTGTAACAAAAAACCAATTTTGTGTATTTTTAAAGCTTCTTCCCTTGTTTTCTGGGTATAGCACCATTTATCTGCAAAACTTAGATTTTTTTTTCTTTCTTTAAATAAAATCTTTGATCACGGAAGTACTTAATTGAAACCTCACGCTCATAAATCGATTAATTTATTGTGTATTAAAATTTAATTTAATTAAATTGCCCAGGTAATTTTTAAATCCCATGTATGGATATTTCATGTAGCTCGATATTATAAATGGTATCCAGAAGTAGAAATTTTAAATAAAATAACTTGATATTTTGATACATTCATCAATAATCGGATATATGAAAATATAAAATAAGTAATGCAAAGTAACCCCCCCCCCCAAATAATAATCATAATAATAATAATAAATAAATAAATAAATAAATTAAATAAAATAAAATAAATAAAATTAAAAACGTTAATAAATTTTCGAAATTTTTTTAATTCCAAAAATATATCTATAGTTTCAAGATTACAATAGTTGTTCAAATCGCTCAGATCAATCATTGCGAGATCATTACATTATGCGTAAGATAGAAAGCTCATATTGTTCATAAGACTTCTGACGAAACACTCTTTTAACTTCTTTGAAAGACCTAGTGTTAGGAAAATGATTTTCTATAATGTAACAACACTCTTACGAAAAAAAAAGAAATGATGTCATAAACATGCACGCTTCTTTTTCTATATTATTCTGTACTCAGTTCGCTACGCCGATTTAGCAGCTAACATTTTTTTTTTTTTTACTTTTTACAATTTAAGCTTTTATTGCAAGCTGAACAACATTAGCATTAAGTGTTTTCTTCCATTTTCATACAAAAAAAGTAAAACTAATGCATTTATAATATTTAAATTTCATTTTTCTTTTCTAATTTACAAATCTAAACATTTATGTTACAGTTAGTATAATAATATGTCTTAATATTCACTCTAAATCAAGGTATATACGTAGTAGAAATAGTAATAATAGGGTAAGCTTATAGCTCACTGATTACTTACTTATTATTATTTACAGCTTAAAACTCTGTGTATAGCTCGTTTATTATATTATTAATCAAAAACGCAAAAGAAAAACATCATTTCTGCTGTAGTATATATTAAAAGTCTTAATTTATCTAAAATATTCAAAAATCAATCTCCTTCTGGAACTTTTAGGTCCGGGTTATTGCCATTAAATTTCAAATACTTAACTATTGCTTTTGAGTTAATCGGATCCTTTGAACCTACTGATGTGCATTTGCTTACGCAAGCAAGGCCGCGGATCATTGATCTGTTCTGTCTCAGCAGATTCGATATTGATAAGCACGTCCTTTTCTTCCAATTAATTCATCCCCGTATGATGATAAGTCCATCGTGTAATTTACTATAGCTTGGCTTTAAGTTGATTTCCTTGGTTAAATCCATAGTAAAACATATTTAATGATTATTTAAAATTTGTTCTCATGATATATACAAATATATTTTAATTTCTATTTCTATTCAAAATATATATCGGGTTATTTATTTTCAATATATTTTACATAATGAAAATAACATGACATCAGTGAAATATCAGACTCAGAATTCTGAATGCTTAAAATATACTATAAAACACGTAACAGTAATTAAAAAAAACTCTATTGGGTTTTAAATTACTGTTTAATCTTTTGAATTTCATTTTCAGAAATTCCTCTCAAGCTGACAATCAAAAGCATAAAATTGCCAGGCTGACTAATGCTTTGATATTTTTATGTAGTGTATCCTAAAATGGTTTCATATTAGATTTTTGAAATAATGCCAAACATCTGACAGTTTGAAAGCTTTCTTAAAAACTTATGTTTAGCTCGAAAATGGCAGATTTGAATATTTCCATATAAAGTACAAAATTAAATTTCCTAGATTTTTAGAAAAGTGACTTTATATTTAATATCATGAATAAGTGTGTTTTAAAGAGATTTTATGAGGGTTCGTCGAAGAATGTGTGTTTCAATTATAATCGCTGAAACAAAAAAATGTTCAAGTGGATTTAGAGATTACACAAATTGGTTTAAATTAAAAAATTTCTATGCTGTGTACACTTTTTTTTTAACAAATGATTACTTATTTGTATTTTAATAATAAAAAATAACTGATAGACAAAACTGAAGATAATGTTATAATTAGGCAAGTTGAATTTTTGAATTGCAAAATGAATCTCGAAATAGAAGCAAGAAAGATTTTAACAAATAATTAAAAGAAAAAAATCGTGATAATTTCTAACTTAACATTGTTACGAATTGCTTTATTAATTTATAATTTTACAAACAAATAAAAAATATGATATCTGACTTTAAAAAATTCCATTTCTTATTTACAGGATTTTCTCCATTGACTGCGCAAACTTATGTTCATTGAGAATCCATGCGACAAAAATAATATGAAAATTGTCTATATACTCCTATTGCTATGATTATCAGTTTTGAGTTAAATGGGAAACAAAAACATTGACATCCCATCCGGTTAATGATGGCAAAAATTTTCAAAATATTGATTTTTCGATACATCGTTTTACAGGCAGTAATATTAAAAAAATATCGGACATAAAATATCGATATATCGATTTTGTCAAAAATCGATTTTATTTACCCGGTATATCTATATTTGGAGCGTTACTAGCAATATCGATATGAATTAATTTTTATGATATATCACATGATATGCGCACTAGAAGATACTTAAAATGATCATATCGAAGAATGTTTGAGCTCGATGTGCATAATCGAATGAATACAATCCATCACTGTTCTCGAAAGTCTATACATGCGCTTCTGTGGACACAAATTTTGTTAAACATTCAACGCCAAATTGTAGTGATGCACAGTAAATTTCAAGCATCTACTCGTATCTACATAAAGCAATTACTAATGTTCATGTTTCCAAAAGAGTTTATTTTACTTTACAAGATATGGCGTCATACGTTTTCTTTAAAATTTTTCTCTTAAACGATGTATCCCACACTGTAAAAAAAAACGTTTTTTTTTTTTTTTTTTTTTTTTTTTTTTTAAATCTAAGAAAATAGACTATAACTACAAACGAAAATATACAATACCTTCTTCCGGGATAAACATAGTTCCGAAATGCATTATATGCCATCAATTCTCGAGTATAAACATTTTCATATCCAACAACATGTTTTACATAAAAATATGATAATTTAACTGTATTAATAATACTAAAATAAATTAGTTTGTTATACTCTTGATTGTATAAATTCAATTACGCAGCTGTTAATGTTTAATTTAGAATTGGTAATATTCTAAAAAAAAGATATTCCGGTTTCAGGAAACTGATTAATGCAGTATAAAATCAACATGGAAACGTTTCCGAAAATGAGTGGCAACAAAAGAAACTGTTTTTTAATATGCTTTTTTAAATCTCGAAAATATTTTGGTTTGTGGGGTTTCTAAAGATAAAAAACCCGATTCGGAATCGTGGGTAACTCGGAAGAGATTATTGTACATTTTTGTACGTGGCTATATTGTATTTACTTAAGAGGCGATTGCATTTTTTATTACGTAGGGAAGTGGTTGTTTAGTCAATTTTTATGTACTCGGAGTGAGGATTTTCGCTGTACTCAGTTTGTGCGGTATTTACAGTACACCTTGTATAGAGGGTGTTTCTACGATCATGGGACAAACTTGGAGGGGTGGTGCAGATGACTAAAACAAACAATTTTTGTATATGAAAGCAGGGTCCGAAATCCCTTTATATAGTAAAATATACAGGGCATTTCACTCCAATCCGAAGTCGTGTTTTTGTTCATAACTTTAACAGTAGGGTAGATTTTAACGAAATTTGTAACAGACTCATCTTTGTATAAATTGTAAGTATATTGTAATTATTTCGTTAAAATATCTTCACTACTGTTATAGTTATGAACGAAAATGCGACTTCGGATTGCAGTGAAATGCCCTGTATTTTTGACTATATCAATAGATTTTCGACCCTGATTCCCTATACAAAAATTGTTTATTACAGTGTCTTGTACCACCCCTCCAAGTTTGACCTGTGATCGTAGAAACATAATGTATTCCCTGATTCTTTTATAAGAGTCAGGTATCTTTGAAACGTCAAAAGTTGGCAAAGGCTTTAAAACAAGTTGTCCTACAAATTTAGACATACCTTCGCAAAACTTTTAAAAAAAAATATTTAAATAACTATTTTATTAAAATAAATAAAATATTTTATTTTATTTTATAAATATGGATAGATGCATAATTTTTCCAGAATTTCCGTACTGCAAGTAGAATAAAACTCATTAATCTCAGACATATGAACTGTTTTTTTTTAATAGTTAGACAAAAAATAAGAAATAATAATTTAAAAATTGAATTTTTAATAATTGAACAATAAGTATTAAATGTCAGAAATTCAGATTTTTTTAAATTATAAACACACATATTTTATCACTATTAGCTGATGGATTTCAGCTTCTTCTTTCGAGTTACCCAGAATTTCAAAAAGAACTCTTTATCTTTATAAAATTTAGAAAAAAAAATATTTTTAAGATTTAAAGAATTATTTTTAAAAAACAAAGTTCCTTTTGCTAACATTGATTTTCGGAAATACTTCCAAGTAGCTTATATAGTTTATTTATTAGTTTTTTTCACCCCGAAATATCGATTTTTCAAATGATATCAATTCTGAAGTAATCATTTTCATGTTCAACAAACATGTTTTACAGACAAACATGGTAAATTAACAGCATTAACATTAATATTAAAATTCGTAATATTTTGTTACTCTTGCATGTATAAATTCTGTTGCGCGGCTGAAAAGGTTTAATTTAGAATTGATAGCAACCGGAAAACCGATATTCTGGCTTGCGAAAACTTAATAATAGACTATTAAATAATCTCGAGAAAGTTTTCAAAAATCGATGGCTGCAAAAGAAATTTCGGAGTTATAAAAACTGTTTTAATACTTCTTTAAGACAAACTTGCTTAAATATCTGCATGAACATTAAAATAAAATTATAATAATTTTGTTACTGTGGCATGTACAAATTCAGTTGCAAAGCTGAAAATGTTTAATTGAGAATCTATAGCATCCTTAAAACCGATATTCTGGTTTGAAATAACTAATTAATACACTTTCAAAACTACTCAAAAACGTTTCCGAAAATCAATGGCAGAGAAAGAAAGTTTGTTTTTATAAATGATTCTTTAAATCTCGAAAATACATTGTTTTCTGTGTTTTCTAAAGACAAAGAATGATATCCAGAATCACAAGTAACTTGGAAGAGGTTATTGTATATTTTCGTTCGTGGTTATATTTTCCTAGATTAAGAAACAACTGCCTTTTATTACAGTTCATAAACTGAAGTTATTTTTATACAAATTTCAAATGCAGAATTCTAAGTGCCGCATGATGCTTCATTTAAATGATTACGAATTATTCTCTCTGTAATGCAAGGGTATAAAAAAATATTTTTTCGTTGCTTTTACGGTAATTAACGCTTTAAAATTGATTGTTTCTGATGAAACAAATTCTTTCATACCAAATATAAATAGTGTAAAATAAATTTAAGAGTCAAACTTTAAAACAATAAGAATAATTTTACATGTATATTTTTTAATGAGTTATTAACACTATCTTATTTTGTTTAGATTATCAAACAGTAGAATTTTTGAAATTTAACGTAGCATAGTGCAGCCCGTTTCAAAGGTTAAGCTTATAGATTTCTTCTTTTCTTTTTATTTTGTCTTTCGTACAGGGATTAAAATATTCCAGATCAGATACAAAATAAACAAGATTATGAATATTTTATTAGTATTAAGAACCAACAGATTTTTCTTTAACACAAAATCCTTTAGCGTTTGGAACTTGTGACTTTTAGTTTGAAAGAGATGATGCACTGCTGAATATTACAGTATTTTTATAAAAATAATGTGACCGAATTCAGGAAAACATATATATTGAAGATATCGCTAAAAAAATTTTAAATGCTTCAAAGTAAGACCCTTGGGCGTCGACAGAATTCTGTCACCGAGTGATCCAAGCTTGTGGGAAGTCCTTTTCTTAGAACTTACTTCAAGCAGCTCATCGAAGTCACTTTGACCTCTGCTACGGTTCCATGGGTTCAATCGGGGGAACAGGAAAAAGTCCATCGGGGCCAGATCAGGAATGTAGGGGGCTTTGGAAGCGTTGTGATGCCGTTCTGGACCAGGTAGTCATTGACTACGAAGAAAGTGTGGCTTGGTGCATTGTCATGATGTAGCTTCCAATTGATGTCAATGCCTGGCTTCACTCGATTGACCCTTCTTTTCAATATTTTCCTTCACTTCCACGTACAAATCAGCCGTGATGTCCCCCTCCTTCAACCAAACCTAGGGACAGGGGTCCACTAAAATTACGATATTAACCGCACGGAAGCTCGTAACCGACTGACGCTCGGCACGTGTTCAATCTGACTTCCTCCTCCATCGAACCCGCATGGAGCATGCGTGCTGCGATGTATTATAAAATTATGTCTCATGACCTTTCATACAAACACTGTATTTATTTATATTAGATAATCACATTTTTCGCGATTCGATTAGTAATGAGTTATAACGTTTTGCTTATTTAAACTTGTTATGTATTTCAAAATGGTTTGCATAATTCATTTTAAGTATTATTATATAGTACGTAACAGAAAAAAAGTGTATATTTCTAAAACCGAAACTTCAAAGCAATTATTGAGTAATTTTGTTAAATACCGGCCATATTTGGCCGTATTATTGTTAATGGGTGTTAATGGCGAAATATGGAAGGAAAAATGACCCGAATTATAGTTCTCGAACAATGAAAACCCTGAAAAGAGACACCCGCCAAATTTTGCCATATTGCTAAACAAAGGATTCCTTCAGGGAGCCCTTCTAAAAGGAGAGTGACCCGAAATATCGTGCTCGTACAAAGAAAACCCTGAAAACGAATTTTGTTAAGAACAGGCGAAATTTGGCCATATTGCTATAGAAGGGATGCCTTCAAAGAGCACTTTTAAAGGAAAAGTGACACGAATTATATTAACATTCAAAGAAAACCCTGAACACCGATTTTGTATGTCACCAGGCAAATTTGGCCATATTGCTAAATAAAAGATGCCTTCAGGGAGCACTTTTAAAGGGAAAGTGACACGATTTATCTTTCTCGTACAGACAAAACCATGAAAACTAAATTGTTAAACACTAGCCAAATTTGGCCATATTTCTGTAGCAGGGATGACATCAGAGAGCACTTTTAAAGAGGAAGTGACTCAAATTAACGTTCCAGTAAAAATGGATTTTTTAAATCTCCAGCCAAATTTGGCAATTTTGCTATAGGGGCTGTCTTTAAAAAGATCTTTTGGAGGAAAGTAACCCGAATTATCGTTCTCACACAAAGAAAAACCTAAAAAGTGATTTTGTAAGGCACCGATTAAATGTGACCATATTACTATCAAAGGACTGACTTCAGGGAGTATTTTTTAAGGATGAGTGATCCGAATTATCGCTCTGGTACAAAGAAAACATATTTTTTAAAGCACCGCCAAATTTGGCCATATTGCTATTAAAGTAATGCCCTCAAAGAATAATTTCGAAGCGAAAGTGACACGAATTAACGTTCTCGTTGAAAGAAAACATTGAAAACTTATTTTGTTAAGTACCGGTCAAATTTGGAGATATTTTTATTGGAAGGATGAGTTCAGGGATTATTTTTGAAGGGAAAGTGACCAGAATTATTATCCTCTACAAATGAAACCCTAAAAACCGTTCTCAGTCATCCCGCCTAGACCGCGCTGATTTCAAACCTATACAAATGTTGATACCAGATATACATTTTGTAGTCAGCATGTTTAAGCATTGGGCTGAGTGTGCCACAAATAAATTAGGATTATAAAGCTTTTTTTTTTTTCCTTTGGTGATTTTTTAACAATCTTCAAGCACTCGGATAATAATCTTACTGAAATTCTTACATAATAACAAAGTTAATTAATATGATATCAAATGTGAAATTTACATTAAACCCATTTTCCTCATCTTATTCGTACAGATATAAAAACTTATCACAGTTTTTAAATTAACAGTAAGAAAAGTATAAATATCAAATTACGCAGTTGATTTCTGGGTAGTAAAAAAATTATACAATGAAGTCGTGACTGTTTTTTTTTTAAACATAATGCATTTCTGAACCTTATATTTTTATATTTAGGAACCGTACAATTCTTTACTAATTTGATTATCTATCATAAATGTATCGTATTCTAAACCTGCTATAAATTTTGGAATTCATAATTCATGTATAAAATTTCTTGTATAAAATTTGAAATACATTCCATAGAGCAAATTAAATTTACTGAAGTTACTACTTATCCAGACGCTTAATATACTTCTTGTTACAAGGAAAACTTTTAACTGTTGCGTAACTTTTGAGAAAACTTTGAAATTGTGTAATAGGTTCTTACAGAAGTATTTCAAGGAATTTGGAAGATCTAAAGCGTTGATCAAAGAAAAATTGATTTAATTTGAAAAATGCGTGTCTGACAATTTCTTACTTTGATCTTAATAGGTACGCACAAACCTTAAATTTAAATGAATTGCTCTAAGTTTTATAAATACTAAAGCGTATTTTCATTTTTTTAGAATTTTACCCTTATGTAAATCAAACTGTGATACAAATAGCAATCAGCTTTTTCTTTAGAAATTAACGGTATAAAATCCGAAATATTTCAATACAGAATCTTTAGCCTGTTTAGCTTTTATATATATTTTTTAAAAGATGACGCATCAGAACAAAAATGTTATATGTTCAAGAATTATATTATGTTGAATTAATTCAGTAATGAAGACCCATGTTCTCATTTGCTATGAATTTCTCAATTTAATACATAATTCATATTCAAAATAGATGCCTTACAGCAAATTGAGTCTAGTGTTATTCAAGATCCATAAAATAATCCTTCTTTCAATCACTTGTATAAATTGCTGTGTGAAGATCTGAACAAATTTAAAATTTTTGTAATAGGTTCTAAAAGATGAATTTAGAAAGATAAATATCTGCATTGTTGATCAAAGGAAAGTTTGTTTACTAAGGATATTTTATTACTTTGGTGTTAACAGGTACGTATTAAATTCAGACTGGTGAGGATTATGATGCTATATAAACACTAAACCATCTCTTTCTCTTGCATATTTTTTTAGATTAAATATTATTATTATTCACAATAGGCTTTGTACATTTGTAAAACAGCAACAATCTTTAAAATTTGACATAACAGTTATGGTTTAATGATCCTGTATGTTGAGAAAATTCTAGGAATACTGGCATAGCTTAAAAACCACAAATTTCAACATTCCCTCCGTAATATTTCTGACGTATTACCTCCTTTCTGGAAGACACTGGGTATCTGTAGCAGTCCCCTTCTTACCAATGTTCCTTAAACAGCGCTCAATCACATTTCCCAATATTTAAAGGTAATTACAACTGTAGGCGATAAAAGAACCTGCAAGAATCAACATTTCTTAAAATCTAAAATTTAAAATGTTTAAATGGATTTTGTTTTCATTACCTCGAAGACCTATTAACCACAGCTTTCTCGCTTGGAGTATCGTCATACCAAATTTTCTAATGGTACCTTTCCTTCACAGTGCGAGACTACGCAGGCAGACTCACATATAACTAATTTTTCAAATTACAAATTTCTTGATGCCATTAAATAAACTTTGCAATTAAAAAATCCTGAAATTTCTGAGGACATGTGTAATTTGAAGTAATTATTAAAGTAAATATTCGTTTTAGAAAGTTACAAAATAACAACTTTGAAACGATAGAATCCCTCACATATACGAAAAGTTAAAATATTTCCTAAGGAAATATAATATGATTTTAATAGTCAGACACGATATTAAATTGGTTAATCAAGTATAGAAAAGAATTGGTCCAATTCGTATGCAGAATAAATCAGGGGTTTATGTGATCTCCGACAGAGGCAAATAAAATTTTGAATTATTTTGGTATGACAACTAGAAAATTTCGAATGTGAATAAATGAGCATATACAGGATGTTAGTAAAAATAGACCTACTACTGCCCTATCCAAACTGTTCGAAATAAGTGACATTGAAAGATTTTTAATAAAGCTAAAATCATTGTGCGGGCTTCTGATTTTAATAGTTGTACAATTCCGGAATCTTTAGAAATATTAGCGCAAGCAAATAACTGTTGCAACGATGTTTTATCATACCAAATATTATGTATTTGGCTCGAACTACTTCAGGTTACAGGAAGGTTTGGTCTCCCGAGGGAATCATGGGATTGAACTTTCTTCGCCTCTCCCTCACTAATAGTGGTTTCGTCCACTTGCAAAAGTTTGTAAAGAGTTTCCTGCCGTTAAGCGTCTAGTCTTGGTCAACATAGAACTTTATTCTCCGCTGATTTTTTATTCCTTGATAAGGGTTTGGATTTTAGCCGAAAGCGCTCAGACAGAGTTTTTGCACTGTAAACATTAAAATATGTCCTAAAGAAATATAATATGATTTTAATAGCCGGACACGATGTTAAACTGGTTAATCTAGTATAGAAAAGAATTGGTCCTATTGGTTGGTATGCAGAATAAATCAGGGCTTTATGTGATCCTCGACAGAGTTAAAGTAGCAAATAAAATATTGAATTATGTTGGTATGGCAATTAGAAAATTTCGGATGAGAATAAATGAGCATATACAGGATGTTAGTAAAAATAGACCTGCTACCACCCTATCCAGACTGTTCGAAATCAGAGACACTAAATATTTTTTAATAGAGCTAAAATCATTGTGCGGGCTTCTCATTTTATAGTTGTACAATTCTGGAATCTTTAGAAATATTAGCGCAAGCAAACAACTGTCGTATTAAAGTTTTTTAAAACCTTTTTGTAAATATTTTCATCAAACACCTATTTTAGTAAATTTTAATGAATCATTTTCATGAATGTTTTCATATTTTATTACAACAAAAAATTTTAATGTGCCAAATATTAGAAAAGTAGGTTCATTAAACAAGATAATTCATTCAAAGGCATAAAATGTTTTAGCATCATATGCGACACGGCTTGGAAACTACATGAATATTGAATTCTTATCGATAATGGTTTTAAGCGCAAAATTTGAGACAAATGCCTTATTTTTCAGTCCTAATACATGCACAAAATCATTTACAGGTGTGTTAAGCGGAATCCAGTATTTAGAGATTTTCAATAAAATATTTTTTAACCTTTAAATTATAAAAAAATAAATCATAATTAAAAGTTTATAAAGTTTTTAGCTTTTTTCAATTTCTCAATTGATATATATTTTCAAAACGTGTTTGAATAAGCTAATTTGTGAATTTTCATCTTTTCGAAATAAAATCTTCAGCGGTCGTGACCAGAACAAAGACTGATTTCAAGCGGCGTTATATATTCAACCAGGAAGATTTTTATCGTCTTTCAAAATAGCTAATTTTTATGTATGAAATAAACTTTTTCTCGGGATATTTCTTTTGGAAGGATGAAAACTGCCAAAAGTAAATTTAAATTTACATTTTTATTTGCTAATTCTTGTACATAGTTACCGTTTCCCTATTTCTGAGCACTGATTCCAGCACTACTTAATCGAAGAATTATGCGATTACATAAAGAGAATATTTTTATTCGCTAATAGTGATATTCACAAATATGTTCAAATATGATTGTACATTCTTTCATGTATATCCATGATGCATACACTTCTTTATTCTTTATTTAAAATTTAAAAAAAAATTAATTAATAGTGTCTATCATTTCCTTATTATATTAAGTAATACAATAAACAGCAACTTTTAAATACAGAAGGGAACAAAGATACAAGACCATATACATTTTTTTTTTCATAAAACTAGTCATAAAACTAGCACATAATCGCCCACAAACATATGAAGTGGAATGTAGTATTTTGAATTGAGTTTTCAACAAAATATTTTATATTTTTTAAAATTTTAAGTAAGCAAAATTCGTTTAATTTTTAGTAAATCGATCTTTTTAATTTCTGAAATAAGATCTTTCATGAAACATATCTGAATAAGTGAATCTGTAACTTTTTATCCTTTTTTAAACTAAAACTCTTCAGCGGTCGTGATCCGAACAAAGGGTTCATGTTGAGCTTAATATTCCAACCCTAAAATCGAAGATTTTATCGCCTATCAAAACTGCTAATTTTTATTTAAGCTCAAGCCCGCTCGAGCCTGAAGATTTGAAATCCGAGCCCGCCCTAGTCCAAAAAAGCGTTTTTGTCATCAGAACCCGAGCCCGATACCGAAAGCACGCTACAGAAAAATTTTAATATCATTTAAAATTGTTTCAAGATAAATTTTCTGATTTAAAAAATACGTTCTTACATAAGTCTTATTCCTAAATGCTCCCTCATGGCAAAGTTTGTTAATTTCATGTCGCTAATATCTATTGAAAATATATCTGCACTAGTCACAATTCTCATTTTTTAAAAATATCATTGTACAACTATAACATAAATACATGAGTTTTGTTTTCCAGAGACTCTGGGAAAAAATTAAACAGAAAACGAGTATCTACAAGGGATATCTTACGGCTTCTTTTACTAACACTGACCATGCCTTAGAAATCGGGTAGAATATTAGATAGATTATAATCTAGGGTAGATTATAATCTACTTTTATCATGTCAATAACAGTTCAATTCCTTTTGAAATTGATTTTTAAAGGGATGTAAAACACTTTAAAAAACTTAGACGCCAATTTTGTTTCTCAAATAGCAAATTTTCCCATTTTTTTAAATTTTGTGAATAAAAAAAATTTCAATACGAGCCCGACCCTGAAGGCTGGTGTAAAAAGCGAGTCCGAGACTGTTTCGGGTCCGAGCTCGGTTTCGGGCTGACATCCTCTCATCTATAATGTATAGTTCTCCATGTAAATTCTTTATTCATGTACTTCTTCAAACTATTTTTATTTATTTTTAACTGAAACCATGTTACTAAAAAGTATACTTATACAATTTGTCAACTCTTAGAAAAAGAAAATTCAATCGACATCCGAAAAGTACTAAAATATGTAGTTAGACCTCATGTATCCTATGTTAAAAGTTAATTTAAAGCTAATGAAATGCAAACGAGAAATTGGAAATGAACGCTGCATTGGTTTAACACTAGCTTGCAATTGTCTTCGCATGATATGCCTAGGATCTTAATATCTTTCGCAAAACAAATATTTGAATATGCTAATTTGTGACTTCGCGTCTTTTTTAAATAAAAATATTCAGCGGGGTCAAGATCCAAATAAAGAATGATTTCAGCAAGCGTTTAATGCTCCGTCATTGTTTTGTCGATATTTCATTAGCTATTTTTTACGTACAAAACTACCTCAAATAGTAAAAAGTAAGTTTAAAGTTATAACTTTGTTTTCTAATGCATTTATTGCTTTTATTACATATTGTAAATTTATTTTCACATCGAAATGTTTATTAAAGAAACAATCATATATAATTTACATTTTATATTATCAAATTCTATCATTACAGGAATATTTTTGCTTTTAAATATTGTTTTTTTAGTTTAAATTTGTTTTACATCGTTAAAACATTTTTAAAAATGTTTTTAAAAATGACCAGTCCCAATATTTTGTAGTATTTATTATTTTCCGTATTATCTTAAGTTTTATAATAACCAAAAGGTTTGAAACAATGAAATGAAACAGGGCTAGTTGAAGCTAAATGTAGACAGGAGTTATGTTAAACAGTCGGTTCTAGTGCTCACTTGAATATTTGAAAAACTAGTAGATAAACACACTCATATCTCACCATCTCCCAGCATTATGTATCTAGTTCCCGACATTTTTGTGCTCAAGTTTGCAGCGTCGTTATCAACACAATTTGATAAGGCTGAAAAAGTTTCGAATCAAAGTTTATATTCTTCATTATTTCTTGCTGTTGTTATCTATAAACCAGAAGTAAGTCGTTTTTTAAATTTACTATTGCTCATGTCATATTCTTTCGACAAAGTGCTTACTGTTATTTTCTCTACCATATTTCTATAGCTGAGAACTATGTTGTTTAACAATCTCCCATTTCTTTACTCATTACGGGGATTGTAAATATATATTTCTATCTATCATTTTTTCTCTTGAGGAACTAATAATATTCATTTTAAATATAAAAGTAGATCTTATCTCTCTTCTAAACTTAAACCACTAAAAACCGACGAAAGTGAGCTTTCAAAGTGTCTAGTGTCTTGAAGTTTGTTACAACTATAAAAATTCATAAATAATTAAAACATTGGCGCATTTTAGTATAGTTTGTACTATCAGATTTGCCAAGGTGTCGGTTGTTTCGTATAGCGAAAGTAAAAAAAAATGTCTAAATTTTTTGGGTCTAATTTTTCTACAAACTTCCTGAGTATTCCCCAAGTTTTATGATGTAAACCGCGCTCCGATACCATAATTTGTTAAAATTTTATGAGTTCGGAATGTTGAATGGACTTATGGAATACTTTGATGTACGTTTTGCGTTTGCCCCGAAACTCACTTTTTGATAGTAAACTGCACTCCGATAATTACAGCTTGATTTGAGCTCCGATACGGTAATGAATTTTTGAAATCTTATTTTGAAATAATTTTTTATCTGTTGCCACAAAACACTATCCTTTAACAAGTGTTACTGTGCAAATCGTCCTCCAATAGAATATATATATATATATATATATGAAGTTACGGAAAATTTTGAAACACCATACTTAAGGAGAAGTGCTAATCAGTATTGCCAATTCAATGTATTTCCGTATTCAAAATTTCAAACAGTAATTTTTGCGTTATTTAAGGACAGTCATTACGTGCTCAAATAAACCAAAGATGTTACTCAAAATTTCTGGTGGATGTATTAATAATATAAAATTTAGGATGTAATAAAGCAGGAATTTGGTAATACACTTTTTTAAGCTACAAAAATTTTAATGCTCTGAATCACCAAATCATAGTGCCATTTTTATTAAGTATCCAAATCGTAAAAAGAAACCAATGTTCTATATATTGGTGAGGAATGCTTATTGAGAAAATGAATACAAAGATTTCAGATAAAAGTCTTACCAGTGGAAAATCTTTATGCATTATAAGACAAACCAATCATGAAAATAAAATACATTGTTGTTTATTGGGGAAGGTTGGTTATCGAGAAAATGTAATCAAAGAATTTAGAAAATGTTCTGACTTCGGGACATCTTTATGAATTAAAATTTCTTTAATTTTCATTTAAAGTTGCTGATGTACGCTGTTAGCAGTATGTGTTATTTATATATCCAAAAAATAACCGTTGCCAAACAACTTGCAAAAGAATGATTTCAAACTTGCAAATTCCCAAAATTATGAAATGTTTATCCGCTATCATTAAACTCTTCTATCGACGCTTAAAAAACTTCGTATATACGAGTAAAAACTTCATAACTCTGGTGTATAGATGAGAATAAAACTTTGCAACATCTATATTGCACAATTTTTAAAAAGATTTAGAGAAAAACATTGTATAAATATTCGTGTCTTCTCTTCAAAATTTCTGAAAGAGACTGAAAATAAACTAATAAATAAAATTTCCGCTTCCTTTTAACACTAAGCAAGACGGTAGTAGGCTCGATCACAAAAGATGTAACCAAAATAATTAAAAAGCTAAATTTATTAAGTTTAAGACATCGAACAGTGGGATTGGTAGAGCTGGGGCGTTTAACTGATCGCAAGACTGCAGCGGCTGCGAGATCATCATTGGAGCGAATTGGTTGCCTTTGCAATGACTTGGCTATAATCAGCGCTAGACAAGCAAATGGTCGTTGCTTTCCTATAAAAAATAGTTTGTTATATATTAATTCTATTCTATATTATAAAAATATCTAAAACCGATTTTTTCTTAGGTCCTTTGCGATACCGTTTTGGCAGTTATAACACACAATAATATCCTTTTTTCAGTATATTTTATTTTACTTTACATGGTTTATGTATGTAAAGATGTAATTCTGTAATCGAATTTTCATTCACTTCCTGTTATGCTAGAATTATAAAAAAAAAAGTACACATATGTCTTTCCGATGACAATATAGCATTTTCAACGCTGTCAAAGAAGTGTCTGCATATAATGATGGTTGGTTGGTTGGTTGGTTGATTTATGACTGCCGATTATCTACACGAGGATATATGCCCTAGGGGAGAGTGCCCTAAGTGGGGGACTTTCTAAGGGATCCTAACCCGTATTTACGGCAAGGTTCGAAGAAAACCACGGAAAACTCCAAACGGTTAGTTCGACAGGCGCGACAGGGTTTTGAACCTAGCACCTCCCATCTACCAGCTTTGAGAGCAGAACTTTTCAGCCACTGGTGGGGCTCTACATATAATGAACCGACTATGCGCTGTTACATGTAAATGACTGCAATGCCCTTTCTGGTGAAATTAGAAGTTATCTCGAAAAATATGAACGATAGCAAAACAAAGTAAGTTACAAAAGAGTAGGACATACTCTATTTAATATAAAATCAGGTCTTACATGTAAAAATAATTTTATTAGAAGCCCTCAAATGCGACGTTTTTGATGTCCAATCGCCGGCTGAAATACATCTTAATTTCATTTACTTTTTTATTTTTTTTATTTTATAATACCAACACATACAGAAAAGTTTTCAAAATTCCCTATTTAGAAAAATATTAAATTAAAATATCACTGTTGTCTTTTCTAATAATATCCAGAAGATTTATGCTTTGTTTTATCAAAACAAACAACAGTCTTTTCTTTGTCTGAAAATTACTTTTAACAGAAGATGAACGTATTACATTTCACTAACGAATATATGCCAGTGGCGAATATGTAGAGGTTGAAATTATTTCTGTTTTTCTTCTTCTTTGAAGTTCTGATGCCTCAGTTCACATTATTTGTTTCAATCTAATAATTTATCTTTGTATCTAATAACTTAACATAACAAATAATCTACTCTTATTAAAGAGTCGATAAGTCTATCGTATTCACACTTATTAAAAAATGCAGCTTCGCATGCATAATTCATAGTGGCTGTTTCTCGTTGTGTAAAAGGCACTGTATAAATTGATTTAATTTGTATTTCGAACTTTTAAAATAAGGCTTAATTTAAGTTAATGCATAAAATGCAGGGAAAATGCTGAAACGAATTTCAAACTTTTTTTTAAAATTAATTGACGTATTTAGAAATGTTAAATTATTTCTAATATGCTTTCTTATTTTATTTTTTTAAACATATTTAATATTAAAAATTTATAATAATGCTTTTTTTAAAAAGTGGCTATCGCCCTAAGGACCTTAGGGTCCCTTTGGGTTACATAGAATCACTCATCAAGTTAATGTCTATGTCAATGGGTTCAAACTACATACCCAAGGCTAGCAGCGTTTCTAAGTTTTTTTACGTATGGTACCACTACATAAAATCAATAATCTTTGTAATAGATTCTTTTAACATTAGAAATCGTCGACAAAGATTTGTGTTTATTAATAGTGGTAGCAAAGACAGAAAATTTTAGGAACGCTCGAGCACTGCACTTACATTTCATATAGAATAGTATTATTCTTACAGAAACCTGGTTTTCAAATTGGATTTCTCAACTTTGGCTATTATATTAATTATTCCATATTTCCATTTCCACTATAATTAATGTGGTACAGAGGAAAATGCTTTTGTGAAAAAAAGTAATATTGAATTTGCATTTTAATGTCATTTAATCAATATTTTCTTTTAACTACAGTTTTTCTTTTTTCATAACTTTTAGTTATAACATATTTTTTTTAAATATTCTTTCCGTTAAATTTAGACGGGTGCACCTAGTTTAGTGATAAAACAAAAAGAAATCCGTTTAAAGCTTTATGTACCATTGCTGAGATTTTTATTTCAAGCATCTGTTTTATCCTTTAAATTTAAATTCGGAGTTACTTTATAAACCAATATTTTATGATGAAAAAGACAAAAATACTGGAAAGTTGTTATGTTTCTTTAATCATGTTGAAATATCACATTAGTTTAAAGCTTTATGTACCATTGCAGAGACTTTTATTTCAAGCATGTATCTCATCCTTAAAATTTAAAATTAGAGGTCACCTATCCAAACCAATATTTTATGATAAAAAAGAGAAAAAACTGAAAAGTTGTTATGTTTATTTAATCCTGTTGAAATATCAGATTAGTTTAAAGCTTTATGTACCATTGCAGATAGTTTTATTTCAAGCATGGGTCTCATCCTTTAAATTTAAAGTTAGAGGTAACTTATCCAAAGCAATATTTTATGATAAAAAATACAAAAATACTGGAAAGATGTTATGTTTCTTTAATCCTTTTGAAATATGGCATTAGTTTAAAGCTTTATGTACCATTGTTGAGACTTTTATTTCAAGCATGTGTTTCATCGGCCTTTAAATAAAAATTAGAGTTCACTTATCCAAACCAATATTTTATGATTATAAAGACAAAAATACTGTAAAATTTGTTATGTTTCTTTAATCCTTTAGAAATATAACATTTCCCAAACGTCTTCAAAAATTATTCCATAACGTATATGAATAGTAAGCAAAATAAATATATTCGTTAGATTTCAATAAATAGTATAGTCATTAATTTTTAGGAAATCTTAAGTTTTGTCATTTAGGAAATTGTTTTTAATTTTTTAAACGCAAAATAATTTTTCTCAAAAATGAAAAATATATATTAGTTAGGACCCAAAATGATTAATCTTTTGTATCAGCTTCAAAAGGATGTTTTACTTTTAAACTTTCAGACATATAATAATGTATTTTCATAATGTTATGCAATAAAACAAACATGTTTTTAGCTATATATTATATTATTCATTTGTTAATTAAGTTTACTTTAGAATATAAACACTATGCGGAAAGCTTTTGAAACGTACCTCTTACAAAAATTATAAATCTAAATTTCAAAGATTTATATACTAAAACTATTCAAAATTATGCTTTGTTTGATAGGAGCAAATATCATCTCTTCTCTGTTTACAAATTTATTTCAACAGAAAATAAATGCATTTAAACAAAGTATTATATATATGATCCAGGAAATCTTTATAAATTAAAAATTGTTCTATTTTTATATTTGTTTCAAACAGGTAATTCATCCGTGAACATAATTTGTTTACATATCACCGCCTTACTTTTTAAAAACAATTTAGAATTGTTAGATATATTAGTACATAGTATTCACCCTTATCAAATTCTGAGTTACGTGCATGTTTCATGTTCAAAATCTCTCGTATAAAACTCATAGAGGGCGCGGTACAAAATTAGTTAGTTTATATTTTAGATCCATTAAATTTACATTGAAATGTGTAATTTGTAAAATTAAGGCATATAAAAAATGCGTATTGAAAATGTCTTTACGTGTTTATCGTAATAACCCTTAAATTCCAATGTAGAATCTATATAAAGTTTTTACTTTTAACAGTTTCCAACATTATAGAGAAATGTTTATGAATTCAGTTTCTTTGGCCATCTGTACGTACTCTAACGCAAGTAAAAGTACTCAGGTTGTCATGTAATTGATTATATTATTGAGGTTTACCAAAAACATGTTCCGTATTTATAATGAAGTATGTAAGCATTTATAGTTCGTTCACAGGTGTATTCGAAAGAATTCCGTTATATTATGCTCTATGGGGAAAATTGCTTGTGGTGCATTTTAATGATGCTAAACTATTACAGACATAATGAAATTGATATAAATTTCTTAGGTGCACCAAGACATGCTTTCTTTATAATATGAAGTTCAAAGCATTTATCTTTCATTTACATGGTCATACAAAAGAATTCCATCACATAATGCTCTATGGGAAAAACACGTTTGCAGCGTATTGTAAATGTGTTACACTATTTCAAACATAATTAAATTTATGCACCATAATCAGGTTTATTAGAGGATGCTTGCTATAAATTATCATGTGCATAGTAGGGCTGGGCGATATATCGATAAAATCGATAAAACCGATATAAAATGCATATCGTGATACCGATATAAAAAAATCCTACCCAACGGTATATCGCAAATATCATAAATTTGAAGAAAACCATGAAAACCACGATATTAAAAGCTCTTCCTCGTCTTCGAGTATTCATGAATACGAAGGGTGTGAGTTCCCCTAGCCTAAACCATGATACACCGTATTCATGAATACTAACGGCCGGCGTCAATTCTCGCAGCTGATAAGGTTTTTGAAAAGAGGAAATGTGATTTTCTCCAGCGACCACTATTTAACAGTGGATGAAATATCGTTTTTATGCTATTGACGGTGCGAGGTTAAACTCTGAGCGCATGCGTGGGATATCGCATATTCATTCATTTCATTATGATATTCAGTGGTACCGGAGTAGATGTATATTCGAAGTTGTTGAATGATGTGTGAATTAGGGCGTTTTAAGAAAGGAAGTATTTATTTGCAACAGTTGATTTAATGAGACAAATTAGCAAAGAATAATCCAAACATGTTTTTATTTGTTTTTTATAATTATTATTTTATGAAAAAAAATTAATTCCTTAGTAGTATTTATTAATGCATATTCTAGGGTAAAGAAGGATTTTTAAAAATGCAACTATTTTTACTTCTATACCGCGAGTGTTTTTCTCCCCAGAATTTATTTTAAAAATTCGCGTGACAGATATGAGTATTTGGTATTTGATTGCCTCTGTATATATAACCACTGGTCACTGCCTAAAATAATTTGGTGGTAATTTTGCATTTACAATTTCAAAGCCATTAACCATTATTATATTTTATTTGCAATGGTGGAAATGAATATCATGCAATTTTAATTTTAATAGAATAAAATATGTTGAAATGTTTCTTTCCTATTTTTATGCGATTTACCCCCCCTCCCCCTTCTTCACAAATGAGATATTAAAAAACAGTTTAGGCGATGGCGCGGCAAACAAGAAAAAGATAATATATAGTTATTTTTTCATAATTTTAGTTGTAAAATATTAATGTACTATCTGATAAAAAAATAATCGAACATGCAGATTATTCATTTTTTAATTATTTTTCATATTTCCATCCATTTTTTAAATTTTCTTCGTGCTTTTTAGGTGCGTTCGCAATTATATAAATACCTTACACCTATTGTCGCCGTTTGGTCCGGCCGTCTGTCTGTCCGTCTGTCCGCATATAACAACGCAAAAACTACCCAAACGAATGGTTTGAAATTTGAAATTTAAGATATATTATCTTTGCATAATTTTGTCGAGACATTTCAAATTTTATGAAAATCGAATCAAACTTTAGCAGATATTAATAAAAACATTTATTAAGAAATTAAATTTTTTAAAAAATCGGTGCTTTCTTGTTATAGGTGTTTCGAAGTGTAATCGTCAAGCGATCGAGATACTTATTTTATGAGTGAAATTAATCTGCAGACGATATAATTCATTTCACAGAATTAAAAATCATCAAGATCGGAATAATTATATGACTAGATATAGTACGAACGCACCTCATTTGTCACGTTTGATGTACAATTTCCAACTTGTTTCCATTATAATAAAAAAATGTGCTTGATTACCATTTAATACTCTAATCAGTCTTGAATTCCGCTATTTTTCTCTGGGAGGTATTTCGAAGGTTCGAGATGACGGGTAGCTGTGTGAGTGTGGAGGGGGTGGGGGGATTATCATGGGCGCCTGCAAGGAAGGACAATTGCCCCTCCCTGAATTTTGAAATTTAAATCTGTATTTTTTATGTTGAAAAAATATATAATTTACCTATCCCCAAGTAGCATGATTAATTACGCACTGACAGAAGAAAGAACTATGAAATTTTGGTCACTGGGGATCTGCCCGCTAAAACTCCCATGGAACAAAGTTTATATTATTTTTTTTTTAATTTTGTTTGAGTTTATGTGTTGAAAAATTATCTCATCTAACGAAAAAGAGATACAAAAAATATTATATTTTTTATTTGTTAAATTTCTGTATTGCATGTTGAGGACTAGCAGCACAACTGTTTCAATATCTTACACTCCCATGGCAGTATTGTATTCAGCGTGTGTGTGAGGGGGGAGGGGAGATTTGCACTTTCGCGACATTAATTAACCGAAAATGTGGAGACTCTAGGGACACAGTATCACCACTGAATTTCTCACTGACTGTAATGTTAAAGTAAAACAATTTCTGTTGAAATATTTCACATGATAGATAATGTTTCTCTGAAGTGTTTATTTCAGTTATTTGGTATTTTGAATATCAGTACAATGGTGCAGGAATTTGAATTGGTACAGGAAATTGCTGATTGTTTTAATGTAATATATGCTGTTAAATTTATCATAATCCTAATAATATTATAAATCTGATTGTGTGCAAATGTTAGGCTGAAGCCAGCGTCAGAATGAAGCATTTAATTATCTTGTATCTATGCATATAAGTTGATTATAAACCTCAAATGAACATAGAATGGTTTTTGTTTAATTTATTTCGATATTTTTCTTAATAATTCAAAATTTCATTATTTTCATAGAGAATAAATGGACATTTTTTCGTATATTTTAAAATGATTGGTTGGTTTGGTTGGTTTGGCCGAAACGTCCTGGTTTTGCAGCTTTTTCTAAAATGGTTAAATTTATTTTACCGTTTCTAATACTTTATCGTTGCCAATATAAAAGAAAACCCCTGAGTAATAATTTATAATCAACAATTTATATTCAAGTGAAAAATTTCCACGTGAAAAATGAAAAGGAAATGAATTATTTAAGAATTAAACAGAATATGAAATGATGTCATATTAGAAACAAACGTGCGTTTTCAAATATTTGATAATAATACAAAGTGCATAAATACGAGTAAGTATGGAAAGCAAGCGAATATGATGTCATATATAGAAAAATAAAACAGATTTGATTTGATGTTGAAATAAAATGATCTTGGGTTATCAAATTATTTGTGATTAATTTCTCTTTTTTTTTCTTTTTGACATGAAAGGAATTATTTTAAATGTACGTAATATATGTATTTTAAATGTATGTGTTGTAAATTAATGTTCTGTGTTTTAAATGAAATGAGTGAAAGATTTATATTTTTAATGAATTCAATACGAATGTTGGGATAGGTTGGCGATTTATCGTCTGCACACGGCTAACATAAAGATACCATATTTTTAATTTAAATTTTAAAAAGTAAAAAAAAAAATAATAATAATAATATTGGATGGCAAATGTCAATGATATGCATCGCAAAGTTATCCGTATCGAAAATCAGAAAATCTTAATAAAAATAACTATATTTTTTAAAGAAAGTTGCTTTTCTCATAAAAGCTAAAGATTTAATATGATTGTGTCGAAGTAACAGCATTTTTCCTCTATCATTTTCCCTCAATCGAAACACATTTGTAAATCGTCGTTTCGAACCGGCATTTAATTTTACATTTCTTTTAGTTTTAAAATAGGAAAAACTTTGTTGTCGTTTTTAAATATATATTTTTTTAAAGTTGTTTCATAATAGATTTTTGTAAAGTCTTGTAGGATAAGAAAAATTGCATAGATTTTAAAGCAATGTTTAAGTAAAATTACAATATTTTTTAAACTTAAAAAACAACAATGTTATCGAAAAGAAAATCGATTTTACCAACAAATTCGCGTAATGCAAAAGCAAAGAAAAAATCAAAAAGTAATGAATCTTTTCTTCCAGCCGAATTGTGTAAACTTGAACAAGCCGATCGTGCCAATTCATAACATTATAAACGTGAAAGCGCGTTCTATATAGTACAATTTTTTTGACATATAGGTAAAAAATTCCGAGAATAACAAGATTAGGGGGCTGTAATTAAGTCCATAGTTAATTTGCTTTTTTTTATCAAGTGAAATTTGGCGCAAAATTAAATACATTGTTGTAACCAGATTTGTTTTTTGCGTGGTAAACACTTAATGGTATTTTAGATGATCATTTCCCCGCTCACCTTTGATGCCAACTATGACTGTAAAACATATTAAAAACTATTAGCCGATAATTTTCTAATTTTCTTATTGCTTCATGATGGTTCATACTTGAAACCTGAATCGGTCATGCCATTGTCGTTCAATTTTTATTCCTAATACTAACCCTAATCGTATCCTATCCTAATCCTGATAATAACATTAAAGAATATTCTTTGACACGAATATGTAAATTAAATCAATATCCATAAATGGAATGAATGGAAAATAGAATAAATAGAAATGGCAAAATAAAATAACAAAAAAGTACATTTATTCGACACCTAACCCGAGAGAAAGCGTAAAAAATTTTAAGCGCATGAAATAAATTAAAATAATCCTATATATACTAACACAAATATGTAAATTTAGATAATCAGATTTGTGTCGTCGGTATTTATTTGCTAATAGTGTTCTTGACGCGATAGAGAAAATATCGAGGTTAAATTGGGCAGAATTTAAAATACTTTCTAGCAACCTTTATTTACATTTTAGAATCGCATCAGATTGTTACATCGTTATGAAATATCTATCAATGTATAAAATCCACAAGCAGTTTGTCCACTATTTACACCACTTAGCGTGAAACACTTAATTTAATATATACATAAACAAGATAATGTAGTAAGAAATATATAACATATGTCTATGCAAATAAACAATATAATAATGCCCATTTAGCAATGCACACATATACAAATTGTACACCAAATACCACCTAAAATGAACTGTTGTATAGAAGAATTCTGCCAGTGTTGTTTTTCGTTTTACGAAAAGGAATTCCTCGATTTTCACGATTTTACTGGGTCCTCCTTTTTTCATTAGCTGCAGTTTCATTTTCGCGATTGTATATATTATTTGGCATGAAATTTCACTTTTTTAAGACTGGGTTATGTCAAGGCCCCTATAGCAAACAAATACCGTACGGTCTCCTATAAAATGTGATTTGGTTAATTATATACGTTGTTAATTATCAAGTGAAATGTTTTGCTAAATTAATGCATTTATTATTTTTTTAATGTTACGTGAACGAAGAAACGGGTAACAGCTAGTAATATTATAAATCTGATTGTGTGCAAATGTTAGGCTGAAGCCAGCGTCAAAATGAAGCATTTAATTATCCTGTATCTTTGCATATAAGTTGATTATAACACTCAAATGAACATAGAATGGTTTTTGTTTATTTTATTTCAATATTTTTCTTAATAATCTCAAAATTTCTTTATTTTCATAGAGAATAACTGGACATTTTTCCATATATTTTAAAATGGTTGGTTGGTTTGGTTGGTTTGGCCCAAAGGACCCGGTTTTGCAGCTTTTTCTAAAATGGTAAAATTTATTTTACCGTTGCTAATACTTTATCGTTCCCAATATAAAATAAAACCCCTGAGTAATAATTTTTAATCAACAATTTATATTCAAGTGAAAAATTTCCACGTGAAAAATGAAAAGGAAATGAATTATTTAAGAATTAAACAGAATATGAAATGATGTCATATTAGAAACAAACGTGCGTTTTCAAATATTTGATAATAATACAAAGTGCATAAATACGAGTAAGTATGGAAAGCAAGCGAATATGATGTCATATATAGAAAAATAAAACAGATTCGATTTGATGTTGAAATAAAATGATCTTGGGTTATCAAATTATTTGTGATTAATTTCTCTTTTTTTTTTCTTTTTGACATGAAAGGAATTATTTTAAATGTACGTAATATATGTATTTTAAATGTATGTGTTGTAAATTAATGTTCTGTGTTTTAAATGAAATGAGTGAAAGATTTATATTTTTAATGAATTCAATACGAATGTTGGGATAGGTTGGCGATTTATCGTCTGCACACGGCTAACATAAAGATACCATATTTTTAATTTAAATTTTAAAAAGTAAAATAATTATAATAATAAAAATATTGGATGGCAAATGTCAATGATATGCATCGCAAAGTTATCCGTATCGAAAATAAGAAAATCTTAATAAAAATAACTATATTTTTTAAAGAAAGTTGCTTTTCTCATAAAAGCTAAAGATTTAATATGATTGTGTCGAAGTAACAGCATTTTTCCTCTATCATTTTCCCTCAATCGAAACACATTTGTAAATCGTCGTTTCGAACCGGAATTTAATTTTACATTTCTTTTAGTTTTAAAATAGGAAAAACTTTGTTGTCGTTTTTAAATATATATATTTTTAAAGTTGTTTCATAATAGATTTTTGTAAAGTCTTGTAGGATAAGAAAAATTGCATAGATTTTAAAGCAATGTTTAAGTAAAATTACAATATTTTTTAAACTTAAAAAACAACAATGTTATCGAAAAGAAAATCGATTTTACCAACAAATTCGCGTAATGCAAAAGCAAAGAAAAAATCAAAAAGTAATGAATCTTTTCTTCCAGCCGAATTGTGTAAACTTGAACAAGCCGATCGTGCCAATTCATAACATTATAAACGTGAAAGCGCGTTCTATATAGTAGAATTTTTTTGACATATAGGTAAAAAATTCCGAGAATAACAAGATTAGGGGTCTGTAATTAAGTCCATAGTTAATTTGCTTTTTTTTATCAAGTGAAATTTGGCGCAAAATTAAATACATTGTTGTAACCAGATTTGTTTTTTGCGTGGTAAACACTTAATGGTATTTTAGATGATCATTTCCCCGCTCACCTTTGATGCCAACTATGACTGTAAAACATATTAAAAACTATTAGCCGATAATTTTCTAATTTTCTTATTGCTTCATGATGGTTCATACTTTAAACCTGAATCGGTCATGCCATTGTCGTTCAATTTTTATTCCTAATAGTAACCCTAATCGTATCCTATCCTAATCCTGATAATAACTTTAAAGAATATTCTTTGACACGAATATGTAAATTAAATCAATATCCATAAATGGAATGAATGGAAAATAGAATAAATAGAAATGGCAAAATAAAATAACAAAAAAGTACATTTATTCGACACCTAACCCGAGAGAAAGCGTAAAAAATTTTAAGCGCATGAAATAAATTAAAATAATCCTATATATACTAACAAAAATATGTAAATTTAGATAATCAGATTTGTGTCGTCGGTATTTATTTGCTAATAGTGTTCTTGACGCGATAGAGAAAATATCGAGGTTAAATTGGGCAGAATTTAAAATACTTTCTAGCAACCTTTATTTACATTTTAGAATCGCATCAGATTGTTACATCTTTATGAAATATCTATCAATGTATAAAATCCACAAGCAGTTTGTCCACTATTTACACCACTTAGCGTGAAACACTTAATTTAATATATACATAAACAAGATAATGTAGTAAGAAATATATAGCATATGTCTATGCAAATAAACAATATAATAATGCCCATTTAGCAATGCACACATATACAAATTGTACACCAAATACCACCTAAAATGCACTGTTGTATAGAAGAATTCTGCCAGTGTTGTTTTTCGTTTTACGAAAAGGAATTCCTCGATTTTCACGATTTTACTGGGTCCTCCTTTTTCATTAGCTGCAGTTTCATTTTCACGATTGTATATATTATTTGGCATGAAATTTTACTTTTTTAAGACTGGGTTATGTCAAGGCCCCTATAGCAAACAAATACCGTACGGTCTCCTATAAAATGTGATTTGGTTAATTATATACGTTGTTAATTATCAAGTGAAATGTTTTGCTAAATTAATGCATTTATTATTTTTTTAATGTTACGTGAACGAAGAAACGGGTAACAGCTAGCAATATTATAAATCTGATTGTGTGCAAATGTTAGGCTGTAGCCAGCGTCAAAATGAAGCATTTAATTATCCTGTATCTTTGCATATAAGTTGATTATAACACTCAAATGAACATAGAATGGTTTTTGTTTATTTTATTTCAATATTTTTCTTAATAATTTCAAAATTTCTTTATTTTCATAGAGAATAACTGGACATTTTTCCATATATTTTAAAATGGTTGGTTGGTTTGGTAGGTTTGGCCCAAAGGGTCCGGTTTTGCAGTTTTTTCTAAAATGGTAAAATTTATTTTACCGTTGCTAATACTTTATCGTTCCCAATATAAATAAAACCCCTGAGTAATAATTTTTAATGAACAATTTATTTTCAAGTGAAAAATTTCCACGTGAAAAATGAAAAGGAAATGAATAATTGAAGAATTAAAAAGAATATGAAATGATGTCATATTAAAAACAAAACGTGCGTTTTGAAATCTTTGATAATAATACAAAGTGCATAAATACGAGTAAGTATGGAAAACAAGCGAATATGATGTCATATATAGAAAAATAAAACAGATTTGTTTTGATGTTGAAATAAAATGATCTTGTTATCAAATTATTTGTGATTAATTTCTCTTTTTTTTTCTTTTTGACATGAAAGTATTTATTTTAAATGTACGTAATATATGTATTTTAAATGTATGTTTTATAAATTAAAGTTCTGTGTTTTAAATGAAATGAGTGAAAGATTTATATTTTTAATGAATTCAATACGAATGATGGGATAAGTTGGCGATTTATCGTCTGCACACAGCTAACATAAAGATACCATATTTTTAATTTAAATTTTAAAAAGTTTAAAAAAATAATAATATATTGGATGGCAAATGTCAATGATATGCATCGCAAAATTATCCGTATCGAAAATCAGAAAATCTTAATAAAAATAACTATAATTTTTAAAAGAAAGTTGCTTTTCTCATAAAAGCTAAAGATTTAATATGATTGTGTCGAAGTAACAGCATTTTTCCTCTATCATTTTCCCACAATCGAAACACATTTGTAAATCGTCGTTTCGAACCGGAATTTAATTTTACATTTCTTTTAGTTTTAAAACAGGAAAAACTTTGTTGTCGTTTTTAAATATAGCTTTTTTTAAAGTTGTTTCATAATAGATTTTTGTAAAGTCTTGTAGGATAAGAAAAATTGCATAGATTTTAAAGCAATGTATAAGTAAAATTACAATATTTTTTAAACTTAAAAAACAACAATGTTATCGAAAAGAAAATCGATTATACCAACAAATTCGCGTAATGCAAAAGCAAAGAAGAAATCAAAAAGTAATGAATCATTTCTTCCAGCCGAATTGTGTAAGCTTGAACAAGCCGATCGTGCCAATTCATAACATTATAAACATGAAAGCGCGTTCTCTATAGTATAATTTTTTTTACATATAGGTAGAAAATTTCCGAGAATAACAAGGTTAGGGGTCTCTAATTAAGTCCATAGTAAATTTGCTTTTTTTTTTTTTTTTTTTTTTTTTTTTTTACCAAGTGAAATTTGGCGCAAAATTAAATACATTGTTGTAACCAGATTTTTTTTTTGCGTGGTAAACACCTAATGGTATTTTAGATGATCATTTCCCCGCTCACTTTTGATGCCAACTATGACTGTAAAACATATTAAAAACTATTAGCCGATAATTTTCTATTTCTTATTGCTTCATGTTGGTTCATACTTTAAACCTAAATCGGTCATGCCATGGTCGTTCAATTTTTATTCGAAATCCTAACACAAATCGTATCCTATCCTAATCCTGATAATAACTTTAAAGAATATTCTTTGACACGAATATGTAAATTAAATCAATATCCATAAATGGAATGGATGGAAAATAGAATAAATTGAAATGGCAAAATAAAATAACAAGAAAGTACATTTATTCGACACCTAACCCTAGAGAAACCGTAAAAAATTTCAAGCGCATGAAATAAATTAAAATAATCCTATATATACTAACAAAAATATGTAAATTTAGATAATCAGATTTGTGTCGTCGGTATTTATTTGCTAATAGTGTTCTTGACGCGATAGAGAAAATATCGAGGTTAAATTGGGCAGAATTTAAAGTACTTTCTAGCAACCTTTATTTACATTTTAGAATCGCATCAGATTGTTATATCTTTGTGAAATATCTATCAATGTATAAAATCTATAAGCAGTTTGTTCACTATTTACACCACTTAGCGTGAAACACTTAATTTAATATATACATAAACAAGATAATGTAGTAAGAAATATATAACATATGTCGATGCAAATATACAATATAATAATGCCCATTTAGCAATGCACACATATACAAATTGTACACCAAATACCACCTAAAATGCACTGTTATATAGAAGAATTCTGCCGATGTTGTTTTTCATTTTACGAAAAGGAAGTCCTCGATTTTCACGATTTTACTGGGTCCTCCTTTTTTCATTAGTTGCAGTTTCATTTATATTATTTGGCATGAAATTTCAATTTTTTAAGTTTTTTAAGCTAGTTATATTATAAATTGAGTGGAGGAGGGTGTGATGAAACTATTAAGTTATTGATGATTGTGCTGTTATTAATTTTATTTTCGTATAGTGGAATAGTGGAAAAAGGGTACATTGCTGTCGAAGGAAGCAATAACCCCAATCTTCTTGATTTAGTTCTTTTTTGGTCAACGTTAAAGATTAATAATAAAATTTAATAAAATAATTCATCTTACTTTAAAAAAGAGATATACAGCCGTTGTAAAGAAAACGAAGTCATTCTTGCTTTTTTTAGATCCAAATTCTTTATTAAAGGTCTTTAGTAGCACAATAGTAGGAAGGCTTTATCCAAATAAATCCACTTGCCCACTGTACCATGAGAACCGAAAGTCCTTAACTTTAGAATGACGACATATTAATTTAGTTGATGGTATTTCACCAGATGTACCCCAAACTTCTTGAGAATATATAGATGATATTTCTTGGCAAGCTCGTTTTAATAAATTATTAATAATTTAAATCATTTAATTAAAAAAATCACTGCATCAATTTTAAAAAGTTAAAATTTAACTATTAAAAACTTCAATGAACTTAAAGAACAAACTCGACATGAAAAATGCGAATCTCCGTAGCGGAGATTGCGCCGATAAAAATAAAATTTCCGCGATCTTACATGACCGAATTTTCGTATACTTCTGACACAAATTGCCGTTGCACCGATATAAATATGACCACCACGGGGATCACAGAGGTAAAATAAAGAAATAATTAAATTGATCTGATAATTAATTATTGCCAAATAAAAATAAGAAAACTTTAGATTCCGTAGAAACGGCACTTGAACGCCGCGCCGCACATTCTATCGGCGGAAAACAGAACCAAACAGATATCGTAAACATACGGTGCAGTAGGCTGCGCGCATGCACAAAAGAGATTGTCGGGCGCTCGGCAAAGCATGGGAGAAAGGGGTAAACGCTACCAAGAGAGACAGCGCTAGGCGCAATGCAAAAAGCGTGCCGGCGAGGGAGAAGAATGACAACAGCATACTTAGTAACATAAAAATTACAGAACGGCGAATAAAAATTATGAAATTGTGATATTTCATATTACAATACCCCCAATCGCCAATTAAATGTTGGATGACCAAGAAGTGAAGAAGGTAGAAAAAATTAAAGACCTTTTTCATAAATGGGAAGACAAAATTTTTAATGCCAAAAAGTAAAATTGACTTAAAAATGCCAAGAAGAAAATGCACTAAACATGTACAGTGACCAAAAAAAATAATACAATGAAAAGAATGTACATCAATATGACATTCATAATAAGTATAAAAAATTTACCGTATACAAGTCATAAAAATAAGCCCCATTGCAATTAATAGCAAAGACAGGCACCTTCCTTGTAAAATGATCTCAACAATAGTATTTTTAAATAATCAAAAGTCAAACATATTCTTTTCAGCTACAAAGAGATCATACATCAAAATTGAAACCAGCTGCAGCAATATAAAATGAGTCGGTAATTTCTTTGTGCCGACTTGTCTAGACATATATAATAAAAAAATTGCAATCTAAATGCAACAATTATTCAATAAAATTTCTAAATTTTACTTGCCTAGGACTTTCAAAATAGAGTATATGAAAATTTTACTCTAATAAAATATCATATTTATTCTTAAAACAATGCATATAAAATTCATTCTTAAAAACAATCCAATCTAAGGACTTAAATTCATAATAAGACCCAAAATAATATTTTTTAACTTACTTTTCCTTTGAGAAGTTCATGTATTGCAATACCAATAAATTCGTCATTCAATTCATATGAAAATTTCTAATTAATCAATAAATAATTGCACATAATACTCTGAAGTGCATAAATAATAATGACTCAAAAAAAATTACATGAACTAAGACATAGTTGCAACAGTTGTGAGAAAAATGTCAACATTATGGTAAGTTTGCCATAAATATCATAATTAGTTGTTTTTTATAAAACTTTTTAAATATATATAACAAAATAATATTCAAGTTTTAACCAACATATAATTCACTTAGACAAAATACTCAATAAATTCTTTGAAATACACAAATCTTTCATTAATACTCAATAATCATTTTTCTTCAGTACACTCAATAAAATTTCTATACAACTTTTTCTTTTTTTAAAAAAACACAATTTTCTAATACCATGGTTATACTTATTTTTTTTTTTTCAAAAGAAACAAAAAAGTGAGAAAATTTGAAAAAAAGGTGAGGATCCTCAAAAATTTTTTTTTAACCTTTATTCTTCATTAAAAAAAGACAAGTTAAAAAAATGACACTTTCATGGGAAGAAAATAAAAACACAGTGCACCTTTTGTAATGGCCATAATTATCATCCAGAAATATACATTTATATTGTTATTGAGAACAAGAATGGAGAAAAATTGGCTATTGTAAAATACTAATATGTATAACTTGAATCTACATAACTCACATAAGTGCTAATAATGCTAGCCATAGAAACTATCAGCAGTCGTGCAAATTAAGCAAAATCAAAATATAAATATACATTTGTTATAATTCAGAAAAATATACTAATAGCTCTGGTACACAACCATCAGCAAATTATCAGTAAATCAAACAAATGCAAAATAAAACAATCAAACCTACAAAAGAGACAATAGCGTCTCCAAAACCATTGGCAATTGTGTACATCTGATAATCCTATAGAAGAATATAACTATTGCTGTAAAAAAAATATATTACAGATGAGGGATGAGTATTGTTCAGCCACTTACAAATAGTGAGATGTGGTAGTGATAGTCAATAAATCAGTTTTTAATAACTCACACAGTACATCTCCTTTAAAATATATTATCTGCTAGTAAAAAATGTTTGCAGAATTCTGGCACACTGGTGGACACGATGGCATTGAAATCACAGCAATTTAGCCACAATCGCTTATGATGACACACCATAATTTTAAAAAAACGAAGACACAATTGGGAATATTTAGCACCGAAACAAAGCGCTATGACACACTTCTTTTTCTTTTTTTTGTAGGTAAGCTGAGTGACTTGGGGAACACTGAGCATTCACCATCACATAAGGTTTAAGACACAATAGGGAAAATTTGTTGACATGATCAGGAACAGTGGTTCCATGATATAGGAGATAATGCACTATGAGGTGGCTCTTAGGAAACAAATTAAGGCGCTGGAAAGAACACTAAGAAGCCTATGCATATGCAGGAGCATTCAAAATAAATTTGTTGAGCACAATAATAATATTTGAATGCAAGGTAGACACAAATGAGGAATAGTGACATTGAAGTCACATAGGTCACATATACTTGAGATTCTTAGTAACAAATATATATATTTGAAGATTCACCAAAATGATATATATATATTTGACATATTTGGCAGAAAACTTATTTTAAAAACAAAGCGCTGTTAAATATACTAAGACTTAGTGCTCCTTGTAATAATGCATATAACTAAATAATTCTTTTTTTTGTTTATTCACAAAAAAATGATTAATTCATCTTCTTAATAATTAAAAAAATATTCATAAATTGAATAAAGTGAGGCGTATGGTATGTAATGATTTAAAAAAGCATTTGGGTAATATAAAATAAATAGGCACTAAATATGCAAATAATTAAAAATATAAATATTTTTCTTATTTTGAGAAGATACTTTAAAATGTTGAAATAAAATTCTGTAAAATTGCAAAATGATTCCAGTAGTAGATAAGTTAGCAACTTTCACAACATGAGGATAAGACTGCTCACATGAAAAAGGCCAACAGACACACTTCCATAATCAGGTTTTGCAACAGAGGGTAGAAAAAGATATTACTATTGCAAATAGGCACTGCTGTAAATTTGTAACACTTTAGATCCATAAAAATGAGTAACATTGATGAGGGAGAAATGAGTTCTACAAGATGAAGAGCACTGACGAGGAGCAATCACACGTATATATTGCCTATATGTGAATGGCGACCATAAACAATTACTTCAACTCGCAAAAGAGTGCGGGTAAGTAACTTTCTTTCTTTTTTTTTAAATCACCATAATACTTGAAAACTGTACAATAATGGATATATTGGCACACTCTGAATGACTACTTCACTGGGCGAGCAAACAGCAGATGAAGAAAACTTGCATTGTTTTTAATATATAGACTGCAGGAACACAATTGAGAGGATGGTAAAATATATTCTATTGAGGCATGATTACCAGTTATTGTAGAAACAGGAACATAGATGACTCAGGATTGAAGAATATTTAAAGAAAGTCTTCTCAAAATCGAAAAATAACGTCATTTTCTTTATTTTTATTTTTGTAATGACGTGAGAAGTAGACGAAAAAAAGAATAAATATGATGCAGTACGAGCATTGCCATAAAATTAAAACATTTTGAAGCAAGTAAAAGAATTTTAAATTATGAATCTGTAGTTAGTTCCAAAGTGATGACATCATGAAAATAATTCTGAGAACAGGTTTTCAATATAAATACAGTTCTTATAGAATATTATTAAATATTGTTTGTACACCAATATAAAAATGGCATGGTAGAGAATTTAAGAAATATTATCTTCTATTGAGAAAAAAATATTTGGCATGTATAGAAGCATGAAAATTCCCAATCATTTCATGTAGGATAAGAAGCAACTACTAAACAATCAAAGAACTTCAGCTTCCGTTAGAAAAAATATTAGGAACAAGATTAATATCAAGATTAAGCTGAGAACACTTCACTGAAATAAAATGATGTCAAGAGCACACTTTTTTTTAAATTATAATAATGCTTCAATAATAATTATATATCAAATTTGTAAAATTTTTATTTTTTTTAAGTGCCATTAAAAAAATAATTAGTAACCCAAAAACCATAGCCTCATTAAAGAAATAAAATTTGTTCTGAGAACAAGTAATCAATATATCATTTTAATATCAGGGATAATTCAATAACTTCATAAAATATTTTTTTTTATATGCATCAAATTTATTAATTCATTCTTGATTTCATTCATATAATAATATTGCAGTGTAAAAAAGATAAAATTTTAAGAAATAATTTCTCAAGTATTCCAAGATAATATACCATCATATTTTATCAAAAAAATAATTCATTCATTATAAATATTATAAAAGCAAAGCAATATAAATTTAAATTCTTGCAAAATTTTAAGAACAAGATGTGTAAAAATAATCTATTGCAAATATAAGAATACTAAAGCAGCATTTAATATACTGTCATACATGAAATTGTAGAATATTCTTTTAGAACAATTCTTCTTAAAACGAAAATATTTCTTCAAAATTGAACAATCTTATTATTTAAATTTGGCATAAAACATAGTGACAAACAGCATATCGGCACCATATTGTGATGAAACTATTGATTATTGTGCTGTTATTAATTTTATTTTCGTATAGTGGAATAGTGGAAAAAGGGTACATTGCTTTTGAAGGAAGCAATAACCCCAATCTTCTTGATTTAGTTCTTTTTTGGTCAACGTTAAAGATTAATAATAAAATTTAATAAAATAATTCATCTTACTTTAAAAAGGAGACATACAGCCGTTGTAAAGAAAACAAAGTCATTCTTGCTTTTTTTAGATCCGAATTCTTTATTAAAGGTCTTTAGTAGCACAATAGTAGGAAGGCTTTATCCAAATAAATCCACTTGCCCACTGTACTATGAGAACCGAAAGTCTTTAACTTTAGAATGACGACATATTAATTTAGTTGATGGCATTTAACCAGATGTACCCCAAACTTCTTGAGAATATATAGATGATATTTCTTGGCAAGCTCGTTTTAATAAATTATTAATAATTTAAATCATTTAATTAAAAAAATCACTGCATCAATTTTAAAAAGCTTAAAATTTAACTATTAAAAACTTTAATGAACTTAAAGAACAAACTCGACATGAAAAATGCGAATCTCCGTACCGGAGATTGCGCCGATAAAAATAAAATTTCCGCGATCTTACATGATCGAATTTTCGAATACTTCTGACACAAATTGCCGTTGCACCGATATAAATATGACCACCACGGGGATCACAGAGGTAAAATAAAGAAATAATTAAGATGATTTTATAATTAATTATTGCCAAATAAAAATAAGAAAACTTTAGATTCCGTAGAAACGGCACTTGAACGCCGTGCCGCACATTCTATCGGCGGAAAACAGAACCAAACAGATAGGCGTCCGCTACGATCCCAAATTGTGTCTTAAAAACTGGCCATGAGGATTTTCCGTCATAGGTCGAGAGCTTAATAAAGGCCCGAGGAAGCATATCTGGATACTTGATTTCTTCGGAATAGTTTCCGGCAGTTATCTTCTGTTTCTTGACTCTTTCCAAATCTTTTTTTACATTCTCTATGCTTTCTTCAACGGTCTTGGCGATCTTTTGAACTTTTTCTTCTACTCTTTCTTCTACGGTTTTGAAGATCTTTTGAACTTTTTCTTCTACTCTTTCTTCTACGGTTTTGGCTGTCATTTGAACTTTTTCTTCTATTTCCTGAAATCTTCCTTCAAATTTGTCTTCCACACTGGCAATTCTTTCATTTAAAGATGTTATTTTATCCTCTATTAATCCTTTCAACTCACCAAGGTTGGTTGACATATCCTTCTTCATTTCTTCCGACATTTCCTTCATTTCAGCCTGGTTCTCAGTCATTTCCTTCTTCATTTCTTCTTTCAACTCGCCAAGGTTGGCAGTCATTTTCTCATCCATCGCTGACATATCCTTCTTCATTTCAGCGTGATTCGCAGTCATTTTCTCCTTCATTTCAGCCTGATTCGAGGTCATTTTCTCATCCATCTCTCCTAATTTCTCCAATAATTTAGTCAGTTGCGCCTCCATTGCTCTGGTAATCGGCATTCAACCCCACTTCTGACACCAAATGTTGTGAGCTCGGGGTTCGAAAGGACTGATGCCAATATATAAGAATAATCAAAAGGCTTTATTCACTATAAACAGTGCAATACGAACACCAATATCTTCTGAAAATTACAAGATATTCAGTAATCTTCAAATCCAATAAAAGCACAGCAAAATTTCACACAGAAACAATGCGTTCAATACGACGTATCAACGACAAAATCGATCCGAGAAACACAGTTCTCAATGCAAAGCCTCTCGTATGAATTCAATCGCAGTTGACAGAATACTAACTCACTGAACTGGTGGAGGTCCCTTATATAGACTTCAGAGATCTTTCCAGATTATTCCAGGGCCTTCAGATGCTAGAAATTACCAGAAAGTGCTTTAACTTTCGATAGAGAACCTAAGCGAGAAAGGATCCCAATGTACAGGTATAAGGGGGGGGGGGGGGGGGGGTTGAACAAAAAGTCGCCAAATCCGTCGCCAACTTGGCGACATTTGGCGATATATCGCCAAATTTGGCGACAAAAATAAGTCGCCAAAACCATCGCCAACTTGGCGATAAACCCATTCCTTGGCGATTTTTCCATAGACTCCATTATAAAAACCGATGCTGTAAGGTTGTTTTCTTTGCAAACCACCTGAGGCCTTTAGCATTGAGTTACATGATGCTCAATAGGAAATACATTAATAATACTGCAATTTTCACAATAATAAAATAAAATAAATTGAAACAAATGGAATATTTACAGATATATACAAAATTCATAACAATATTTAAGTTTTAACCAAATTTTTTGTCTATTTCCCGCCAGTTTGATTTTAGCGACTCAAATGGTCTCCTTAATTCGCTTTCGTCTAAAGCCAGCCCTATTTTGAAAATACGAGTAAAACTGATTTTTAGGTAGATGTCGTAAGAAATACTACCTTACATTCTCCCCTAAGTTGGTATTTTTGAAACATTTTTGCAGATCTACGCTGATCATGACTCCCAAAACCACCGCCAGTTCAAAACTTTATCTATCTATATATCTATCTATCTTATGTCACTTTTTTTATGGACACAATAACTGCAATAATTCTGCACGAATCTCTTCCAAACTGATACATAAAATCAAGGGTAATAAAATCTTGGTCGAGCTCTTTAATGGGCAAAATCGAACCAGGAGGGGGGGGGGGCTTTTTGTGAAAACAGAAAAAAACCCATAACTTCTTAATTATGATTCTTAATATTATCTAAAACTTTTATATTGACAAGTTTTTTTTTAATAAGGCCAACCCTTATAGCAAAAAAAAAAAAAAAAAAGAAAAAAAAGAATTCCTGCCGGCTCCGCCTGCAAACAAGTTGGGAAACAAGTCTGGAAACAAGTAAGATTGTGGGCGGTCCCAACTGCGGCATCATGGCAAAAAGGTCATTTCTTCCGCAATTTCCTACGGTCTGTGGTCTGCGTCTTTTACTGTGCCTGTAGGCCGAGCCTTCAGGGATTTTTTTTTTCTTTCTTTCTTCTTCTCAAAATATTCTTTTCTTTATTCTGTATATTTAGTGTTAATATCACGATATATCGTCATATCGCGATATTTAGCTGACGATATACCACGATATTGAAATTGAGATATCGCCCAGCCCTAGTGCATAGTATTTATCATTCATTTACAGGAATACACACAAAATTTCGTGTAAAATTCGAAGTATAGCTTACAGCTTGTTGGGAAGATTTTGGGGGTTAATTCCCTACAAGGTATCACAAGTTGTTAAAAGAGAAAGAAAAGTGGTTAGTACAATTTTGAAGAGCTTTATTGCTTAATCGCCGCGTTGTGAAGACGATAAAAAAATAAGCAAGCTCCTGTTCGATATTTTTAACGCTGATCTAGAATATCTGTGACCGCAAAATAATAATAAAAAAAAATTGCAAAGGAAAGGGAATGCACTTAATGCATACAATTACAAAGAAAGAAAGAGAAAATAACGGAAAAGAAGCATCTTAAAATTTTACAAAAAAAATAACTTTTTATTTTAATTAAGAGGAAGATAATTAGAGTTGAATTGCTAAAAATGGTTCTCGCGACTCTGAAAAGGAATAAAGACACAAAAATACATAATCTTAATAATCGTATTAATACAGTATTTTTAAAATTAATTTAAGTAACTGAAATACGCAAATATTTTAGTAAACACATAGCTACTGTTTATAAAGAATTTCACAAAACTAAAAATTACAATTAAAATTCGTAATTTTATTCATATGATTATGAGTTTGGAGAATAACAGACATTTTTTTTTTGTACAAACACCATGGGACTACAAAAAATCTTGGTTTGTAGTTTTCTTTAACATTGACATTAATAACTACTTTTATGAGACATTGTGGAAGAGGTGAGAATAAAATTAAAAAGAAACTATTAAAGAATATGGGCACAATGTTGCCTTGAAAATTATTACTTAGATTTTGATAAAATAATAGTTTTAAAAAAAATCGATAAATTTCAGAATAAAAGAATGAGGCCTAAAATTACTGTTACATAAAAATATTAAATTAAATTAAAATGGACCAGCCAGGCACGAGAATCTTATTTTTAAAAAAATGGCTCACCCATACTAAAGGCTGAAGATAACCGCATTCTGGCGTTAGGGCTAGGTCGCCCCGACCCTAAGCTACACGTTACTTGGACGTCTACATGGGAGATGTTGCACTTTCCACAAATTTTAGGAGCACTGAAGGCTTTTTCAGAGGGGAGCCTGCCACCTCCACTGGGGGCCTTTTTTTGCCGCCCCTCTCGTTCCTCAGAGATTGGCTGGGTCAATTTTTGAAGTGGTCACTCTCTGTAAAAGTGACAGCAAATGAAGAATACTGTACCTGTTTTATAAGAAATACTTCAGCTTTCTTTAACTCAGCAGAGGATATTGGCCCAAGTTTTTTTTTTCTTCAGTATTTCGACAATTACTTACAAACCTATAAATATAACTTATGACATGAATCAATTTTAGAAAATTATTAGTCAAAGTAAATAAATAATTAAACAAGGAAAATTCAGTCTTAATTGCGAAGGTATAGTCCTGAATTGGTTTAAGTTCTGCAGCATAGTCAATGTTATTGTCAAGATCTACCGGATGATTTTCAACCTGCTGAATTTTTTCACGAAGAAGATTCGGACCACAAAACCAAAATTCACAGGTCAACAGTTCCTTGGCATTCAGTCCTCGAGATATAACATCAGCTGGATTGTTTTCCGATGATATGTGTTGCCATTGGTACGAGTCCGAAAGGTCTTGAATAGCGGCAACTCTATTACTAACAAAAGTTTTTAGCAGATGTGGGGGTTTTCTAATCCATGCGAGAGAAATCGTGGAGTCAGTCCAGAGAACAACATTTTCTATTTGAACGTCCAGTGAAGGTAGAACTTTATGCATGAACTTAGCTAATAGAAGACAAGAGCACAATTCCAGCCGGGGAATTGTCACAGTCTTTATGGGCGACACTCTGGATTTACTGCACAGAAGTTGTGCAATAGGAGATCCTTCAACCGGTAAGGATTGAACATAGATTGCAGCTCCATATGCTGACAACGAAGCAGCAGCGAACCCATGCGTTATTATGCGATCTTCTCGAAAAACGTGTCTGGGAACCTTTAAGTTCTTTAACTCTGAGAGGGTGGATACAAAGTCATTCCATTCTCTTGCCAGGAAATCCGGCAATGGCTCATTCCAATCGATTTTGGCTAGCCAGAGCTTCTGCATAAATATCTTGGCTCTTGTTATTATAGGACCAAGTAGACCCAGTGGGTCAAATATTTTCGAAAAAAGAGAGAGAACATCTCGTTTACTGTAAAGGTCCTTGTCGGAAATTTTTAATTTATATTGAAAACAGTCACTCTGCGGATCCCATAGAACAGCCAAAGTTTTTATCGAAGTACACTCTGGTTGATCATCGAAACTGTATTCGGTGGCAACCCTATTTTCAAATTCGATTAATTCTGGGTGGTTTGCACACCATTTGTGCAACTTCATGTTTCCGAGTTTTAACAGATTAATCAATTGAGATTGAAGAATTTTAGCCCTTTCGAGAGTTGATTCTCCAGAAAGAACATCATCAACGTAAAAATCCTTTAAGACGACCGACGATGCTAGAAGTAAATTGTTTTGTTCATCTATTGATAATTGCTTAAGAGCACGAGTAGCTAAGTAAGGAGCGTTCGATGTCCCGTAAGTCACTGTATTCAGCTTATAAATTTGTACAGGCGCGTCAATACTGTCCTTCCACAAAATTCTAAGAAGGTTTCTTTGTGAGGGATCTACTAATATCATTCGATACATTTTTTGTACATCAGCTGTGAACGCATACCTGTGTTTTCGAAAGCGAATCATAATCTGAATCAATTCCTGTTACGAAATTTTACCCTTTAAAAGGATGTCATTCAATGACAAACCAGATGTTGTGAGCGTTGACGCGTTAAAAACAACGCGCAAGCGTGTAGAGCTTTTATCTGATCTGTATACCCCATGATGAGGTATATAATAACAGACTTCTCCGGGTTCAGATTCCTCTACTAACTCCATGTGATTTAAAATTCTATACTCTTCCATAAATGTCGAATAGAGTAGTTGCAAATTCGAGTCCCTATCTAACCGCTGCCAAACTTGATCGAGTCTTTTTTCAGCTAGTTTTCTGGATTCTCCTAAAAATGTAGCATCCTCCATAGGCATACTCACTACATATTGACCGTCGGATGTTCGATAATGTGTCTCTGCATACTGCTTTTCGCAAAATTGTTCTTCATTACTAAGCTGAGAATTAGAATCACTAATATCTTCTATTTCCCAGAATTTTTGCAATGATTTTTCTATTTTTTCGTTTTGAGTGAGTAAACCACAATATTGAGAATCAGGTGCGGAATTATTCACGACACCACTAGCTACATAACCGAACACTGTTTCTTGAAATAATAGGTTTTGTGAAGAACAGCGAATTTGACCTGCTTTTAATAAATCAAAAAAACATTCGGCACCCAATAATAAGTCTATTTTTCCTGGTACATTAAATTTATCATCTGCTAACGAAATATGTGTAGGTAAATCAGAAATTTCTATATGAATGGGCATTAATGACGTTATTTCTGTTATTTTTGGAACTACAAAAAAAACCCAGTTCCTTTGTGAAAGCTCTATTTTTATTTGAAATTATAGTTTTAATTTTATGATTAAGTTTTGTACATTTTCCATTTAACCCTGATACAGGAGCGACAACCTTAACTTTCTTTAAACCCAATTTTTTTGCAAAGTCAAATGACACACAATTAATTTGACTGCAAGAGTCTAAAAGACTTCTTCCTCGAATAAAATTTCCTTTAATAGTTTTAATATAAATTACTGCAGTTGATAAAATAACATTCTTATTTGAAAGTAAATAGTTCGAAAGATTTTGCGAAACGATATTCGTCGTCACATTTTTTTCTTCTAATTGCTTTATCTCTCGCTTTTGATGAAGTGATGAATCATTGGGAACAACCGCGTCTTCTCTGTGTAAAAGGCTGCTGTGCCTTGAATTGCAATGCCTACAAAAATATTTCGAGCCGCAATTTGCTGCCAGATGTTTCGGTGAGAAGCAATTAAGGCAAAGTTTATATTTTTTAACGATCGCAAATCGCTCATCAAATTTCATATCAAGGAATTTCTTACATCTAAAAAGATGGTGAAATGAATTACAAATAACACAATGTTTTTCGGAAGAATTTGAATTAACGACCAATGCTTTCGATTTCATTTCATTAGTGTTTTTTATTCTTGTAGATATATTTTTGTTTATGCTTTCGAGCGATTGACTTCGCTTTTCGAGAAAGGTCATTAAATTATCAAAGCTTGGTACTTCTTACGTGTTTATAGACAGTTCGAATTGCTTTCTCGTGTCTTTATCTAGTTTATCTAAAATGATAGTTATTATCAAAATGTCCGAAAGTTTATTTCTTTCAAATCCCAAGTTATTTAAAGCCCTGATGTTTTTATTTATCGCATCTACTAAACGTCTTAATTCTTTAGCAGACTCATGCATAATTTTTTCAAATTCTAGTATAGCTTTTAAAGGAATATTAACCATAATTCTTTTATTCTCAAATCTATTTTCTAAAGCTTTGAACAACGAATTAAATGTATCTTCTGGAGTTTCTAACAGTTTAGCCTCATTTTTTAATGCGGGGTGAAGATAATGTAATTTCTGAACGTCTGACAGTTCGTCATTATTTGTAACAATATTATTAAATTCAATTTTAAACATATTCCAATCCTCATATTTCCCACTAAATTGAGGAAGCGAAATTTCTAGCAATTTTATCTTACAACTATGTAATTTGAATTGAGAATTTTTATTTTCATATTCATCAGAATTTAATTGAAGGAGACCTACCTCTAATTCTTGCAATCTTTCCTCCAGTTCGAGTAGCGAGTTATCTATATCTGTCATATTTTGATCTGCAGGAACTGTTGCATAGTAATCTGTACGCAGGGTATCCACATTACTGGAAATCTTTTCAAGAACTTTCAGTTTCGTTTCTATTTTAACTTTCGTCCATTGAACTGATTCGTCCTTTACTAGATTTTCTAATCTAGTGAGTTGAGCCTTTACAGAGCCTCTAATACTATTTAAAGTCACTAATGTAGTCATTATGAACTAACTATAATTTCTAACTATAATACTAGCACTAACTAAGTAGAATCAAATTACTCCGCGAGCGGACCAAATTTATGTCGATGCTGCGAGTGAATACTAATGGTCGCTGGTTCAATTAAAACTAAATATTACTTCAAAATTAATTTATGTACACGAATATTATTTACATGTTACCTTTACATTATTCAAAGATTGTAGATCCAGCGAACACACCATAGGTCCGCTTAGATCGCCGATAAACAAAACGAATGACGAATATTAAATGTTGCCAACAGCAAAACACAAATTACAATAGAATGCGCCTTGGAGGCGCGGGCAACTACCAAGGTCAAGGGAAGCGGTAACAAACATTACCAAGTAAGAACGTGAACTGCTTAAATATGGTTTTAATTCAGTTATGTATTTTCAAGCTGGGCTATATTTAGTAAACAAAGACATGTTTGTAGAAAAATAGTAAAAGCTACTCAAAAAACTGGATACATAGATGTCTATAGATTGTAATTTCTGGAAGTGTGATTTCAGTCAATTTAAGCGTGTTTTTGCCTGAATTATATTTTAGCTTAATATGTGAATAAAAATCTGTAGATAATGTACAAGGCTGTTCAAAAGAATTCAAACATGTTTTCTTCTATTGGTAGAAATTGCCTAAGGTAAAATGTTAACTGTGTTATGCGTTTTCTAAATAAACTAAATTTTATCATAGTATGCAGCTTATATATAAAGCAAAATATCATATAATGGTCTGCACAAAGTAATTCGAGTACTTTTTCAGCTTTAGACGATAATTGCTAAAATCTGATTTACAAATGTGTTATGCATCTTCTAAAATGTTTACTTAAATATCTTCTTTACCTTATTGAACACGCGAAATCTTGTTCTGAAGTATTCTCGAAAGGTTGGAAATTGTTCCATCACGTATTTTTCCCGCATAAATTTTCTTTTTTTCTTGTTTCATTTGTTATCACTGTTATTGTCTCTATGTAAGACAAATATATAATAATTTTTTATTGATATTTTATTCAGTACACCGCAATGTGCATTAGACTCTAAAGAACTAAATCTTTGACAATTTTCATAGACGAGACTTTTTTAAAGTAAAACTAATATTAACGATAAATTATGAAAAATTGTCAATAGTCATCTTTTACAAGACATGGTAAATACACAACTTAGGCAACATCAAAGTGATGGGAAGTTAAACGGCAAATGGATGTTTAAAAATTATAAAAAGCTTCTGACTATAACAGCAAGGGTTCATTAGATGTCAACACCTACATTAGTTATCATAGTTTGATCGAATTTATTATTATAGCCAGGATAAGTTATCAGATTCTGTGGCGATCTTTTGAAGAATAACGGAGAAAAAGAGAGATGAAATCTGGTGGATAAATTGGAAAATGGAGGATTAGTCATTTGTGAATAAAAATAATTTTAGAACAAAGAAGAACTAAAAATCCTGAGTCAATCATACGAACACTTTCTAACACTTCCAGAAAACTTTAATTAAACTTCACCGTTTAATAAAATGAAAGATGATGTGTAAGTAAATAATTTTTAAAACACATTTGAAACCACAATTAGAAGAATTATTATCCATAGCTGGGAAAATATCCGAATTAGTTTGTGCAGTCCTGCACATGATTTATACATTTGTATATATACTACATAATATGCTGAAATTTAATTCAGGTAAGAAATGCATAGAATAGATGAAAATTCCCTTCAAAAATTTACGTCAATAAATGCAAATGTACTCGAGATCTTTGGGCTGCCCTGTGTATGATCTACAGAGTTTATACACACCATATAGTAATAGGAAAAAAATTAGTTAAATTTAAATATGCGCACCACAACTGGAAATGCACTTCCAGCAATTATTGTTAATAGACACTACTGTTATACTATAGACAATATTGTCTACTGTTAATAGACTTTAACCTAATTCTTTTGTGTGTCCTTGCACATAAACGATGAATGCTATGCACACCGTATTCTATTGTAAGCCTGTTGTAGTGCAACTCAGTGATATATATCAATTTCATCATGTTTGAAATAGTGTAACATCATTAAAATACACCGCAAACAATTTTCCCCCATAGTTTGTAATGTCCCAAAATTCTTTTGAGTGCCTCTGTAAACGAACTATTAATGCTACACACTTCATTTTCAATACCGAACATACCATGGCAAACCTCAATAACATGTATCAAATACATGGCAATCCGAGTATATTTACGTGAGTTAGAGCAGAGACAGACGGCAGACAAACCAAATTCATAAACACTTTTCAACTATGTTGAGAAGTGTTAAAAAGAAATTTCTTGAATTTTTTTAACAATAATTAATCAAAATATGAAAGATTCTTTTACCAACAATTTCGATTTTTTTTATTTGTTAGATACACTTATAAATCTTTTATTTGTTTGTAAATAATTTTTAACAGAGAAAGGATGCACATTTTCCAAAATAATACATGCGTACCAGAAATCTTTTGAAACTAAAATATATTCCTTTTCTATTCTCTTTTAAAATGATGATGCATCAGTCAGCAATATTTATTTATCTACAATAACTTACCTTTCAGAAGCAGTTTATTAATGAGGTATAAGTACATCGTATACACATTTATTATGAAGTTCAAAATCGCATGCATAATTGATGTTCGAAGTTTCTCGTTTCAAATTTGTGATATTCACAGTACAAATTGAATTAATTTGTCTTTCAACATCTTAAGATAAAGCTCATTAGAAGTAAATGTGATGCTTGCAGCGAAAAGATTTGAACAAATTTCAAAATTTTCTGTTATGTTGCAAGTGGTCTATTTAGAACTTTTTGAAAATTTCTAATATGCCTGCATTAGCGACCGGTGAGGCAAATAAGAGAGGAGGCTGTAATTGACAGCAAAACAAAGACATCCCCCCCCCTACTCTTCTACAAGGACCACTAATTTAGCGGTGATTTAGTGGCTGTATTCCTAATTGTAGTCTGAAAGTAAAGCACATATTACTGAAAGAAGATGTTACGCACTAGTGCAATATATTTTATTTAATTTTCAATATTTTTGGAACATGTTGAAATATAACGACGTCTGCATAAAAGCACTAATTCATATTTACATTGCCATTTAAAGAAAATAGATAAAATTGTTTTTGAGAGTTGGTTATTAACGGCAATATGAGCACAACGAAAATTCAACAAATGGAAATTCAAAATCCTCACCCTCGCGCTTATCAGGAGGCCTAAACAGACTGAAAGAATTTTCCCTTGGCTTATTTTTAAAAATGTTATGCTCTTAAACACTTCCCTCCGGGACCCAGACTTATAGGGCCCGCAATGGGACTGAAATATCTTTTTATTTTATCTTTGAAACTAACTGAGAGCCCCAACAATTTTCTTGCAGTTATGTTCTTTTAAAGAGAAAATCAGCAACCCCTCTGTCGCCTTTGAAAGATGCTGTCAATGGAATCATGCCCTACTTTTTCTTCTATCTACCAAAGGCTAGAAAGCTTGAAGGCTCCACACCTGATTGACACGTAAAAGATCTCAACTCTTCCAATTCTCTCTGGAATACATTTACCTTTAAAAAGCAATGCTGACCGATAACACATTTTTAGCCTCCGTATTCGAAAATGAATTGTACACAGTTTTATTATTTGTAAAATTTTAAACTGATACTAATTGCCGTAGCAACCGGATGTGTTACATTTGCAATGGATGAGAACCTTCGATTTTTAAGGAAAAAATAAATCTAATTTATTTCTACATCTTGAAGATATTTATAAAATTTATTTTATTACATTTATTAATATAAGTAAAAAATCACGTTTACAAAGTAAATGAAATGGGAATTACGAAAATTAAATTTTGTATTTTACGTGATTTTGATGCAATTATAGATTATGACTACATTTGTCAATATTATGTGTCAATATATCTATTAATATATTATTATTAAAAATATTGTAAATCACCCCAATAGATCGAGGCAGTATTGTATTCTGGGATTTCATTATATTTCTACCAAACATAAAAAGCAGGTGAAATAAAATCACTTGGTGTCCAGATGACACCGATGAGAGTCACATTCGAACTTCTTTCAAAATTAGATTTCACCGTATGTTTGCACTTCACAGTAAGAAGTGTTGATGGTTTATTAGGCTCTATAGAAATTCCAGATTTGTTGATGTTGTATATACAATGAGAAAGCAAGTGATATATATTTTTTAAAAGCATAGAAACGTTTGCAGATTTTTTTTTTACTTTTCCGTTTGTGTGAGTGTGCGCACGTACTCTTATCAACCACGAAATATACACTCCTACAATTTTTACGTTCGATGCGAAATTTGAGTTGTTATCATCGACACTAGGGTAGAGAAGCAAATTTTCTTGTTCATTTCAAAAACATTAATAAATTTATTATTTAAAATAATCACGAAATCATTAGAAGTATAAAAGATATTGAAAGAGTAACACGTTCAAGTTGAAGGGAAATAAGATCAAACGTGTTTAGAAAGTTTTAACTCATTAGTTGCTTCTGATTTTAATGCAGTCACAATTTTAATTTTCTGCAGTTCAAACCAAAATTAGCTACACACAAAACACGTTTGATGTGAGTAGCGTGTTTAGCATCAGTATGTTTTATGCAGAGCCTCACCGCTTATACCACTATTATTATTACTATTATTATTATTATTAGTAGTAGTAGTCATTTTATTATTAATATTATTAGTATTATTAGTATTATTAATTTTATTATTATTGCTCTTGCTATTGCTGTTGTCTTTAAATTACGTTTAATTTGAACTACTGAAATTCTAGAAAATTTGATATACCACAAGTTTATTTAAAACTTTAAACAAAGGAGTTCGAAGGCGAATAATAAATGCGATTATGAGCCTCATAATAAGTGATAAAACACGATATATGTATTTACCATATATTTCTAAAACGATAATGTATAGAAGGGTTCTTGGCTATAAACAAATAATGTTCAGTAATGCATCGCCTTTTTAAACAAAAACAAAATGCAACGAAGTTCCAACTTCAAAAGGTTTACCGCAAGCGTAAAATTTTCAGGAAAATTCGACATTCATATTCTCTTAGCGTTAATTTGAAGACAAAGAGGAGATTAATATCTGTTCTTTGCAATCCAAGCATAAGTATGTATAATGAAGGAAGAAAACTTTGATATTTTGAGCTTAATTTTATTTTCTACGATGATTGATATTTTTCTAAGGTGAGCACTTTAAGAAAACTATTGTTTGAATTAGTATTTAAAATGAGCTTAGTTATGAATTTTTTAAATACATAATATTTTCTTATTGAGTTTCAGAAGCATGTAGATATACATAAAATATATTTTATACTTTAAATAACCCCAGGATCTATTTTTAAAAGGAATATTTGATTAATAAAATTATGACCTGTTTCGAATGCTAGAATTATTCCACACATCCGACACCAGTACAGCAGTAATGTTTATAAATTTCACAGTAGTTATAAAAAAAATCATTTAAACTGCAACAATATTTCAGATTTTGTTGTTGGGAGAAAATGGATGTGAAACATCTAAGAGTGAAAAATGCTATTCCAGTATATTGTCGGGATAGCTCAGTAGGGAGAGCGTTGGTACGCCAAACTAAAGTAACCAGGTTCGAGTCCTGGTCCCGGCATATTTTCGCTCTGTTGTAAAAAATCTCAACTATGATACTTCAATCATTGGATATAGATGTGAAACTTTCTATTATAAATATGTTAATCATGTATTTTTATTTTCATGGAATAGGCAAAGATTGTATCATTTATGTACAATACTAAAAAAAATGTACAATATTAAAAGCTATAATTAATATTTTTATAACAGCACGATAAACAGACCGATTGGACTGCATTCTCTGTTGACTATTTTAGTTAAACTTTTTGAGTTTGAAATTTTGAATATGAACCCCAAATACCTCTGTCATACCTTGTGTACTCTTTCCCCTCGTTTAGTGCAGTTTTAGTTCATGCGATTTTCAATGACAGCTGTAAACCTTTTTAGATACTACCTCGAATATAATGTGGAAAATTTCGATTAGTGTGCAACGCACAAAACAGGGGCTACTTCTTTCCAACAAGATGAAGTCAAATGTTTGAAAATAAAAATTGAAAAAAATTCTGAAAAAATAACATTTAAAGAATTCGAAGAAGCTTTCCAAAAATCAGATTTCCTGGAATAGCATTTGACAGCTATAAATCCAGACATCTGTAGTTGTGTGTAAGTGCACTGACGTTTTGAAAATCAAATTTTGCGTTTTCTCAAGATATATTCGTAAAAGAAGAAAAAAACTGCATAATTGGCAATTGATAAGTTTCCACTTAGATAACTTAAAATGTATTTCAAATTGTATTACAAAATGTTTGAAATCAAATTATATAATTAAAAAAATAATAATAATATCCTAATGGTACGTAAGCTAACACAAACAGCCTAAGGAATTGTAGTAATGCAGAAATAAAATTAAAATTGAATCTTTAATCTTTCTTGATTGTTACCCATTAAATTAACTCACGCGTTTATGCTAACGAAAGTTAATGGAAATAAGATAAACTTTTTTTTTTTTAATTTTCAAATCAAGCTGCAATAGATACTTTCTGACAATAACATATAAAAAACAATATCGTAGTACTTTATTACATTGTCTATTTATTTATATTGGGTCGTGGGAGAAATTTGTCTGGGCATTTATTGCACTTTTCCTCAAGCAATGTATGTTTCAATTAGCGCGGTAATATCGAGGAATTAATTAGCTGCAGAAAACGAGGGAAACCTGTTCGGATGATTTTGTTTAAAAAAAACTCGTTAACTATCAATTTAAAATGTTCGATAATTGCGTAGCTATCATGATGCGTCTTTTAAAAATTCAGTAATATAGCGGCTAACACCACTGAATTGTTATAATAAGTATTTGTTACCGACAGCAACAATTTTCATCTGAAAATCCATAAATGTATCACTGGGTCATTAGTGTTTAGCGCACATAATATGTCAGAAAAATTATTTTCAATATTAATCTAAAATACACTTCATTTTATTGATGTCAATTTTAAATATTTGATCATAACTAAAGGAGAAGAAAAAAGTCATTATTTTTGCTAAAGATTTGTTTTTAAATTTCACATAGCAAAAAGCTTATTTTACTTTATTTTTATATGTTAAAATATTAAAAAAACAATCAAGTCCCACTTTTAATTAAGTGAACGAAAAAAATCTAAAATATTCATAGTTCATAATCTAGAAATTTTAAAGATTTAAGAATTTTTGTATTTTTTGACAATTATCCATAGTCGAAATACATGGTCGAGGCATTCGGCCACAGATATTGGCCGAATGCCAATAACCGGTTATTGGTTACTTATAATTCGGTTATTGGCCATGCGTAGCAAGTTCTATTTACGCTCCCGATGTCATCTGGAGCCCCAACTCTATGTCTGTTTGGATAGATTTTATTTTGAAAACATAAAATCATACAAATTTGAGGGTGCACTCTGCCGAGGACAGTAAGGCCTCCATGATTAGAATCGTTTGAAAACATTTTCATTTAAATATAAAAAATCATTTAACATTGATTTTAGGATATTTATGTTTATTATCATGGGCCAGAGTAGCGCCGGGTTGAACAGCTACTTTATTAATGAAACATACGTCTACCGTACTAAGACTTATTATGAAGTATGGAATTGCAAGTATAATTCACATTCCAAGTTACTCGTTAATGTTTTATGCGCAGTATAAATTAATATAATTCGTATTTTAGTGTATTAAATTAAACCACTTTACAAGTAAATGTGTCACTTATAACTACGACTTCAAATTTTGAAATCATCTGCTGCTGGCGAGATATTGAAATACAGGGTGATCATACAGTTTTTCCTTTATTACAAAAAACTATTACGAAATAACCATTGAATGTAATACTGTAAATTTTTTATTATGGAAAAGCCTTGTTCTTAAGTTTTTATTTTGATGACAAATTTCCTGGAAGATGGATCGGACGGAATGGACCAACATCATGGCCTCCTAGATCACATGATAGTACTCTATATTTTTTCTTTTTGGAGTACATAAAGGACAGAGTATTTGCAACACCAGTAAAAGATATTGAAACACTCAAGGTCAGGATCACAGATGCTGTCTCTAGTGTGACAGCCCAAATGTTGGGCAATACGTGGCGAGAAATTGAATACCGCTTTGACATCCTTCAAATTACCAAGGATGTTCACATCGAAATTTTCTGACGTAGGTACTTGTATTAAAAACTTCTTAAATATCTTTACAATATATTGAAACAAGCATATGCCTAATTATATTAGTTTTTCTGCGATAAATTATTGTAATCAGGGAAATATTTTATGACCACCCTATATTATGTTATGTCGCAAGTTATTGGAAATAACGCCTGCCATATTTATAAAAAAAAGTCCTTCCGGCCTGTACCGGGAGGAAAAAGTAGATTTCCTATATCTTCGTTTGAAAATTTTAGCTAATGTTACTCGAAAACAGCAAGTTAAAATACAACGAAACCGTCTACAAAAGATTCGTTAATACTGAATTTGAATAAGAAATTCGCCAAATTATTGAGCTATATCCAAGTTGGCTTCATTTATGAAGACTTATTTTGGTCGCCAAAGTGTCGCCTAGTTTGGCGAGAATTTGGCGATGACGGATATGAATATATAGTTTTATGCGTATGATTGGGAAAATGATTACAACAATGAAATAAAATTATTTGCGAGAAATCGCGTTCACTAAAATTCATAAATTAATCGTTGGATTTTTGAAATGTGCTATCTTGTTTCAAAATGTCTGCACCCTAGAATTTCAAACTGCTGTATCTCATCTGTTTTTTAAGATAGAAGTAAAACAAAAAATACTCCGGAATCCTTGTATCAAGACCTAACACTTAACCAAAAAATAAATTTGAATTTTTAACTTTTTTGTATATTTATTTTAGTTTTAAATTTTTAAATGGCCGCCATCTTGTTTCAAGATGGCGAATCAAGCTGGCCAACGAACTCGGTCGAGGCATTGGTGAGCTTAATACACACAATTAGTTTCATCCAAATTAATTTATAAATACGATCGTTATCCTATGACATAGATCATATATATATATATATATATATATATATATATATATATATATGGATATATCTATATATATGTATATATCAACATTTGAACGGAGGATAGTTTTGGGGCCTGGGGGTCATGATCGGTGAAAATATATCGAAATTATCCGGAATTGCTTTCCTCCGAACGGCTGCAATAGGTAGCTTTATACTTTTTTGTATTGAAAGCTACCTAATAATCTTAGCTTATTTATTATTATTTTTTTTGTAAGCTCATTTGGGAAAAGTTAACACCAATGATCAATATGGTTTTACTTGTTTTTTAAATAAATCGTTCAGTAAATCAGTTTATTTCATAATATCAGAACAACCACAACAAGGGGTAATCTTGAACAAACACCGTTCTTAGAAAATGACATCTCCGTAAAACATATTAAAAGATTAAATAGATTTATTTATTAATAAATTTCATATGGGTTTATGGGAAATATCTGGGTATATGAGCTTTGTAGGATTTAGAAAAACAAATAAGAGTTTTTCTCTTTGTTTTCAAATTACGGACAAGTGAAAACGAGTGCTGACAAGATTTTATGTACCAGAACGCAATCATTAAAAATTAAAATCCATTTCTTTCAATTCTAATTTCAGAAAGCGATGCATCACTGAACATTATTTGTGACTATCCAAGCACCTCACCTTAACAAGCAATTTATTAATGAGAGAAAAATAAACCGTTTTCACTCTTATTCTGAAATTCATAATCGCATGCATAATTCATATTCGAAGTTTCTCATTTGAAATTGAAGTAAGCGCAGTGTAAATTTAATTAATTTTTATTTCGGCGTCTTCAAATAAAGATCATTACAAGTAAATATTTATTGCTTACAGCGGAGTCACTTAAACAAACAACGAAATATTCTTATATGCTCTAAGTGGCGCATTAATAAAAGTTTGCAAATTAATGATGTATCTGCAGTTTTAATGAACAGAATGTTTGCTTATTTAAGTTAATTTGTTCTTTTAAATTTAGCATGAACCTGTTTTAAACTTAAATACATAGCACAAATACACAATTTTAATACGGATTATAAATAATTTAATAATATACTTTCAGAATATTTGCCAAAAATGTTTACATTTAATATTATTTTATGTCTATTTCTGAACATGTTGTGTTTCTCATAAATATACAGAGCCAGGAAATGAGAAAAAAAGTGGGTAAATGTGATCGAAGATCGCACAAAGAGTTTCGGTTAATATTCATTTCAAACAACTTTATCCTTTAATTAATAAATCCAAATCATTAATTTACAATTATGCTTATCATTTATCAATGCACTTTATCAATATGAATATAGATAGCAGTACCAGTAAATTTAATAATAAAATGATAACAAGAGGAAGCTATTTTTTAAATCAAATTTAACATATTCTAGAACTAATTTTTAGACGATTGTAACAGGATATTTTTGTATATCTGAAAAGCATATTTAATTACATGTTTACTTTTAGTTAAAAAAACCCTTGAAATGAAAAATCAATAAATAAATAAATAAATAAATACGAAAGTTCTTTTAATTGAATCCATCGGACAATGAAATGTGAAAATCGAAAATTTCAACGTCCACCGTCCAGAAAAGAAAAGAGAACCTTTGTGTTAGAGGTAAACGCTGTAGCACTGAACCATCTAGCCCATGCAAAAACGACTGATATTAAGGCTCTGTTTAAAAATTTAAGAAAATTGCAGAAATGGTCGGATATGATTAAATTAATTCAGTTAATTAAAATAATAAAAGATTTTTTCAAAATTTTATGATTCCTCGTGTGACAGGAGGTATTCAGCTATAAGTTTGCAAAATTGCAAGTCTCTAACATATACATTTTCCGAGTACGTACTCTGATAAACAGATAGACAGAAGTGAGACGAATAGTGTCACGTCAGATGAATGAAACCCTAAAAAGTGCTAAATTTCGTACCGGGAATCTTTCCGCGGCAGCGCAAGAGTATAAACTGACTTGTTGACGAACTCTTATTTTATTAAAGTATTAGCTATTACGTGTTAACACCGTTCACGTTAAGATATAAGAAAGAAGCAATTCATTAATTGAGCAAAAATTTTCACTCACTATAATTAAAACATATAATTAACTAACTCTTTATCACATTTTATAGCAGACAATACTTTTAAAGATTCCATTTTGCATAATTATGATTTTATGTATAAGATCATTTAAATTTCTGCCATGTGCTTAAAATTACATACGTCTTCTCTAAGATTAATTATCCTCTAAAATCTCACTTCTTGTTATTCTATTTTACATTTATTGCGTTACAGATACATTCCGGATGGATACAGATTTAGTCTTTGTTTCCGTGTCAAAGAAAATTGTCTAAAGGGGTTATGTTAGTAAATTTTTTTAGGAAATGTGTTAACAGGTCATTTAGCTAAACATCCGTGCTTCGCAATGGAGTATAATGTAGGATCGTTTTTACTTTTAAAACTGAAAATAATTGCAGTAAACGCTTATAAATTCATCGGTGTTACATTTTAATCAGCATGGTTTGATAATAAATCCTTCACTGATAGATAAAGAGCCTAAATTTCAGAAGAGGAAAACGCTATCACTGATGAAAACAGTGGCATTTTTAAATTGTAACTTACATTTTCATCCAGAAAATTTAAATTTACTATGACTACATCCAAATGACATTCCTTTATTTGCTTCTTTTTTATTTAGTTACGTCCTGATTTGAACAAAATGCTTTAGACTGTTTAACCTTTTTTACTTTATCGTTGAAGATTTTTTTTTGAAAAAATAATTATAACAAAAGTTTTTTTTTAATATGATTAAACACGAAGAGTATACTAGTCGAATATGTTAATCCCAAAAATTTCTTCTATCTCATATGTTAATACTTCAATATTCGCTGTCACAGCGCCAATAAAATCAATATTTTTTGTTTGCACGAGCACTCGATGTATAACACAACTACAAAAAATCCAAAAAATCGCACAACAGTCGCTATAATAGCACCCATTTCGGCGGAAATCTTTAAATTGAAGGGGTACTTGCAGACGATAGTAAAAACATAAATGAAATTTGGTTCAATTATATGCATAACTTCATACACTTTCCATGGCACAATAATGGAAATGTCACAAAAATCGCTATCACATCACACCCTTTCGGCGGAATATCTCCAAATTCAATGGAGAGCTGCTGGCCTTAGTCAAAACCTTATAAATGAAATTTGGTTCAATTCGATGCATATCTTCATACAATTTCGATGATACAATGAGGACAGACAGACACACATTTTGTATAAACATGTTTTTGTAGGTCTCTGGCCACTAAAACGTGTAAATCCATCAAAAACCCGAAGTCGAAAAATTTTCGATTACAATACTTTCTTCTATTATCGATAGAAGACAGTAAAAGCACAATTAAATGAGTAAAAATCTTATTTACGAGTATTATTATCAAGGCATCAGTTTGTCGCTACTTCACCCCACCCCTTGAAAAAAAACCTCCCTGCCAAACTTTGATTTTTTTGCGTCGATTTCGATAGCATCAATAATTTATATTAAAAAATGGCTGCAATTGTTTTAGCTGGTTATTAATTTTTCATAAAAAATAAAACGCAACTAAAAACTGTTTTAATTTAACATAAAAACATTTTTTTCGGGAAGTTATGGTAAGCTAGTAAATTTGTTGTCCAAAATCGTCTCGTGAATCACATGTTATTGCCCGCAAGTCGCCATTTGAGAAAATTTCCACAAACTGTTTTCTACTGGTGACGTTTAGCTCAATCAAGATCGGTCTGCAATTTTAGTAGATTTCCTAGTGCTCTAAACGTTGTTCTTTTTACTGCTGTATATTTAGCGCTAATATTCATCACATTTTCATACAGCATTTTAATTTTAAATACGGTATTTGAAGATTTTTTAAAAATTATTTTTATTATTATCATTGCATTAATATTCTGAATCAGTTAAAGGATTTGTATCATAATTTCTAATATTCTAAAACCTACACTTTTCAATTGAAAAATATATATACACTTGAGTATTAAAAAAAATGTAAATTTTAAAGTAATTAAATTGTTTTCTGGAAAAATAATTTAAGAGTGAAATATACGTCATATTTTAAAACGATATTTTAAAACGTTATATTCAAAACGTTCTTATAGCGTATAAAGAAATATTTTCTTCTAGGCGCTGTAAAAGGAGGCAGCGATATATTTTGCTTAAACATTTTATACAAACTGATTTTCAAATGTGTAATTCATCTTACTTTATCAATCACGAAAAGATCTGTCAGGTGTTATGACAACGGTGGTCACTAAAACAGAAAAATCTCTCATTCATCAGATAATTATTGACAACACGATTAAGAGATGTTCCCCACCGGACGTGATAATATCTCGAAATCTTTTTAAATCAGAGCAAATTCGCGTGTTTTCAGAATACGTGGTATCTGGACAAGGGTTGGCTTGCGTAGACCGAAAGGGGCATAGCGCCTTTGTAAAATAGGTAAAAATAGCCTAAGTCATTTTCTGAGTTATCATCTACCTATATGCAAAGATACAGAGATATTAAATCATCCATTTTGACGCTTACTTCAGCCAAACATTCACGCACACTTTCATATTTATAATATTAATATACTACTGAAAAGAGACGACAGTTTAATTAATTTAATAATTTTAATAATTTATGCAGTTCATTTCAAAATATCAGCACAATGACGGATGCGTTTGAATGACATTAAAAATTGCGTCTTCATAAAAGCATCAAATGATCCATTTTTTTTTAAATTTCATTTGTGTTTATGCTTTATTTTAAGATGGACAAATCAATCTTTCATTTGCTTTCAAATAAATGACAAGATAAAAATGGTGCAGATTTATTAAAAATATAATTTGCCAGCACACAATAATTAACTAGTCGGATGTGCCAATCCCAAAACTTTCTTCTATCTCAGTCATGTTAATACTTCAAAATTCGCTATCACATCGCCAATAAAATCAATATTTTTCGTCATTCTGTTGTACGTCAGCTGCTTGCGAATCGTCAGGTTACAGAGATGCGAACAACCGATGTATACTAAACTACGAAAAGACCTTCTGGCCTGAACCGACAGGAACAGATAGCCTCCCTATTCCTTGGTTTTAAAGATTTTAGGTAATTTTACTGGAAAACACGAAGGTAAAATGCGTGGAACCTAAATAAAGAAGATTCAATCCCAGTTCTCGTCAACATTGAATATGCATGAGAATATCGCCAAATTAGACCTCTACAGCCAAGTTGGCTTCATTTATGGCAACTTATTTTGGTCGCCAAATTTGGTGATATTCCGCCAACTGTCGCCAAGTTTGGCGAGAATTTGACGTTGGCGAATATAAATATATAGTGATAAGCATATAATAGGATTAATGGTTACAACAATGAAAGAAAATTTGCCGAAACCATGTTAACTAAAACTCATAAATTAAACCCGTTTATGGATGAATTGTGCTGTCTTGTTTGAAAATGTCAGCCACCCTAAAATTTCAAACCGCTATATCTCAGCCATTTTTTAAGATAGAGGCAAAACAAAAATTGCTCCGGATTCTCCGGATCAAGGCCAAACATTTAACGAAAAAAAGTTTTAGGATTTCTAATTTTTTTTTATTTGCACATCTTTTTGAATTTGAAATCTTTAAATGGCTATCACAGCGCCCCCTTTTGTCGAAATATCCCCAAATTCTAATAGAACCTGCTTGCCATAGCCAAAAACATAGAAAAAAATGTGGTTCAATTTGAAGCATAACTTCATACACTTTTCGATGATACAATAGTAAAAATGGAACAAAAATATCGATCACAGCGACCCCTTTCGTTGAAATATTTCCAAACAAGAAAAAGAATGGGATTTATTCAGCTGATTTCAATATTTTTTGTAATGCATTGTTTTATTCAAGAAACTTAAACAACCATCCCGATTTTAGTACGAGTAGGGGGCTCAGCCCCCTACTCGCTAACGCTCGCCAACCCCCCCGTGAATTGCGAAGCAATTCACATTGAGACCGCTACGCGGTCACAACTCGCTTCGCTCGGTCGCCCCTTTTTTTCAGCAATTCTAGCCGAAATAAATTCTACCATAAAACATTTGAACATATGAAATTGGCAATTTATTTTAATCTAAAAAAGTAATTCTCCGTTGAAAACACAACTGAATATGTATTTAGTTGGCGCTACTAATAAGCAAATAAATCATTTAACTACTATGAAAAAGGGATCTTTTGTACAGCACGACTTAAATTCATTAGAAAAAAAAACTATGTGATAGGAAAATAGTTTGTTTGTCTTCGTTTAAATTTCGTTCGACATTTTATTGTTCCAATTGATTATAGATTTTTACAAAATGAATTATTTTTTACTTCATCAATATAGCAACAGATGGCGGCAGGTGATATCTAGACAGTTGATTTTTTTTTCTCCGTCTTCTGAGTGAGTGAAATTCGTAAATGAATTCTAAATAAGAGTTGAGAATTCATTTGAAATTAATGATATTGCTCATAATTAAAATGAGGAATCATCTCAGACGCTTTGGATTACGTACATGTTATTTTATTTTTAATAATTGCTAGTTTGAGTTTCATTCTATGGTTTCACTGCTTTCACACTGACCGCCATATTGGACGGAGGCGGAGCTGATCAAACACAATCTAGTCTGTTTATTGGTCTGAGCTCTGGAAACTACAGTTGTTGCCAAACCATAAGTTACAAATTCAGCCCTATTTTCGCGCCACGTAAGACAAATATATATATAGATTCTGATTGAACCTGCTTGCCATAGCCAAAAACATAGAAAAAAAGGAGGTTCAATTTGAAGCATAACTTCATACACTTTTCGATGATACAATGAAGACACACAGACGGACAGACAGACATTTTGTAAAAACATGATTTTCAGTATCTCTGACCCCCTAAAACGTGTAAATCCGTCGAAAACCGGAAGTCGAAAAAAATTTCGATTACAATACTTTCTTCTGTTATAGACAGAAGAAAGTAAAAATTAAAATATTTTTTTCCATTTTGTTCTCGTTAAAGAAAGTTATCCATCATTGAAATTTGTTTTGTTTATATACAAGCACCTTATCTTCAGCAAGCAATTTATTATTGGGAGATAATCTTATATTATTCACACTTATTATGAACTTCAGACTCACATGCATAATTCATATTTGAAGTTTTTCGTTTAAAGTTTCTAATAAGCATTGTACAAATTGATATAATTTATATTTCGGTCTGTTAAATTAAAAGTAAATTTGTTACATTCAGCAAAAAGGAATCTTGATGTCAAATTGGTGAAGATTTTAAACTTAATCATGTACCTGTGATGCTCGTGAAAGGAATCTTAGCTCATTTAGTGTGACTTTTTTTTTATTTGTATACATTTCTGATTTCTATTTGATAGTTTATAAAAATTCCTATTTAAGAAAAAAGAATGTCTATGAATAACACAGATTTAATTTTTTTTATATTAATCATTTTTAAGTGAAGTTTACTTCAAAATATCCAGACAATTATGGCTACGTTTGAACAACACTCTTCAGAAAAACTAGCAACATCTTTCATTTGTTGTAAAATTACAGGAAGGAAATTGTGAGTGCATAATTTATCAAAAGAATATATGCCAGCACAAAATCATTAAAAATTATTTTTTTTTTCAATTTTGCTTTCATTGAAGATGGAGATGCATCACTGAAACTAATGTCATAATATATCCCTGCATCAGTGAAAATTATTTGTTTGTACCGATTCATTACTGAAAATTATTTGTTTCTATCCAAGCACCTTACCTTTTGAGAGCAATTTGTTAATGAGAGGTGAATCTATCGTATCCAAACTTATGACGTTTAGAATCGCATGCATAATTCATAACCGAAATTTCTCGTTTGAATTTAAAATAAGTGCAGTGTAAATTAAACTAATTTTTATTTCAGATTCTTCAAATAAAGCTCACTACAAATAAATATATTGTTGCTTTCAACGAAAAGCCTTAATCAAACATCGAAATATCTTATATGCTTTAAGTGTTGCGTTAAGTTAAGATTTGTAAATTCATGATGTATCTGCCGCTTTAATAAACGAATCGTTGCTTATTTAATGTGCACCTTTAATTTTAGTTTGAATGTGCTTCAAACATAGGTATATAGCAGAAATAGGTGATTGTTGGTCAACATTTGAGCATTTTAATAATATATTTATGTGACATTTACTAAAATAAGTTTTCATTTAGTATGTTCAGTTATCTCTCCTCCGCTTGATGTAATTCTCATATGAATGTATAAAAACGTAGAAAGAAGCTTAATAAATATTATTTTTTAAAGAATCATTAAATTATTTTATGTGGTTAAATTTTTATATATTTTTTTTTATTTTGGTACATTTCGGATTGTTCAAAATTATTAAGAATAAATTCTTTCATACAATTTATTGTCAATTTCCAATAGTTAAAAAAAATAAAAAATCCATCCAAAAAATACATTTACTAATCGTTTTCATATGTCTTCATACTTTGATTGAGAAAACGAAATGAGAGGATTTATGTCACGAATTTAGACAAAGGAGTTTAGTGCATGTCTGGTATCTAGACATATCAATGTATGCATAGAAACATATGTATAAGGCATACTTCCCCGAAACTGTCTGTAAATAGCACCCGAAGATATTTTATCCAATAGGAATTCATTGTGGTGCTTCTAGAAAACATTTATTTTTGAAAATTTAATAAAATGTAAGTTACACATCTCTGCCTTTAAACGCTAAAATTTCAATATTTTCATTCTTTCTTTCTTTTCTTTCTTTCTTTTTTTTTTTTTTTTTTTTCAAATTAACTTCAAGAGAAAATGAGTGCAGATTTATCCAAAGGATTTGTGCCAGCAACAATCATTATTTAAAATTAAAATCCATTTGCTTAATGCTCTTGTTTATGAGAGCAATGCATAACAGAACATTATTTGCTTATATCCAAGCACTTTTCCCCTAGAAAGCAATTTATTAACGAAAGATAAACCGTAGATAGTATTAGTAGATAACATTCACCCTTTTATAAATTTCAGAATTGCATGCTTAATTTACATTCGAAGTTTCTCATTTAAAGTTTATAATATACGCAGTATAAAGTGATATAATTCGTATCTCAGGATGTTAAACCCAGGCTCGTTGCAATTAAATATGTTGCTTGCAGCGAAAAGACTATAAATATATTTTTAATATTCTGTTATTGGCCTCATACAGATATATTATGTTAGATTGCATATTAAGAAAGTTTTAAAATGTTTATATTGTTTGTGAAAGGAGTCTTTTACATAATTTCAGCATTACATAATCATTTTATATAATCATTTTTATTAATATATATATATATATATATATATATATATATATATATATATATATACACTGGTGGTTATACACACACTAGCGCCATCTTTCGGCGATTATTGCAATTATTTTTTTTTTTGTTCCATTCTTCTTCTCCCTTTTCGAATAGTAAGTGTACCGATTTTGGTTTCATTCGGGTTAGTCCTTCGAGCTACAGATAGTTCCAAATAGAGATACTTATTTTATAACCACCCGGTATATATAATACAAAATTTAAATTTTGTTTCGCCAAGGTTAACATTATTCTATATAAATTTTCATTTTAATAATATTCCTTATATTATACCGGCTTATTAAATTAAAACCTAATTTTAAACTAATCTATCAATATCCATACGTAAAGGTATAAGATCTTAATCCACCTAATAACATATATTCCAAATTGCTTAAATCTAAAAATGGCGCTAACTACTTATATTCTTTAAATAAAACCTTTTATTATTTAAATCCCTATTAAAATGCACTATTATTTCTCCTGTATATCAAACCTCTCTAAAATCTTTACTTAATTGCTAAAATGTCATAATTCCTAAATTATGCCGTTCTAAAAAACCCATTTATTTAAAATCATTCTTTTATTAAAATATCAAAATGTCTATTATAATATTTCAATGCTTTAATATTCTAGTTTTATTCCGCGTCAATAAATTCATCTTTTCTTTTCTGTTTTCTCTAGCGTAAGCTAAAATTATCGTCTGGCAATCCAAAATCTATTTTTAGCCGGCATTCTCGAGATCAGAGCTTATTGTTTGTTCACACTTCGTGTACCTGATTTCGAGGCTATAGATTGTTCTAGAAGAAAATTTTTGCGCTACGGAAGTTGAATCACCTCAAGATTATTTCACTGGAATTATTAATAAGTTCCTCTTAAAGTGATTATGATTGAACGCACGCGCAGCCAAATCTGGGAGACAGAGGAACGAGAGAGAGAAGTTTTTCGGAGGTTAGAGAGTTCGAAGTTTTATTGGAAGCTTTTTGAGACGTCCAGTTTCCAATACGACTGTCATGTTCAAACCCACTGATATTTTTGCCGTACCTAACAAGATCTTTGGAACATATAATAACATCTTTCTTCGACAATTTCATCGTATTAATTCTAAGACCTCATAATGTAAAGAATATTTGAAGCTCCTACTCCCACATGGAGATGATTAAGTAATCATTTTAATCACGATTAGCTAGAGCATTCCTCCTGCTTGGTTGTTCTTGATTATGTAATAAAGTTTTGAGACACAAAATTCGACTTCTGGTGTGCACTTCTGGTGTGCACACATTTTCTTAGTAATATCTGAGTGATACAACCCTCCTGCCTATGCCTGTGCGTCGATACATGGAAACCCAACCTAAAATAGATTTCGCCAACTGCCTTTTAAGCTCCAATATGTCACTATATCACACACACACATATATATATTATAATTTGCTCCTTTATATAATTTTTAGTGACTAAAGGCTATTTATTATTTATTTTACTATACGGACTTTCCTCGAACAAAACTCATAGTTAACTTTGAACGACTGTCAAAAAGTAACAGATACTTTTAGAAATGAATAAATATGGTGGCAACATCCAGATATCTGGCTTTCGTATTTTATTGCTTATCGTCACTTCTAAAAATAGCATTATATCAATTTTTACATCGTAGAAAAAACACAAAAATTTCTAAAATTAATTGTTTGAAAACTATAGTTCCATTTTGTGACTTTTTATTGCTTATTAAACATGAATTTTTAAATATATTTCTAAACAATGAACATTTGTTTGCTACAATAATGTAAAGTAGCTAGTGACAGAGTTACCAAAATGGGCAAGTGATTGCCCGGAGAAAATTAAAACGTATCTTCTTTCGTTTTTTCAACATGAATCTTCCGTAATTTTGGCCATTTCCAAGCATTGACATCACAGATAAAATGTCCTTTAAAGAGAATATGATTTCCACTAAAGATTTTAGAAACCACGTGAGTAAACTCACATACACCATTTCATTTTGGACCCGATGACGAAAGATTAACTATAAAATGCTTCACTTTGGCACTAAATTGAAATCTGTCAACAAAGAGACAGATTTCAGTTTTATTTCTCCTTCAATATATTTCCCCATCCCCCTCTTTACACTGAAAAGGCAACTCTTGGTAAAAGTGATAATTATATATATTCGTGTAGCAGGTTGGAGGAATTGTATATTGTATTTTCTTTGTAATCCACGCTTTTTCCACCTAAGAAAGAATCCGCTCTAGAAAATAAGACAGCATTTTCAATTTTTTATTCTTTTTTTTCTTTTAATATTGTGAAATGCTTATGTAAGAAAAAAGAACCGTCAACGGACAACATGTTTTGATTCATATATATTATTTCTGATATGAAGCACATACAGAACACTAACATTTAGTTAACACTTTGTTTGATTAAAAATTGTAGTTTATTAAAAAATAATGGAAAAATGTATCAGTAAGTAATATCAAAGGCTGCAGAGCCAATACCTCGCACGAATTTTTTAATAAACTTTATTATAAAATTTTAGCAGAGCCTAATTTTAAACGTTCAGCTTCCGAGTGAACTATTTTTTCATGAACGGACGCTAGTCGTGCTTTTTACAACTAAAGTGTTTCATTTTGCTACGCTGTTTAAAATGCCAGATATTTCATAATAATAATAAAATAGATTGGAAAATAAATTATACATATCTATAGAGAAAATTAAATGTTAATAGTATTTGTATGCAGAAAAACACCCAAATATATATGTTTAAAGAGTGGAAGTACCAATTATTAATAAGGAAATAATAACATTATTTCATTAAAATATGTATCAAGCATGATTTAATGCAAGATAAGAGAATCTATTATATGAAAAATGATCTATTACTTTCAAAAAAGGATTTATTACTTTCAGAAAAATGATCTAGTTTTATCCTTTATAATTTTTGAAATTTTCTTTAACGCCAAAAAGAATTTTTTCAATGTACAATTTTTTTTCGTTTATGACATCCTGGAATATTCTACTTTACTTCAATTTGATTTATCTGTATATATATTTTTTTTTTAAAGAGCTTCAAATTTGTTCAGTTTTGGCAAAATTTCTACTAAATATTTTTCGCTTGACTATGCAAAATGAAAAAAAAATGACTCAACATAAAACATATCAATTAATTTATTTCAGCAAACTTTAAATAGTGAATTAATATAATTAGTTAACATAATTAATTAATACAATTACTTAATACATCTAGTTCTTGCTACGACACCCATGAAAGATAAATTTATCAAAGACATACATAACTGCATTGGAAATAGATTAAACCAGTTTAAGTCTTCCAGTAAAGTTCAATTGTAGAATAAGAATCATCTTAAGAGAGTTTCAACGGCGTATGTGAGAACAGCTTAAGAAATATTTCTTTTTAGGTTAAATTTGCACGTGCGCGCCTACCGGAAGATAAAAGAAACACTTTTCATAAAAAATAGCTCTTTCATAATAATGTATGTAAATCATCAAAAAGTTCTATTTTTAGTTTTTGCTTCGTTTTAATACAGCACGCGTCAATCTTTGCTTTGTTTTAAATTTTTCGAGACAAAAAATGAGTGCATGTTTAACAAAGACGTTATATGCGAGCATAATATACATAAAATTTTAAAACTTTTTTTCTGTCCTCTTTTAAAATGGTGATGCATCGCTGAACTGTATTTGTTTATATCCAAGATCCTTGCCATTAGCAAACATTTTATTATCTTAAAATGATACATTTATCATATTCACTCTTATTATGAAACTCATAATAGCATGAATAATTCATATCCGAAGTTTCTTATTTGATTTTGAAATAAGCGCAGTGTAAAATGAATTAATTTTTATTTCAACGTCATGAAATAAAGCTCATTACGAATAAATATTTTTCTTGCAGGGGCTTAAACAAACTTAAAAAAAATTTATTTGTTCTAAGTGATGCGTTAAGGACAGTTAAAAAATTTCTGATGTATCCTTAATTTTAAAGAACACAATTTTTGATTATTTAAGTTACTTTTTTTCTATGAATTTTAACTTCAACTTATTTCAATCTCAAATATAAAACACAACTATTTGTTTCTCGGACTTTATAAATTTAAATAACATAGTTTTAAAATATTCATTAAAAATGATTTACTATATTTAGACTTCTTAATTGCCATTATTTCTGAACTTGTTATATTTCCGATATGGTTATAAAAGCCGGGAAAGGAATCCTTATAACATGCAAGTTAAGAAAATCTATTATATTAAAAATTATATATTATTTTTAAAAAATGATCTACTTTTATTTTTTATAATTTTTGAAATTTTCTTTATGCCAAAAATAATTTTTTCAACGGACACATTTTTCATTTTTGACATCGTGGAATATTTTACTTTACTTTATTTTGGTTTATCCGTAAAAATACAATTTTTTTTGTTTAATTTTCAGTCGATTCTTCTGGATTATCCTGATACACGTTTTAAACAGCTTCAGTTCAGTTTTGGAAAAAATTCACCTAAATATTTTTCGTTTGACTATGCAAAATGGAAAAATGACTCAACATAAAGCATATGAATTCATTTATTTAAAACGTGATTAACGTTAAAACGTTCGACGTTAAAATTTAAAACGTGAAATAATTAATTAAATATGTAAAAATAATGTTTCTATTTCCTCAAATTTTGTTGGAAAATTTATTTTACAAACAATCTATTGAAATCAAAAATAATATATCTTTAAAATTTTAATGAGAAATATACGTCATAAAAATATATATAATTCCGTTTTATTACATCTTATTATCTTCTTTTATCTACAAAAATGGAGTTTGCCAAAATTTTTGTTCAAGGTTACGAAAAAGCTTACTAATTAAAATTTTTAAATTCTGAGAGTTTATATGATATTCTTAGAACTATTAATTTAATCGAGCTGCGTTCGATGTTATAGGAGGAGTAGTTGTGAAATACAAAGAGAGAGTCAGATTTTAATATAATAGATGCAACACAATCTTGAAACACAAATACCATGTCTCAAAGCCATAATTGTTTTGTATACTTTTTGTAATTGTAAATATCGTTATAGTTTCGTTCATCATCCATTTAAGTTTTAAGAGATAATTGCTTTACATCTGTTTTGAATAACCCAGTATATCTATCATTTTTTAATAACATTCTTTTAAAAAAATAAGAATATGCTTTGAAGTTTATTAGAGATCTATCATATATATTTTTATTTTAAAATATTTGTAGACAGAATAATAAAAAGATAGTCGTCAGTGGCGGCCTGTACACACAGACGCACACGTACAGACACACGCACACACACATATATATGTATATACAGGGTGATTATAAAAAAAAAACTATCCCGATATATGAGCCCCTAACTATCATACCGTTCACAGAAACTGAATGAAACTTTGGTTTAAAGTATTTTGAAGTATGCGCTCAAGAATCATATGAAAGACAACAGTTAAATTCTAACAGTTACGGCTACAGTGACAAAATTTCGAAAATTTCAAATGGCAACACCTAATTTTTTTATTGGAATGTGATCTTCATAGTGAAAAACCATAAAAAACGTTGGAATGGTACCTGTAGCACGAAAATCGCGGGCGCTAGACAGATTAAGAAGAATAGTGAAAACAACCAATAAAGACAGAGAAGCAACAGAAAACAAAACATTTTATTGTGTTTCATACATTTTCCATTTTACACACGACGACATTTTACATGCGGCAGATGGTGGATAACACTGAACAATAAAATGTTTTACTTTCTGTTGTTTTTCTGTCCTTTATTGGTTGTTTTCACTTTTCTTATTAGTCTGTCTAGCGCCGGCGATTTTCGTGCTACAGGTACCGTTCCAACGCTTTTTATGGGTTTTTCACTACGAAGATCACATTCCAATAAAAAAAGTAGGTGTTGTCATTTGAAATTTTCGAAATTTTGTCCCTGTAACCGTAACTGTTAGAATTTAACTGTTGTTTTTCACGTGATTCTTGAGCGCATACCTCAAAATACTTTAGGCCAGAATTTCATTCAGTTTCTGTGAACGGTATGACAGTTAGGGGCTCATATATCGGGATGGTTTTTTTATAATCACCCTGTATATAGTAAAAACTACACAATGAACACTCCTGAATAGCGAACACCATTACAAAGCAATTTTTCAATCCAATGCCAATATAATGTTTTACCTCTGAATAGTGGACACGTGTCAGGATAAGGTTAAAATTCTGCGGTCCCGGGATGTCCGGTTTTACTATATATATATATTTATTTATTTATTTATTCCTCAAGATGCTTGGGTGAAACATTTGTATTGCAAATAGATACAATACCTGATACAATATCCGCATTTACCGATTATTTCATTGAAGAAATAATATAAAAGCAAAGTAGAAAATGTAACTTCTTCCTTGTCATCATTTCAGATTTTTATTCTGAAACGCGATAAATATTTTAGTAAACATACATAATTTTATCTGACACTCTATGTAAGAATATATATTTTGTGTAAAAGTGTCATTATGTCGAAAAATCATAGCTTCTTAGAAATACAATTCACCGAAGATATAATATGATTCAATGGCATATGACAAAATGTAATTTATATATTATATTACTTGTGCTATTTTATTTTGTTTATGCCGAAGTTTAAAGTAGATACTTTTATATTTATTTCTTATAATAAAAATATAAGCGGTGTATGCGTGACAGTACGTCTGGATACAAAAAGTATGGAAATATTAAATTATTTTCAGACTAATTTACTATTTTGGATATGAAGCAATACCTTACAATAGATCCTCGATATTTATTTTTTAAGCATGTAATAAATCTAAATTTAAATAAGTATTTTTGTAAACGTATTTTTAGATGCACTTAGCAGTTTCGAGAAGATTGTATTATTTCTAATCTGTAGGGGAAAGTAGGGACACTTCGGATTAATAATTATTTCTCATTTTATTTTTCGCTCAATTGTTACATAATGCATGCTACATATTGTTCAATCCCTTTGTCTAAATAAAACAAAACAATAATGTCTTAAATAGTTACAATCGAAAAAAAAAATTGGAAAAAATGTACCCCCCCCCCTTTAACTGCTCCAACAAATCCGACCAGGTAGATCATTTTGGAATACACTACTTTTCTTGTTATTTATACTGTTAATATATGATTTTACATAGAAGGATTGAATATAGTAGTATGTGTTAATAACACTTATAATTCGGATAACGGATCGGCAGACAGTATGACTCAAGACAGATTTATGGGAATCTCTTAAACCGCTGATGACAAAAATATTAAAGGTGCTTTTATCCGTTTTTAGTTCAAGAAAACACTGAAAATTTGTGAAATTAAAAGCATCATAATTCGGTAAGTTTTTGTTGAAAGTAATAGGATTTGGTCGAAAAGAAGTCTTCTTACAGCAAGGAAAAATTTTCTAAGTACAATTTATAGTAAAAAAGAGCAGTGTAAAAAAATTAAATGTCATACTTTAATTAACATACAGCCTCTACAAAAACATTTTGCATCCAAAAGCTGTACTGGATATGTAAACTTTTTTTTATAGTTGTAAGTATGTCATGAGCGATTTAAGGGATGTTTTCCATTACAAATCTATTTTCAGTCATTCGGTATACTGGTTGTAAACTAAAGTTCAGATAGACTAAAAAATTGTTATAAAGGATAAAGCTAGGTTTGTGTAACAAATAGCTATCTGTAATGAAATAACGACACACTATCAATGACAGTGACTGCAGCGCCTATAATGGCGAAATGTTTAAATTATGAACTGTATCAAAAAATATGAGAGTTAGCTATGTAAAGTTCATTTCAAATTGGAGAGTGTCCTTTATTTACTATGAAATAATGTCTCACATATGACAGTAACTTTTTAGAAGACCTAAAGTGTAGGTTTTCCACATCCAGCCACCTGCTTAAATTTATTAGCAATCGCGTTTAAGAGCATGTCATCATAAAACAAAAAGCAGATGCACAATTACTAATAAAACAACACATGTAATTAATGTACAATTTATTTTTATAACAAAATCAAGATAAGTAGGCTAGATATATTTCTCTTTGGCAATAATACATATGCACTCGCATGCATACACACTAACCGAGTAGATCAACGAACACTTGTGTGTTTCTCAACAAAAATTAAAGATATTTAAACAAAACCATATTTACAATAACTCTGCATCTAATCCAAACTTTTCAACATAGTTGTAATTATTGTTCATTGACATACCGAGACAGTAGTTTCTCATATTGCACTGATCTGTTGCCATTAATTCTCCACCATGAAGTTACTACATCTTTGAAATCTTCATTTTTTTCGAAGCTATTTCTCCTTAAAGAAGGATTTATGTAAAGCATCCACTGTAAAACGTTTTTATGAACAGTTTTCTCCACTTTATCTTTCCGGTCGACTGTGCCGAGTGACGGCTCCAAGTTTCCAACTTTCTTTCTTTGATCTTTAAACAAATACAGTATTTTCTCACAGAAAAAAAAACTCATTTAATGCTTTTTCCACATAAACTTACTTGTCCATCAATTTCAATAACCGAAATATTTGCGCATTCCGTAACCAACTAACACTGTAGAATTTACAGGATTTTCTATACGCCGGAATTTTCAGAACATTGTCTAGCATCACACACATGGTAACACAACAACGGTCATCGGCTCACACCAGGGTAGAGTGTAGAACTAATTGAAAATTAGGGTCAGGTTGGTTGAATTCTTTACTGATTTTTATTGACAAAAAGTCCAAAGGACGTCAAGTTGCGCCAGGCAAGATAACTATATATAACACTCTAGAAAGACAAATAGGTAAGACATAGAACTCCTAAAGATTAAAGCAGGTAAAATATGATAAGTTTCATAGTCTTGAACATGAAGCAAAAATATTTAAACGAGGATAATTTAAAAGGATTCTTAACAGTAATTTTTCTAAATAAGAAACTTGATTAAAAATTCATATGCTGTAATAAAAATTAGCTTCTTTAAAAAATAAAAAATAAAAACAGCGCTGAGACGAGCTGTTCGGGAACTATGTGAACGTCTATGTGCGCGTGCCGCAATGCGCAAATTTTCTTTATTTTCTGGAAGAACTACGCGTAGCGCTGTAGGCTGTGGACAAATTTAGCTTACTTAACATTCTTATTATAATAAATTGTCCCTTGATTACACGTATTTTTATTATAATTACAGTACATTTGTTTCATGAAGCCATACTTCTACATGTGATTAGTGAAGTATTTAAACCGGTGATTGGATATCGAAAACCTTGCATTAGGAGCTTCGAATAAAATTATTTTTTGCATGTAATATATCATTTCATATAAAATCCAGAACGCTCTTAACCCTTCTAATTTACTATTTTTCGTTATGTAAGTGCGATAACGCATTTGCATTGATTTCATAACACACCCTCTTATATTCAGAATACGGAGGTTCCACATGTTCAACATGTGGTTTTTCACAACCAAATATGTCCAATTTGAATTAAAAGACGTTTAGTTGGAAAGTATAGATAATTTGTAGTCCCGTCTCCATACATTAGTTTGTGTAGACGGTGGCTATTTTGAAAATCTTTTCAAATAATTTTCACCCTTTTTTGTATGTATTTCCAAAATGCAGCACAAAGAATGAGGTATCTTTAGGAAGGTTTTTGAACTGGCTTCTGACATAGCACACTCACATTTCGTTAAAACATATTTTTTGATTAAAAATTGCAGTTAATTAAAAAATAAAATCAGCCTGGTTTTCATAAATGAAAGTAAAGGTTTTCTCACATCAATGTTGCCACACAACATACCGCATTATACCGTGCTCAACAATTATTATAATAAAATTAATAGTACAAAAAAGATAAAGTGGGACATTGTTGTTGCACAGGTTTATTTTATATTTATGATTAAGAAGCAAAACTCAAATTCAAATGCATGGAAGAAACAAGTGCAATCCATTGATTGAATAAATTGTATTTCACGTGTAGCCTAAAATTTACGCTTTGTTATATTCATTTAAATTCCATTTTATATGTATTGAATTTATTTTTTGTACTGTGTTTTTCCAGAAGAGGATGACCTCATAGTCTAGAGCAATTAAGATACGATTGTTAATTTTTTTTTTCTCAGACGTGCCTTTTGCTATCTTCGATCAGTTTTCATTATAACTTTGGTGGAATAAATGAGATGATATTCTGGCTTGAGTAATGTTGTTTGTAGATATTTTTATCATTAATTTTTCTTAAGTTATAAACCTGCATCAAAAAATAGTAGACATCAGTGCGAAATCCTCGCATTGATCCACTGGTCTTACTTTACTTTTTAACAACTTTTCTTGGACACCCTGTATAAATAGGATGTTCGATGTACTGAGAAGAGAGATTATTCATTATACATACATAATATTTACATTTAGTCTCCATATTATAACTGAACATCTTCAAATTTTTAAAATGAAAAATAAGCTTGCATTTTATGTAAAGAATAGCAAGCTACGCCCGCTACGCTGGTCAATTTCCAATTTTTAATCAAACAAAATATTGGCATTTCATTATTCACTTTTATATTTTAACAGAATAATAAGGCTACTATAATTTGTGACTCGTGCTATAGCCAATATACACGTCAGGACACGTCACGCTTATCATTATCTTTTTACGCATGAGGGTTTCGCTATGGTACTACATTGTGAAATTTGGTAATTTTTTAAATTCAATATTTGAAAAGCGGCATAATCATTAGATTTGAAATTTATATCAAGAAAAATTCAATTTTTTACCTCTCAAACGCAGTTTGTCTACCAATTTTCTGACAAATACTTTTTGAGCTATTATTTTTTTTTTCAGTAACTTCAAATGTTTCATTTTCCGACATTAATATGTGGCAACAATTAGCGAAAAACCCAGTCTTCAGCAACGCATAGCTTTTTATTAAAGAGACTGTTGGAGCAGAGATTGTCACCATCAATTTGCCACCATCACTTAGGAAATTGGGTCTGTAGTTCCAGAGATTCCATAGAAATTGTAATTTAGAATGATTTTAGAACGCTTTCCGCTCATTTCACTCTTTTAAATTTCATTTTTAGCTCACAGGCTATCAAAGCCTGAGAGCTTATGTGCCCGCCGGTTCTGTATGTACGTACGTATGTATGTACGTAACGCGATAACTCTTGATAGAACTAACCGTTTTACTTTAAATTTTGTTTATAGGTTCCTTGTGATAAGGCGCTTCCCTGATTAGTTTTGGAGGTTCATTGGTTAAGCATAAAGGGGGGAAACGTGGGGCTAACCCCCCATAATTTAGATAAATGGGTTTTTCATGCAGAATTATCCCATTTTCTTCAAATTTTGTATATAGGTTCATTTTGATAATGTGCTTCTGTCAATAGTTTTGGGGGTTCATTGGTTTAGTATAAAGGGGGAAAGGGGGGATACCCCCCCTAATATAGATAAATGAGTTTTTCATGCAGAATTATCCGATTTTCTTCAAATTTTGTATATAGGTTCATTTTGATAATGTGCTTCTTGTCAATAGTTTTGGGGGTTCATTGGTTTAGTGTAAAGGGAGAAAGGGGGGATTCCCCCCCCCTAATTTAGATAAATGAGTTTTTCATGCAGAATTATCAGATTTTCTTCAAATTTTGTATATAGGTTCATTGTGATAATGTGTTTCTCTGAATAGTTTTGAGGGTTCATTGGTTAAGTATAAAGGGTTGAAAGGGGGGCTAATCCCCCCTTAATTTAGATAACTGAGTTTTTCATGCAGAATTATCAGATTTTCTTCAAATTTTGTATGTATATTCATTGTAATTAGAGACTTCCCTGATTAATTTAAGGCGTTCATTAGTTAACTATGAGGGGGGTAACGGGGGAATGACCCACCCCCCTTAATATATTGTTGATTTCTTTATTTTTCGAGGGGAATATTTCAAATTCTTTGAAATAAGAGTACAATATACAATGAGTGTGAATAGCCTGTGAGCTCAATGCCCTCAATTTAACTGGGCAGTTTTCTTTTTTTTAATTTGTTCTTAGAGAGCATTTACATCTTATAAGTAACTACAATGCCAAATTTCAAATTTCTAGCACCTTCAGTATAAAAAAAATCGCAATTTTAGAACGTTTTTCGCGACTGCATCCCCCTGGAGTTAGTGGCACCAACATAAAATATAGCCTATGTTGGAGCAGGGGTTGTCACCCTCAATTTGCTCCCATCACTTTTGAAATCGGTTCGGTAGTTTCAGAAATTACCCCCTACAAACAAACAAACAAAAAAACAAAAAAAACAATCTTTACTCCTTTATAATATTAAGTATAGATTATAATAAACATATCTATAACAATAATACATATCTATCTAAACAATATAATAAAACAGAAAGAAAAAAAACTTTACTTCTCAAATTTATAATATATAGATACATATAATGTTCTTTATTTAAAGCTAATGCAATAACAGGAAATCCAAATTGCTGTGTTATTTATTTCTAAGTTTAAACTAGATTATTCGAAGATAAATTATGCATGCGTTTCTGAAATTGTTAATAATTTAAAAGTCGATAGATTTTTGCATATTTCTAAAATAATTATAAATAGCACGGTTTTTGGATATAATCAAATACTATTCAGTGACACACCGCCTTTTAAAGATACAAAAAGTAACGAATTTTAAACTTTAAAAAAGTAGAAGGCGTGTAATTTTCAAGGTAATATATTATTTCTATTCGCTTAAGGTTAATTTCAAAACATAGAAAATATTGATATTTAACCCTTACAGATCAAGCATAATGTACATAAGTATAAGTCAGAAAAAAAACCCTAATATATTTCCTTAATTGTTTTTTTATTTTATTTTCCTAAACAAATTACGTTTGATTTAAGGTTTCATAATGGTGTTTATTATAGATTAACAGAGTTAATAAAAATGCTAGAAAATAATGTGTTTTAACTGACAAATTCTTAACTATTTCGATTTTACCTTTTTCAACACATTTTGCGCTTACATTATGTATTTTCCTTTTCTAGGAGAAGGGAGGAGTCAGATTTAAAATTCATACTAAAATCGTAATTCTTTGTATGACACATAAAGTTTGTAATATTGCGAATAATGTGTATTTTATTTGAAATATTTTCTTCGTACTCGTTTTAAGGATTTTCGGTCTGTAATAAATAAAATGGAATGGAACGCTTTAGTACATTTTAATAGATTCGCGTCTTGTGCGTTTGTAACGTTTAACAGTTCCATCGTCGATACTATATATTATTTTAAAATGTAACTGTCAAATCAAATCTAAAGCAAAATAAAGTTTTTAATAAATACCTTATGTAAGCGGGTGGGAAAATATTCTAGAACTGATTTATATGTTTAGTTTTCATATAATTATTTTATGTCTTCAATAAACTTAAATTAAAAAATAGATTTTAGATTCATATCAAAATTACCTTAAATAGCAAATTCCTTTCCTCAGTTTTAAAGAAATGAAATTTCTACTGTGATATAATTACATAAAATAAAATAAGTTCCTAACATTTTTACGATATAAGAAATATACATAAATATTTCAAATTGTTTTTTTTAAGCCAAAATTTTATTTACAGAAAATCCAATTTCCTACAAGGGATTTATTTCAAACTTTAAATTGTATATTTCGAAGATGAATTATGTATGAGATTCTGAACTTCATAATAAGCAAAAATAAAATAGATTTACCTCCATTTCTAAAATGATTAAAATTGTATGCTTCTTTGTCGTAAACAAATAATGTTCAGTGAAGCGATGTCTTTTTAAGCAAGGACAAAAGCAACAAAGTTGAGACTTCAAAAGATTTTGCTTGGGCATAAAATCTTGAGGGTAATGTGGTATTCATATTCGCTTAGCGTTAATTTGAAAACAAAGAAGACATTGATATTTATTCATTACAAACCAAGCAGAAATGCTCTTAGGAATATTAAAAAAAACTTTATTATTTTGAGCATAATTGTTACTTTTCTAAGGTATAAATTTAAAAAGAAATATTAATTAATTTTTCTAACGAAATTTTATTATCTTATACAAGCTAAAAACATGTTAGATGAAATTTCGGTACATGTACTGGCAGAAATATGACCAGTATATGTACAATAATTCAAATAACAGTACATGTACACCGTTGAAAATATCCCTGTAAAATTACGGGCAGAGATTCCTGCCATACCCCGTAAAAAAAAATCCATGCCCATCATTTAGTGTAGCCCGTAATTTTACGGGGCAAAGTAACACAATAACACTTTACTTACTGTTCTGTAGCACGTTAGATAATCATCATAGAATTGCTTTTTTGGCGGGTTAAAAAATATGCTACAGTCGCGGTTCAGTGACATTATTTTTCGAAACACGACTAAAATGAAGGGTTACACCCTAGTGGAAAAAAATGTATGGGGTCGTACCGTATTTTGCTAACAGATGAGCTAGAACTGTAAGAATATGTGGATTGCCCTTAATTTTCTAAGTATCTGAGGGATAAGGCAGCTTATTCATCAAATTAATACCGTTTTTCGTCAAATAAGGCTGTTGCCCATGAAAATTGAAGGGCAAACCCTCATAAATTTACAGTTTTTTCTGAGAGTGTACCGTAAATTAATTTAACTCACATATACCGTAAAGCATAATTTATGTACCCTTCATGCCGTACTTGTTTACACGAGTTCAATATGTACAATATATATACAGTAAAAATATTTACAATGGGTATGCATACCGTATGCTAAATGCACGATATATGTACAGTAAAATAATTTTATTTAGGTTTACACACTGTTTGATATGCGATTGTCGAATATTTTTTGCAATATAGAGACAGTAAGTTAATGAGTGAACTATCCACGCACCGACCACTGATTGAGTTGTATCTTAATAAAACCTGCACAGTCAATTTTTATTATTATGCACATGAACCACTTAAAGGCAGTCAATTCACAGTATCAGATGGCCATGTATCATAGTTGCCAACTTTTACGCTTTTTTTCATACCACTAAAATTTAATAGTAAATTTCCCCTTATTTAATCACCGAAATGATCGATTAAATAACTGAATATTTTCTATCAAATTTTGATAGTAACAAAAAAGCGGAAAGGCATTTATGTTTTCACATATATATGCTGATAAAATAACTACAGTGCATATTTGTATGTAGATTAAATTTTTATATATTACTAGGTCTTGCTAATGTATATTTTACGGAGGTGAACAGCTAAATGACATTTATGATTTAAAAAAATATATATTTTATACAAACAAAAAATGAGCAAAAAATAATAATGTAATTCCTTCAATAAAGAAAAAATTAAAATACAGAAAAAATACTAAATACAAGAAGAATGAGATTAATCTAAAAAATTATTAGTAAAATAGGCTATAGAAGATGAAAAGTCAGATTTTGTATTGAAAACACAGTAATTACATTCTAAAATCTTCATACCAATAATACATTTGTTGACGACAAAAAGGCTTGCTGATGATGTGTAATGTCCAAGAACTGTCTGATAAATTAGATGATTTACAGATAAGAAAATGAAATGTTATCGGAATTAAATGTAAAGTAATAAATCGAAATCACTAGAGCACAATCGACACATAGAGGAGAAGCTTATTTATTTATTTTGGATAAATATGATTGGAATAAACCTTTATGTAAAAAGTATAAGGTTCTCGTGATTTATAATTGTTGTGGTAAATATTCTGTATTTTTAAGTTCAAGGCACATAGAAATATTTTACTTTTACCGCAAAGAACGTCAATGTCACAAATACAGTAGTGTTTATCGTACATAGTATATTTATATTTTACGAAATATTTTACTGTGTCTTAAAAGGATAATTTAATGCAATAATCTTTCTTTTATTAGTCGGGTTCTTAAATTCTGTGTTTTTCTGTTTTTATGTATGTTTGGTTTTGAACATGTATTTTATTGAAAGTATAAATTTCATATTTAAAGTAACATATTTTTCATACAATAAATGGAATATGTAGAACTATTAGAATATATTTTCTTTATTTTAAATCGTTTGTGGTTGATTTCTTTCAAAAATGGATTTGATTTATAAAATAATGAATTATTATGGAAGATTTAAGAATAATTCATAGACCCGAGCATTTAGTGTGTTCCCAGCAAACTTCTTTCCGGGCGAACCTGTAACCTGGCTTCCCACTGCCTAAGGCAGCGTATACCGGGAGTGCCGAAGACAATGGAAAAACAAGTGAGAATGAACCAAACCCCGTAGTAATCGTGCCCGTAGAATCGGAGATAAGAATCCGCCCTTGGCAGTTGAAGATGGAACTAAAATCTGTAAGACAATCCAAAACCAAGTTGAATGTGCCAAACCTCGTTGTAATCAGGACCATATAACCCGAAATAAGAATGCGCCACCTGGCGGTGGAAGATGGAACTAAATTCTTTAAAACAATAGTGAACCAATATGTGAATAGTGAAACTATAGTGAACGGGAATTGGTTCAGTGAACCAATTCCCGTTGAAATCGTGAACCATAGAACCCGACAAAAGAATGCGGCCCCAGGCTGTGGAAGGTGGTATTTAGTAGCTAGGGGACCTAAGTAGTTATTACAAAAAAGAAGCTAGTAAATCGGACGATTTTTAAGGGAGCTATAATAAGAGGCGTAAAAGAGGCCACAAGATATTGTTGAGCACTGCCCTAAGATGAAAACATGTTAAAAGTTCCTTTATATCTTCAATTAGTCGAAACTAAGCAAAGGGTCTAAATTAATCATTAGAACAAAATTTTAAAGAAATGCGCCAAAAATTGTGAAAAATGCTTAAAAATGTGCGCTAGGGCACCAATAAAAATATGAGGGTGGTGGACCGGGAGCGTTGAGTCCGTTGAGCGTTGAGTCCGGGACCGTTGAGTCCAAGACTCAACTTTAAAGGTATGTATTGAGAGGATGACACAATTAGGCGTAGGGGACCCGTACCGGGTTCCAGGGGCCAGGTCTTAACTGGAATTTAGTAATGGGGGTTTAACTAAATTGAGAAAATTCACCCAAAATGAAGAAAATTGAATTAAAAGAAAGCAAGTTATTAACAATTGAAGGAAAAAAATCTTGGAGGGGCCCAGTACTGAGCCCCAAGACGCCAGGGTTTTAATTGGAATCTAGGAATGGATTTATAACTAAATGGAAAAAGGGCCCTCAAAGCGAATAACATCGAAAAAAGGTTATTAACAATTTAAGACACAAAACTTTAAGAGGTCCAGAAAAAATCTGAGCCTAATGTGGATCAGGACCTGCTTTGGACTATCCATACCTAAATTTTCATACTCCTACTGGCGGTATATTTCGCTAGCCATCGCACACAGACAGACAAGCACTCACACACACAGAGAGACAAAGAACTTTCTTTTATTAGTATAGATACTTTACTATTAGAAAAAGTATTATTTTGAGAAAAGTTGTATAGATTACAATTTTTTTTATATTTCTTATATATATATATATGTAGCATTTTGACGAGGTTGAGATATTACGATGAATAATATTCGATGAAAAGATGGCAGTCCTTCAACGATATAGCAAGTTGCAGTCGATATTAGCGAATATGGCGAAGTAGAAGGCAATGAAATGATTCCACCAAAGTTTTCCAATAAATCCAGCCAATCTCCAGACAAATAATTTTTTTAGAAAACGAACAACACAGAAACAATTCCCAAAAGTCTAAAACTTATAGCCCTCGGGCTAACGTTGCTTCACTTCATTGAATTAAGATGTTACTGGGCCAGTTGAATATTCTAAAGATATAAAAATACCAGACACATATTTGTTTAGCTTCCGAAAACGTCAAAAATCTCGTGCTCCGACCGGTGCGGGCGAGTTTTGTTCTCTCCGCGGAAACATACACAGAATTACGTCACGAGCGCACAACCCAATGAGTGGGAAGCTAGCTCCAGCCCAACGAATGAGGCTAGAGGGCGAGGCTAAAACAGTAAAGAATCCCTTACTTGGGTGCGGACCAATTTAGAAGTTAAAATCCCAAGCGCGCGAAAAATTCAGAGCAATAATAATAATAATAATAAAAAGAAAATGGCTTTATAAAACATTCGAAATGAGAACGCGTCTCAGAATTTTATAGATTGGGGAACTGATAAAAGTTACAAATGATCTTAAATTTTAGATTAAGATTTGGAATAAAATAATTATTAATATACGGATATTTACTTTTAAAAGGACTTTAAATAGGAATAGATATTATTAATAATTAAGGAAATACTGACTATGACAGAAGTTAGATTAATTTTAAAATATTAATGCGAATAAAATGGAAGGATACGAAGGAAATAAATTTTTATATAACATTATCCCCCCCCCCTAAAAATCCGAATGACAGGTAGATCCGATGATCTACAAGTTCATTAAGGCAAGCAAGAATTTGGATTACAAAATATTTATCTGGTATTCTAGTTAATGCCAAAAATTCTTCGATTTTATTAAAGTTAATTCAATAGTTATTTTTGTAAACGCGAACCTATGGGAATTGTTTAAATACAGAAATACATACAATTACAATATAAATAAGTTAGTAACAAATAATTTTTTTTTTCACTCTTCAAACATAAATAGTGAAAAGGATGAAAATGAAGTAAACAAAGCATTTTTGTCTAAGCAGTGAAAAATATAAATATCTAATAGTCCTCTTAATCAGTAACAGTCTGAGTTATAGACCTCTCATTTCCAAAAAAGTTTCTTGGTATGGATATGAAGGCACAGATATGTCAAGTATTAGCCAGCAATACAGTTTATGGCAATACAGTGTATTGATTCTCTAGTAGGATAATTCCAGTTAATCATAAATTTCAAAAACATAAGAAAGTTTCATCACCACTAAGTTCAATAAACAATTAAAGTACTGGTTTGTGATACTTGATAAGTTTTGTGCCTTGATAAGTAGGTATAGCTGGATAAGTGCACTTATTAAGTGAAGTCCAGTCAGTTAATAATGTTCCATCAATTAGATATGAGTATTAGATGTTTTGCTAGTAAGATGTGACTGTTGATCATCAACTAATATACTATCAGTGGTTCTCTTTTATCACAATTCTCAAGAATATTCTCTTTTATAATCTTATCACATAATAAATAACAACAACAATTATAATAACGACATAATAATATCAACATTAACAAACAACTTCAAAATAATACTAAATCAGTAATTCATCTGTATATAATTTTAATTCCTCATTCTTTTTCAATATCAGTGAGGAATGAAAATATACTTAATAAAAGGAAACAAAAATAATAAATAGTAAACTAAGAAATATCTGCGAAAAATATCAACAATTCAGTAAGATAATGTGCTCATTCTGTTTTTAGTCAAACAAGAGAAACATAAGCTGTTCAATGAGAATAAGACCTTGAAGTGTATGGTGGATAATAAGTTTAACTATTACTATTAGTAGAGAATTTTATTCTATTATTATAATTTAATTTAATCCAGTGAATTTTTATTAAATTTATTTTAATTTAATGTATTATTCTAATCTAATTTGCTATTCCAATTTACTTTATTGTTCTAATTCAATTCAATCCAATATAAAGAACCTTTTAACTCAAATCAACTAATTTACGCCTGCATAAAAAGTTAACTCAAGCAAAAATATTCGCAGTAATATTCTTGGGAATTCCTATATTCAAGAACATACTATTATACAGAAGAGAATTGATTAGTCAATTATAATTTGATTCCATTACATTTAGTTAATTTTTACTTTACTAAGATTAATATTAAGCTATTGATTTAACATTAGTTTGTTGTTGCTCATGGGATAACTTTAATTTGTCAGGAGGGTAATAATGACGTAATTTTGATACATGGACTATTTCAGTAAATTTATTTTGAGTCTGTCTATTAATTTCAACATTTACATCAGATAATTTTTTAAGGATTTGATAGGGACCACTAAAAACTTGTGAGAGCTTTCTCGTATTGGGATAATGGAATTCTTCATAGATAACAAGATCTCCTATCTCAAATTTTGGCTCCACATAATTTCTATCATAATATTTTTTACTTTTCCAGTAAAATTCATCCGTGCGTTTTTTAGCATTGTTGAGGGCTTCCTGGACAGGAGGGTAATAATTTTGCTTAAGAGGGGAGTCATAGGGTAATTTGCCAAAAAGTAAATAAGCAGGAGGGAATTTGGTTATGGAATGGGGTGTATTATTGTATTCATTAACTACTTCAGTCAGAAGTTTGGTCCAAGGAATTTTGGAGGTAGTAGAATTAACTTTACACTTTAATCTTGTAACTATTGATTGATTCACTCTCTCACACTTGCCATTCGTTTGAGGGTGATGTGATGTGGTTAAACGTTGCTTAATATTGTGATTCCGCAAAAATTTTTTTAATCTAGGTGAAGTAAAGGCTGCATTCCTATCACTTAATAGCTTTTGAGGGCCCTGTATATCGAAAATTTTGTTGAAACAGAATAATTGTTGAGGGAATTGAATATTGAAGACTTGTTTTAAGCAATTTGTGTATGTTTCTGTGGTAACACTTTTGGAAGGAAATGCCCAAACATATCTGGTTGCATGGTCGATGATGATGTGTAGATATTTTTTGGTGGAGTTATAATAATTGAATCCTCCCACAGTATCAATAGAAAGACATTCAAAAGGTTGATGTGTGGTGGGCATAGCTTGTAATAAGCCAAATTTTTTCTGTCTGGGTTTTTTATTCTTTTGACAAATATCACAATGTTTTACAAAATTGGTTATATCTTGCGTCATGTCAGGCCAATAATAATTAGGGGAGATTAAATTTAACATTTTTTGGAAACCAGGATGACCAAATTTTATATGAGCAACATTTAGTATTTTTCTCCTTAAAGACATGGGGTCTACTATTTTTAGAAATCCTTTCCTTTTAATAATCATAAGTCCATTTTCATTTAGATAATTTTTACCACACACATTATCTTTTTCCTGCCTCTCTATAATTTCTTTAACGTCCAGAAGAAAAGTAAGTGGTTGAATAAAATGTGAAACTGGGTTTCTCGACAACATGTCGGCTTCGACATTTGTGGATCCCTTTTCGTAAACTATATTATATTCAAACATGCTCAACTTCAAAGACCATCTAAATAACCTGCCTCTCAAATGTTTAGTATTTTTTAACCATACAAGAGATGCATGATCAGTATGAATGGTAAAATTTACACCATGAAAATAATGTAGAATTTGTCTAACGTGTCAATGATGGCAAGACACTCTAACTCGGTAATAAAATAATTTTTCTCATAACTTCTCAATCCTCTAGAGTAATAAGCAATTGGATGTAAAACATTATTACTATCAGGTTGTTTTAAGACTGCACCTACTGCCACCTGTGAGGCATCAACAAACATATGGAGGGGTAACTTCGGGTCATAAATTTTTAAGATAGGTTTGGCTATTAAGGCATCTTTTAATTTTTGAAAAGAATTTTGACAATCTGTATTCCATTCCCACAATGTATTTTTCCTGAGTAATCTGTTAAGAGGGACTCGAATTTCGGCATTTTTATCTATAAACTTGTGATAAACATTGATAGATCCTAAGAATCTCTGAAGTTCTTTTACATTTGAAGGGGGTTTTAGTTTTTTTATTACTTCAATATTAGCATTAGCAGGAGTTAATGTGCCATTCTGGATGGTATATCCTAAGAAGTTAATTTTACTTTGAACAAAATTGCATTTAGATAGTTTAAGTTTAATGTTTTCACGTCTACATATATCAAATATTTGGTTTAAATGTTGCATATGTTCTTCTAATGAGGAAGAAAAAATAATGATATCATCAAAATAATGGTAAGCAAAGTCTATTTTGTATTTAGTAAGTATTCTTCTAAGGGTTCTATTAAATATCGGGGGGCCTAATTTAATCCCGAAGGGCAGAACTAACCATTCAAAGAGCCCAAAGTTGGTAGCAAAAGCCAATTTCTCAGTATCGGATGGATGTATGGGTATGTGCCAGTAGCCAGAGGCTAAATCTAAAGTTGAAAAATACTGTGCACTACTCAGTTTATCTAAAATTCCATCGATACGAGGTAGGGGTTCGGCGTCATTTTTCATTATTGCATTTAATTTTCTATAGTCAACACATAATCTAGTTTTCTTACCTTCTTCTCTTTTCATTACTAATGTAACAGGGGTAGAATAGGGATTATTGCTCTCTTTAATTAAACCAGCATCTAATAGTGATTGAATTTGATCCGAAATCTCTTTTTCTTCTAAAGGGGAAGTTCTGTATGGCCTCAGAGATATTGGTAGGTCAGAATTAAGAAAAATACGTTGCGGTTCAATATTAATTCTCCCGACATCAAATTTATTTTTAGAAAAAATGTCTAAATAATCCCTTATACTTTCCCTGAAAGTTTCATTTTCTATAGAATTTATGTCCCCAATTAATTTAGAATTATTAACATTAGATGGAACAAAGGATTGAGGAGATATGATATTTCCATAATCGGGTTGCACTCTCTGGTAATCGCAGTTAACATTAAAATGAAGTAATCTTAATTTATCACTGGATATGCTCTTAGATTCATTTAAAACAAGGTCTCCTTGTAATACTCGACATGTAGCACAATCAATAATTAAATTAAACTTACCGCATTCTTGTAAACCTAATATGGCATCATCTAAATTTGTATTACATATCAAAAATCTAATATTTTGTTGCACATTACCTAATTTAAACAATAATTTACCAGCTTTATCTATTACAACAGTTCCTTTGGCTTGGCCAATAATAACATGTGGAATATTTATAACTTTAGCATTTAACAATTTAACAAATTTAAAAGGTAAAATACTTATGGTTGAGCCAGAGTCAATCACACAAGGTAGTGCCCTGTTATTTACATATCCTGATACAATTAACTTTCATATATTATCAGTAGATGGTTGTGGTTGACTAAGAGGGGGTGCAGAAGATTGCAGAGGCCTAACATTGAATACACAATCCCTCTCCCAGTGGTAAGCATTTTGGATACCTCTATTTAAACACATTCGACATGGTCTACTTGGGTATTTGCTCTGAAAATGTGTAGTAGGCAACCTAGGAATGATAAATCTAGAATTTGGAGCATTAAAATTGCTCTGTGAATGAAAATTGGAATTTGGCATATGAAAATTTCGACTTGGGCGAACTTAATGTCTAGGTGCCTGATCATATTGTGGCAATGATCTATAATTCTGAAAATTACTCCTAGAATTACTATTGTTGACCTGGAAAGTAGGAATTACTACTAGCTGTTTAGCCATTAGGTACCAGTCTATTGTATTTTTTGGAGGCTTACTAATCATATAATTCTGGTACTCAGGTTTGAGACCGTCTGTTAATCCCTGTACTATTATAGTTTCACATAAACAAAGTTGTCTACCTATTTCAACCTTTTTTCGAAAGTACTTATCCAAATCATTGAGATCATTTAATTTCATAGAAGCAAATTCTGAAAATCGAGGAACATGAACAGTTATGAATTTTTCAGTAAGAACATCAGTTATTTTGTCAAAAGCTTTACATTCTAGACATTCATTGATAAATACCTTCAGAGCCTCTCCTTTCAAATATTTTGAAATATTTTTAATCTTCCAATTTTCATCTTTCTTTTCAGAAAGGCATGTTTTGTCAAAATGGTTTAACCAAGATTGAATGTTCATTCCAGATTTGAAATCAAAAGGAATGATGTTTATTTCGTTTTCACTCATTTTGTGATCACCAAGGACTTTTACAAGTCCAGATCGCAATAACATTAATATAAAAATTAAAGAGAATTAACACAACAGATGTAAAATAAAATTTAAATTAAATAACAAATGTAAATACCTCCATCTCTAATAAATAATGATAGTAATAATAATAATACAACAAATAAGAAAATCTGAGCGAAACTTAAATAACATAAAAATAAATAAAATAATAAATAATACATACAATAATAAATTTTTTCAAACTTACGTAATTCCGTTCACAAGTTGTCTGTCTGTTTACTTTTTGAAATTTTTGAGACCGATCAATTTATTTATTTATTTTGTATAATGATACTTTCTCATTTTTTTTTTGTAAAAGAAAATATTATTTAGATCATTCCGTCATGATTGAGATGTTGTTTTGTAGAACATTCACACTGGTCTGCATCTGGTATTTCCAGGGATAAATTATTCCAACACTTTTTGAAAAATTCGATGCATATTTTGGTGAGAATCAGTTGCACACACCACAATGGAAAATATACAGCATCCGTATTCAGCAACATATCACAGCTTCTCCGTTTATCAGACGATCAGAAGAACAACTAATCGACATACTCTTAGCGAGAACTAGACGCACACTCTTCGCTATGAAGATGTACAACAGTAGCCGGCAATACATTCGCAGCTCATCCGTCCATCAGAACATTGGCATAGCTCAGCGCAAGTTCATGGAATCCTACCGGCTTTTTGTAGCATTTTGACGAGGTTGAGATATTACGATGAATAATATTCGATGAAAAGATGGCAGTCCTTCAACGATATAGCAAGTTGCAGTCGATATTAGCGAATATGGCGAAGTAGAAGGCAATGAAATGATTCCACCAAAGTTTTCCAATAAATCCAGCCAATCTCCAGACAAATAATTTTATTAGAAGACGAACAACACAGAAACAATTCCCAAAAGTCTAAAACTTATAGCCCTCGGGCTAACGTTGCTTCACTTCATTGAATTAAGATGTTACTGGGCCAGTTGAATATTCTACGGATAGAAAAATACCATACACATATTTGTTTAGCTTCCGAAAACGTCAAAAATCTCGTGCTCCGACCGGTGTGGGCGAGTTTTGTTCTCTCCGCGGAAACATACACAGAATTACGTCACGAGCGCACAACCCAATGAGTGAGAAGCTAGCTCCAGCCTAACGAATGAGGCTAGAGGGCGAGGCTAAAACAGTAAAGAATCCCTTACTTGGGTGCGGACCAATTTAGAAGTTAAAATCCCAAGCGCGCGAAAAATTCAGAGCAATAATAATAATAATAATAAAAAGAAAATGGCTTTAAAAAACATTCGAAATGAGAACGCGTCTCAGAATTTTATAGATTGGGGAACTGATAAAAGTTACGAATGATCTTAAATTTTAGATTAAGATTTGGAATAAAATAATTATTATATACGGATATTTACTTTTAAAAGGACTTTAAATAGGAATAGATATTATTAAGAATTAAGGAAATACTGACTATGACAGAAGTTAGATTATTTTTAAAATATTAATGCGAATAAAATGGAAGGATACGAAGGAAATAAATTTTTATATAACATATATCTATATATATATATATATATATAAAGAGAGAGAGAGAGAGAGAGAGAGAGAGAGAGAGTGATAAGCGAACTGCTAAAAAAATTATAACAAAAATTGTATTTTTTGCGACAAATACTGAAATTGAATTATTGTGCATCATCTTTTTTTAAAAAAAGAACAAAAATGCACCAAAGTCCCAACTTTAAATGGATTAAAAGGTGGGTGTGCAATCTTTAGGGTTACGTGATATTCACATTAACTTATTGTTCATTTGAAAACAAAAAGAAGTTTTATATTTATTCCTAAGGAACTAAGTATATAAATACACGAAGGTATAAATACACGTAGGTGAGATTAACTGCTTCTTTTTTCTATGTTGTACGTATTAATGGGTCTCATACTTTTGAATATTTCTACCGCCAGTGAAAGGATATGTTGTTTCGAGTTCTCATAAACTTTTAATTGCTTATTGAAATTACGCAAACCTCTGTAATATATTTACACCATATTTCTGGCTTTATAAAATGTAAAAAAATACACTTATAATATGATATAATAATTTTAAAAAAAATAGTTAATATTTTAAAATTTTTCACTTGATATGTCCCAATCCGTACGATAATTTAACTTAGAATTAATATATGAACATAAAACGTATGCTAAAATGACTGCTAAACTCTATTTAATAGAATGAATTAATATTATTGGGATAGTTAAATATCTTCATTATATTTTAATGACTAATTAATTATTTGTTTAATTTTTTCCTATTTTTCAAACTTAATTGAACTTTTTTCATAGTTTCTGTCAATGAATTTATATATTATTTATTCATTCTATAAAATAGAGTTTAAAGGTCATTTTAGCCTTATGTATATATATTCATTCTAAGTTAAGTTATCGTGTGGATTGTGACATACCTTGTGAAAAAATGTTGCAATACTAACTGAATTTTTAAAAACTGTTATATTATGTTATAAGTGTTTATTTTTACATTTTATAAAGCCTGAAATATTTCTTAAATATATTACAAAGGTTAATATAATTTCACTATGTATTTATAAATTTATGAGAACTTGAAACAACATCACTTTTCACAGGCGGTAGAAAGATTTCAAAAGGTATGAGACCCCTAATATATGAATTAATATTTCTAAAAAAGTGACATACCTTGTGAAAAAATGTTGCAATACTAACTGATTTTTTAAAAACTATTATATTATAAGTGTTTATTTTTACATTTTATAAAGCCTGAAATATGGCTTAAATATATGTAATTTCACTATGTATTTATAAATTTATGAGAACTTGAAACCACATCACTTTTCACAGGCGGTAGAAAGATTTTATAAAGTATGAGACCCCTAATATATGAATTAATATTTCTAAAAAAGTGACATATCTTATGAAAAAATGTTGCAATACTAACTGATTTTTTAAAAACTATTATGTTATGTTATAAGTGTTTATTTTTACATTTTATAAAGCCTGAAATATGGCTTAAATATATTACAAAGGTTAATATAATTTCACTAAGTATTTATAAATTTATGAGAACTTGAAACCACATCACTTTTCACAGACGGTAGAAAGATTTCAAAAGGTATGAGACTCCTTAATATATGAATTAATATTTCTATAAAAGCTTTATCCTGGTATTCTCCTCTTTTAAAAAGAAATTAATAATCATTTTATTTATTTTAATGTAGTATTTTGGCACTTATAATATAATTTCAAAATATCATAATTAGAAACAATAGAGAAATAGATAAGGAATAATAATTCAAACTCCGTTAAAATCTTTATGAAGATATTTCCATTTATGACAATAATAACAAAAGAGATACTGTCGCAATTACTTTACGTTGAATGAAATCTGGTGATATCATGGAAAGGGATGAAAGAGACACCATATGTACTGTCAGCTACATTCCCCATTATTAATTGTATATTTCAGTGTTCCGGATGGTGGATGCTTACACCACTTCTCGTGACGCATCAAAATTTCCCTTAAAACATAATAAACTTGGTGAAATTGTTATTAAAATGTCTTTCTTACTGTGACTTGTTTGTAAAATGTAATACGTTACACTTAAATTTGTGACCAGTTTGTTACTACACCTATTCATAAAACTCCTTACAAAGTATAAATTTTGTAAGGAGTATACAAAGTATAAATTTTCCATAAAGTTATTTAGTGTCTTCAATTCATTTAAATTGAAAAAATAATTTATGTTCAATGTAAAAATTATCTGAAACAATCAATTCTTTTAATAAGTGATGTATTAGAAATAGCAAGTTAAAAACTACAATATGAAAAAAATACTTTCGCGGAATGTTAAAAAAGTAACAAATGTATTTCTATGAAATTTTCTTTAATTTAAGGAGCTGAAACAGGAGAAAATCAAATTTGCTACAAGTCCTTTATTTCTAACTTTAAACTCGATACGTCGGAGATGAATTATACATGCGATTCTGGTCTTAATAATAAGCTCAAATTAGATATATTTATCTTACGTTTCTGAAATGATTATAAGTAGATTCATGAATATATTTCATGAATATAAACAAATAATGATCATTTTTAATGCGCATTTTTAAACAATGAATTTTTAACTTTAGCACGGGCATATAATCTTCAAGGTAATGTGATATTCAAATTCTCTTAGTGTTAATTTGGAAATAAAGGGAAGATTTATATTTATTCATTACAACACGAACATAAATATACGTAGTTATACTAAAGAAATGATACTTTGATATTTACAGTTTAATTGTCATTTTCTAAGATGTGTGTTTCAAAACGAAATTTTCTTTGATATACATTTCCATGGTGGGATTTATTATAAATTTTAAAATATTGTTTATAGAAATACAATTAACATGCTTTTTGTCAAATAGATTATTAAATACATAATTATTTTAATCCACAATTCGTAATATATGTATTTGGTATTCTTTTACGAGGAGGATAATTTGAATTTCACACTAGAGCCGTTTAACAAATTGCATGTTTTTTCAAAAGTTTAGATTAAAAGAATAATTTTGTAAAAAATGAAATGTATTGGAAAGCTTAATGACGTTTTACAGATCCGTGCCTGGTAACTTTAAATAATTTCATGCTCCATTTTGAGTGTACTTTTAAAATGTAAATGTAATGCCCATTATAAATAAAAATAATGGTTTATATAAATGATTTTAAAATACGTGGGCTAGCAGTGATTATTATGCACCTCATTACCACAAGGTGCGAAATAGATTTTGGTGCATTTTGTTTCTGGCCCTATGGGCTGGTCCAGGCTTCTGCAGAAAAGTCATTCCTTTATAATGAAATCATTTCTAAAATATGATTTTACAGTTTTCTCCAGGATATATTCTTCAGGATATCTTTTAACAACAGTTTCAAATAAAAAAGTAGACATTTTCTCTCTGATCATATCCCATTTATAACCATCAAAGACGTGGGATGTAGATCATCCGACAGGAGCTAACATCTTCAACATTTTGTTTCTTAAGTTATTGTTCAACTGTAAACAGTGTTACATCGGTCCTAAAATAATTTATCTGCAGGCTATTTGTATGTCTTTATCATTTGAACCTTTCTATTTCTTCGTTTAACTAACAAAAGAAAGAAATCAACCAGTACTTTAAACGCATTAATAAAGACCTACATCATCATAAATAAAGACCTACATCATAATATTTAATATATCTAAATAGTAGAAATGGTATTTTTCTGATGCCGCAAAACCTTTTCTGATCCCTGTATATTCAGTTTCTATGTTATTATTTCATTATTTTTACATTAAAATCGACAAGAAAAAAATATTTTGTGTCACGCATATGTTCTGAAAAGCTTTCCGACAGTTCCGGAATACTGAAACGAACCTTCATCTCTTGATACCACCAATGAATGTATCATAAAAAAAAACACGGAATTAATATATTCAAAATATTTAGTGCAGAATTGTGATCTAAAGTTTTCTAAATACCCCACAGAGTATGTTGAAATTTAATCCAACTAGAAAACGTATAATGCAGGTGAAAGTTCTCTTTCAACAATTACTGCCAATGGGAGTAATGTATACCAATTCTTTTGTGTAGCTGTGCATATGATCTATAGACTTTTGTACAAAAACATTATATTATGCTAAAATTTAATTCAGCTCGAAAACGTATCACTAAACTTAAACACAATAATCGCAATTAATATCCATAAAACATAATGAATCCAACCTCATCTTGCGTAGTTCTGTATATGATTTCGTTTATATTCTACAAATATCTCTTAGTGTACTAAAATGTAGTACGTAGTTACAAAATAAATACAATTAAAGACAAACTTTAAGCAGTTCACTCCAATAGACGATAATTCTTGCATATATATTGTGCAGCCCTATATAATCTATATGATCTACAGAATTTCTACACACCACGTAATATACCAACATGTAGCTAAAATTAAACTTAAGAGCCTACGCTAGTCACGCGAAGAAACGCTCAAGCTAATATTAAGTCTATGGGAAGGTTCTTGCGCGATTTCTCGCTCGCATTTTAATATTTTTAAATGATTCTTTTTGCATAGGATAGCTGACGTTGATCTGTAACGTTGTTAGTTTTGTCTTTTTTGATTTTGGTTACAGTTTTTTTATAAGCGGACATTTTCAATTTTGGAACCAGTTGGAACCGGTTCTGAAAGTAAAAGTACCCGTATATAAAAAACTGGAACCAAAATCGAAAAAGGTAAAAACTAACAACGTTAGAAAATCGACGTCAGCTATCCTATGCAAAAAGAATCATTTAAAAATATTAAAATGCGAGCGAGAAATCGCGCAAGACCCTTCCCATAGACTTAACATTAGCTTGCGCGTTTTTTCGCATGACTCATGTAGGCTCTTAAAACTCATTCCTCAACTAAAGTCACAGACAGCACTGTAATAAAAGTTTGGTACGTCCCTGTAATTTAACGATAAATGCTGTGGTCTCAGTTTTCTATAGAAGACATGTTTTGGTGCACCTCGATAATGCATATGAATTTAATTTTGTTTCAGGTGTAATAACATAGTTAAATTACACTGCAAACCTTTTCTCCATAGCAGAGCCGTCCTTAGCGAAAGCGACACCGAATGCAAGAACTTTTGCGAGTCCCTTCCTTTCAGACTAATGTTGCCAATTTAGCTGTTATTTATTCATCTACTAGAAATTTTTAACAGTAATTTTTGCTCTATTTAATGTGATTACTATGTGATTTAATGTGATACTATGTGATTAATTAAAGTGAAGGTACTATTTGAAAATTCTGATATAGCTATTTTGAATAAAAAACCCTCAAAATTGGCAACATTACTCTCACAACGTAAGGCTTTTGAAAAAGCTCGTGCTCCAATGACATGCACGGATCAAAGATTATGCTTTTTTTAGGGGTGTGTGTGTCTGATAGTATATGTTTTAGTAGATGTATATAGAGAATTGGACCAATTTCCATTCATAGTACTCGGACTGGGGTCGGTCTATTAATTTTTCAGCAGATTTGGAATGGACGGAAAATTCATTCTAGCCGTGTCATGTCGGAGCGGCTTTTTTTTTTTTTTTTTTTTTTTTTTTTTTTTTTTTTTTTTTGAGGGGAGGGGGGTACATTAGTAATATTGTACAGTCGTTAAAAGAGAGAGAGAGAGAGTGAACACCCTCATACTTTTTAATTGTGAAATTGCCAGAGTGATGTGAAACGTACTGTTCGACTGCGAATTGTGCCTATTTTTCGAATTTGAATATAAATTTTGAAAGAGGAGTCATCTACATATTAACAATTGTACGACTTAGAAATAAAAATATTTTAATCAGCCAGCCGTAAAACCAAACGTCAGATCTCTGGGTTTTTCAATTTTTTATCGAAGCCCCTCCCGTATATTTTAGTGCATCATAAATACAAGGGGTTGAGAATTTAAAACACGTACAGCGGATCTGTAATTATCGGAGAATGCTCTCATATTTTGCGTGATAAATATAATCTTTATAAAGGAGAAACTTTGTCCTTTTTTTTTTAACCGAAGCCCCTAAATTTCCGTATAGCACAAATATAAGGGTTCGTTAACCAAAAATACTTATAAATCGGATCTAAATTGTCGCGGCTCCAACAAATTTTGTATGTCAAACATTTTAGGGGGAGGGAAGGGGCTCTGTCGATTTTATATCGAGGCTAGACATGTTTTAGTATATTATAAATATAAGTTGGTAACAAATTAACCATTTATAACTCGAGCTGTAGTTGTCGTAGTACACTCATATTTTGTGTGGTATTTTAAAATTTATTATGTTAAAGCGAGAAAGTCCACCCGCCTTTAAAATTATTTTGTTTACCATACAAAACTTGCATACGCTGTGGCAAATTGGATCCGAGTTATAAGTGTGTACAGTTATTGAGTCCTTATATTTGCACTATACTAATACTTAGGGACTTCTGTTAAAAAACCGACAAATGTATCTTGTAAAAATATGTCACTTTGTTCATGTACACAAAATGTGAGCGCGCTGTAACAATTTCATCACGAGTTATAAGAGTTTAAATTTGTCGACTTTTATATTCAGTATTTTATCAAATTTTAGGGTTTGATAAGAAAATGATAATGGCCCTCATGATGTTGAATTATTCAGCGTTTATAGGTCTGTGACAATTAGAGTCCGAGAGGGCGGCGGGGGGGTGAAATGGCATCGACGGGACCGAAGTGTCATGTACGCTAAATTTTATTAAGAAATAGTTAACTCCCAACAAAGTAAATAATTATTATTCAGCTATTTTGCATCAATTTGTTTTTCGGGCGCGAGGCCTTGCTAGGCGAGAGACCCTGTGCGGCCTCACCTGTCGTACATCCCTAAGGACGGCTCTGCTCCATAGACAATAAATAATGTAACGGAATTATTTTGTGTGTCCCTTTTAACGAATTATATCAACTCCATTTTCAATTGGGAACGGTCCATAGTAAATCACAATAATATAAATCAACGATTTGGAAATTCAAGTATATTTACGAACGTTAGAGCGCAGATAGACAGAGGGTCATACAGATAGATCGCATAGAGAAGGATAGAAGAACTGAAGTAATGATCACTTTTCAACTAAGGTGAAAAGTGTCAAAAATAGACTTATATTTATTAAACATCTTGATTTAATTAAACAGTATCTTAAAGTATAAATTATTCTTCTCAATTATGCAAAAATAAACATATAAATCATACAATTATGTAAAAAAATAGATAAAATGCCCTGTAATTGTTAAGTTATAACATTATTTCTTCTTCAGTATTATTTTATGTCTTCAATTTATATACACTAGAAAATTAACTTAATTTAAAAAAACATATTCAATAACAAATTCCCTGTGTTTAATATAGACATGTCAAAGTAAATACTACAGTAAAATTATTTTATTTTTATTTTTAATTAATTCTTAACATTTAACAAATATATTGCCTTGAAATGTTTCTTATTTTCAGCCGTTAGAATGACAGAAAATCCAATTTGTTACATGGCGTTCATTTCAAACTTCTAACTGGATATTTCAAAGATGAATTATGTATGCGATTTCGAACTTTATAATAAGTTAAAATGCGATAGATTTATCTTCTATTTCTAAAATTATTATAAATAGTACGGTTCTTGGATGTATACAAATAACGTTCACTGGCGCGTCGCTTTTTTAAACAAAAACAAAAGACAACAAAGTTCACATTTCAAAAGATTTAGTGTGGAAATAAAATCTTCACGATAATGTGATATTCATATTCACTTAGCGTTAATTTGAAAACGAAGAGAAAATTGAAATTTATTCAGTACGATCCTAACATAAATTGACGTAGGTGTAATAAAGAAACGATACTTTAATATTTTGAGTTTAATTGTTATATTTCTAAGATGTATATTTAAAATATAAATTTTGATTTATATATTTTTTCCTAGCGGCATTTATTGTAAATTTTAATATAATGCTAATAGAAATGCAATAAACATGCGTTTTATCGGATGGATTCTTAAATACTTCTATTTTTAATCCATCTTATGTTTGAAGCATGTTTTTGTTTCTTTTTTTTCTTTTTTTTTCTTTTTTTTTTTAATAGAAGGATACTTTTAATTTCATGCTACAACCGTTCAACAAATCTCTAATATTGCATGTTTTTCAAAAGTTTATTTTAGCTAATAATTATGATTTTGATCTGTAAAAAATGAAATGTTGTGGAAGGCTTACCGATATTCACAAATCCCCGTCTTGAAACGTTAAATAATATCATGCTGTATTTTGAGTATACTTTTAAAATGCAAATGTAATGCCAAAATAAAAAAAAAGAAAAAGAATGGTTTACATAAATGATTTCTATACACGTGGACTAGCAAAGTGTATTATAAATACCATTTTCATAGCGTGCGAAAAAGTTTTAAAGCATTTTGTTTCTGAGCCGATGGCCTAACAAAGTCTTCTGCAGACAAATCATTAATTTATATTGAAATAATTTTAATGCTGTGAACAGCAGTTTGCACAAAAAAGTCTGTTCAAATCTTATTTAAAACCGCCACAGAAAATCGTTCGACAGGAGCTAATATCCGAAAATTTTGTATGCTAAATTATTGTTATACTGTAAACAGTGTTTTATCTGTCCTCAAAGCATTTGTTTCCATACTATTTCTAATTCTTTAGCGCTTTAATCTGTCGAATTATAATTTTACCAAATAAAATTAGGAAATAAATCAGCACTTTTAATGCATAACTAAAGACCTAACATCACCATACTTAAAGACCTACACCATCATAACTAAAGAGACCTACATCATAATATTTAAATATCTCAACACTAGAAATGGTATTTTTGATATTCCAAAACTTTTTTCTTATCTTGTATATTAAGTATTCATATTACAATTTCATATTTTTAATACAATTAAATTCGACAAGAAATAAAATGCCACTAACAAAATCTGAAACGCTTTCCAACACTTCTAGACTACTGGAACGAATCTTTATATTTTGATACTGCGAAAGAAGGTACCTTTAAAACAACATAGGCAGCTATATATTCAAACTCTCTAGTGCAGAATTATGATCTAAAGTTTTTTAACACACCGCACAGTATGCTAAAATTTCAACTAGAAAACGTATAACGCGGGTGAAAATTCCATTTCAGCGATTATCGCCCACAGAAGCTGATGTATTTCAATTCTTTTGTGTAGCCCTGCATATGATCTAGAGATTTTTATACGAGCAATATATTACGCTAAAATTTAATTCAACTCGAAAACTTATCACTAAATTTAAAAACAATTCTAGAAATTACTACCCATAAAAAAACCATGTATCGAACTTCGTTTTGCGTAATCCTGCATATGAATTTATTTATATTCTACAAACATCTCTTATTGTACTAAAATATAGTAAAGCTAAAAAAACTATTTAAAGATACACTTTAAGCAGATCACGCCCATAGATGGTAATGTTTGCACTTATATTGAGCGACCCTGTATATGATACATAAAATTTATACACACCACATAATATGCAAAAATGTAGTACAATTCAGCATAAAACTCATACTACAACTGAAATCCCACTAACATCAATTATTGGTAACATACAGCACTGTAATTAAATTCTTTTGTACGTCCCAGTAAATTAACGATAAATGATGCAGTCTCAGTTTTCTATAGAAGATATATGTTGTGGTGCACGTTGGTAATGCATATGAATTTAATTTTGTTTCAAGTTCTGTAACATTTTGAAAATACACCGGAAACATTTTTCTCCAAAGACCATAATGTAACGGAATTATTTGGAGTGTCTATGTTAACAAATGATATGAACTCCATATTTAATTGTGAACGTTCCATAGTAAATCTCAAAATATATATCAATGACGAGGAAATTCAAGTATACTTACAAAGGTTAGAGCGCGGCCAGTCAAAGACTTGGACAGATTGATCAAATACTGACAAATAGAAGAACTTGATGAAGTCATGATCATTTTACAACTATGTTGGAAAGTGTTAAAAGGGGACTTATATTCATTTAACATTTTGACTTAAATAAACATATTCTTAAAATATAAATTTCTTTTCTCAAGTACAGGGGAAAACATCTAAGTCATACAATTATGAACAGAAATAAATTAAACTTCCTGAAATTGTTAAAGAATAACATTATTTATTCTTTAGTATTATGTCATGTCTTTAATTTATTTACTCTAGGAAATTAGCTTAAATTTAAATAAAAAAATCTTGAATAACAAATTCCTTTGCTAAATGTAGAAATATCAATTTAAATACTGCAATACAATTGTGTTATTTTTTTCTCTAAGTATTGAATAATTCTTATTATACAAAAATACATTGTCTTGAAATCTTCCTTATTTTAAACTGTTGGAATAACAGAAAATCCAATTTGTTACAAAGCGTTCATGTCAAACATCTAACTGGATATTTCAAAGATGAATTATGTATGCGATTCCAAACTTTATAATAAGTGAAAGTACGATAGATTTATCTTCTATTTCTAAAATTATTATAAATAGTACGGTTCGTGGATATAGACAAATAAGGTTTACTGACGCGTCGCCTTTTTAAACAAAAACAAACGGCAACAAAGTCCCAATTTCAAAAGATTTAGTGCGGGCGTAAAATCATCAGGATAATGTGATATTCATATTCACTTAGCGTTAATTCGAAAACAAAGGGAAGATTGATATTTATTCCTTAGAAACCAAGTATAAATACACGTAGGCATAATTATGGAAGGAAATTTTGATACTTGGAGCTTACTTGTTATTTTTCTAAGCTGTGCATTTTAAGAGAAGTTTGAATTAATCTTTCTAAGAAAGATTTAATATGATATATTAAAATGATAATATAAATGCAATAATCCTGCTTTTATTTATTAAATTTTTAAAAACATAGTTTTCTTTAAAAAAAATCCTATTGTGTTTGTAGCATGTATTTTATTATAAATAAGAAGTTATCCAGGAAAAGTTCATTTTTGTCTAATGAAATATTGTAAAAGATATTACGTTATTTGTCAGTACAATTGCCGTATTTTTTACGAAGCATTTTATTTCGATATAAGTGCTCAAACATCAATGAATATTCATTTGAGAAAACCTTTAATTGATAATAACTCTAAAAATTTTCAGAAATATTCATTCCCCGTAATACTTCTGTTTTGACGAATTAAAAAAGTTCCACAAGCATACCAAATTTTCACTGGTGTATTTCACAAGAATTTAGCACTTGTTTTATCGCTAAAAAAACAGAAAAAGAAAAACTTTATTAGCAAATAACGGATAACTTTTTTATTCATTTATTTTTATTTTACAGTAAAAGAACTTGTAACAATACACAAAAATTAAAATCGTTATTTAAATTTTTTTTCACTATTTTTGACTAGTTTTATTTACCGTTAATTCCTCCTAGCAGTCTCACAGACCACTGTTTTTTTTCTTTTCTATTTTTTTCGCAATCTTTACAGTTTAACTTGTAATATTCAGTTTAACTATAGATACTTGTGCAATTTTATTTCGTTTGGAGTTCTAATATTGTCACTAGAGACATCTGAATATGTTAATTTTAATTGTAGTAGTCTTGTACATAAAGTTTATTATAGAATCAGTATTCTATGTGTTAATCTAGCCTTTTATTCATCTTTCTATCAAGCGGTTTCAGAGACCGCTCACAGTATTAACTATGCGACGATTGTTGCCACAGTAGTTAAGGGTTAATACAAAATTGAACATTTACATAGATTTTGAAAACAGTTATTAATTAGGAGAGGGTTAAGAAATATTTCATTGCTCCAAGTCTTCTTTTCTTGTAATCTTTAGTTACTGTATAGATGATATCGAATGCCATTTTAAAACATTGATCTGCAATGAAATAAAAAATAAATTAAAATAAAAATAACAAATCTACTTTATTGACAGTTTTTTTTTTTCGAACAAAGTAACTACAATTAATAAATGATTTTTAATGTTTATTAAAATATATATATAAGGGTCGCCCAAATGAAAGTGGCATTGCTGTAATAACTCCGCCATTTGAAGAGAAAGATGACTGGGCATGCTTCTATAGAGGGTGCAGACTGCAGAGTGCTGGGATTGCATGCGATATCATTAGATCCCACCAGATGCATGTGTAATAGCGTGGGAGCGCGTAAAAAGGCATTGCTCATCGTTGATCGCTGGGACACGTGTTTCAACCTACAAGGTGACTGTCTAGCCTATCTGTTACGCCTGTATTACTTCTTTCTTTTGCACACTAATTTATATTAATACCATTAAACCATTTCTCAAACCGACTGTAGTGCCACTTTCATTTGGGCGACCCATATAATTAGCCTCGCTGTTCCGTTCAAGCCTAAAATAGTCATATATATATCTATATATATCACATATATCTATATAGTCATATATATCTATATTGACATTCTGTACTTTCCCCTAGTGACAATAAGACTATGAATGGGGAACCTTTTAATACGGAGCATAAAGGCCTTTTCTAAAAAAAATTATTGCATATATATATATATATATATATATATATATATATATATATATATATTATCTACTCAATGTTATATAATATTTAGGTTCTCTGCAATAGCTAAATACATCTTTTCTAGTGATCAAATTTCGCTATCGTTTACTTTTCTATTATGTTTTCGCATTTTATCTAATTTTTCCACACAAAGGCGGTCAAAATGTTTTTCGTTTAAATGTTCAATTTATAAATACAATATGTGTTTTTATTTATTATGTCATTGTATTAATAATGCATTGCTAAGCCTCTACCATTTTCACATATTATGAAGCTTGTATTCATATTAGCTATCTCAGAAAAATGCAAAAATAAAATAAATATTGTTAATGTACGAATGTACGAATTCATATGTGCTATAAAATGGAAAACGGAATTCTCATAAAATCACTATTGAAATTTTCTCTATCTCTGTCAATCTCTCTCTCTCTCTCTCTCTCTCTCTCTCTCTCTATATATATATATATATATATATATATATATATATACAGTGGAACCCCGATTTTACGTAACCCGTTTCGTACGTTATCCCGCTTCCTACGATATTTTTCGTTGGTCCCAGAAAATTCCTATTCCGATAATGTTAAAAATACCTCTATTCTACGTTATTTACTCTTAACGTTTCCCGCTTGGTACGTCATTTTAGGCCAAGTATCTCATGAAATTTTATCTTCTTTCACTCATAGAAAAATTTTCAAAAGAACAAAAGGGCTTTCCACTTGGTCAACTGTTTGTTTGTTACAAAAAACAGTTCTTCCCTTCCCCATTAATACTCCCGTGAGAAAGTAACGATGAACTATTATTCGTCTACCAGTACCTGACCAAACTATAGAACCTAAAAGATTACTAAGTCCAGGTTCTCTATACCAAACCTGCGACACGTAATTTCGGAGAGGGGGGGGGGGATTATTTTTCCGTCGTTCATCAGTTCAACCCGCAGTGGAATCGATTTCTTTTGCTGATTGCCTGTAGGATGTCACTAGATTGATTTTAACACAATTAATCAAATTGGTAAAGAAACTCATACACACTCATAAGACAAACAAAAGAAAAAACAAGTAGGATATCTAAAAGAAACTGTTTTTCTGCCGAAAAGGCAGAAATTTTTGACAAATCCAAAGTTTCCAATGGAATTAAAGTGGATCTTGCAAAATCATTCGGTAACGCTTATTCCACGTTAAAAACCATCCTAAAACAAGAGGTCACAGTGGAATTAAAATCTGAAAAACTGGGAAATTTTTCAAAGAAAAAAAAAACATTGAAAACCTCTTCTTTTGAGGAACTGGAAAAGATTTTGTACGAGTGGTTTAAACAAGCCCGTGCAGCCAAGGTTCCAATCAATGGCTCAATTTTGTAAGAAAAAGCTCTTGAAATTTCTTCTCGACTTGAAATACAGAATTTCACGGCATCCAACGGTTGGGTCGAAGAGGTATAATTTGTCTTACAAGTTTATTTGTGGTGAGACAGATGGAGTAAATACTGCGATTGTTCAGGAGTGGATGGGGAAAAAAACATTGCCTTCTCTTGTGTGTAATTACTCAAAAAAAGACATATCTGGCGCAGATGAGACCGGAATGTTTTTTAATCTCTTCCCTGATTGAACATACACCGTGAAAGGAGACAAGTGTCACAGTTGGGAATTATCAAAAGTGCGATTAACAGTTTTGATATTTACGAATGTAGACGGAACTGAGGCGCTAACACCCTTTGTGATTGGTAAAGCCAAGAAGCCCCGATGCTTCGAAACATTAAAAGTTTGCCGACAGATTGCAATGCCAACCACAATGCTTGGAGGATCCTAAATGTTTCTGAAGATTTTGTAAGAAAATTGGAAGTAAAAATAAGCTTACAAAAGCGAAAAATAATTTTATTCGTAGACCAGTGCACTCAGGTTAATCTGAATTTAAAGAATGTGCGTATAGAATTTTCCCCACCCAACTGTACCAGAAGCCCCGATGCTTAAAAAATATTAAAAGTTTACCTACAGATAACAATGTCATCCACAATGCTTGGATGATCCTAAATCTTTTTGAAGATTTTGTAAGAAAATTGGATATAAAAATGAGAGCTTACAAAAGCAAAAAATAATTTTTACGTATACCAGTACACTCATGTTAATCTGAATTTAAAGAATGTACGTATAGAATTTTTCCCACCCAACTGTGCCAGTTTAGTTCAGCCATGTGACTTGGGAATAAACAGATCCTCAAAATGCATTATAGAAAGCAACTGGTAAGAAAAGGCCTTTTTTCACTTGATTCTGGTGAACTTCAAGATGCTTGGAAAACAAAGCTAAATGTTCTGGATGCTCTTCATTTCATCTCATCGGCGTGGAATAGTGTAGATGAAAAATGCAAAATGAAAAATGCTGAAGGGATAATTTTTAAAATGCGAAATTAACGGTGAAGCGCCGCCGGAAGAGCTCTCTATATGGAAGACTACACAAAAGAGGAGGAATTTATTACATTGATTGCAATAAGGATGTTATCGCTATCACATACATTAAGACTATTTCCGATTTGATTCCGCAATATAGAAGTGAGGATGATATTGATGAAGATCCAGAGGACATCGTGCCCTCATTGGCAGAGGCTATTGCGAGTTTAAAAGTTTTAAAGAAATTTTAACTGGACATGAAAATTAAGAAAAATATTTGCAAAATCTTGCATGTATTGAAGATAGTATATGTGAAATTACATTTAAAAAGAAAAAGCAATAAAAAACAGATTTTTTTAAATACTAATATGGTATTGGTAAGTTTATTTTTGTATAATTTGTTTTCTTAAAGTGTTTTTCTCTATTTGACCCCGATTTTACGTTTTCCCGTTTCGTACGTCTTTTTCTGCTGGTGCCGTGAAAAACGTAAAATCGGGGTTTCACTGTATATATATATATATATATATATGTTACGGCCAATATGATTAATGCGGTCATTACAAATAATAACCGGTTAATATTAATAAGGACCGCCGTTATTAATAATAACCGACCACTATGCCCGGTCATTATTAATAATAACTGGTTATTATTAATAATGACCAGATTAATCATATTGACCGTAACATATATATATATATAGAGAGAGAGAGAGAGAGAGAAGAATATAAAACAATTTTCAAAAAATTTATCTATGCAAATGTAATAGTTACTGTTGAAAGGACGTAAATTCATATTTTATTTTAAGATGCTTTCAGTTTGTTTTGTGTTCATTGACAGTTTCATAAAAAAAGAACTCAGTGCGGGTACTACTTTATATTTGCTTGGGATGAATTTAAAATTTGAGTGTTGAAAGACACTATGTCCATCACTTGGGAAATGTCAAAATATGGAGATTACAGGGAATGTCTCCTTAATGCGCATACTCAGAATATTTTGAAAAAAATGCTAATGAGACTACTCATGTATGTAATAAAGAATCAGTTAAATTTAGCTGCGGAATCGCAGTAGAAAATATGTTTTAAAAAATTCTTTCGTGTATTTGAAGCAAAAAGACGCTATTTGGCGAGCAACACTTGTTATATAATATAATACAAGTAATGTTATATAATATATATACAAGTTGCATGTTGCTGAAGTTATTTAATTTTACACGGTTTCACCGGCTGGATATGTTTTAAGTGTATTTTAAAAGTAACTGCCCGATTAAGAAAGCTCTCATTTGCATTTTGATATTGAATAAGTCGTGTTTTTCATGGCAACAACACTTTTCTCTTGTCGTCTGCGACACTAACAATATTGAAGTCAAATTGTCAGTGCTCAGAATCGGACTTTAATTTAAGCATTTTTAATCAATTTAAATTTTTGTTCTAAACCGTAGAATACGATTGTTGATTCTCTTTATACATACATAGAAATCTATATGGAAAAACCGTAGTTATAAAAGTGAGCTTATTTAAGTTAAATTTGCGTAAACTAGTTCAGTAGCAAGAGTAGAAAAAAGTTTTCCCTAAAAGAGTATTTATTTATTTATCTATGTGTCTCCAACCAGCGATAAATCGCCAAACACACGAAATTGTCATATATTTTTACGGATGTTATATCGCGGTTTCGCAGCAATTTCTTTTATAAACGTATATGTCCTCAGGAGAAGAATATCCTATAATGTTTTCACATTTTTCTGAGTGTGCGCTTATGGAGACCTTCCTCGTTAGTTCCTTTCAACGATCACCGATTCAAATAAATTGCTTCAATCATGTCCCACATGCAGGTACATTAATCACACACTCTATTACTTATTATATATAGTTGAAGTCTTTTATATTAAAATGTCTACTCTTATTCTGAATTTTAACTTTATGTTTTTTACGCTAATCTAATATTTGATGGGAAAAGTATTAAAATATTTGTAAATGTATAATAAGTGTAAAATAACGAAAATAATACGAGAGTGAATCTACTATAAAGAAGACATTTTAATATTAATAGAAATTTTTAATACTTATTGTCATTTCAAATTTGAGAAGTTGTTTACCGTCTAAAAATTTAAATCATATTATTCTACATACATTCTTTCATTTAGTCATAAGCATTATGGATAAACACATAGTACCTCGTGTGCTTGCACAAAGTATAGTTGTCAACGTTTCAACAAATCAAAATCTGAAAACTCCTGAAATTTGGCACAGATTGAATAGGCAATTCGGAAATGAGACTCCATCGAGATCTTAACTATGTAAATGACACAAGTTGTTTAAAATGGCCTTGAAGAAGGTTAAACAAGGCGATTCAGTATGTAATAACGCACAAAAATTGAAATTGCCCTAATTAAGCAAAAACTATAAGTACTAATAGATTTTGGGATTTACGGGGTATTTTTAAATTCAAAATCTTTTATGAACCACGTTCATATAAATCAATACAGTAATGTTAATTTTTGGAGGAGCTACACATCAGTTCTAAAAACGTTCCATTTGGATTCGAATGTATAGCTTCTCCGAGACAATCTAAAATCTGAAACAACAGGCATAACAAAGCAAAAACTTCACTGTAAAAAACACAGTCAGCTTTCTTATAGACCAAACTTATCATCTTCTATCTAAATTTGGATCCCCAAACGCGTTCGGAGAAGATAATTTTATCAAATACATAAATAAAAAAAAATTGCAAGATTCATACCCATCCTAGCTTTTTTTATTTATGCATTAATAAAAAAAACTCTTAAAAAAGTATGTAGATGTTAAAAAAGTGATCTAAAAAAATAACATTGGTTTATTAAAAATTATACTTTATATTTGTTACACCCTCGTCATTATCTTTCAAACATTTCAATGCTCTGAAATTTAGTGTTTAAAGATTGTTTTATTGATATTTTCTGAGTGAGGCTTTTAAATATTAATATTTCACGATAATAACTAATAAAATATCCTGTAACGCATCTATCGAAAAATCCGTGATAAGTTTTCTGTTTGTCACAAAAGATTATATGCTACTTAATATTTAGAAAACTGCTTCGAAATTAAAATTTCAATTTCGAAAGTATTGATTTGGGATTAGAAATCCAATCTTAAGAAATCCCATGTGTAGTTCTGGATATAATTTTAAGTCTATATATCAGTTTGCTCGAAAACCAATTGTAAACTTATTTATTTCCAAAACATTTTCTTCTCAATGATTAAAAGACAAAAATATCTTAAGAAAATGAATTTATTCGTGCCATTTTTATAAGGTATCATACATTTGGTGTTTCTTACATGTAGTTTATTAGACTGGAGAAGTATATTCTTTCTAAAATTGATTTTCTAATTTTAATTTTTAAATTAAAAATTAAAATCACATTATTTACACAAGCTATTTTCAAATTTATAGTTCTTTCCCTTGTATTTTGCGATAATGATAAAGACTTTTATGTAATACAGGGCATATAAAAATTATCTTTAAGTATCTGTTAATTAATGAAAATAAAATGAAGTAAACTTATGTTGCGTGTATGTACAACAATGACGCAACATCAGCTTTATTTGTATTCAAAGTTTGATTATACGATTTCTTAAAGGGAAAAATTCAAAAATATATCAACCAATTAGTCGCTCGTGCATTTTAATTAAACTTTTATTACGTATAACAACCTAAAGTTCAGGTCATTGAAAGTCATTTCTGCTAATTAACCAAAGGATAGTCAGAATCCTCCTAATTACTCTCCTGCATACTTACATTAGTATGTGATTATTTCGCAAGCATCTTTTAGGGAATCAGTCTGTTCCTTCCCAGCTCATCTATGTGAACGCTTGCTGTTTGGATAGTGATCCGTATTGCTGATATCAGCCTCTGTGGAATACAGTACATGCGATGTTTAATTCACCTTAAGCTGTTTAAAAATATGAAAAATATATATATGGTGTAGGTTGCAGGTTTTAGTGTCAAAACATTGAATGGACGTCCATGGTATTTTTCTGCTGTTGTTGTAAAATCGAATTTTGTAGGAAAATGATCCACACATACCACTCATCCGCACGAAAAATTACAAGTCCAAAAAATTCCTTTTGCGTGTATATATATATATATATATATATATATATTGCAAAGTAAAAGTCAATTACGTATTTTGGAACTCAAGATTTTGCCGCGATTCATTTTCGTTTTCTTCTATAATATATGTACATAAGAAGAAAGTATTGAAATCGGAAAGAGTGTCATGTATTTGCACGTTTAAGGGTGTTCTGAACAAAATTTTATTATTTTTAGAAAATGACTATCTGTCTGTTGTCATAGTGTATATATGTGACCCAAATTTTCTAGGATCTCAAATTTGTGTGATACTTTATCAAGAATTAATTCAGTAAATTAATTGTTGTCACTGAAGAGATCAAATTGTGTTGGAAACAAATTTACTCACTCCCTCCCAGCTCTTCTACGCCTGGATTCTTAAGACCTCATGCTTTTATGTACGAGTTTAAAACTAGTATACCCCAGTGACTTAGTCCTTAGTGACTCCAGTTTTTCGTGCACCCCAGTGATGGATATCAATTTCAATATTTTTGAAATAGTGAAACATCAATAAAGTGCTACACAATTTATTTTCAAAACCGAACATCCCATACTAAACCTCAATAACATATGTCAGTTGCATGAAAATCCGATTATATTTACACGATTTAGAGCACAAACAAACGACAGACAGTCAGACAAACCGAATTCATAAACTTTTTTCAACTATGTTGGAAAGTGTTAAAAACGTATATGTTGGTCCAAATTTGCATTTAAATTTCCAATAAAGGGCGGTGATGAACTGTGTTTTAAACACTTTCCGACATAATTGAAAAGTGTTTATGAATTCAGTTTGTCTGTCTGTCTACCGTCTGTCTGCCGTCTGTCTGCCGTATGTCCGTCGTCTATCTGCCGTCCTTCTACCGTCTGACCGTACTCTAACTCGCGTAAATATACTCGTATTGCCATGCAATTGACATATTTTATTGAGGTTGAGTATGGCATGTTCTGTATTGAAAATGAAGTAAGTAGCGGTATATTTAAATGTATAAATGTATATATTTACATAAAATACATATGTACATGAAGTATGCTCATTTACAGGGACGCTCAAAATCATTCTGTTACGATACGGTATATGGGGAAAAGTCGTTTGCGGTGTATATTAATTATGTTATATTATTTCAAACATAATTAAATTCATATGTATCATTGAGGAGCACTACAAGAGGTTTACTATAGAATAGGGTGCGCGTAGCATCTATAGTTCATTTATAGGGCCACACAAAGAATTTCGGCTACAGTACAGTCAAAGAACAAAAAATATTGGAAGTGCGTTTTAAGTTGCAGTGCGTGTTTTTAAATTAAACTAAGTTTTTACCTATTACTTTGTGCACACAAATTCTGCAAATGATATGCAGAAACAGAACAAAAGGTCTTAAGTACATTTCCGTTTATTAAGCGGAAATTGCTGAAGGGGAATTTACAACTGTGCTATGCGTTTCCTAAATTTTAGCATACACTGTAGTACATATACAAATCTTTGGATCTTGTACAGGGCTACACAAACGAATTCAGATATTTTTCCGACTATTGATAGTGTGTCCTGAAATTGGGTTTTCAAATGCGTTATGTTTTTTCTATATTGTTTATTAAGCCATAATCTTTGACATTAATCAAGCGGTGCAGTTCTGTGAAAGTATTCTAGAAATGTTGGAAAGTGTTTCATAATTTATGTTTGGTGCATGATTTTTCATTCTTGTTTAATTGTTGACGACTATAATTCGGAGTTAAATTGAAATAAATTCTCTATCCTTCGTAGTTTTTGGAGTGCAACAGTGGTATTTAAATTAATATATTATAAAAATATAGAAGAAATATTTGTAATGGCCACAGCACACTATTTACATTATGGAACTTGTAATCCTTATTTAATTTGTTTATTTGTCCTTATTAGAAATTCAGAAATCTTAGAATTACTATACCATTGCCATAAGCATACGGAAATGTTTTCCAAAATTAACGGAATATTGGCAAAAAAGGGGGGCACCACTAATACAGGTTGACATACCTATTAGATTCATAAATAAAGAAAATTGACATAAATAAATGCCATGCTTAACTTCTCTGCATCGGTTCAATTGTTGCATGTGTAATACTGAAACAATGTTCTATGGCATCCAATATTTCAGGCCAAGCTGGATTGCACGTAAACTTGATAAATAAACCAGGTCTCCCAACTTTACGAACTATCGCAATGGCATCTTGGTAATTTTGTTGCATGTATCTAGCACTCCCCTAAAATGTAGATGGCAGTATAATTAACTAACCAGCTCATAAATTGTTATTTTCTGAATGTGAACGTAAGGCATCTAAAAGTTCACTACAAGGATCAACTTTTAAGTCCTTTTCGTTGTTTCGAATAAAAATTAGACGTGAAGCTTCGGTTTTTACATATGAATCAATAATATATTGTTGAAACAGTGTTCCACTGCTGTGCAAAATACTAAAACCACTACGTACTGAAAGTCTATATGCATAGTATCTCAACTGTGTAAATCGCACTCGTTTTGCATAGCGCCTCTCTTCAACATGCTCCATTCCAGAATGCCTGCCTCGTTCCTCTGTGAGGAAAGCAGCGGATATACCATGGGATCACAACGCTGATTCATTGGAGATATATTTTTCAAACTACCATCCTTTGGATAAATGTAGATGTGTCGATTAACTGGAGGTTCACCATCGTCTCCAATAAATATCGCCGCAACATCTGTTGTGGAAGCAGGTGTATTGTACTTACGCAAGTCTAAATCAGGATGTTCCACAAAAATCATTTTAACATTCATTGTTAAATTTTGATTCACTAAATCATGCATTTGTGAATATGATTCAGCAAATGGATTAATGTTTCGTAGGAGAGCATCTAATTTTTCCATAACACTTCTTATACAGACTCTGTTAGTTTCCATTTGATAATTAGTAGATTCACTGCAGTCAAATATGTATAGCTGTCCATAGTTTCCAGTTATCATTAGTGAACGAAGGAGAAATCTGGTGATATATCTGACTGTGTATCCAGAAGCAATATGGCCCTGCTCCAGAAGGCAATTTGATTTCTGCCCCCATTGAGGCAAAAGATAAAGCGGCATTATATTGTCGTATATGCTCTCTATTGTTTTTGGCTTCAAGTGAATTTTGACACAAATATTTTACCAAATCGGGAGTTTTTGATAAGGGAGACAAAATTACTTTACCGTCATGACAACATTTTGTAAATTTCTTGCTGCTGTTTAATTCGTATTTCCAATACAGTGCTTGGCAGCAATTGCACGTTTCACTCAAACTCCCACAGTTATGCTCTGGAGTTTGAATCACTAATTTGGATTTCAGAAACAACGCGTTCGTGTATGCGACGTTTATTAAGCCTATTTTGCCGTTCGCTTATGCTCTGTGTTTGCCTGCGTTATCGATCTAAGCTATTTAAATTTTCTCTTCTTAATTCGACTTCTTCTTCACTTTCAAGCATTCGCCTAGATCTTTTATGGGCATTTCTAATGATATTTTGAAGCTCCATGATTGCAGCGAAAAAGCGAAACGTAAATAAACCCGAAGTACCTCGCCCTGAATCCTGCCAAAGGACTTAACCAATGAGATGCGTTTCATTCGGGCGTGCCTATATCCTGCCAAAGGGCTTACCAATGAGATGTGTTTTATTTGGGCGTTGCCATTAAACAATTAACAAATAATCGCGATTTCTGTGCCACGTACGATAGCATAATATATATATAGATTATTAGTATGCACATAGCGTTTATTAGAGAGATAGCGTCGAGAGATATGGGTAGGCTCGAAGCGGCTTCGGTTAGTTTAAACGCCACTTCCCAAGCTGTCCACTGTTTGATGTCTTTTAGTTAACGAATATTTCTTTAAAACTTTTTGTGTGGGGTCGTCCGTACTCGGGTACATTTTCGGCAGTCTTTCATAATCGCAGTACGAGCCAACGAATGTAGGCGTTTTCCTTTTCTACGGCACCGAAATCTACATAATTTGCATTAGATACATATTTTGACAAATTTCATTCATCTACAATTTCTTCAAATTCAGAAAAGTTTTATTTCATACGCATAAATAATAAAAAATCTTTCAATAATTAAATAAATGTGAATGATAATTTACATGAACTTGCTATGCTATACAATTTTTAAAGACTAGGTAAAAAGTCCTTAAATTTATTTATACAAACGAAGCAAAATTAAATATGTGTACTCACCAGTTCGTATAGCAGACGATAACCGTCAAATACCAATTCAAATTGAAAAACAAAAAAAATTAACTACTATTTCTATTTTCTTTATTTTCTTTTCATTACAGAAATGTATTTACAAGTTAGATAAAAATCTCTGACGCATTGATTCATAGTTTGATTCAAAACTTCTTTTTCCTTCACGGTACATCATTTTTGTATTGAGTTCTGTATAAATCTATTGTCAGGTTATATTTCAAATTGTAATCTTGTTTATTTATGTACTTATTTCAGAAATAGCCACTGTCACAAGAAAATAAGTCATAAGATCACATGAAAGTATTATCCTAGTGAAAAAAATACAATATGGTAATAACAGGCATAGTACCCGCTATGACGAAAACATGGCTAAATCAGAATTTTCTTTGGTCCATTGCTTTTTCCTTTTAACAGGTTTTGTTATTAATTAAATTTTATTTCGTGAATAACAAATATATATGTTTCTTTTTAATTTCGCGTAAATCTATCTTTTCTGTTACTTTTTTAAAATTAGTAAAATATATTTTAAATGCAAAAATTTACGCCATTCTTCAATGCAAGACTTCCTCTAATCCTCCGATTGAAAACTACTCAAATAGTTTATTATATAAAGGTGTTAGTTTTAAGCGCTTGAAAAATAAGTCTAAAAACCTTTAGAAAAGTCTGTTTCATCCCGTAAAAATCTGCATAATCTTCTAAAGGAAATTCTTTTTTACGAGATTGCCTCTTTTGAAGTCCAAAAAATCTAAGATTTTAAAAAATAAATTTATTCCTTTTGAGGAATTTAAGTGAACTGCCTTCTTTATCTAATACATAAAATCCCTCATAAGCATTATTATTCCACAATGGCTTTAGAGTATTTTCTCTTAAAATTACTACTTTTTATGAAGTCGATTGTTATTATTATTATTGTTTAAGATGTTTGAGCACATTGAAATCATGAATTCGAACTGAAGGAAAGGGCTTTTTGGTCTTCTGTTGTTCGTTGTTTTATGAAACAGAATATAATTTTAGTACAAAATACAGTTGTTTATACCTCTACAGAATTTTTAAATACTTTCTTAGGATTATGTTGATTTAAAATTGATATTTTTAGCACAATACACGTAACACACACCTCAGAACATTACGGTTCCATGTTATGAAATTGTGTTTATAAATTGTTGCCTTTAGAGCTGTGGGTGGTTCAGGGAAGTGGGGAAGGTAAATCACAGACTTGGGCTCACTCCCTTGACATAGTCAAGATTTTTTTTTTTTTTTTTTTGTTTTGTAAAACTGTAGAACCATTATTGTTATTTTCGAACATCTAAACAATTTGAATAAATCGCATTGATGTTTCTAATTGCTAATGTTTCATTATAAGTACAATAAAAGTGAGTAAGCCTAATAAGAATTTTTCCAAATATATATAAAACTCTCTAAAAATTAAATGCTGAAAACCCTATCCGCAATTGAGGTTTAGAGGTCATGTGTATATTAAAATTTTTCCAACTTTTAAATACCAATAACCCAACTTTTGACACAATATTCTCTCTCTTTGTATGAAATCAGCACTGAAATGTTTACGTTGATTTATGTTGGATCTTCATAGAGTTAGAAGTGTTTAATATTTCAGAATTCTAATGTTAAATCCACATAGCGAAATCAATTTACATCTTCCCCCAAAAATATCCGATTGAAAAGTTATATTCTTTTAATCAGATACAATGACTGAATCCAAACATAATATAGACATTTTACAAATTCAAAAATATATTTTTATTTATTTTAAGCATGGCTCCCCCGCATTTCTCGAAAATATATATATATATAGCTACCTGCTCTTAGAGCTTATTTCTATTATTAGTTTTTGAGACACTGAGATCTCTATTTTTCCTATGACCATCAACTATTTGACAATAATAAATATACATAAAATAAATGCTAATGATTTCATTTAATGTATTCCATAGAGATAAAAATCAGTTACGAGATTCGGAGATCCAGTTACATTAATCAAAGTGCAGTTTAAATTTCACCATGCATGGAAACGTTATGTGTGATTGTATTTAAAGCAATCCATTAGCGAAATGTGTATATTTAACTTTTTATACCTGTATCACTTATTAACCTCTTAGGAAATATAATAATGCTTGTGAAATACAACATTGCATATCAGGGCCATTTCTTCTTCGAAAATCCAGTTGAAAAATCCGCATATATATATATATATTTTTTTTTTTTCTGCACGAGAGAAACTTTTCTTAAAGAATGTATGTCCCTAGATCTAAACAAATTACTAAAAATGGTATTGTTCCTTTTACTTTGTGATAAGGCGTCCAAATGTTAAATTATCGCGTGAAACATTTTAATAACTCTTATTAACTTTTTTATTACTTGTATACTTTGTTTTGTTATTATCCTGATAATTTTATGTATTTGAAAGTGTGTTTCAACGAGTAGCTGAACTCAACATCAATACGGATGAATTATTGCTTTTGTAAATTTGTATACTGTTGGATTATGCACTGAGAAAAATGACTTTTTCAAATCTGAGTAAAGCGATTTTTCATTTTCTTATGAAACATTCTGAAATACCAGAAATATTTAGAATATTGAAACATTTACATACTCAAAACTGAGCACATAAAGGTCAGTTCATACTCATTTTTGAAACAGGGACATGCTCAAAAATGAGCACATGGAAGTCAGTTCATACTCATTTTTGAAACACTGACATACTCAAATATGAACACATGATGTTTTATTCTTGAGTGTATGCATGTTTTCAGAAATAAGAATATATATGTTTCAAACTTCAGTAATTTTGATTCGGAGCCATTTTGACTGTGCGACATACTCACATTTGAGTATTTTTTGCTCAGTTTTGAAAATGTCGTTTTTAGAGTGACTCAGAAAAAAACATAGACTATTTTGTATTTGACTAAGACATGTAATAAATTTTCTTTATTTTTATACAGAATAAATGAACTTTTTACCCACGAGAAATAGCTTTTTTAATTATAGATTTTACAACATAATCCTCGTAAATATAATCCTCGTAAATATATCTCTGTAATTTATATATGTTAAAGACATTTACTATAGCACGATGAATATTTAACATGTATTCTGTAGCATTTCGTTTACAAGGACAGTCCGTTACATTACGCTCAATGGAAAAATTTTTCAAGTTCGTTTTAATGATGTTACAATAATTCAAGCATAATGAAATTAGTATGCATTTATGAAGTGCAATAAAAGATTCATCCTGTATAATATGGGGTGTAAAGCTTTTATCATTCAGTTACACAGACATACAAAAGAATTCCGTTACATAATGGTCTACGGGGGAAAACTGTTTGGAGCATATTTTAATTATGTTACACAATTTCAAATATAATGAAATTGATATACATTTCTGGGGTCTGTTATAGAATACTTGCTGTAGAACATGGTTTTCATATTATCTAAGATTCATTTAGAGGAATACACAAAATATTTCGGATACAGTACTGTATCCGAAGTACTGTCTATTAACAACAATTGTTGGAAGCTCGTTTTCAGTTAAGGTATGCGTTTTTAAGTTTAACTAAAGTTTTGCATACTACGTGGTATGTATAAATACTATAGATCATTTACAGGGCTACACAAATGAATTCGTAAGCATTACTGTGTATGAGCGTGAGTTGCTTAAAAGTGATTTTTAAGTGCGTTATTTATTTTTAAGCTGTACTATTTTTAGCGTACAAAGAGATGTTTTAGAATATAAATAAAATTGTATACAAGGTCACGCAAAAAAATTGATACATGCACTCAAAAATTTGGTCAATGGATGATAATTTCGAAATGTGTGATTTCAGTAGTTTTAAGCGTGTTTTACTGTGAATAAAGATTTAGATTAATATGTGGCGTGTATAAAAATCTGTATGTAATATACATGTCTGTAAATATATATATATATATATATATATATAATTATAATATCTATGAATTTCAAAAAACATATCAAGTTCTATTCTACTTAAATCTCCAAAGAGATAATCAATGATACTGTGTATACAGAATACCACATAGCTAATAATTAACATGTGCAAACATAATATTACCATAGCTGATGCTTCAATGGTAATTGGCCAAATTTTACTCATACCAAAAGAATATTGAAAAAAGAAATAGAGAGAAAGGGGAAAAAAAAAAAAAATTATAAATTGGAGTTGCAATTAAGTAAACACAAATGGATTAACAAATTAAATATGAACCATACACAATGGAAAATTGGACCACATGAGAATTAAATATGAATTGGACATGGAAAAACACATGCACATGTACTCATCAGCCTGGATGCACCCACATGTGTTTTAAATAATAATTCAGTGTTTCATAATTCTACTGGCATAATGCTAAGATCAGTAGAATCATCCAGGTACACTGAATTATTACCAGACAACAATTGGAAATATTAAAATTTGGAAATATTTAAATAGGAAATAAAAAACCATTAAGAAAATACAATATATTTCACTCACATCGATTATCCAAAAAACTGTAATTAACACCTCACTAAATTACCACGAGATAACAGTTTTGAAATAATAAAATTGGAAATATGAACGCGTAAAGTGTAGATAAAATATTTTACTCACAATAATTATACAGAATCCTTAAAATGTCACAACGTCTACATAATATTCACATCCACATGGCAATGCATCATACATGTTAACTAAGTCGAGTTGAGAGAAATGATTTGTAAGACAAGTTGAGAGCACACTTTTTTTTAAAACACAACCCCATAAATGACACCCAATCACAAAATGATTCAAAAACACTCAAAATAATTCTGGTTTTAATACACTTATAACAAATTTATATCCGTGAATATATATTACTCCATCCAATTTTAATTCCTGAAAGTAAAATTAATATACAATCAATAGCTCCCTCTATAGTTAAATTAAATATAATATTAACAATATTATCTACAACTACCTGAAAGGTAATGTGTCGCCATCTATTGGTATTATAATAGTTCATAATTAATATTTAGTTAAATATCCACTTTATTAGTTACATACTCACTTCATTAGATTTATTTATATAAATAAACTTTAAAAAACAATACTAACTTGTAGTTTTACTTAAAATTCAAATAAAATATAATACTACTATATGAATAAATCTACACAGAATTAATTCAACTTGCACAGCATTTCAGATATTCTTAACAAGAATATATTATGTAAAAGAGATATTATTTTAATTCAAATTATTTTTGCTGCCAGCTGTGTTAATCCACTGATATTATAGACATTTATTAAATAATTAATGTTTTATTTTTACTACTACTTAAATATATATTAGACTTGTTTTTAAATAATTAATGTTTAATTTATACTACATTGTAAATATATTTTATATTTATAGATTAATTTAAATATCTAATTAAATAATTCATAAACAATTCAAAATATCTCAAAATTTATAATGTTGATAATTAATAGTATTACTACTGTTTTTCAATCAAATTAATGCAATGCAGTAATTAAAATACTTGTTAATTTTAATTATTCATAGACAAAAATAAAAACTATATATATTTATTTTTATATATATTGCAAATAGATATATATATATGAGTTATAATCACCAATGTTATCATTGTATAATTTAATTTGTTATTGTATAAGTTAATTTATAAATGTATGAAAACTGCACATCAATAATACCTTAAATAGAGGTGATCGGCAACGCACAATCACAACTATACAAAGTATAAATAATGTTCAATCAAATATTAAATTTCCTAATATGTTATAATTGTAATTATGTATGTTATATTTGTAATTTTCTACATAAAGTGTATATAATGTTCAAACAAATATTAAATATTAAATTTCCTAATATGTTATAATTGTAATAATGTATGTTATAATTATTATTTTCTATATCTTTTGTTATGTTATCGCACACTAAAACAATAATTTATTACATACCATGTTTATATTTAAATTATATAATAAATGTTATTTAAAAGAGTTGATGATTGAATTTATCATAAAAATAGGATATCCATATATTTTTGCTTGATCTCGAATATATCTAATATTTTTGTTTTTATTTATATCTGAGCATAAGTATTTTATACGATGTAGATAATTGATAATTATATTTTTATAAACAGATTTATGTAAACATGAAGCATAATTGGTAAAAATATTTACTTTAAATGGGAAATCAAATCTCTTATCATAAATATCAAAAATTAATTTATAATTATTAGTAATATTAATTTTTAAGTCAAGAAAGTTTATATTATTATTAATTAAATCATTTTCGCTTAATTTAAGCTGAGTAGGATAAAAATTGAGTGGTGATGTGCAATTTTTTTCATTGAAATAAAATATGATAATGTCATCAATATAGCGATAAAATACATAATCATTGTTCGGACTTATATTTCTTTCATAATAATATAAGTAAAGGTCAGAGAGAATACTAGATGCGGTTCCGCCCTGCGGAATTCCCTGGCATTGTTTATAGATAATATTGTCATATATAATGTAATTATTATGCAAAGTAAAATTTAGTAAAGTTTTAAAAAAATTTACTGAAATATGTTCTTTTAATTTTAATTGAGATTTAAATTCTTTAAATAATATACACATTGTTTTATGTAAGTCTTTTATATCAATGTTATTAAATAAATCATTAAAATCCAATGTTTTTATGAATTTTACCGGATTGATATTATGTATTTTATTAATGAGTTGAAAACTATTTTTTAGGCAATGTTGGTTATTATGTTTTAGCGTTATATCATACATCTGCTTTAAAATATTAAGTAGTAAATTGCTTGCATTTTTATTATATGTGTTACAACCGATGGTAACAGTGCGAAATTTAATAGGATTTTTATGAAATTTTGGAATTATAACAAGATAAGGATAATTAAAATTATTACATTTGATTTTTAGTAATTTGTGATAATTTAATAATTTTCTGTTATTTATTTCAATATTTAATTTAGTTTTATTAAAAATATTACTTGTGTTGATTGCATTGTGAATTAACACTTTATAGTATTCTTTACAAATGATAGCATAATTATTTGGAGATTTATCTACATAAGTAATTATAAATTTGTTTTGTAATTCTGATATATGTTTATTTATGTTTTTAAAAGCTGCATGTGTAATATGATGATAATTTTTTATAATTTCATTTTTTAATTTATCAATTACAGAAAATCTCCATTCACTGAAATATTCGATTGGTTTATTGTAATCAACAGCAATTTTATATATAAACAAATCAATATCTTGAATAAACTGCAATATTATGGATTTGATATTACACTTATATGGAAGACGAAATTTTGTGCCATTATGCATTAAGTTTTGTAAAATAGGTTGTTCTACAATATTAAGATCACCAGTAATGATATGACCATGTGTTGTATTTATATACTTTTGATATTTTGGGTCATTACAATAACATGGGTAATTCTTTGAAGAGACCAAATTTTTTGCAAAAGAATTGTAATTAAAAATTTTACGTCCAAGTGTGCGATTATATTTATATGTCTTGTGAATGGTAAAATTTTTTATTGGAAAATTATTATTAATGTTGTTTATTATATTGTGTAAATTTATATTATTAAATACATGATTGGAAAAATTTATAATTAATTGTGTATTATTAGTTTTATATTTAGGTTTATTAGAAAGACTTGTATTTAATAGGTTTGCTCTATAATGTAGAATATCATAAAAGATATCACAAAAATGTGGAGAATATTGATTCTTTTTAAATACCTTGAAATATTGGTTTATATATTTCTTTTTTATACTAAAAACATGTTTTCTTATAGCAAGCCAACAATAATCATTACAAAATTGTGCCTCAAGATTATCAAGCTCCTGTTGAATCACAATATCATCAGTGAATTTTTTGTTATTATGTTTACCTCTACCAGATCTAGAAGTTTTTGTTAAGTTTGAAAAATTTAATCCGGAATAAAGATTTTTATAATTTTCATATTTAGTTAAATCTGAAAATACAGGATGTGATTTTTTGTATACTAATTGATTTAATCCATAAGGATATGTAGTATTAAAATGTCTTATATATTTAGATTCTAGAAAAAGTCGTTCAGTAAAATTTTTTTGTATTTTAAGTATTTTAATAGTAATATTTTTAAAATCATGATTTTTGAAATGAGTATATTCAATATTATGAGTTGTTTGAAATTTAGAATTTTTATATTTATCAATATGAGAACGATGTAAATTTAGCCGCTTATGTAATTTTTGACAAGACTGTCCAATATATTCCATGTTACACGAATTGCATTTCAATGAATAGATTACATTGTATGCTTTGCAAAATTTTACCAAATTAAGATTGTTATTATTTGAAATCTGTGACTTATCAGCTAATGGACATGTAAGACAACGCTTAGATTCACACTCTCGAAAACATAGTACAGGCTTGGGACAATAGAATAGGTTATCTGATAACGATCCAGGAAGATCCCTAATAATCTTCCTGTACCGAGCATTAGTCCTGGATCCACCAAGGCCTAAATTGCCAGTATCTAACATTTTACTAATAACTGCCATATTTGTTTGATAGCAATAAAAATTGCAAGAAATACATATTAAATATATCTATAACATATTTAAAAAAAAAAAAAAAAATGTTATGAATCAATCTTAATATTACTTGAATATCCATAAAAAAAAAAAAAAAAAAATAAATAAATAAAAAAAAATATTAAGATTGACTGTTTAATACTTGATTAAATATAATAAAACTGTATAATAAAACTATTTACATATATACATAAAGTCCCATTAAGCAAACTAACATCAAAAGACAACAATATAAAAACCCCTAGCATTCATAAGTCAGTACAAAATTAATGTTGGTAAAAAAAAAAAAAAAAAAAAAAAAAAAAATCAATAGAACCTGAATAAGATTTTATATAGATGCCCTTGAAAATTCAATAGATAAACAAATGATACCAGGAAATAATAGTAATACTAAAATATTATTATTATTAAATTATTATTAAATACACCATTAAAAGCGCAATGCAGCTATAATAACTATGTATTTCAAACAGAAGTTAATCAAAGTGATTTGTGAGCCAATTAGGCTAAATTATGGTATCATATAAAAATCAATATTTTAACAAGCTAATTGTTGAAAAGAATATTGAAAAGAATATGTAAAAACCATTCCATACCAATTTGCGCAATGCAGCATAATTTTATAGAATGTTAAATAATTATAATATCTATGAATTTCAAAAAACATATCAAGTTCTATTCTACTTAAATCTCCAAAGAGATAATCAATGATACTGTGTATACAGAATACCACATAGCTAATAATTAACATGTGCAAACATAATATTACCATAGCTGATGCTTCAATGGTAATTGGCCAAATTTTACTCATACCAAAAGAATATTGAAAAAAGAAATAGAGAGAAAGGGGAAAAAAAAAAAAAATTATAAATTGGAGTTGCAATTAAGTAAACACAAATGGATTAACAAATTAAATATGAACCATACACAATGGAAAATTGGACCACATGAGAATTAAATATGAATTGGACATGGAAAAACACATGCACATGTACTCATCAGCCTGGATGCACCCACATGTGTTTTAAATAATAATTCAGTGTTTCATAATTCTACTGGCATAATGCTAAGATCAGTAGAATCATCCAGGTACACTGAATTATTACCAGACAACAATTGGAAATATTAAAATTTGGAAATATTTAAATAGGAAATAAAAAACCATTAAGAAAATACAATATATTTCACTCACATCGATTATCCAAAAAACTGTAATTAACACCTCACTAAATTACCACGAGATAACAGTTTTGAAATAATAAAATTGGAAATATGAACGCGTAAAGTGTAGATAAAATATTTTACTCACAATAATTATACAGAATCCTTAAAATGTCACAACGTCTACATAATATTCACATCCACATGGCAATGCATCATACATGTTAACTAAGTCGAGTTGAGAGAAATGATTTGTAAGACAAGTTGAGAGCACACTTTTTTTTAAAACACAACCCCATAAATGACACCCAATCACAAAATGATTCAAAAACACTCAAAATAATTCTGGTTTTAATACACTTATAACAAATTTATATCCGTGAATATATATTACTCCATCCAATTTTAATTCCTGAAAGTAAAATTAATATACAATCAATAGCTCCCTCTATAGTTAAATTAAATATAATATTAACAATATTATCTACAACTACCTGAAAGGTAATGTGTCGCCATCTATTGGTATTATAATAGTTCATAATTAATATTTAGTTAAATATCCACTTTATTAGTTACATACTCACTTCATTAGATTTATTTATATAAATAAACTTTAAAAAACAATACTAACTTGTAGTTTTACTTAAAATTCAAATAAAATATAATACTACTATATGAATAAATCTACACAGAATTAATTCAACTTGCACAGCATTTCAGATATTCTTAACAAGAATATATTATGTAAAAGAGATATTATTTTAATTCAAATTATTTTTGCTGCCAGCTGTGTTAATCCACTGATATTATAGACATTTATTAAATAATTAATGTTTTATTTTTACTACTACTTAAATATATATTAGACTTGTTTTTAAATAATTAATGTTTAATTTATACTACATTGTAAATATATTTTATATTTATAGATTAATTTAAATATCTAATTAAATAATTCATAAACAATTCAAAATATCTCAAAATTTATAATGTTGATAATTAATAGTATTACTACTGTTTTTCAATCAAATTAATGCAATGCAGTAATTAAAATACTTGTTAATTTTAATTATTCATAGACAAAAATAAAAACTATATATATTTATTTTTATATATATTGCAAATAGATATATATATATGAGTTATAATCACCAATGTTATCATTGTATAATTTAATTTGTTATTGTATAAGTTAATTTATAAATGTATGAAAACTGCACATCAATAATACCTTAAATAGAGGTGATCGGCAACGCACAATCACAACTATACAAAGTATAAATAATGTTCAATCAAATATTAAATTTCCTAATATGTTATAATTGTAATTATGTATGTTATATTTGTAATTTTCTACATAAAGTGTATATAATGTTCAAACAAATATTAAATATTAAATTTCCTAATATGTTATAATTGTAATAATGTATGTTATAATTATTATTTTCTATATCTTTTGTTATGTTATCGCACACTAAAACAATAATTTATTACATACCATGTTTATATTTAAATTATATAATAAATGTTATTTAAAAGAGTTGATGATTGAATTTATCATAAAAATAGGATATCCATATATTTTTGCTTGATCTCGAATATATCTAATATTTTTGTTTTTATTTATATCTGAGCATAAGTATTTTATACGATGTAGATAATTGATAATTATATTTTTATAAACAGATTTATGTAAACATGAAGCATAATTGGTAAAAATATTTACTTTAAATGGGAAATCAAATCTCTTATCATAAATATCAAAAATTAATTTATAATTATTAGTAATATTAATTTTTAAGTCAAGAAAGTTTATATTATTATTAATTAAATCATTTTCGCTTAATTTAAGCTGAGTAGGATAAAAATTGAGTGGTGATGTGCAATTTTTTTCATTGAAATAAAATATGATAATGTCATCAATATAGCGATAAAATACATAATCATTGTTCGGACTTATATTTCTTTCATAATAATATAAGTAAAGGTCAGAGAGAATACTAGATGCGGTTCCGCCCTGCGGAATTCCCTGGCATTGTTTATAGATAATATTGTCATATATAATGTAATTATTATGCAAAGTAAAATTTAGTAAAGTTTTAAAAAAATTTACTGAAATATGTTCTTTTAATTTTAATTGAGATTTAAATTCTTTAAATAATATACACATTGTTTTATGTAAGTCTTTTATATCAATGTTATTAAATAAATCATTAAAATCCAATGTTTTTATGAATTTTACCGGATTGATATTATGTATTTTATTAATGAGTTGAAAACTATTTTTTAGGCAATGTTGGTTATTATGTTTTAGCGTTATATCATACATCTGCTTTAAAATATTAAGTAGTAAATTGCTTGCATTTTTATTATATGTGTTACAACCGATGGTAACAGTGCGAAATTTAATAGGATTTTTATGAAATTTTGGAATTATAACAAGATAAGGATAATTAAAATTATTACATTTGATTTTTAGTAATTTGTGATAATTTAATAATTTTCTGTTATTTATTTCAATATTTAATTTAGTTTTATTAAAAATATTACTTGTGTTGATTGCATTGTGAATTAACACTTTATAGTATTCTTTACAAATGATAGCATAATTATTTGGAGATTTATCTACATAAGTAATTATAAATTTGTTTTGTAATTCTGATATATGTTTATTTATGTTTTTAAAAGCTGCATGTGTAATATGATGATAATTTTTTATAATTTCATTTTTTAATTTATCAATTACAGAAAATCTCCATTCACTGAAATATTCGATTGGTTTATTGTAATCAACAGCAATTTTATATATAAACAAATCAATATCTTGAATAAACTGCAATATTATGGATTTGATATTACACTTATATGGAAGACGAAATTTTGTGCCATTATGCATTAAGTTTTGTAAAATAGGTTGTTCTACAATATTAAGATCACCAGTAATGATATGACCATGTGTTGTATTTATATACTTTTGATATTTTGGGTCATTACAATAACATGGGTAATTCTTTGAAGAGACCAAATTTTTTGCAAAAGAATTGTAATTAAAAATTTTACGTCCAAGTGTGCGATTATATTTATATGTCTTGTGAATGGTAAAATTTTTTATTGGAAAATTATTATTAATGTTGTTTATTATATTGTGTAAATTTATATTATTAAATACATGATTGGAAAAATTTATAATTAATTGTGTATTATTAGTTTTATATTTAGGTTTATTAGAAAGACTTGTATTTAATAGGTTTGCTCTATAATGTAGAATATCATAAAAGATATCACAAAAATGTGGAGAATATTGATTCTTTTTAAATACCTTGAAATATTGGTTTATATATTTCTTTTTTATACTAAAAACATGTTTTCTTATAGCAAGCCAACAATAATCATTACAAAATTGTGCCTCAAGATTATCAAGCTCCTGTTGAATCACAATATCATCAGTGAATTTTTTGTTATTATGTTTACCTCTACCAGATCTAGAAGTTTTTGTTAAGTTTGAAAAATTTAATCCGGAATAAAGATTTTTATAATTTTCATATTTAGTTAAATCTGAAAATACAGGATGTGATTTTTTGTATACTAATTGATTTAATCCATAAGGATATGTAGTATTAAAATGTCTTATATATTTAGATTCTAGAAAAAGTCGTTCAGTAAAATTTTTTTGTATTTTAAGTATTTTAATAGTAATATTTTTAAAATCATGATTTTTGAAATGAGTATATTCAATATTATGAGTTGTTTGAAAATTAGAATTTTTATATTTATCAATATGAGAACGATGTAAATTTAGCCGCTTATGTAATTTTTGACAAGACTGTCCAATATATTCCATGTTACACGAATTGCATTTCAATGAATAGATTACATTGTATGCTTTGCAAAATTTTACCAAATTAAGATTGTTATTATTTGAAATCTGTGACTTATCAGCTAATGGACATGTAAGACAACGCTTAGATTCACACTCTCGAAAACATAGTACAGGCTTGGGACAATAGAATAGGTTATCTGATAACGATCCAGGAAGATCCCTAATAATCTTCCTGTACCGAGCATTAGTCCTGGATCCACCAAGGCCTAAATTGCCAGTATCTAACATTTTACTAATAACTGCCATATTTGTTTGATAGCAATAAAAATTGCAAGAAATACATATTAAATATATCTATAACATATTTAAAAAAAAAAAAAAAAATGTTATGAATCAATCTTAATATTACTTGAATATCCATAAAAAAAAAAAAAAATAAATAAATAAATAAAAAAAAATATTAAGATTGACTGTTTAATACTTGATTAAATATAATAAAACTGTATAATAAAACTATTTACATATATACATAAAGTCCCATTAAGCAAACTAACATCAAAAGACAACAATATAAAAACCCCTAGCATTCATAAGTCAGTACAAAATTAATGTTGGTAAAAAAAAAAAAAAAAAAAAAAAAAAAAAATCAATAGAACCTGAATAAGATTTTATATAGATGCCCTTGAAAATTCAATAGATAAACAAATGATACCAGGAAATAATAGTAATACTAAAATATTATTATTATTAAATTATTATTAAATACACCATTAAAAGCGCAATGCAGCTATAATAACTATGTATTTCAAACAGAAGTTAATCAAAGTGATTTGTGAGCCAATTAGGCTAAATTATGGTATCATATAAAAATCAATATTTTAACAAGCTAATTGTTGAAAAGAATATTGAAAAGAATATGTAAAAACCATTCCATACCAATTTGCGCAATGCAGCATAATTTTATAGAATGTTAAATAATTATAATATCTATGAATTTCAAAAAACATATCAAGTTCTATTCTACTTAAATCTCCAAAGAGATAATCAATGATACTGTGTATACAGAATACCACATAGCTAATAATTAACATGTGCAAACATAATATTACCATAGCTGATGCTTCAATGGTAATTGGCCAAATTTTACTCATACCAAAAGAATATTGAAAAAAGAAATAGAGAGAAAGGGGAAAAAAAAAAAAAATTATAAATTGGAGTTGCAATTAAGTAAACACAAATGGATTAACAAATTAAATATGAACCATACACAATGGAAAATTGGACCACATGAGAATTAAATATGAATTGGACATGGAAAAACACATGCACATGTACTCATCAGCCTGGATGCACCCACATGTGTTTTAAATAATAATTCAGTGTTTCATAATTCTACTGGCATAATGCTAAGATCAGTAGAATCATCCAGGTACACTGAATTATCACCAGACAACAATTGGAAATATTAAAATTTGGAAATATTTAAATAGGAAATAAAAAACCATTAAGAAAATACAATATATTTCACTCACATCGATTATCCAAAAAACTGTAATTAACACCTCACTAAATTACCACGAGATAACAGTTTTGAAATAATAAAATTGGAAATATGAACGCGTAAAGTGTAGATAAAATATTTTACTCACAATAATTATACAGAATCCTTAAAATGTCACAACGTCTACATAATATTCACATCCACATGGCAATGCATCATACATGTTAACTAAGTCGAGTTGAGAGAAATGATTTGTAAGACAAGTTGAGAGCACACTTTTTTTTAAAACACAACCCCATAAATGACACCCAATCACAAAATGATTCAAAAACACTCAAAATAATTCTGGTTTTAATACACTTATAACAAATTTATATCCGTGAATATATATTACTCCATCCAATTTTAATTCCTGAAAGTAAAATTAATATACAATCAATAGCTCCCTCTATAGTTAAATTAAATATAATATTAACAATATTATCTACAACTACCTGAAAGGTAATGTGTCGCCATCTATTGGTATTATAATAGTTCATAATTAATATTTAGTTAAATATCCACTTTATTAGTTACATACTCACTTCATTAGATTTATTTATATAAATAAACTTTAAAAAACAATACTAACTTGTAGTTTTACTTAAAATTCAAATAAAATATAATACTACTATATGAATAAATCTACACAGAATTAATTCAACTTGCACAGCATTTCAGATATTCTTAACAAGAATATATTATGTAAAAGAGATATTATTTTAATTCAAATTATTTTTGCTGCCAGCTGTGTTAATCCACTGATATTATAGACATTTATTAAATAATTAATGTTTTATTTTTACTACTACTTAAATATATATTAGACTTGTTTTTAAATAATTAATGTTTAATTTATACTACATTGTAAATATATTTTATATTTATAGATTAATTTAAATATCTAATTAAATAATTCATAAACAATTCAAAATATCTCAAAATTTATAATGTTGATAATTAATAGTATTACTACTGTTTTTCAATCAAATTAATGCAATGCAGTAATTAAAATACTTGTTAATTTTAATTATTCATAGACAAAAATAAAAACTATATATATTTATTTTTATATATATTGCAAATAGATATATATATATGAGTTATAATCACCAATGTTATCATTGTATAATTTAATTTGTTATTGTATAAGTTAATTTATAAATGTATGAAAACTGCACATCAATAATACCTTAAATAGAGTATATATATATATATATATATATATATTAAGTACGTTTCCGTCTATTGGTAGAAGCTGCTAAATGTAAATTTTCAATCTATTATGCAATTTCTTGCTAAATTAAATTTTAGCATACCATGTAGAATATATACAAATCTATTAATGAAATACAAGGCGCAAGGCGGCACAAAATAATTGTAGTACTTTTCTGGGCATGAACGGAAATCACTGAAATCCGGTTTTTAAATGTATTATTTGTTTCCTAATATGTTTATTTAGTTGCATAAACAGTGAAGTTTTGTTAAAGTATTCTGAAGGTATTGGAAAGGTTCATGGTTGGTTTCATTATCTATGCTTGACGCATTTTTTTTTCATTCTTGCTTTTGTTGATAGTTGCCACATCTTCAAAACCCAGGAGTAATAATATTTCAAGGACAGATAAGTTTCAATTGAAATATTTGCACGTGTATAATGGAAATTAAATAAATGTTTTCAATTATATAAATTACTAAAAATCATGTAAATCCTAATAATATTACGTATAAATGTGAAAGTGTGTTTGAATGATTGGTTGAACTCAACGTCAAAACGGATTAAATGATACCTTTGTAAATTTGGCCGATTATAACTCAGAATAGGACAGAAGGTTTTATTTTATTTTATTTTATTTTTTTTTTTTTTTTTATTAAGACATGTAGTTGTTAAAAAAAAACAAAGTTTCATTTTTTTCATACAGAATGGTTTTTCTTCCTATAAAAAATAGCTTCTGAGGTAGATTTCATAAGAAATACTACCTATTACATTCTCCACTAAGTTGGAATTTTTGAAAAATGTTTGCAGATCTACGCCAATCATGACTCCCAGAACCCAAAACCACCCTCAGTTCAAAACTTTATCTATCTATATATCTATCCGTCTATCTATCTATGTCACTTTTGTATGGACACGATAACGACAATAATTCTGCACAAATCTCTTCCAAACTGATACATATAATCAAGGGGCATAAAATCTCGGTCAAGCTCGTTAATGGGCAAATCGAACCAGGGTGGGAGGAATAGGGGGGGGGGCTTTTTGTGAAAATAGAAACCCCCCCATAATTTCTTAGTTATGATACGTATCAAATCCATTTAAAGTTATTATTACTTCTAGGAAAAGAGCCAAAAATGTATGTATGACATATTTTTGATATAATTAATAAATAAACCGTTTTCCCCCAGGTGCGGAAAAACGGGAAACAGGTGTTTAGAAGAAAAAAACTTTTATATTGGCAAGTTTTTTATAGGACCAATCGTTATAGAAAAAAAATCCCTGCCGGTTCCGCCTGCAAACAAGTTAGGTTTCGAAGTGGGCAGTTTCAACTGCCACATTATACGGAAAAGGTAATTTCTTCCACAATTCCCAACAGAGACGCCCCACGGTCTGCGTCTTCGAAATCTACCTGTGCTTGTAGGCCGAACCGTCGGGGATTTTTTCTTTATCTTACCACATCTTTATAACCCAAAAGTAAGAATATTTCCAGAACATATATTTTTCCGCTGAAATGTTAGTATGTAAATATTGAAAATGAAATAAATATTTACAATAATCAAATTACTAAAAAGCAGGTGAAAATAACTAAAAGTGGAATATTTTCTTCTGATACATGAAGCATGAATATCTGTTACGTACAGAAGAGTGTTTGCGTCAAAAATCATGTCATGATTTGCAGGAAGCGAAAATTGAGAACAATTAAATTATTGAGAAAGTACTTCGCTGGAAAACCAGTGACGTCATATTTGAAAGAAAATGCGCCCTTTCAAATATTTTGTCGTAATACAAGGAGCAGGAATATCAGTAAGTGCAGAAAATTTTTACTATCACAAATGACATTATGATAAGCAAATGACGATTATTTTATTCATATTTTGATAATTTATTAAAAGTTTTATGAATATTTTAAACAATTATTTAAATTTTTAACATTATCAATTTTCCCTGTCTTAAGTGTTGGCATATTTTTAAACTAAACTAAAATTTTCATAACCGCTCAGTAATTTTCAATATCTACACAGATATTACGTTAATCAAGAATATATTTATTTATTTAGGTTTAAGTAGTAATTTTTTTTTATATATAATGTCATGAAAGATAAACTTTTAATCGCACCTTGTTTGACATATATCAAATGCATGTTTGCGCTGGATTCATGAAATGAAAGAAAACGTTCTTGTGTAGACAAGTAATAATCTTTACGAAAATATTTCGCTTGTGAAAGTGTTGTCATATTTAAATCATACACTGATTTTAGTTAAGAAAAATTAAGAATTTTATTTCATTTACGCAAAGTGGAGTAGTTTCCTTCAAACTTTACCCTCCGCAAGCACATAAGATTACCGTCATCTTACACTGAGAAAAAAAATATACCTCCTTCAACTAGAATGAATAGTTAGACCTTTTCTAAATCCCTAAACTAGAAATATAGAAGTCCGAGCTATGCGAATAAGGCAAGTAACTAAACTGAATAGACGAAATGATCGAAAATTTCTAGTCTCTTGTTTTCTAGGTGACTAAACGATAATGAATAGTGTTAATTGCTAGAAATTATCACTTTATTTCTGGAATGGATTTATGAACTAGCATTATAGTTACTAAAACTAGCGTCTTGTGTTCGCGTCTATTTGCAGACATTTTTAAATAAGTTTGACCCCGAGAATATAGGAAAACTCACTTGAATTCTAATAGGAGACTCTAGAACTCTCTAGGAAAGGGAACTAGAATTTATAGGGATGACATGGAACTATTTTTTCTAGAGCCACAATTTAGATTCTAGTTGAGAAGGTCAGATTTTTTTTTCAGTGTACCCTACAATCTTGTATAATACTTATTTCACTAAACCTTAATAAAAATATATTAAGTTGATTGAAAAGTTGTGAGCGCTTAATTTTAATTTGAGAATAGGTTTTGTTTGTGACGTCATTTACGGGAAATTCAAAGATCCAATGCCAGTAATGTAGCAAGAAATTCTTACTTTTGCTTCCTTAATTTCTAATGGCAACTTGATTATAGAAAAGGTAAAAAAAAAATAGTAAAAATTCCCGATAGGAATCGGTTATCATCTCTCTCAATATTTATTAGTTTTCCCGGGAACATGAGATAGGATAAATAATTATTCATTTACATTTTAAGATATCTAAACCTATATTTGAAAATATCGCTACGCGGTATTCTTTGTTCCCTATCATATATATATTATTTATGTTTTCAACATCCCTTTTTCTATATCTATACAAAACATACAACGATGAATGAGTTATCATTCGAAACGTTTTTCAACAGGCTTCTGACATAGTACACTCACATTTCGTTAAAAAGCGTTGTTTATTAAAAGAAAATCAGTTAATTAAAAATTAATTGCTAAAACGTACCAAGAAATAATCTCAAAGATTGTAGTGCGAAAACTTCGTACGGGTCCTTCTGGCTGGAGTATATTGCTGCCAAATTACAAATCTTTCATAATCCTAAATTGCAACACAGTAATCAACATAACAATGTTTATTCCGTAATCGGAGTGTTTATTCTTAAATAACAGGTATTTTAATGACGTTTGAAAGCAATAAGCAACTAATTCTATTATATAACACATAAGCATTTAGACATTGAGAGTTTTCTCGGCGTGATAAATATTTTGACATTGTTGATAGATCTATTGCTGTGTAAAAATACAATAAATATATAAGAGTTAAAGACATTTTTTATGATTACTTTGTAAACTTTTATGCATCATCGCGTTTTTAATTTCTTTTTTAAATAGCATAAATCATCCACTTTGTTCAAAATGGGAAGTGTTTGAATCGAAACATATTGTTGTATGTTGATTTTTCAAATTCACTAATTGCTTCAAAGCCATATAAGAAGTGACCTTTATAATTAGCAAATTTCCCAAAAATTATTTACTTCATAATCACTTTAGACATTATATTCTTTGACAATAAAACATAGACTCTATCCGTATCCATGAACAAAAATGTAATGCAATAAATGTAAAATAGAAAAAAATAGAATTGATAAAATAGAATAACAAGAAAGTAAGGTTAGACCACTTAATCTTAGAGACAGAGCATGAAATTTCAAGCACATGGCAGAAATGGAAATTATCTTATATCTAAGTAGACAAAATGGAAACATCAGAAGTATTGTATACTGTAAAATACGATAAAGATGATACTTAAAGGTTTTAAAATATAAGGAATGAACAATTTTGTTTAATGAATTAATTGATTCTTTTATATATCTTACGCCATTCGTGACAGCTAGTTTTGTAATAAATGTAAGATTTTTCAAAAGTTCAGCATTATTTGTACTTGATATTCCTTTTTAAAGTAATTTTAAGCGTAAAATATGTTTTTTAATCAAATTAATAATAGTTTATGCATGAGAGAGCAATTAATCATTAAATATTTCTGCAGCTGATTTAAGATCCTCTAACGATACATCTGTGTGCCGGGACATCGTGGTTGAAAATCCCTAAAATATTTCGAAAAAAGTATATTGAATTTTTAATGAGAAAAATCATTAAAATAACTCTCAATGGATAATTTAGATTAAAAAAAATATATATATTTAAAATTATACACTCACTAGAGAGTTTATTTTAAATTTACCGAAGCTTGCGTTGAAATTTATTCTTGGACATTACACTAAAATGCACATTATTAAATATTTTTATGTTGTCTTTTTTTGTAACCATGTTATGCGTTCGTGAGTTCAAAGAATTCCAAAATCTTTTTTTAATGCTAATGAAGCTACTTTAAATTCTTCTAATGGAATATTTTAAAACCTCTTTCAACGGTAATGAACACTGGGTGTTAAATTTAGCTGTAGGAGACTTTTTGAAACAGAAATATTGTTTATGCATTTCTGAAATTCGAAAACTATAATATTTTCTTTTTTATAAACTAGCAAAAAAGGAACGTTATTAACTTTTAAAAATAAAACCAAAAGTAAAAAATAAGGTAGCTTTATCTCGAACATTTACTTTTTCTTTGTAAAAATGATTCGGAAAAATGCAAATGAGGACGTATTTTTCGGCTGCGTGTATGTATTTTAAATAAAAATGTTCGGAATAACAGTGCATTAACATCAAGGAATTCTTTAACATTTTGATAAATGAAGGCATTCAATGAAGTGAATTTTTTCTTTGCAACTTTTTTTTATTATTATTATTTAAATGCAAGAGGTAAGAGAAGAGTCTAACTAGAAATTGTAAACTTGGAAAGAGCTCAATTTTGCAATAATGAATGTGGAGAGTAAATTTTATGTTCCACACTTCCACTTTATTGTTATCATTATAATTATTATTAAGGAACATATTCTACAAAAAGGCATGGTGCACAATGCTTGAAATTTCAAGTCATTATATTTCAGCCATTATACTTAATTATTAATTAGACGAAGTGAAGGTAAAATAAAGTACATATTTGCAATTATTTATTTTATTATTATTATTATTATTATTAAATATTTTACTGGTTACAACAATTTTTTCTGCAATTAATTTTAGTAAAAATATTTTCTGTATTTCCAAAATTTTAAAAGAGACACCTTTAAGTGTCCGTTGTATATTCGTTGAAAATACACATCAGTTAGATTGGAAATTATAACAAACTAGCTGTTACCCGTGACTTCGTTCACGTATCATTAAAAGATGAATAAATGCATTAATTAATCAAAATATTTCATTCCCGATATATAGAAACGTAAATAATTAAGTAACTCTTTATCATATTCCATAGGAGACAATACAGTATTTCTATGTTATAGAGACCTTGACAAAACTAAGTTTTAAAAAAGTGAAATTTTGTGACAAATAATCACGAAAAGGAAACTGCAACCAATGAAAAAAGGGGGCCAAATAAAATAGTGGAAATTGGTGAATTGTGTAAAAACATATGTCAAGTTTACCTGGTAAACCATTTTATTTTTAAAGCCTTGTGAAACGTTTTAATAGCCATCCTTCAAAGATAATGGAAATAGTATATTCTTTTTCATTAAATTCAATTCTTGTGAATAGGGACCAATTATTCTAGACCTAAATGTAAGAAGCTTAAATTTACCTCCTTGATTTAATCTATAACTGAAAAAAAGTCTTTATTTCTAAATGAAAATATGTTGACAGACGATTTTTTTGCTTTAGAATAAATTGATTCATGAAGTTTGAATGTGTGAAAATACGTTTTTATTTTTCAAAAATTTTAATGTAATCAAGATTTTTTTTTCTTTCACCATCTATTCAAATTGAAAATAAATTCTTTTTTTCTGTTTTAACGAGAAAAAATATATTAATCCGTTTTATTTCTTCTTTTTTATTCACAAAGGGCGCGGTCATAGACCGAACCCCGAGTTACATAGGGTAACACATGGGTAACCCGAAGCGTTCAGAGCGCGATATCACGTGACTTTTTGCGAGTTGCCCGTAGCGTTCAGAGCTGGAAATTACTCAGACTTCGGGTAACCCACATTACCTGGAGAATTTTGCTGGGTAAAGTGATCACGTGGCTGGGAAATCTGATTTGTTTGTTTGCTTTAAAGCTAACTGCAACTGTTAACTGTTGTTCTTTTTTACTCCTACTGTACACTTGAGTCCTGAACATTTGATTGGTCTACCTTTAACAGGACTATGATATAATTGGCCAACATCGGCTAGGATGGTTCCTGAAATGTTCGTACAATCAAAATGTAATGGTAGAATGGTTGAAAAAAGTGTTTGATTGTAATTATACCCATAACTTTACCCAAAATCGTTCACAGCCGTTTTAACCCAACTTTACCCTGGGAAAATCAGATGACGTCATTCCCCAACTATACGAATAACCCGCGTTTCGGTCTCTGAACGCACTCAAAATTGGAATAATTTAGTTGCCATTTTTAGAGAAACGTCGTTAAATTTTACAAAAAAAAAAAGATAATAATATATCGGAATTTAAATCATTTTTTTGTTTAATTCTGAGAGTTTATGACATCCTCGGATCAATGATAACCGGTGTTAAGTAAATCACATTGCGTTCGACAATCTGAAAGGAGTAGTTTCGAAATACAAACAGGTGGTCAGATTTTAATGTGATAGATTCGTATTTATTTTTATTTTTCTAATAATCATGGTGCGGTTTTTGGCAAAAAACTCTCATCTGTATGTAACTGATATTCATGCTTAATAATCGGTATAGATGATAATAATAATAATAATAATTTTGCGTTTTAATTATGGCGTGAAACTCATCTACTTTCTAAATTTACCGATCCTTGTATTATGATGTGTAACATCCTCGTATTATGATCCTTGTGATCCTTGTATTATGATGAAAAAATGTAAGAAATTGATTCCCTCTCCTTGTAAACACATTTGAAAATTCCCGTTTTATTTCAAATATGACGTAGTTTTTTTCCTCAGAGAAATCTCTTTTTAATGGCATAATTCTTGTTAATTCTTTTTTCTGGCAGTCAGGACGTAAATTTTAGCAGAAAACTCACATTTGTATGTAACTGGTATTCAAGCTAATTATTAATCAGTATCGATAAAAAATATTTTAGTTTTTCATCTTAAATATTACGTCCATTATCTATCTACTTTCATTATACATTGATATTTATGCTCCTTGTATTATTACGAACATTTGAAAATACGTGTTTTATTTATGACGTCATTTTTGTCCAAGCCGAGGAGGAGGATCCTTTTCATAGTTCCATGGTCCAAGTGAAATCTATTTTTAATAATGTAATTATTGTTCATTTTCCTTCTAATTATAACGCAGTTTTTGACATAAAAAGATCTTTTTAATGTAACCGATATTCATACTTCACGTATAATAACAAATACTCCATATTTTTGTTTCAAATATCACGGAAATTCATCTTCTTTTAAATTCTTTTTAATTTTCAGTTTTCACGTGAAAATCCTTCAATTGAAAATTAATTGTTGAGGAAAACATATTTGTCCGTGTTTTTATTTATTGGCAACGATCAAAGCCCTAGCAACGATAAATTTAAATGGTTACATTGTATGGAAAAATGTCCATTCATTCTCTATGAAAATAATGAAATTTTTAATTATTAAAGAAAATATTTGAATAAAATAAACAAAACCTAGCCTATGTTCATTCGAGGGTTATAATCAACCTGTATGCAAAGAAACAGGATCATTAAATGCTCCATTTTGACGCTGGCTTCAGCCTAACATTTGCACACAATCAGATTTATAATATTATTAGGATTAAATATGATATAAAAATAAATGTGAATTTAGGTAAATAATATAAATACATATATTATGACAATAAATTATTTATTGAATATATTAATGATTTTTTCAAGCTATTTCTGCATATATTTTTCAAAAATATTTTCAAAAATGAAACTAATTTACTATATTGTGTTTTTTTTTGTTCTTCTTCTTCTTCTTCTTGTTAAATACATATTAGTAATGATAAAAAAAATATTTACAGATTTTATTTACTCGCCCGAATGACTTTTTGATTTACTAGTTACCCGCGTACATTAATACATCTTTATCTCCATAATCGATGCTCCATACATAATAAACTACATCAATACTTCCATAATCATTGCTTACATTCTTCATTATTTATCCTGCATCCATTCACTTTATCTATCTACATAGAACAGCATATATTCCAACAGCTTATAATATGTACAACATACAGCATATTGATAATAGATTCAACTTACAATACAGGTTATACAGATAATTTGCACAGAAAAGTGTTTCCAACAAATAAAAATAATTACAATCACTAATGACAAACATCCAATTGAAGACACTTCCATAATCATAAGTAATATAACATTCGCATCTTAATGGCATAATTTACCATAATCCACGTATCCTAGATAGGGACATAAATAATGATAGTCCTAGATAAGGGCATAATAATTTTTTTTTACATAATTATTTATATTAATTGTACATAGTATTCAGCCAATTCAAAACCTAGAAAGCCATTATTGGGACAATAGGGACGTTTCACTGCAAATATTTTAAGTTTAAAGTTAAGCTTTTAAAAATATGAAGCAAACTATCCATCATTTCAACAGTTTCTTGGAAAGCGGTTACATACCGTAATAAATGTCTATTTTTACCAATAACAACGTTTCATAATATGGTCCAGTAAGCGTTATATATAAAAACTGTTGAATGGCTGTACAGTTTGCTATTGTACAGCCTGTAGATTTTTATCAGTATAGATTCCCCTTTATTTCACAGAAAAAAGTTTATTAGTGCATATTTTATATACAATTAACAACAAATCAGTTACTTCCAATATTAATCCAATTTTTGTTTCATTTATTAATAAAATTTCTTTCTGCATTTGAAGACTTTTAGGAAAGAAAATTATGTCTTTTAATCCTTCTTGCTTTCTTCCTTATCTTCTTTTGTGCTGCGTATATGACTCAGCTAATTTGCGCTTTCTCATTTTTTTTTTTCTACGGTGTATTCTTATGATCGTGTTCCGAACAAAAGATGGTTTGAACTTGAGCTTCATATTCCGACCCTAAGGCTGGCTATACAGATTTTATCGAAAATTCAAATGGCTTGTTTTTATGTAGCGAATGAACTTTTTCCACCGATAATTTCATTTAAAAATGAGAAAATGACTACAGAAAGAATTTGGCATTAAGACATTATAAATTTAAAGGAAGTATAAATTTTATATATACCACGTTGTAATAAGAATCTGTCCGTCGTGTCATTTTTTATGTACATTATCCTTGTATAAAATTAATATTGGGCCCATATTGGTTATACCTTAGCCAAATATTGGGCTTTTGCTAAATATTGGCATGCAACATTGCCCAAATGATGAGATACCTATTGTTTACATATTTCACTAGAATTGTAAATAAATATTTTGCCAATTCAAAGCTTATAAAGTAAATACTGGGTCAATAGTGACGTTTTATTGTAAATGTATGTTTCAATTTAAAACCAATACTTGTGAAATATTCGCATTTCAAAGGGTATATTCCAAATATAAAGTCAATTTTTATGCATTATTTGCGTTTCATTGGAAATATTTCCTATGTAAATCCATTACTTGTGAATATTATCGCTTTATTCGAAATACTTCCTATATAAAACGAATATTAGTACTTTCTTCATTGGCTTTACAGTAGCACAATATTTCTTGCTAATATTATATATTAATCTATTATAACAATAGTGAATATATATTTAACGATATGATGATGTTACGAGAAAAGTAGAAATAATTCGATTTGTGTCACCATATTATTTTGCCAGATACAATCCGAATTATTGTGCGTCTGTTACACTATTGTTTGGCCAAGAAAGGTCGCTTATTCCAACATTCATAGTAACACTGTGTTGTTTCTCACGGAACAATGTAAGTCTTTTTCAATTTTCCCAAAGATATTGTCATTTGTGTTAAAATTATGAAAGAAATTCTGATGGTCTCAGCTAGCGATACATGTTGTGTCATTTACGAAATTACTGGGATCTTACAGTATTTATTCGTCCGATTTCAAATAAAGAAAACTAAAGCCTAAAGAAAATTGCATTACAATACAATTATTTTTGATGATGCTAGGAATTAAAATCCGAATTTCACTGGACGTTAAATGACTTATATTTTTGACTGAATAATTGGACTAAGCTCCAAGAGATCGGCAAATGGGCAATACTCGTCTTGTAATTTAGTATCACCCACATTTTTGTTCGAAGAGCTTGGAGTAACCTTGTATAAAATTTAATAGTAGTAGTTAAGATTGTACACTTCTGCTATGTATATATGAAAGGGCTAGAAAATAAAACTGTACTAAGATTCAAAATTTAAAGTTAAAATTCACAGTTTATTTTTCCTAACTTTTAATATAATACTTTAAGCTAGTTTGCTCCTGTTAAGTCTGTTTCTCAGCCCAACTTTTATTACTTCAAGCTTCAATTTCGAATTATTTTCAAAAAATAGCCAAGCTAAGTCAAATTCTGATTCAATCGGGCTAGCGCCAAGTCCTGTTGTTGTCACAATTACACACGGTAAGCCAATTAAATTTCAGATTCCGCCTAGATTTTGCTCTTTCGTTTCGATTGGGAAAAATCACAAATACGAACATAAATCTGGAAAATAGCACGTTTGTTAGGTAAAATGGTCTGTTACCATCACTGTGTCACTTGGGACAACGGTACAGATTTAAAAGAAATAACACGTAAATGAAGAAAGAAAAAAATCAGATACCCTTGAGAACTTGTTTCATTATTTACCACGACTCACGAATACAAATAAGTTCTACACTCTCAGTTAAATCTAAATGATGGAGAAATTAAAGTAACGGCCAGCGATAACTTAAATATATATATATATATATATATATATATATATATATCAATCGATGATAATTTCGATGTCTTTATTCATCAACCATACTACAACAAAAAATACAGTCCAATCATCTGAAATACAGTCCAATCATCTGAAATACAGTCCAATCATCAAAACGAGAAGTCGGTTAAAACGAGCAATTTGCGCGCGTTCCGAATGGTTTATCATTTTAACTACAGAAAGATTTTTATGTTTTTTTAGAAACTACAAAAGTGGATAATTTTTAAGAGCAAAATAGCTTTTCATTTTATTTTTCATTTTATTTTTATTTTTAAAGTGTGCAGAAAATATGAACTATCCTCATCACTAGTATCTAGTGAAAATTTTTATAAATCATCCAATGCGCTTCCGAAAAAATAAAATTCTGAACTTTAAAACTTTTAAAAATGGGGAAAAGAAGACACTGACAAGACAAAGCGCTATTATGCTAGATTAAAAGTTAGCGTGACGCCGGTTTTCTTATTAGTGCGCCTATTTTAAAAGCTCACGACAAAAATGTGCAGAAATTTAGATCATACTAACTTCACATGCAGTAATTGATGTCTGTACTATTTCAAAAACAGGCACAACTTTATTCATATTCATTCAGTTATCAAAAGAAAGAAATCGTTTGTCTGTAGACACGAAAACTGAGTAAAACATATATTGTCAACATTAATGTTTCATTTTACTAAAGTTATCTTCAATACAGATGAAATTGGGATATTTTACAAACTAACCTTAGCAAAACTTTTAAATTTAAACGTGAAAATTCTCTAAAGATAATTTTACTGAATGGGAACAGAAAAGCGGAGATTATTAATTATGGAGAAAATTATCTAAACCTTGATGATTGCAAAATATTAAGCAATCTTCCTATAACTCTAACAGCATACTATTCCCGTAACCATCACATTATTTAATTGCAGAGTTTTGTAATTTAATAAGGCAAAAAGTACAATTTGAAATTTTTTAATGCAAAATCTGTAATATTCGGCACCTATGCACTTAATGACAATCCTTAACCCTTAATTATTCGCTCAGGGTTATTTTGTACAACATTGGGTGTTACCAATTTAAACATATATGTTACAAATGAGCATTGTTTGAAAATATTGTCATTTATGATTATATTAAGGGTTTTTATATATATATATAACATTGTTCTACACAAATGTATTATCTGACTTAAAATTACTCTCATGAAACATTTTCCTAGAAATTTAGAAATATATGGTGCACAAAATACACAGCAAGGGACATTTTTCTGTGTCATTTTTTGTGAGTATTTTAGTGTTAAGTTGCAGGTATATAATTATTTAAGCATATTTTGTCAAATACCTAATAGACCGGAAGCGGCAGCACAGACAATCACCTCATCGAGTTCACGGCTGAAATTCCAGAATTAGTTAAAACTCGATTCGCATCTTAAAACGCAATCGGTTTGCCAAGTCATATCTTGGTGGAAAACATCTTAAAATCCGATTTTAGCGGTTGACTCGTAGGTTTACCATTGTGTTTTCCTGCACCCAAGTATATGAAAATATGGAGGACTGGGAGCAGGAACACACAATGGTAAACCTACGAGCCAACCGCTAAAATCGGGTTTTTGGGTGTTTTCCATCAAGATATGACTTGGCAGACCGATTGCGTTTTAATATGCGAATCAAGTTTTAACTAATTCTGGAATTTCAGCCGTGAACTCGATGAGGTGATTGTCTGTGCTGCTGCCTCCCGGTCTATAATAAAAAAAAATAATTAATACCTGGAGGCACTGCTGTGCCTCCAAGTCAAGAAGGCACAGCAGTAGGCATCCTTTTCTGGAAGCAACTCAGGGCATTTCTGATCTTCCCATATCTTTGCGCTGGAGTTTTCCGAAAACCTGAAACTTCGTTTATCTAGAGTATGCAAATGGGACCAAATTTTCGAATTTTATGTATATTTTCAAGTTTAGAAGATATATGAACTCAAAGTTTCCATTTTTTTTTACACTCACTCATTCACAGATCATGAAAAAGATAAGGTAGATCCCGTAGCCTTTAGTGTTTATGATTCAAAATATGAAAAAAAATAAATAAATAAAAAATGCGAATAAAAAAATCAAAAATTCGAAAAATTCGAAAAGAGCAATTTGCTCTTTTAAGTTAGTTAAATTAAGTTAGTTAAGTTAGTTAAGTTTTAAGTTAGTTAAATCATAAAACTGAAAATAATTCGATCATTTTGTCTTAGACTACAAATAAACTTAAAATTTAGTGTAATGGTAGTGCTTAGGATTCCATAAAAGGAAAAATTAAAAAATGCGAAAAATTTGAAAATAAAATGGAAAAATCGAAAAATTTGTAAAAAATTGAAAGTGTAAAAGAATTAGATTTTTTAGTCTTAGAAACTTAAAATTTGGCATAAGGGTAGGCTTTAGAATAAAAATAAAGAAAGAAATTTAAAAATCGGGAAATTTTGAAAAAAAGACTTAAAAATTCGAAAATTCGAAATATGTTTAATTTGTTGTAATTTTCCGGAATTTTTAATTTTGGCTTTCTTTTTATCCTAAACAGTACTTTTATTTCAAATATCAAGTATCTAGCGCTGCGAGTAATAAATCAGTTACTTTCCTGGAAGCAATTGAGAGTACTTTTGACTCCCCCCCCCGCCACCCCTCCATAACTTAAGGCTTGTCTAGGATCCTGAAACTTCTTTTTGTCTAGAGGACTTTGCAAACGAAACTAAAGCTCTAAATGTTTGGTACCTTCAAATAATAGAGACAAAGTGTGGGCTTGGCGAAAACCAGTGAATGATGTCCAAAAAGAACCCAAAGGCAAGAAAAGGAGAATTAATTACATAAATAAGTGAAAGTGAAATCCCATCGAAAACGTCGCATGTAAAAATGCAACCAAGTCCCGTAACTCTTTCATCGTAAAAAGTTCTGAGATCGTGTGAAGCCAAGTTTAGCTATTTTATTAACCCTGAAATTTTCATTCACAAGTCACTCCTAGTCTCTACATCTTTAGTTAATGATTATTTTGTGTCTTGGCAATTACACAGCATAGAGAAGTTATTGCACCTTAATATGTGGATGGGATGGGTTTATTTGATTAAGGCTAACTGTATACGTCCCATTCTCGTTCCCAGTCTACATTTTTTACATGTGACGTTTTTGATGGGTCTTTTTTTTTTTCTGTACCATCTGTATAGTACTATAAATACAACTGCAAAAGCAACATAAGTCAAATTATTTTTTAAAGATTTCCTTTAACTTTTAGAAAACAAATAACTGGTAACCGAGAAATTTATTTAAAGATTTAAGAAATATAGTGATCAAATAAAAGTCCTTAAAATATGTAGCATTTTTGTGTAGCAAAGTTTTTATTGATTCTTAAAAAATATTAAAACTTGGATTTGTGTAGTTTTTGAACTTACTGACTATATATTATTTACCATCATTTTTATGGGATCTTGTTTAGAAAACAAAAAGAAATATTTAACTCTTTCCGGCAAGGGTACTTTCATGGAAGTGTATTTTCATTTTGGTTTAAATAATTAAAGATATTTAACTAAAAGGAAAAAGCAAATTTAGCATAAATCTTATGAACAAAATTGGAGTCTCCTAATTTATTGTTATGGACTATTATGCATTTAATCACTATTATTTTTATGCGGTTAAAGCTAAATTATGGGCTTAAATATTCTGAGATTTAAAAAAAAATGACAAACACTGATTTAGTATTCTAAATTAATTTTCTTAAGCAATCACTTTGATTTAATATTTTTTTTAATTTATATATATTTCAAATGAAGTATAAATACTTTGGTAGATATTTCACTTGTAGTAGTTCCGATTTTATAGATAATTTAAGATCTAAAGTGAAATAAGTAGTAAATCTGCTGATCAGGAGCCTCAACGTCAGCTCTGAAAGTCATTCTTTTTTAGTCTCACTTTTCATAATATTAAACATCTTACAATCCGCAAATTAATTTTTTTTAAATTACTACATATATATTTATATGGATATAAAATAATTCGAAGGTTTCAGAAATTAGAAACAGTAAATTAAACACGGTTTATGCAATAATATTCTGACATTCTTATGAACTTATTCTTGTAATTTTTTAGATAAAAAAATACATTTGTTCACAACCCCACGTAACCATATAAAATTTATATCCGGGATTTCCTATTGATTGCGTGAATGATTCTAGTATATTTTTATTTCGTTCTACACAGTGGTTTTATTAGGATAAGCAACAATTTCGAAAATAATTTCATGTTATCCTAATACCCATATAGCAATATTTACTTACCTGTCAACCACGAAACACCTGCATCTCATAGATAAGTGAATAATACCTCATGTACAAAAGCAACTTAAGGAAATGTAAACTGAATCTATTATATTTCGCTTATATCTATTTCATAAATCTAGTCTTATTACAATTTTTGTTTCGGAAAAACAGTTTTGATGGTTATTCTATAATATATATTTTATCTAAGTACATCCTGATCTAACTCGATGGCAATAGCATATTACAATCTCCCCAAAATAGGCTTATTTGGAAACTTTTAAACTTATTGGGTAATCATTTATAATCGTGCCCACTTCCAATTCACTAAATAGCAATCATGATTTGGCGCTAAAAAGTTTTTTTTTGTGATAGCTTTTTGTGTTCTCAATTTCCAGTAATTGTAACATTTCAGGATCATTTTACTTTTCTTACTTCTTAACCACATCGTTGAACGAGTAATTTTATCCTATTTTTAAAAGAATATTATCTTTTCAACGACGAAACATCCACATCTGTTCCCGAAAATGAATAATTTCTCATCTAAGAAATATATACAAGTGTAAACATATACTACGACACTTTAATCCAAATTACACATTCAATGTTTTTGTAATTTTCGTTTGGAAAAAAAAAATATTTCGGTAATCATTCTATAGTAGTTAAACGGTAACTTGTATCAAAATAAATTCTGATTTATGTCACTAGAATACTAAAATCACTCGAAAATAATTTATTTTGCAAAAGAAAAAAATATATATTGCGGCAAAATAGTGCGAGTTACTTGAATTTTATTATTTTGATATTCTTTGAAATATGGTTGCTAAGCAACTAATAAAGTAAAGAGCAAAGTAAAAAAAAATGCATTTTAAAATTTGTAAAAAATATGAAAGTAAAATGTTTTATATTTCCCGAACAGATGCAATAAATTTTCCAATAATTTAAACAATTAATTTCTAAATTCTAATAAATATATCGGCAATTTTCCAAAGCTACTGGATATATTTAAAACCTCCATATAAAATATTTAGCATCCATAATTTTATGTTTAAATCTATTATTCAAATATGTGATTTTCATTTCAGTTAAAAATGAAATTTGAAAATCGCATTTCGTTCCCATAGGAAAGCATTATCACCTAAAAAGAAATGTTCTGTATTTTTCTAACGAATGAACCAAATGTAACTAAAAACTATACAACTAATTCTGTGTACCTCATCAACCTACCCACCAAAAATCAACCTAATAGGACAATTATTACAGCAGTTATCGCGAAACAGACAGACAAACAGACGGAAACCAAAAACTTTTCGCGTCTCCACAGTGAGCCTTCACTAACGTTTAGGCAAATATTTTGCCTAACGTATCATGAAACTATTTACAATATTTTAGTTGAAGTTTTACGTATATTTATGGTAGGATAAACCATTAGGTAATTGAAAAAACTGAAATTCTACTTCACATAGACAAAATTAACAATAATTAAAAAATGTTTTAATTTGAGTTTATAAAATAGTATTGATTTCATATTTAAATTGTACTTTAATTGTTATTGTGTTGTATGCTTTTATTATATTTCTTAATGATGTAAATAATTATATGTATAACAAAGAAAAAAAAACATTAGCCAGTAAATAGCACACCTGGATATTCTTACTGGGCGATAAGTAAGTCTGGGGCAAGTGCCATACTTTGCAGATAACAGTATACAACTTATAGTTTTACAAATAAACAAATGTCAAGAATACTAGTAAATCTACAGATCAGGAGCCTCAACGTCAGCTCTTAAAGTCAATGTTTTTTAAACTCACTTTTCATAATATTTAATATCTTACAATCCGCAAATTAAATTATTTAAATTACTACATATATATTTATATGCATATAAAATAATTCGAAGGTTTCAGAACTTAAACGTTAAATTAAACTCGGTTTATGTTATAATATTCTGACATTCTTTTGAATTTATTATTCTATTTTTTAGATTAAAAAAAAAATACATTTCTTCAGGGGGTGAGGGGGGGGGGGGGAGCTCAACCCCACTGAACCCTCCGAAATCTTATTAAATTTTTATTCGTGATTTCCTATTATTTGTGTGAATGATTCTAGTATATCTTCCATTTCGTTCTGCACAGTGGTTTTATTACGATAAGCAAAAATTTTGAAAATAATTTCATGTTATCCTAATACCTAAATAGCAATATTTACCAATCACGAAACACTCGTATCTGATTGATACGTTGAATAATATCTCGTGTACAAAAGTAACTTATGGAAATGTAAACTGAATCTACTATATATTTCACTTATCTATTTCAGAAATCTAGTATTATTACAATTTTTGTTTCGGAAAAACAGTTTTGATGGTCATTGTACAATATTTATTTGACCTAAGTACATCCTGATCTAATTCGATGGCAATAGCATACTAAAATCTCCCCAAAATAGGCTTATTTGGAAATTTTAAACCTATTGTGTAATCATTCATAATCGTGCCCACTGCCAATTCACTAAATAGCAACCTTGAATTGGCGCTATAATGTATTTTTTGTGATAGCATTTTATGATCTCAGTTTCCAGTAATTGTGCTATTTCAGGCTGTATGGATGCGTTTTACTACGCTAATTTCTTTAGATTAACTATCTCGTTGTACGAGATATTACATTCTATTTTTAAAATAATACTAATTTTCAACCACGAAAAATCTACATCTCTTCCAGAAAATTAATAATATCTCATATAAAAATGTTTCGGCTATCATTCTATAGTAGTTAAAAGGTAACTTGTACAAAATAAATTCTCATTTATTTCAATAAAATATTAAAATCCTCCAATAATATTTTATTTTGCGAATAAAATATTTTAGTAAAATCGTCTTAGTTACTTGAATTTTATCATTTTGATATTCTTTGAAATATGGTTGCTAGGTTACTGTTAAATTGAAAAGGAAAATAAAAATGAATGCATTTTAATATTTGCAAAAAGTGATAAAATAAATGTATTATATTATTAGAACAGATTTATAAAATTGCACCAAAAATTATACACCTAATTTAAAAAATCTGACGAATGTATAAACAAAATTTCAAATTAATTTAAATAATTTAACACCTGACTTGATAAATTTTAGCCTTCATAACTTACGTTTAAATACATTAATCAAATGCGACATTTTATTTTCAACGACTGAAAAATTTCAAAATCGTCTGAATTCCCATAGGAAAGCATTATGATAAAAAAAGAAATGTTCTATATTTTCCGAACGAATGAACCAAATGTAACTAAAAACTATACAGCTAATTCCGGGTATCTCACCAACATACCTACCAAAAATCAAACTAATCGGATCATTTTTACGGCAGTTATCGCGGAACAGACAGACAGACAGACAGACAGACGGACAGACAGACAGACAGACAGACAGACAGACAAACAGACAGACAGACAGAAACCAAAAACTTTTCGGGTCTCCACAGTAAGCCTTCACTGACGTTTCGGCAATTAAGATAGGGTTTCGAAACAACGCCTTCCCCGTTTAAAGCATCAGAGACATACTTGTTAAATATCTAGCCTACAAGGGCGAGCCAGGAATAATACATGCGGACAGGATTGAAAAAAGGTTACACAATGAGAGGGACCTGTAGTAAAATGTTGCATGCATCCTGCTCACGTTAATTTCTTATTTCTAAGGAAAACTTAACGATAAAAAAAGTAAATTTTGGTTAAATTCTAAAGTTTGACATATTTTCCTAATTATTATTATATGTTGTTTGTGCTGTGTTGCCGAAAGCTTAATTAATGTATGTTTTTAAAAATCTAATCAATTGAAATTGTGATACTTAATATAATAAGAAAATGTCAAAATGAAAAAATTGAATTATAAATATGAAAAATGAATTATAAATATGAAAAAGAATTAACAAAACTCGCCTGCAAGTATTTGGAGAGCAGATATTTGTCTTGATTGGAAGTACTGACCAAAGCGTTATCTGGTGTTCGGTGACTTAAAATTTCTAACAGCACTTTAAGATCATTAAATAATGTAGTGAGTTAACGTCAAGCCTGAGGGCTATATGATTACACCTTGTTAATTTGAGAACTGTTACTGGCATCGCTCTGTTCGTTAATAAACAATTTATCTGGAAATTGGCTTCCTATTATTGGAGAAATTATCATGGTGTTCCATCATTGCCTAACCTACTCGCCATGATTCTTGATATCGACTGCAATAATTCTTCATCTGTAACCAACTGCCATTTTCTCGTGAAATATTAAATCATCTTCGTAAAAAGCTAACATATATATATAATGTATATAATAATAATAATAATATATGTAATATATATAATATTGTACCATATTTAAGGGGAATATGTAAACTATATACTTTTTCGCTGTGATTTGATCCAAGGAACTCAAATATAATGTCAACAATAAGTGTTAGCATTTGAAAAAAGACAGTTAGTTCCATAATATGTAGGTGATCCCTAACGCCTTCCTTAACCAACTCCAAACCTTACATCCATGCGTAACAATTTCGATATTATTACCGATCTGTTGCTGCCAGTATCGTTTTCATACGATGAATTGCAGCAGAAATAGTTTTTGGGAATAAATTTTTTCCAAGACTGTACATATACACATGCATTTATACACATACAAAGAGGAAGCAAACATTTTCACATACAGATTTATAACATAGACGCGTATATAGGCAAAAAAAATTCTAAGGTTAATAGTTTTATAATCAGTTAATCTATATTGAATTTTTAATACTTTTTTACGAAATAACTAACTGAGACGGGCAAATTTTATCCTTTTAGAAGAAATGATAAAATCATAATTATTATATTATTTTAATTCCAAAAAAGCAAAATAATTTCGTCATACTTTAAAAACATCTTAAGAAAATTATGAAGTTTTCTAAAAAATAAATAAAAAAAGAAAAAATCATTAAGACTTTATGATAAAAACTACTTTTGTCCGCAATCTAATTAAATGAACAAAAGGCAAAGAAAAAATATCAAATATTGAATCAACAGTTTTGTGCTATTTAGAAGAGATTTCATTGTATGTACTATTTGCATTAATCCAGTTCAGTGGCTATGAGCCAAGATCAGTGAGACACAATGTTTTGCTCTTTTTATGTTGTCATTTTTAAAAAAGTATTTTATGTATCATTTAAAAAGTATTTCTTCATCCATGTAAAAATCTTGGCTTAGATAGCCTTCTGTCTTTTTTATTGAAGAATATTTTTCAAGTAGGTCTTTTTTAACATTAGTGAATATTTTCGTACACAACATTTTTCGTATTGTTTAATTTATATCTACGTTTCTGGAATTACTTAAATCCTGTTTCAATTTTTTTTAATAATTGAGCACAAAGTGAAGGACTGCCGAATTTAATGTTCGCACTTACATCTGCTTCTAGCTTTGCGCGTAATCAATACTATTACACATTTTTAAAATAACTAAACAATTTTCGTCTGCATCAGAATTTTAAAATTAAACACACATTTAATAAAACTAAAGCAACACATTAATAACACATAATAAAATCAATTACAGTAGAATTTTCTAGCTTTATACAAACTCTTCATTACTACAAATATCAATCGAAAATCAAAGCTGTTGTTTACACATGTTCACGTTGAAAATTTATGCATTTAAAAAGGGAAAAAAAGGAAATTTATACCCGAAAACTTGTTAATCATTCAATAGATACCGACTACATCCCAGATTTCGAAAATATTAAAATAATTAAATCTAATTGCAATCTATATTATAAAGGAAAACGTCATTTTGCGAATAGCAACATTTGACGATGAAGTTTCGGTTTTACGATTTCTGCTACTGCAATTGTTTAAATTTCTAATCATCGCACATTTTTAATTTTGACACCGTTATATACGAAAAAAAAATCTACTTTCAAATGCAATTTTTTTGAAAACTGTATCTTAATTGACTAATTTATATGTCTTTTAAAATATTATAAAATCTATATATATCGCTTTCAGACGATTACAAAATAGTAATCCGTTTGCACTTTAAACAATGTAAAAAGTCCAGCATTTGTTTCCAGCTAATATTCGATAACGAAATTAAAACTTCTTCCTGTAATAAATAAATAGTATAAATAAAACACAAATTTAACAGACATGTAATTAAATTAAGCGCTTAAAACCGCTAAAATTATCAGAATAATAATAAAAAATTCTATAGATAATGAAATTTTTAGCGATTTCTTCGGCTATTAACTTCTGGTACGGGGCCAATACTAAATTGCCGCTTTTAATAAATTTCAAAATTTTATTTGAATATATAATTGACATATTTAATATAAAAATGCTTTTTGGTGTTGTTAGGGGGTAATATAAAAATATTAAATATAAAATATCTATTAGTTTTCCATTAAAAAAAATGGTTTTCAGATATATTCCTTATCCCGAGAAGCCCGGGTTGGATACCCTAGTCATTTTAAAAGTGGAATTTTTCTAGATGGTTTTTTTACAAGATTACAGAAATCTCTCCTAAATGAAGCATGTAGAAATCCACCAGATTATGTGGTCCTATTGTGACATTACTCCCTGGCGATTATTTTAAATGCATAACTTTTAAGGTTGACATATGTAAACACAATTGTGGTTTTAGATTGATATTTGTTCTGATGAGAAGCTTGTATAAAGCTTGAAACATGTACCGTAATTTATTTTATTAGGTGTTACTAGTGTATTGTTTTTTTTTGTTTATTATTATTATTATTATTATTATTATTATTAAAAGTCTGATTTTAAATGTATTTTAAATTTTAATATTACATTTTGAAATATATAATTTAAGCATTATCAAAATAATAATAATAATAATAATAATAATAATAATAATAATAATAGCTAAAAAAATAAGAACAACAAAGTTTGCGATATTTCAGAAAGTGTTCTAAATAAATAAACAATACCGATTGCAGTTAGCTTTGCTTAATTTATATAAATGGATATCAATAAAAATTTCAAGATTTTTTAAAATTCGAAATGAGTGAAAATATGCAGGACAGGTGTCAAATCCGGACACTGAGGATTAATGTGCAAATTAAGTTTATTCAGTGCAGCGTTCGTAAGTTAAACCAAAGGTTCCAGGTTCGATTCTTGGTTCTTTGCGGTTTGCGACACGTTGGGGATCACAGGTCTACGCGTCTATAGAAAAACCCATTTTGTTGGTCAAAGATTATTTTTATTGACTAAGGAAATATTTAAATGTTTAGCATTCTTTTAATTGTGAGTTGTTTGATGACAAAATTATATATGTATGCTTGCTTATTTATAAGTACGAAAATTTGACATTTTTCAGGAAATAAATCAAAATATTCAATCCCACTATACTCAAGATATTCAAAATAAGCTTATTGAGGCAGCCAAATTAAGCTCCTGATGCACTGTAAAGAAAGACAGATTATCCTTAATATATAAAAATACAACTAGCTGACCCGCGCCCGGTGTTGCCCAAGCCCGTGATGATAATTTTTTTTTTAAACATCATTTTTTAATTATTTTATATCTTTAACCGGATTTTGTATGAAATTATATTTTTAAATGAAAAATTCGCGAAAAAATATTGATATTTAGTGATAAATGCGCTCATTTTCTTGTTTTCTTTACGTAGGGTCGTTTCATAGTTTTAAAATAAAAAGTTATTTTCGTCCGAATCAATTCTCAAGTAAATATTTTCATGCTCAAAAAATATGTTTAACAGACAAACATGCAAAATTAACAGCGTTAACATTAACATTGAAATTAAGATTATTTCTGTACTCTTTCATGTATAAATTAACTTATGCGGCTGAAAACGTTTACTTGAGAATAGATGACATTCGAAAAACAGGTATTCCAGGCTGAGGACACTCATTAATACACTATAAGAACCCTTCGGAAACGTTTCTGAAAATTTTCGGGCAGCGAAAAATACTTTGTTTTTATAAATAATTCTTTAAATTTTGGAAATGTATTGGTTTTTGGGGATTCAAAAGACAATGGAACACACTATTCTGAATTTCGGATAACTCAGAAGATTATATTATGTTTTCATTCGTGGTTATAGTATATTTTCATAAAATAAGAAACATTGATCCTTTTTCCCATTGTATTGCAGTTTAAATACGCCAGAAAATGTAAGCCATTTAAGGGGACTCGGCACCTTTTGAACTTTTTTTTTTTACTAAAGCATTTTCAGTTACCTCTTATTCATATTATTAGAATTTTTACTAGATAAACTCATTTCAACTGACAAAAAATATATTTTTGTAAGTAAAATTTAAAAATTTTAATTTAAAAAAAAAGGAACTATTTTATTATTTTTTTCTTCTCTTTCAATTTTCAATAATAAGCAGTGGCCTTTTTTAAAATGTTTATAAAAGTTTATTCTATAATTTAAGGATCGATGTTGCAATTAACTAATTAGTTTTTAAGGAAAAATAATGAAATTATAAATGCTGTAAATTATAACATGGATTCTGTTACATTTTTATTTTACATATTTTTTTTGTCTTTATAAAATGTTGCAATATCCATCCCTAATTTTATTAAGTACATCGTACTAAATTTATAAAAAAAATAATCAAGACGTTTGAAAAATAATTGTTGGAGTTTTAGCATTTTAAATACAGGAAAGTTTTCAAAAAAGAGAAAACAGCGAATTGTCAATTTAAAGAGTTTATACTTAGATAAAATTGTTAAAAACTGTTCCATTTTTCTTAATACTAACTGAATGTCTTTGCTGTTTATATACCTCTAAGTTACGGATTATTAGTGAACGTAAACATTTTAGTAGGCATGGCATTTAAAGGGGTGACAAAATAATTAAAAAAATGTTTTTACTACACATATAATTCTCATATTGTTTCAAAACTTACCTCAAATATACTAGAGGTGCCTAAGTTTATTTTTAGTAAAAAAATAAAATAAAATAAAAGTTATATTTTCGTCATTTTTGGCGATTCGAATGGTATCAAACCCCTTAAACTAAATTGTCGTCTTTTTTTCTCCCCTAAAGTCCCCAAAACAGGCGTTTTAATTTAAGTTTTTATTATTTTTAAATCAACCCTACTCATTGGTATATACGAATTATTGATTTTTCTTTTCCAACTGATTGAAAATAGGGTCCAGGATACAGGACGGGAGTTGAACCTAAGACCTCTGGTTTCAATTGCCGAAATTTAATTTAATTCTGTAAGAAATATTAAATTCGTCCATGTGAAACTTAATTTTTATATTTAATAACGAAACACAATTAATTTTAAAGTATATATATTAATACATTTGAAAATTTCATCTCAGCATTAACATCTTAATTTAACCTTAAACATATTATTGTTACTATTAAAATTATAAGCAGAACACTGTGTATGTTTATTTTAATGAAATCCTTTAAACAGGTTTTTTCAAACTTTTAGACCGACGTACCACTAAATCGAAGTTCACACTTCCACGTTCTTCCAGATATCAAACGTAATGATAATATAGAAAAAACTGTGAAAGTGGAACTTCACCATTTTCATTAACTGTCTGCATTAAAAACCGATATATATATATATATATATATATATATATACATAAGTTATAAATTACACTTGGAAAAAATTTCTCTTATTCGAATAAGTTCCTCCTACTTTCACGGATTCAAACTCTACCTTGAGATAATACAATTTTAAAAGCATGTTTAAAACGGATTTTCTGCTAATTAAAACTGTCTCATCGATTAAATTTTAAATTAGGTCTTTATTTACAAATTTTAATTTTTTCCCATATAAATGTAATAATTACATGTATTTAATTCTGGAAAACTGGTTGTACCATAAGCAGCGAGTACGGATTTTGGAGAGTTTGCTATAACAAACAATTCTAGTGACAACAACAACAAAAAAAGGTGTTCATTCAAAAATTTCCAAAGTGAAAAATTCATGCTTTTTTGATTTTATAATATTATACTGGTGTTTCATTTTACGTACCAGCATCGCACTTTCGCGTACCAGTATCCACAGCTTTTGCGTGCAAGTACTGGTACGCTTACCATAGTTTAGGAATCCCTGCTTTAAAAGTAAATGAAATTTAAACTTGGACTGCATTTAATATAAATCAGTGAACATAACCCCCATTAAACTGAATTGCATTTTCTTCTCTCTGTTAAAGGTTTGGTTCTCGTCCTCAGACTTAAAACGCACATTTGATTTCATTTTAATTTTATAAGAAATATTAAATTCGTTCTTGTAACAGTTACTTTTATAATTAATAATGAAACACATTTAATTTAAAAATAAATAAGTAAATAAAATTTTTAAAAAACTTTATTTTATCGTCATGATTTAACCTTTAAAATATTATTATCGTAAAATATAATTAAATAATAATCTGAATATCATGTAAATTTATCTTAATAATATCCTTAATAAATAAATGACATTTAAAGACATTTATTATAGGTCAGCGAACATAACCCTGTTAAATAAAATTGCACAATTTCGCCTCCCTTAAAATGGTGTCTTTCGGACTCAAAACATACATTTTATTTAAAATCTATAAGAAATATCAACTGCTTTCCTATAAACAATTACGTTTATACTTAAAAAAATCAACACATTTAATTTACCGTAAATAAATAAATAAATAAATGATTTTTAAAAACAATAGTAAAATGAAAAAAATTATTTTAACTTTATTAATTACTAGTAATAATATATTTGAAATCTCAACATCGTGTAAATTTATCTTAACAAAATTCTTAAGAAGTAGATGAAATTTGAACATGGACTCCATTTAATGTAGGTTAGCGAACTTAACCCCATTCAGTTGCGTTGCATATTTCTGCTACGCTGAAGTTTTGGCTGTTGGACTCAAAACAGAAATTTTATTTTAAGGATATAATAAATATTAGCTTCTTCCGTGTAAACAATAATTTATACTTAATAATTGAATACATTTTGTTAACCGTAAATAAATAAATAAATCATTAAATAAATAAATATTAAAATGAAAAACTTCAGTTTAGCGTTATTAATTACCAGTAAATAATATATCTGAAATCCCAAAACCGTGTAAATTCATTTTAACAAAATCCTTAAGAAGTAAATGAAATTTAAACATGGACTGCATTTAATATAGGTCAGCGAACTTAACCCTATTAAATTGAGTTGCATATTTCTCCTTCGCTGAAATTTTGACTGTCGGACTCAAAACAGAAAATTTATTTTAAAGATATAATAAATACTAACTTATTCCGTGTAAACAATTACTTTTATACTTAATAATTTAATACATTTCGTTAACCGTAAATAAATAAATAATTAAATAAATAAATATTAAAATGAAAAACTTCAGTTTAGCGTTATTAATTACCAGTAATAATATATCTGAAATCCCAACACCGTGTAAATTCATTTTAACAAAATCCTTAAGAAGTAAATGAAATTTAAACATGGACTGCATTTAATATAGGTCAGCGAACTTAACCCTATTAAATTGAGTTGCATATTTCTCCTTCGCTGAAATTTTGGCTCTCGGACTCAAAACAGACACGCCCTTTAGAAGAGAAAATCTATCCTATACATGCCACCCCGGAGTCAATCTCCTTATCCAAGAGAATGAGAGCATCTCTCCTCTACCGCTTCGCAACGTTTTCGCTGTCATTTTGCATACATATACATTCGACAACTTTGCCCTCCCGCTTATTTCCTCCCCCTGCGCATAGGTGGCGCCACATCCACTGCTGTCCCTACGTCAGAAGAAAAGGCAGGGATTAGGATTGGGGGAGGGGGGGAGGGTATCAACAGTGCCCGGTGAGTAGTGGCGCAATGTGCGGATTTAAAAGTGGAGTGCGAAGCACCAGACGGCAACAGAACGAGATTTGAAACTCTTTCGTTCGTTAGTTCTACACCAGTGCTCTACTGCAGTATTGTTTTCTGCTACTTGAGCAGAAACGTTCGCTTTTTTCTGTTTTCTGGAACAAAGTGTTGTGGAGAATTCTGTAGTGGGATTGCAGAATTAATGGTGAGTAAAAATAAAATTGAACCAATTTGTGATACGGCTATTACCATGCACTTGGTGCAAAAGCAAAAAAGATATGGATTATTATGATGCATGAGCCAAAGTATCATGAAAGTACATAATTAAAAGAGTAAACAATATTCATACGAGATGTTTTATATTAGTTACAACTAAAATAGCAACACACACATAAGAAAAATATCATATTTAACACACTAAATTAAGCAGAACGATGATTATTAAAATTTAAATAAATAAACTACAATTTTTTGCTACCAAATTAAATTTGCAACAGTACATTCTTTTTTTTTTTTTTTTTTTTTTTTTTTTTGTCAAAGTATAACAGGTATTTTGTAGGAGTCTGCAAGCTTCGTAGACGTCACCCATATCTCTTTTTTCATTTCATATTTGTAATTCGAATATTAAAATATGGACGTTCAAATCGTACGTCAAGCGTCCACCCACAATATTTTAGACAGTGACTTGACTAAGTTCAATTTTCTCCAGAAAATGAAGATATTATGAAATTTTAAATATTTTCTTACTTTATCAAGTACAATTAATAATAATAATATGTATTAAAAATATTTTTAAATATATTTTTCAAAATTTTAAAATGTTTCCATGTAGTTACAGGGTCAATAATATATGTTGTATAAATGATGATTGATGACCTGAATGATGTTTAAGAAAATCTATATAAAATTAGCGCATTGTAAAAAAATCTCTTAAATAATTAACACTTTCTCTCTTTTTCAACTGCGTAGTTTTATATGTAACAAATTCAGATGTTCATTTTGTTAAAAAAATTTTAAATATAAAATTAATAGTATTAAGAATATAAATAATCATTAACTGAGCATCCTTCTAGAACAGCAGATTAAAAATTTCTGAAATTTTTTAAAAATCTTAAAATCAAGCTAATTTAAAACATAAAAAATTGAAAGGTGTCATCAATTTATACAATATGATGAAAGGATATTGATGATTGTACGCTCTTTCAACATATTTATTTTATAAACAAAGACGTTAAAATTTTTAAATATACAGAGCAAATCATTATTTAATATATTTCTCATATATTTTATTAAAAAATATTTAATTACCATTCTCAAATCAATCCATGCGATTTTAAAATATAAAGAAAGGAAAAAACTATAATAAAAAAGTACTTGATATATACAATGTCATGAATAAATATCGATGAATACGCCTAAAGACCGTTTTTTTAATGGCAAAACGCACTAAAAATTTTAACTTAGAAAAGTAATTATTATTTATTATTTTAAGACGCTGGTCAAATATACCTGTTTACTTAGATATATTGCACACTGTCACACGCTAAATAATAAAAAAAAAAAATAATTTTAATCAGAACCAAAGTAAATTTAAAATCCGAAATTCAAAGTGCATATACACGCATATACAAAAAAGTGGTAAAAAGGGAAAATTATTAGAAACTGATAATTTTATTTAATAATTACTTCCATTGCATGTTTAATTTTACATTAAGTTTCTTTGTGTTATATATCACTGAAAGCTTTATGTTTTATTTAATTTCTTTAAATAAGTTTTTTTTAACGTTTATTAGAAAATTATCCTTTGTAAATTTTTATCAAACATTATGCGTAAAATTAATACTATAAAAAAGTGATGAATAATTAACATTTGGACCAAATTGTGCATTTATATAAAACGAACCCGAACGTTAAAACTTTTAAAATGAAAATGGTCATTTAATATTCTGATTTATGAAGAAAATAATCATGAATCTATATACACAATTATTTTTAAATATGGACGATTTCTTAAATCTCAGTATTGGTCGTAAAAATAATAAAAATCATAGTATTGTGTTACATAGGAAAAAAAAACACTTGTATTGACTGGATTCTTTTTCTCAGATAACAAAGAAATTTCTTTTCTAATAAAACACTTTGAGATAAAAATCATTATTATATTAAATAATTATTAAAACTAACGAAGTTCATTTCTTTTACATATTTATAATACATATTAATAATTATACATCTTTCTGTTACACATATAATTATACGTACGTGTATTGTATAATTAAATATTTCATGTATGATTATGTTGCTGTAATGTATATTTCTCTATAGTAGTGTTTATAATGTCAATTTTTTAAATTTGTAGTAAAATAATTATTTTCTAATACAAATAACTATATTTAAACTTTATATCGATTGAATTTCCAGTTTATCAGTATAACTAAGGAAATACATTTTTATTTATAAAAAAAAAATAATAATAATAATATGAAGTCCGTGTCATTCTTGTTCATCAAGAATATTAAATATGTAGATATTTAACACTATGTCCACAGTTAAAAATTTTTTAATTAATTCATTAATGAACAAAGCACTTTGAATAATACTCGATATGTTTTAACACTAAACATACAGGGAATTTTACTCAAGTTTTTAAAAAATATTTCACATCCGAATTTTTATTTAAAACTATTTAAATCTTTTATATAACTTATTGCCGTGCGATGTATATTTTATTTATTTCTGAAGAAATTTCTAGTTCGAATCGACATATTTTCATTTAGTACCGCCAAAATCACCGATTGTTGGTATGTTTCGTGTTAAAATGTGTTTTCCAAATATTTTATGGCGCGGTGTTTCAATAAATATTTTTATGCTTAAAGTACTTTTCTTTTATAAATATTATGGATGCAAATTTTATTTTATAAGGTTTACAGTATTTGTAGCGCTTTTTCTTTTGTAATGAATGTGCATGCTCCATGATATTTCACAAAGAAAAATTAACCGATGGATATTCTTTAGTAAGCAGGAAATATTTATAAAACGTAACATAAATTTTACTTTTAAAATTAGTTAAATACACATTTTATCAGCATAACTAGGCAATAACTTTCGTATGTATTAAAATGAATGAAGTTTCTGATGTCAGTTTCATAATTCTTCATAAATAACAATAAAACCGTAAATATTGCCATAGCTACCAAGTTTTTATTTATTTATGTATTTATCCATTATGGAAAAGCACTTTAACAGATACTTGCTATTTTTTTAAATGGGCCTTTTAATCAATCTTAATATATATAGATATAGATATAGATAGATAGATACATAGATAGTAAATATAGATATATATTGCGAAAAGTACTTTTCTCTTTTAAACGGGGTCAAAGAACATTTTATTATGCAGTATTTACAGTATTTGAAATTCTATTTTTATCTGTATTTATTATTTTCTTCATAATGATAGTGCATATACATATTTCATAATTATTCATGATGAGAAGTTAACTGATATATATATATATATATATATATATATATATATATATATATATATATATATATATATATATTTAGCTATATATATATTATATATATATATATTTAGCATACAGACTACATTTGTAAAAATATTATAGTACTTGAATGTTAAAATTTTATTGTAAAGTCACTTGAATACATATTCTATGACTACGGTTAAAAAAAAATGTATTAAAATGAATGAAATTTTTTAAATTACTTTCTTATTCATTCAACAATAACCATAAATATGTAGATTTAGCCAACTGTTGCCACAGTTGCCATGAATTCTATTATGAATTCATTACGGAACAAAATACTTTCACAAATACTCGCTATTTTTCAACTGTTCTTTCTAAATATTTCCTGATATTTATGAGGAAAAAAAAAAGAGTAAAATATTTCTTTTCTTCTAAGCGGATCCTTTGAGCATGTTTAGAGAAAATCTAATAATATTTTTCAATATTTAATATTTTCTTTCTATTGAATGTGCATTTCATAATATTTGATGATGAGAAATTAACTAAAAAAATATTTTTTTAGAAAATAGTCAATATCTGTAAAAACTCAACAATATTTTGATATTACGTGAAATCAAACAACGACCATTTTTAAATATACATTATTAATAGAATTTCAAGTTAATTTCTCAGATTTGTTAATTCAAAACCATACATTTAAAACAGAAATTTAAAGTTTGAATAAAGAAAAACGCATTGATATTGAAAATATTTTATTAATAAATAACGCGTTTAAGAAGGTCATTAGTAAAACATATTTCATTTCCACGTTTTTCAATGTGAAAAAGCATTATATTGCATAGATTGTTGAATAGCTCTACGATGGAAAACTGCAAATATGTATTATATTAACGTATTTCGATTTCCTGTCAAAAAAAATGTATTGCCCACGAACATTTAAATAAGTCTCTTTAAGTGATTTTCGAAGAAGTACGTTATTTAAACCATTTGCATCATTTGTGTACATATGCTTCCATTTCAGGAATTTCAATTTTTTATTCTGAAATTCCGAATCTCTACCCAAAATTCCGAAAGAAGAATATTTATGTAATAACAAAACGCCTGTCAGCAAATAAAGCAAAAATACTATTTAGAATTTCTGGTATGAATTATAAATTTCTGAATAAAAAAGAAATACTTGAAATGCAAGCTTTAGATGCAAATTCGTTCATTGAATAAAGATAAGATTGAAATAAATTTTGAATAAAATTGTACACACATTCATATAAAAAATATATTTTACACATAGTACGTGTTCTCTGCACTTACATGTTGTAGCAAGTTTGTTGAAAAATAATGAAAAAACTCTTAGATTAAAGACTATTGCCATTTTTTTATATTATTTGTAAACAACAGCATTTTTATTAAAACTTAAAATAAAGCTTCGCTTGCATGAATGCTTTAGAAAATTTATTTTAAATTCGAGTTTCAGACAAAAATGTAAAAATTTTGTTGTTTAATCCCAAATTTCTTTGAGCCAAAATTCTTCAAATTCTAAATATCCATCAGCAATAAAATTTGAGTATTTCAGTTAAAGAAATGTGCAATACATATGTCCAATCGTGAAACCCCCCCCCCCACTCCTCCCTGTACTAATTCTGCCCCGTCTTAAAAAATGTGACTAGTATACCAATTGATTAGAAACTACTTGGTTAGTGTACTAATTAATGCTATGCTTAAATTTTGTTTAAGAGATCTACATATAGAAATTGTACCAAAATCGAAAATTTTCAGTACTAACACCTAATTGTGACATTATATTTGGATTATCCAGTGAATTTTACTTTAGAATACCAAACAGAAAATCATTCGGTCAAGTAGTTTATGAATTCAGAAGTTTTAAAGTTTGGAACAACTACAGTTAAATTAATTTTTAATCATTGTAAAGCAGATTGCAATGCGGATACTCTTTTAGTCATAACCCAAAACCTAATTGTCGGAATGAGCTATAATTTTGAATTCGCATATTTGAAACTTTTAGAAATCTATTTCTGTTTAAAAAGTCATAAGTTACAATTCATATTGTTTTCGAAAAATAATTTAAATAAATATATAATTTCAAAATAATTAAAAAAATAAATAAATAATTGTAATTGAAGTCGATTTTCAGAAACTTTAAATATCTGAATCAAAAATTAGAGCTCATTCCGTCAAGTAGATTTTTATTTATTTATTTATTTATGGTTTAAAAACTACGCACTTTGCAATCTATTTTGTAAATATTAAAAAATAATTTATCATTTGGAGTTTCAAACTTTAGATCAGCATAATTTCTAAACTATTTGACCGAAAGACTTGCCGTCCCTTATCCTAAGGTAACATTTACCGAAATATGCAAATATGATGTAAAAATTAGGTGTTAGTTTTGAAAACATTTCAGTTTCTTACAATTTCTATATATAGACGACCGCCTAAGTAAAATGTAAGTAGTATAATATTAATTAGTAGACGATTTTACTAATCGATTGGTGTAATTCACATTTTTTATACTAAGGTGGGTGAACCATAGGTGTCCAGTGTTCCTAAGGTAGCCCACCCCTCAAAAGTAGAATAAATTTAATTTTTAATCACAAAATTGTGCTACTGCATTGTCAATCATGTATCTGCAGTGCCCGTGGCTGAATTTAAAGAGATCACGTTGATCCTCCGACATTTTATGCAGTGATTTCACTTTTGAGGAGTAGTCGTAATACTTTCCAGGTAAGATGATATTTTAATTTACACGTGTTTCAATTTCTAGAACTTTGCCTTATGATACTTTTCTGAAAGTTTATTTATTTTACTTTCACCACATTTATTTCAAATCTAAGAAATGTATCAAATTAACACTTTTACGTCGTGCAAATTGCGACCATACGCAAGTTCCCAAGGTGGTCACTTTAGAAAACAAATGTGAACATCAGTGTAGTAATGGTGATTTTCAAAATTTCTGCATAAATATCTGAAAAAACTTATTATCATTTACTGTTAACCAGCGATCACTCAAAAGAAGTCAGAAGCTCCCAGGAGAAAATCCCTGAACTACCGTGCACAAAAAGTGCTTCAAGATCTTTTTGTGTCATAAGATAAGAAGAAAAACTCGAAAGATATCAAAAGAAAGAAAGGGTTATCAGAGCATAATAGTAAGCAAAATAGTTTGCCGAGAATTTTTCACATTTTAAAAGTGACTTCAATACATGGGCCACCTTTAAAACACTATGCGTCAAAGGTGGCCCTCAAGCTACAATTTTGAAATTATATTATAAAAGTAATAAAATTATATTTTACAAAGAAAAGTATATTTGACATGTGTTAAAGATAAATGGAAAATTTTACAAACAAAAATTCAGCCACACACACCCAAACAGAAAATAATAAAAAATTCTCAACTATGGCGACCTTTGGGTCACTTACCATATGATTTGCGGCAGAGTTAGCATGGGAATATAATTTTTTTTTTCACGACTGTGTGCAGATTTTATAACGTCTTACTTCAACTAATCAAACGTCTCCATGCCGTGTGTATTCTTACGATTTCATAGCATATAAATATAAATGAAATGACGAATAATTTCTTTATTTTTAGATGTCCTGTTTACGTATTTCTAGAAAGACGCGTTTTAGTAATGTGCGTAGTAACTGCTCTTATTGAAATATTTTAAGAAGCCATTCTCTACGTGCTGAACGACAGTCTGAGATTTTATGACGATTTAGTTTAATATAAAATTAACTGTATACAGAATATATCACAAATGGATCAGAGAATGATTAATTTTAGATGTGTTATATTTCCAAAAATCATGCTTCAGAATAGATTAAGTTTTATACGCATTTCTAGAATACATGGTTTAAATACAGCAGAATTCATAGATTAGACCAATTTGATGGATATATTGCGTGCGTCGACTTGATATGTCAATATGATATTCACTAAACTGGTCACTTCTGTATCAAATCATAAACAAAATACAAAATTCATCGTGATTCTGAAATATTTATTTATTTCCAATCAGTTAATAATCTTTAAAATAATCACTTTTTTTTTTTTTTTTTTAAGTAAAACACATATTTTGTTTACTGTTCGCAGGGATTAAAATAAAGGTACATATAAAAAATGTGTATCAAAATATATGCATGTACTCTGCACGACAAGTGACAGTATTGATTTTAGAGAGATTTAATTTATAGTAAAAAAAAATCTTATACGGCATTGCAGAGCATGTAATGTTCAATTTGAGACATGTTTTATTTCAAAAAGAAAAGAAATAAAGTATGGATTTCTTCTTGTATACGTTACTAAGGTAAATGGTTGAATTGCAATGAAAGTCAAAAATCAGAAACATATGATTAAAATATCGCGTGCCTTAACTTGATATATCAATGTGATATTCATAACTAGTCTTTTGTACGTATGAAATCTTTAAAATGATACAAAATTCACCATGAATCCAAATGATGTATTTAATTCAAATGAATGAATATTAACTGCAATATATCGCTTTTTCTTTTACAATGAAAATAAATAGTAAAAATAATCATTAAAATTATACAAAATTGCACATTAATATAAATGATCTATTTAATTCAAATCAATAAATATTAACTAAAATATATCGAAATACAATCGAAATAAATATTGAAATTTATCATCAAGGTTATGCAAAATTAACCATGATTCCAAATGATTTATTTAATTCAATTCAGTGAATATTAACTAAAATATAACGTTTTCTTTTACAATCGAAATAAATATTGAAATTAACCATCAAAGTTATACAAAGTTAACCTTAATTCCATATGAGTTATTTAATTCAAATCGGTGATTATTAACTAAAATATATTACTTTTTCTTTTAAAATAGAAATATATATTAAAATTAATCATTAAAATTATATAAAATTCACCATGATTCCAAATGATTTATTTACTTCAAATCAGTAAATATAAACGGAAATATGTCGCTTTTTCTTTTACAATGAAAATAAATATTAAAATTATACAAAATTCTCTATCCTACCAAATGATTTATTTAATTCAAATCAGTGGTTATTAAGTAAAATATATCATTTTTTCTTTTACAATCTAAATAAATATTTTATTCTTTATTCTCAGGAGTAATATTAAATGTGCATATAGTATCTATACATTAAAATGTATTTTAAAAGCCGTTTCCTGTATAATAAGAGACATTGTTGATTTTAGGCAGATTTAATTTATAATAAATAAAAATCACTCATATGCATTATAGAGCATGTAAGGATTTTTATCAGTTAAGGTTTAAATTCAGGTGTGTTTTTGTCATTTTTTTTTTGTTTTTTCAAATAAGGATTTTTTTATGTATACTCTGTGAGAAAAAGACAAATATTTCTTAATCTAGGAAAATATAATATAACCACAAACTAAAATATACCTTAACCTCTTCCGAGACCCTATTCCAGAAAACGTGCTTCATCTTTAGAAATCACAATCCAGTATATTTTTCTGATTTAAAGAAGAATTTATGAAAACAAATTATTTTGCTGCCACTGATTTTTGGAAATGTTTCAGAGTAATTTTTATAGACTATTAATTAGTTTTCTGAAACCGGAATATCGGTTTTTCGGATGCTATCAATTCTCAAGTAAACATTTTCATGTTCTACAAACATGTCTTACAGGCAAGTATAATAAATTAACAACATTAACATTAACGTTAAAATTAATATTATTTTGTTACTAATTGCATGCATGACTTCAATTACGCAGCTGAATATGTTTAATTGAGAATTTATAGTTTCCGAAAAATCTATAGTCTGCTTTGAGAAAATCAAATAATTCACTAAAAATGCTTGGAAACGTTTCCGACAATCAGTGGCGGCAAAAGAAACTTTGTTTTTACAAGTGCTTCTTTAAATCGTGAAAATGTATTAGTTTCTGAGGTTTCTAAAAATAAATAATGTTTTTTTTTAATCGTGGGTAACTCCCAAGAGGTTATTGTACATTTTCGTCAGTGCTTATTTTATGTTTTTCTAGATTAATAAACATTTTTTTTTTCTTTTCTTTTTTTTTTTTTTTTTTTTTTACAGTGTACTTAAAAAGATATGTTGTTGAAAAGCAACGAAAATATATTAGCACAGAATTTGATTTAGTTTTGTATCCCTGAACTAATTTATTATGTCATTATGATGTTTATAACTAGTCATTTCTCTATCAAATCCTGAAAAATATACAAAATTCGCCATGATTTGAAATTATTTATTTATTTGCAATTACTTAATAATTTATACATATTTTTTTCAATCCACACAAATATTTTCATTCCTTGATTAAATGCCCGTAAGGCATAACTAGTATTTCCCTGTTCATTTTAGAAAAATGGAAATATGTGCATTTTATTAATTTTTGCAATGTTATTTATTTAAGTATTTATTGTAGTTATTGATTTTAATTTTCGAAATGTCTGCCTCACCGGAATAAAACGTTGCATGAAATAAAAGATCGATCGACTTTTCAACTCGATCGACTACATTTTTGGTAGTATTTCAGTTAAATTAAAAATTCATTTTTATAAAAAGGAAAATTAAATTAATAAATTCTTTGATGATTTAATTCATCTCCGTAATTTTGTTATAAACAAGATATCTAGTTTCTAAAACTTACTTAGGATAATATTTTCATTCAAATTAATTTTAATCTACTAACAGTAATATTTTAATTCAAATTAATTTTGATATAGTAACAGTCATTTATCATAAAATACATTAACTTAGGTTACAGAGATTTTATTACAACGCAGAATTTATTTGAGTCTTGGTTTTTCTTCCATTAACCCTCAGACTGTCCAGCAAGTGAGCAAAAGTGTCGTGTTGTTTTCTTTGTAATTTATTTAATGTACTAAAAAATATATAATTGCGACTTAATGTAAAAAAAAAAAAAAAAAAAAAAGAATTATGAGTACGTAGAAAAAACTTGAGAATATTAATCATTACGAGTACATAAGGAGAGGGTCTACATCTTTTGCCTAAAATTCACTTGATTTTTACGATTTTTTTTATTTCTGTAACAAAGAAAAGTGAAATAAGATTCGGATTCTTTGCATTATACATATCGGATTCTTTGCCATAAAAAAGGTCATTTTAGTGAGCTCTAAAATATAACTGAGGGGACGGGGCAAGAAAGTGCTAAGCCAAATTTGTAAACTTCTGAGATATATCAGTTCGAAAGTTATATCAAATACTCAAACAAAGATATATAACATAAAGTTTTTTTTTGACAATGTCTTAGTAACATTTGAGATATTCTGAATAACAATATGGTATTACTTTAATGATATTACTAATACGTTCTTTGTAACTTAGCTATCTTCATACATAAGTCGTATAAACGTCATAATAAACGTCAAGGTCAAAAACAAAGCCTGGAACATATGCCACCGACAAGTGGCATTATGAAAAAATAATATGTAGGATATTATAATTTACAATAATATGCAACAGTCTACAGTGTTAGTTTTATTTCACCAAAAATGTGGCTTGGCGCTTTGTTGTCCCGACCCCTTCAATTAATCAATGAAAATTGAACTTTTCGGTGTATAAGCTTCAGCAAAACAATTAGCTTTCTTTTAAATAAAAAAATGAAGGAAATCGATTCAAAAATTCTCGAGGAAAATGGACGCCCAGTCGTTGAGAAATGGTGTCGAGAAAAAGAAGTTTAAAGTTTTGCAATAGCGTTATGTTCAACGAGCATAATAGATTGTAAGGATTTGGAATAGCGTGAAACCGCTTTAAGGCAACAATCTACGCACTTAAGCATTTTCTGTGATTGACAGTTCTCCTGCTCATTAAAGGGGTCAATGCCGCGTCAGTCTTATAAATTTTTCCAATCCAGTTTTATTTTGCCACCCTGTATTTCACATAAAAATGATTTTTGGTGTTGTTCGTGGGAAATCCAAAAAATGTATTAAATGAAAAAAATATATTAGAGTTTTCAAGTTGAAAAAAGGGTTTTAACGTACGTTCTGTTACCCGGGCATCCCGGGTTCTATCCCGTAAAGCCCGGGTTCTATCCCGTAAAGCCCGGGTTGAATCCCGTAGTTACATTTAAACTCGAAATTCCCGACTTATTTTGCCCATTTTCTCTGAAAACGTTTAGAATTCTCCATTTAACGTAAAAATTAACCAAAATCCTCCCATCTTATGATGGATTTTAAACAAATCATAGAGGTGTTCTGTCAAATCAGCTGCATAGCACATTTTCATATTAGAAATGGGATTTTTACGTATGTTCATTTCCCCTCAAAACACTGAAAAAATTGTGAAATTATGCTTAAAATGTCCTGGAATTCTACGGTCAAAAGACGGACATTTCTTCAAATAACAGATAAAATATCTTCGAATCCCAGGAGTGTTCCGGAAACTTGTTGTCTCTATTGTTTACATTTTTTGACAAAATTTTTTTGAAGAGTATATGTTTGTTCAACTGGTCAGATGTCTTTGAAATGCCAAATGATAACGAAAGTGTTGAAACTTTTTGTGTGAAAAACTACTACGCCTACACTGTAAAAAAGATAAATATTTTTTTTAATCTACGAAAATGTAATATAACCATGGATGAAAATATATAAAAAAAAAACATTTCCGAGTTATCCATGATTCTGAAAAGTGATCTTTATCTTTAGAACCTCAGAAATCAATATATATTTGATGTTTAAAGAAGCATTTGAAAAAGTTTCTTCACACCTGGTGTCTGTATTGTTTACATTTTCTGACGAAATGTATTTGAAGAGTGTATGCTTGTTCAACTGTCAGATGTCTTTAAAATGCCAAATGATAACGAAAGTGTTTTTTTTTTTTTTTGTGTGTGTGTGAAAAACTACTACACCTACATTGTAAAAAAGATAAATGTTTTTTAATCTACGAAAATGTGATATAACCATGGATAAAAATATAGAAAAACTCCTTCCGAGTTATCCATGATTCTGAAAAGCTATCTTTATCTTTAGAAACCTCAGAAACCAATATATATTTGAGGTTTAAAGAAACATTTGAAAAAAAACAAAAGTTTCTTCACACCTGGTGTCTGTATTGTTTACATTTTCTGACGAATTTTTTTTGAAGAGTATATGCTTCTTCAACTGGTCAGATGTCTTTGAAATGCCAAATGATAACGAAAGTATTAAAGCTTTTTGCGTGAAAAACTACTACGCCTGAACTTAGTTTTTTTTTAATCTACGAAAATGCAATATAACCATGGATGAAAATATAGATAAACCCCTTCCGATTTATCCATGATTCTGAAAAGCGATCTTTATCTTTAGAAACCTCAGAAACCAATATATATTTGAGGTTTAAAGAAACATTTAAAAAAACAAAAGTTTCTTCTTGCCACTGATTTCCGGAAACGTTTCTAATAATAAGCAATAATCTTTATAAGCTGTGCATTTTAAATAGCGTTTAGAATAGATTAAATGTCTATCATTATTATTTTAATATATTTTCTGGAAAGTATGTTATGTATTTACACATGGAGGATTATATGTTCAGTAATTATACTGATATGCGTCACTGAGGTAAATTAAAACGGGCTTTCTCAATAGTATAGAATAAGTAGTATTTATAGTTTGTTTACAAGGATGCACAAGAGAATGCCATTACATTACAAAAAAATGAGATGTATTAAAAATATTATGTTACGGTTGGAAAATGTTTCATAATTTATGCTTGATTCATGATTTTTTGTCGCACACACACAAATAAAAAAATATATATGATAATGTCGGACTAAAGGTACCTGACTTCTTAAACACGATTTTTGGAATGAAACTGGTGTTATTCCAAAGGTGTCAAGTTTAAAATCCTTTGTTACAAAGTTACAAAATTCGTAAAATGAAATTACTTCAATCCATAACTTTTTGAAAACTAAATCCGATTAATTCCTAAATTATATTCTAAAATTAGAAAATCTTTTAGGGGGAAGAAATACGAACAAATAAAGGAAGATCTCCATTTGACTTATATTAATCTGGCATTAAATAGACTGCGCTACTTCTCTAAAAGAGAAATCCATTTCATAGTCGAGTGATTTTCACCAAAAATGAATTCTCAGAGCCTGTCCATTTTTTAAAACTTATCTCCCTTAATATAATAAATGGCTATGAATAATTTATAATTATCTTTACTGTGAAAAGAATTTTAATATCTATTCTAATTTTTATTTATTTTGCAGTATATTCGGATAGTATATAATTTGTTTTTATGTACGTCTGATTTAGGAAAAAATCTAATGTTTTATAGAGCTTATTAAACCTAGAGTTATAACTCCACTTGAAAATATTATTATTTCGATTAATTTAGATGTGTGGAAGCCTCAAGCACATTGTGTTAAAAATGCCTTTGCGGCCCAGAGGAAAATGTAGCTTCCATATTTCATGGTTTTAAGATTTTAGCTAATTTTACTCGAAAACAAGAAAAAAAAGTACAAAGAACCCGATTAAAGAAGATTCATTCCCAGTTTTAGTCAATACTGAATTTCTATAAGAATTTCCCCCAAACTATTCAGCTGTAGCCGATTTGGCTTCATCTGTGACGGTTTATTATTGCCTCCAGATTCGACGATATTTCACCAAGTGTCACCAAGCTTGGCGAGAATTTGACGCTAGCGTATATGAATGTATAGTTCTATGATATGAGAGCTGGAAAAATAGTAATTACTGCAATTAAAGATAATTTGCGAGAAACCATGTTTACTATAACTTACAAGTTAATTCCATATTGTTTTTTATCTGATGCCTTGTTTCGAAATATAAGCAACCATAGAATTTCAAACTACTCTATCTCAGCCATTTTTTCTAGATAGAGGCAAAACAAAAAATGCTCCGGAATTCTTGTATCAAAGTCTAACACTTAAGCAAAAAATAAATTTGTATTTTAAAAATTTTTGTATATTTTTTTGAGTTTTTTTAAATGGCCACCATTTTGATACTAGATGATGGGACCAAGATGAGCAGCGAACTTAGTCGAGATCTTGGTAAGCCCGATACACATGCTTGGTTACATACAAATCGAGTGCTATGGCATGACAAAATTCAGATATATAAACTACTCTATCTCAGCCATTTTTTCTAGATAGAGGCAAAACAAAAAATGCTCCGGAATTCTTGTATCAAAGTCTAACACTTAAGCATTTGGGGTCTGGGGGTGATGGTAGGTAACAATATACGGAAATTTTCGGGAATTGCTTCCCTTCTAAAGGTTCCAATAGGTAGCGCCTTATTTTTGTAATGGAAGCTGCCTAAAAAGTTGTTATGAGGTAAGTTCGTTAGCTTTTGTGCTATTCATATAAGAAATCAATGCAATTCTAGGCATGTCTAATCATAGTAAGTTGTTTTCCAGTTATTAAAATTGTGAAGTGAATAAAAGGATTGTAATTTTTTCTCTTTCTTTTGACCAAAAAAAAAATCTATTTTATTTTTATAAATCATTTTATCAAATCTCTTTTAATGAGTAGCAGAGCACACATGAGAAATATTCATGGTCGAGTTCCTGTGTTTCTTTTCAGATCAAAATTGTCTTAAGATATACAGGGTTTTACTTTCTTATCGTTGACCAATTGCTAAATCATTAGGTTTAGAAGTATAATTTCAATTGCAAAGAAAATTCAATTTCAAATTATTTTTTAATTAAAAACACGTTTTTTGTACCAGAAAACATCTGAAATTCATAAAACTTTCGGTAGTAGAAAGATGTAATTTTTACTGTTTGTTGCAGCATATAGAAAGAGGTTCCGTGTATACCTTATAGGACTCAGAGTCCGTATAAAAATTTTAATTTCGTAACTTTCTAAAAATTAATTATTTTGAAGTGAATGGATTTTGATATGATGAAGATTTGATATTATGAGAAGATACATTTGAAATTTTTTTAAAAAAATTAGAACTACACCGCTAAAACTAACGATTTAGGAATTAGCTATTTTTTAAGAAGAAGGAGAGACATCCTGCATATTAACTATTCAAAAACTAAATACACTTGGTAAATGGATTTGATATGCTGAAGAACAACATTTGAATATTTCTGCGATTGGGACTATATCTCTAAAACTAACGGTTTAGGAATTACCTATTGGTCAAGGGGAAGGAGGGACACCTTGCATATTAACGCTTCAAAAACTAAATACACATGGTAAATAGATTTTATATGCTGAAGTAAGTTATTACCTAAGTTATTACATTTGAAACATTTCTACGATTCTAACTGTATCTCTAAAACTAACGGTTTAGGAATTAGCTATTGGTCAAGGAGAAGGAGAGACACCCTGCTTATTAACTCTTCAAAAACTAAATACACATGGTAAATGGATTTGATATGATGAAGAACAACATTTGAAACATTTATGCGATTGGAACTATATTTCTATACTATATATACTATATCTATATACAAAACTAACGGTTTAGGAATTAAATATTGGTCAGGGCGAAAAAGGGACACTCTATACATTAATTCTTGAAAAACTAAATACACATGAAGCAAAATAATTAATAATTAGATTTTAATATTGTCTTTATTGTTATACGTGTTTACAGTAGGTTATAAATATTTTAAAATTTTATTCTCCTAAGTTATTTACGTAAAATTGTTTTATTGTAAATTATGTGGCAATACAAAGTCCCCGGTGCGCCATAAGTTCGTTAAAACTTTAAAAAATCGTTAAAAAGAAATAAATGATGCTAAAAAATGCAGTTTGCAAGAACTGGAGTACTTCTCTATTATCCCGCGAACCACTTTTCATAACAAGAAACTATCGCCAAACGGTAAGATTAAACGCCAAAAATGCAGTCCCATTTACTTGATGTCAGAAGCATTATACGTGTTTGTTATGTCATCAAATGGTTTTTAATTCGACATTTGCGTGTATTTTTCATTATGTTTTACTGATTTATTAGTTATTTCATTAATTAAAATAACAATTGTGTCCTTAAATTCTTATATTTTATTTATTTATTTATTTTGATATTCCAATGGCAACGTTCTCCCGTTTATTTGGCGATACAGTTTGGCAATAGTTTTTTGTTATGAAAAGCGGTCGACGGGATAATAGAGACGTACCGGAACCGAATTAGAGGGAGTTCGGATTTTTTTTAAACAAAAAACATTGTTCAAAAATTACCGATAAATGGCGCTGCATGCATCATATTGGGCAGATTTATGCAAATCAGGCTGTCAATAAAGTCCGTCAATGCACACAGATCCTTTATTCGATGCCAGCAGTATGCTATCGTTACACGATCAAGAGCTGTTGGTTAAACACTTTTACAAGAACAGTGAATCAGCAAGTGGCGCATTGCAAAAATTCCACACGGCAAAATGACTAAAGACGAGAAAAGAGCTTGTTCCATTTGTTGGGATACTGAAGCTTGTCAGACGCTTCGCAGAAATGGGTCTTTTTCTGTAAGCCTAATTTGCATACATCTGCTTCATATTTTGCATGCCAGCACCATCTATCGGTAATTTGTTTAACCACAACTGTTTTTGTTATTAAAAATATCCGATCTCCGTCTATTCCCATTTCCTGAAAACCGCAATTTTTTAGCATCATCTGTTTCTTTTTAATGATTTTTTTTTTTTTTTTTTTAGTTTTAACGAACTTACGGCGCACTCAGTTTACATGTCTAAAAATATTAATTTATGTAGATGATAATACACATTTCCTAATATTGAAACAGACAGCAACAAGAAATTCAATATTTCGATTTAAAGAAATCCGTGATATTTTAAGCATACAACATTTTTCGATATGTATTTAGTCTGTTTAGAATATAGAATGGTCTCGTAAATCTAAATCATGACTTGTTGCGCGAAAAAAAAACTGATAATGATATTTGTGTAGTAGTGAAATTTCGCATTAGATGTAATGGGTAGTATTGATCGTTCACTAATGGCAGCGTCTTAAAATATAAACCTGCAATGGATAATAATATCGTTTTTATACTAATTACCATGCTGATAATACTGCCTTTTTTTTTCAATTTAGCATACTTTTTTTTTCTATTTTGCTTTTAGTGGTTTTTTACATTAATATAGTTACTTTTTAAAAAAGAGATTGACTAATCCAAGCTTAAAATATATAAAAAAGTTATTTGTCATAGCAGTGTAGTTTTTATAAGTAATTAGTTGGTACTATTTTTTTTTTTTTTGCCAAAAATAAAAATATATTTTATTGCTTTGAGTATTTTCAATACTAATAATATTTTATTTTAAATTTTTTTCTAAGTTATTCATTTTATTGTTTTTAAAATGACGGAATCAGAATTTAGTATGCAGATTTTATTTTTCTGTTAAAAATGCAAATAAAGTTAAAATGTAAAATATTTAATAAAAACTTCAGACAGATGATAAAAGTCATTATATCAATTATGTACTATGCTATTTCAAATAAGTTTATATAACGTGTTAAAATACAGTAAACGATCGTGATATCGTTCACGCCAGGAAACAAGAAACAAGAACGAAAAATCATGCGTCAAGTATAGATTATGTAACACTTTCCAACGCTTCAAAAATAATTTTACAAATCATTACCGTTTAATAAGCTGAAAGATAACATCTAAGTAAACAATTTAGAAAAGGCATAGCATATTTAAAAACGTAATTTCAGGAATTTCCAACATATATATCCGAATACTTTTATTCAGCCTGATGTATCTGATCTATAGATTTGTATATATACTACATAGGATGCTAAATTTTAGTTTAGTTAGGAAACGCGTAGCACAGTTTAAAATTCTCCTTCTGGAGTTTCTGTCAATAAACGGAAATGTGTTCGCGAACTTTTGTGCTACCCTGTATAGGATCTACAGAATTTATACACACCAAGTAATAGACAAAAAGTGAGTTAAATTTAAAATCGCGTTCAGCAACTTAAAACGCACTTCCAGGAATTATTGTTAACAGACAGTAGAGAATTCTTTTGTGTGTCCCTGTAAATGAACGATGACTGCTAGACACACACTATTCTGTAGTAAGCCTCTTGTAATGCACCTTAGTGATATATATAAATTTCAATGCGTTTAAAATAGTGGAACATTATTTAATTAAACCGCAAACGATTTTTCTCCATAGACGTAATATAACGGAACTCTTTTGACTGTCCCTGTAAAGTAACTATAAGTGCTATGCACACCCTATTCCATATTAAGCTTCTTGTAATGCACCTTCGTGATATATATCAATTACAATGTGTTTGAAATTGTGTAACATCATTAAAATAAACCGCAAATGATTTTTCCCCATAGACCGTCATGTAACGGAATTCTTTTGAGTGTCCCTGTAAAAAAAAAACTATATGTGCTACACTGTTAAAAAAAAATACGGGTATTTTTTTCCTGAATTTCACAGAAAAAGGCCTTTTTGCGACAAAAGGGTATTTTCCGTTAAAAAACAGAAAATTTCCTTATATTTCCTGAAAACAACGGAACGGACGGAGACGAAAGGGGACAACGGAGATATTCCGTTATCTTATCTGCTGCATATTTATTTTCAATGTTTAAAAAACTGACATGTTGTTGCACAGAAAAACTAAAAATTTAATAAATTAAAATTTCGAGTTTATTTAAAAAAATAAATAAATAAATAGTACTTTCGAAGTAAAAAAGTAACAATTTTCCCATTCTTTTAAAATTATTTGCAATTTATTTTTTTAAGTTATAAGAAGATATTCGCACTTAAAATATATCCTAAACAAGCAGATTAAAATATATATATATAATAGTTAAATTAAGTGAAAAAAAAATCTATTTTATTCAAAAAAGCAACGTACAAAAATAATGCTTTCAAATAAAAAGAAAATAATATTTTTCTCATTCCTTTAAAATTATTCGCAATTTAGTTTTTAAAGTAATAAAAAGCACTCGCACTGAAAATATATTCTAAGCGAACACATTTAAAATATATATAATAGTTGAAAAAAAATCGCTTTTCTTAAACAAGCAAACATTTTTTATCGAATTTAATTCAAATATAATATTCATATTTTACATCTAACAATCAAATTAAGAATATATATAATTCATGTTTTTATCCTGTATTAATATTACAATTTTAAAACATCATCATCATCTCATAACGAAATCTCCCCGCAATTAACTTCAAAATTACCAAGCTTCTAAACCCCAAATTATGTCTGTTCTAAGCCGCCATTTTGAGAATTTCCAAATGATCCTTTCAAACTGCTATCCTAGCAAGCGCCCACTGGTCAAACCGGCAAGACGCTGGACTCGAGGCACTATCACCCCTGGTTCAAAACCCAATGCCGACCAGAAGCTGTTCTTGACATATATCAGATAGTAAATACTCCCGTAATAGTCGACAGATGGCAGCACCAAGTGAGATGTAAAGATTTTATTAAACCGAGTTTATCTAAAACGGAAAATGTCCTTTTCTGTCAGTTCTACGAGGAATATTTCCGCGTTAACGGAAAGTTACCGCTTCTGCAAACGGCGATTTTCCTTCTTTTATCTTTCAAAACGGAAAATCTACTAACGAAACGGAAAAAGTCCGGCAACTTCGCTGCCAGTAGTTTTACCGTGAATTTACGGATTTATTTTTAACAGTGTACACTCTTCAGTTGAAATAGGGAACATGCTATAGATAACGACAATAACATATAAAAATTGCAAAGCAATCCGAGCATATTTACAGGAGTGGAGTTAGAGCACGGCCAGGCAGACGGCCAGACGAGCAGACAAACCGAAGTCATAAACACTTTTCAACTAGGTTGGAAAGTGTTAAAAAAGGTCTATATATCCAAAAGACCACTAGCGCACGTACGAGAAGGCCTGAAGGTGCTGAAGCCCCTGAGACTAGAATAATTAAAGTTTTCTAAAATCATGAAAGGCTATTTTAATTATTTTTAATAGGTCCTCAGAAAAAAGGACTAAAATGTAAGTCCGGGGGCTCGTCCAATCTCGAGTCAATTCTAAAACATGTTAGACCCTCCAAAGCGTAATCCTTGTCGCGCCACAGCGAAAGAGCCATATAACCGTGCTTATGTAAACATTATGGTAGATGATAACACTCAAGTAATTGATTGTATCTCATTGCCGTTCATTGTTTGTAAAGGTACTTACTTAATGACAAACTCTACTATAAAGTAATGACGTCATCTACTGTGCACCTTTAGTCTTTATTACAGCTTGAGTTGTTGTACAACGAATTCTTTTGAATATTTCATATAATATGTACGCGGTAATAAGATAACTCTAATATCAAGCATATGAAAATTATACGAAATTAAGATTCCTAAACCTTCAAAATTTAAAATTTTTGAAAACAAAAATGTATTTTCTGCTCGACAAGTTTAACCGTTTTAAAGGAAGGTACAATATTTTTTATACCCCTTAATTTTAATCAAGAATTTTTGAACAAAATTTTACTTCTATAACTTTGGTCAACAAATGCTATAAAATTGCATTTCCTTCTTTCCAAATAGAAATTTTCGAAAATTATTGTGTGAATTCAAATTTACACAACCATAATACTTGCTTCTAAAAGTATTAAAATCTACTATAACTTTATATAAGTTGAACATTAGAGAATTACACTTATTGTAAAGATAAATAACAAAATGTGCTTAAAATAAATCTTGGTTATTTTATGTCAGTCGGGCACAAATCTCGCCAATAGCTCATTTGTTTTCGCCAATGGCAGCTTTTATTTTTCACATGTCTAAATTAGAAACAATACTTTGAAGATGAAATAAAATGTTTTGGTTGAAGATATTATTTATTATTTATTTTTATTCATTTTTTGGTACTTTAAATGAAATGAGTGAAAGATATGTATTATAATTGTATTTAATATTTGTATTTTAAATGGGTGTTATGTATTTTAAATAAAATGAGTGAAATGTTTAAACTTTAAATGCAATTAATGCTATGGGAATACAATGCTATGGGAATAATATTTGATGATTTATCACCTGCGTCCTGCTAACATAAAACGCTCCGGAACGTTTTGGGAGGTAGTATGAAAAAAGAGAGATAGTCTATGCAAATGAATCATAGAAATAGTTGCCGTTATATTTAAAAATCTTAAAATATCTTTCTAAAAATTTTGTAGTTGTCCATTTCAGTTGTATGATTGTAAATTGATAAGCAAACTAAATATAACGGAATGCGTATTAAATATTATATATAAGAGAATAAAGATGAATGCAGAAACAGTTTTTTTTTCTGTAACTTTAATGTTTCAAAGTAACTTCCTATTTACGCTTTTTGGTTAGGACGCTGGAAGGGTTATGGGGAGTCTCGTTTAGATATAAGTAGATGCTTAGAATCCACTTTAATCTAGATATCTATGCTAATTAGTTCTCGCATGCGTAAAATGCCCGTAGCGTTAAAAAAAAACCAGTAAATTAATGAAGTAATTCATTGCTATCGGTAAAATTAAAATATGCATTTGGAATCTCTAAAATGCTAAACAGGCAAGAAAAATGCATAGGAGATTAGCTTTAAAAATTTTGCGTGTGCTTGGCAGAAGATGCATCCATATAATAATTTTGATTTTTATTATGACTTTCCTGCAATTACGAATAATTTACAAGACTGTTCTTTTGAAAGAATCCTCTGATTTCTTTATTCCAATAAAAAATAGTCTAACTGTGTTGTAGATGGTACCACTAAGACCTTGATAAAAAGCATCTTCTTTTTGACATACTTAAACATAGTAATATACATATATAACGACATTCACTGTAGAAGAATATCACTGCGCCTTGCTTGACTTTTGAATTTAGTAATGCGTTTGACCCTTTAGGATAAAAAGCATTTTCCTTCGTTTGAAATAGCACTTTTTGTGCCAGAAAACACTCTCAATATTTAAAAAAGTAGCATCCACATTATTATCACTTCGTTTTCTTCTAGCAATGTTTAAAAAGCGTAGAATATATCTTATTATCACTTTCTTTTCATCGGGCCACCTTTATTATTTTTTCTTATAACTTTTATATCTCATTATGGCAGATCCAAGGGGAGGTCAAGGAGGTCATGACCCCCCTCTGAAACCAGAGAGGATCTATACGCTGTAAAAAATGTTCCCTATATATATGGGTGATTTTATATGAAATTTCTGTATTTTAGCGGAAACATTTTGTTTTGAGTGGAAGTCGTATTTTTTCTGGGAAAAAAAACAACAAAAAAAAAAAACAGAAAATTTCGCTTTTATCGTTACTCGTTGAATGTTAGTAACGTAAATCTTCTTTTCACATAGAAACGGAAATGTTCCTTTGCAATTGATAAAAAACTGAAAAATTCCAGTTAAATATTCGTAATTGATGTTTTGACCCATAGCCAAAACGTTACATGTGGCCAATTGGTGTAGGGGCATAGAGCATTCATCCTTTAATGACGAGTACCAAGGTTCGAATCCAAAGGAAGGCAAGGCGATAAAAAAAATTGTATGATAATATTCAATACAAATACCTGTTCCATGTAAATATGCATCAGTATATATAATTATTATTTAGAATTTTTTATTAATATTGCGCTATTGCTTACATTTAATTCTAAAAACAGGAATTTCACATTTTAAATAGCGGAATATTTCAGTCTTGAAAACAGGGGATTTGTGAAACGGAAGGTTTGTGAAAAAACGAAGAATAGACGGCCATTTTGCTGCGAGTATATTTTTCATTTTTTCACAGAACTTAAAAAAATAGCATTCAACTTACTGTCATTTGGTTTTCTATCTGGCAATATTTAACAAATTGGAAATTGTACGTCAAACGTGACAAGTGAGTTGCGTTCATGCTATAACTAGATTTATAAATATTCAGATCTTGGTGCAATAGCTGTTGCACTCTTACGCGAAACTGCATGAATTGCATACACAATTTATTTTAAGTGCAGATTTTCATATTATAGATATTAATTTTATTTTATGAAATTAACTTTCAATACACTTTTACAAATAATTAATTACAATTATGTTACATTAATATCATACTATGCTCAAATATACAATACAAGACAATATATAAAAAAATATCGTTATTATTTCAGTGAAATGAATTATAGCGTATGTTATTATGATATGATTAATTTCCGTAATAAAATAAGTACAATTAAAGTTTGCAACATTTTATCTTTTGTTGACATTTACTGAAAATTCCAATGGGAAACTTAAGCATAGCTTTAAAAATTTCAGAACTTGAAATCCATATTTAGACTCTTTTTCCATTTAATATCTATTTGTCTGGAAACAGCTAACCAAGAAACTGTCGGTAGATTATATGATTGCTGTAATTAAACAATTTTAGTGTACAAATTCGGTTTTTAAATTCAGTAATACGGAAATAATATGACTCCATCTTAAATATGACGTAATCACCATGGCAACCTAGAATCATTACCTATCATGGAACATCGTTGAATTAATTACATATGATAGGATTTAATAGAATGAAGAAATGAATGATCTTTTTAAGTTTTGATTCAATTTTCGTAAAATTTGAAATGACTCGCCAAACTTCTGCAGTGATTGTAAATATTAAATTTCAAACCATTAGGTTGGGTAGTTTTTGCGCTGTTATATGCGGACAGACGGACGGACCAGACGACGACTATAGGTGCTACGTATTCATATAATTACGAAGGCCCCTTAAAATGTAGCATACGTCTTATTCTCACTTCTTTTTCATCTGGCAATATTTAAAAATGTAGCATTCATCTTATTCTCAATTTCGTTTCATCTGGCAATATTTACAAAAAGTAGCATCCATCTTGTTCACACTTCATTTTCATATGGCCACCTTTATTATTTTTTCCTATCACTTTTGTATCTGACAATGCCGGATCCAAGGGGAAAGTCACGGTGGTCCTCACCCCCTCTTACCGAAGAGAGTCTCTATACAACAATACATTTTTTAAATGTAAATGCACATCAAGGATGTTCCTAAAAAATTAGTAATTAAAGAATTTCCCGCTAACAACGCGAGACAACAAATATTTTTGACAATCAAGAAATCATTTAAAACGGAAATGCGTGAAAATTGCTGACATTACTCTGTAAGTGCCAAAAAATCGAAGAATATTTCCATTTTTTTTATATATGTGATACATCTTCAATATAAACAATTGCTCGCTTATGATGATCGTTCTGTTTTGCTTAAAATGCCAACTTTGGCAACGTTTTCTGAGCGAGTCTGTGCCTTTATAAGAAAACAGGAAACTCTTCTGTTTCTTGCAGTGGACGATCCTGCTAACGGGATCCACTGGCGGATCCCACTGGTCCGGCATTACCAGATATACCAGTATTTCTGATGAAATTTTTTCGTACTAGTTTTTTGCAACATTTGCAACAAAAATTTCTACAAATATGCAAGAAAATCTAAAAAGAACATTTTTCTTTGAAAAATAGTGGTATTAAGAAAAAACGGATCGAGTGGAATGCCTGTAATATCCATATATGGGCGTATGCATTGCCACCAATTTTTGCGAAAGGTTTTTATCACCTTATTTAATCATAAAATCTTCCTAGAGAACGTATTAGAAAAAAAATTCATAGAAATTGCTGGTGGGAAAAATAATGCAGTGTTCGAATAGGAAGAAGTAATCCTGGTTGCTTAGTATCTGAATAGAACATGCAAATTTTGCATTTTCACGAATGTATCTGAAATTTTTACGCATTTAGGAATGAAATTTTAAAGTTGTGTACAAACGTAAGATATGAAAGTTACTCATAAAAATATATGACCCCCTCCTCTCCTTTAAGGAAAAAGAGGCAGGACTTTCGTCTAAATGGAGAATCCCCCCCTGGTATCTGACGATTTTGAGTTTCAAAAGACATGAAATTATCCTCTTATTATTCATTGTATAGATATTAAATTTACATTAAGTTACTAAGAATTTTTTGCTAACATTTATTTGGGGGTGCAAGCCGCAGAACGTTGGATTCAATTAGATAAAAACGCAAAATAATTTTACACAATCTACATTTCTCGTTGAAAACCGAGATCATGCCTGTTTTTGCACGGCGATCTTTTGTTTCGTGAGATTGCGAAATCAAAAAATCATGCCGTCAAGTACCTAAAAACTCAAGAAAACTTCATAGAAGCTCATTTTATTTTTTGCCATTTGAATGTTTTATTTGATGAATTTCATAGACGTACGGCAAGACATAAAAATCAATTCATTCTTTGATATTAAAATATCCCATTTTCAAGAATTTGTTGAAATATTTATTTAGGTGTGGAGAAGACAGAAAATTGTAAGATTTAATTATACATAAATATGAAACTATTTTATTCGATTTACAATTTATATTGGCCACCATCATCGTGTCCATTACTGTCCGGGTGATCCTTTGTTTCACGTGACTGAATAATTGAAAATAATGTAGTCAAATCTCAAATTCCTAAAATAATTAGAGCTAATATATATATTTTTTTTCATTTGACTTATGAATTTAATGACTTTCATTGTTTCGTTTGACTTTTTAGTGTAAAAGAAAGTAATTTTAATGATTTTTCAAAAAATTCGATCATTTGTGAAAAATAAAGATCACATAAGAATTGTTTAAATATGTTTTCTTGCTTTTACTATTATGTAAAAATGCGATTTAAAAGTAAAAAAAATATGACTTTTTAAATCAAACATACTCTGTAACCATGAAAAACATTTTTGACAGAGTTCAAGTTATATCGTCTATAAATGGAAAAGATAGCTTAGAAAACTGATTGAAATTTATATTTATATACTAATTTACATTGTATTTCATCTTAAGAAGAATACGGAATCAAATATAGCTAATAGATTAAATAAGTATTGATTTGTATCAAAATAATTGTAAACGAAAATCCTTTTAGAATTATTTGAGAACAAATCACTTATTATCATTAACATAACAATAAATACTCTACTAAAATTGATTATATCACACATAAAGGCTTAAAAACACTTTTAATAAACAGATCTACTAGTTTCGTACTGACAATTGGTGACATTCTCATGATCAGTAAGTATAAAATTGACTATTTACGCAAAAAAAATTTTGAAATACATATTTTTATTTTAATGAAAATCCTTTTGACAAAGTTCACTATGTTGTTTTTCTAAAATACAAGCGTCTGAAATATTTATTTTATTTTTTACTTAAAAAGAATTAAAAAAAATTACCTGTATGTATTAAAGTGTATTTTTTACTGTAATAAGCAAATAATCAATCGTCAATTGTCCTTCTAAATAAAATGCAAAACAACAGGAAGCGTTTATATAATTAATATATCTTTCCTACCATTTTTAAAACATCTAAGGTAGTCTTAATATATAATATATTTGTAGAATGCGTTACTAAAGTTAAATTTCTGGAAAAGTGACATGAAATATTTTAATAAATATATTAGTAAATTAATATGCACTATTCATAGAAAAATGAGAAGAATTTATTGAAATAAAATTCCGTTGAATGGTTTTGTAGACGTATCCTTCATAAAGTAGCATTTTGAGCTACTGTAAAACAGTAGCTTCAAAATCTGATGATACAGTCTTTCGGATTTTCAGGCATGAATGTAAATTTAAAATACCTTGTGCAATTTTAAACAGTCATTGTATTTAAAAAAATTACTTTTGAGAATTACTGTTAGAAAAATTCAATAAGTTTTACTTAGTAGCTTTTATCTCAAACTTACGTTTTTAGGTGCATTCGTAATTATATAAATACGTAGCACCTATAGTCGTCGTCTAGTCCGTCCGTCTGTCCGCATATAACAGCGCAAAAACTACCCAACCGAATCCTTTGAAATTTAATATATATAATCGTTGCAGAATTTTGTCGAGTCATTTCAAACTTTATGAAAATTGAATCAAAACTTAAAAAGATCATTCATTTCTTCATTCTATTAAATCCTATCATATGTAATTAATTCAACGATGTTCCATGATAGGTAATGATTCTTGGTTGCCATGATGATTACGTCATATTTAAGATGGAGTTATATTATTTCCGTATTACTGAATTTAAAAACCGAATTTGTACACTAAAATTGTTTAATTACAGCAATCATATAATCTACAGACAGTTTCTTGGTTAGATGTTTCCGGACGAATAGATATTAAATGAAAAAAAGTCTAAATATGGATTTCAAGTTCTGAAATTTTCAAATCTATGCTTAAGTTTCCCATTCGAATTTTCAGTCAATATCAACAACAGGTAACATGCTTCCAACTTAAAATGTACTTATTTTATTACGGAAATTAATCATATCATAATAACAGACGGTATAATTCATTTCACTGAAATAATAACAGTACGAACGCACATCATTTGTCACGTTTGACGTACAATTTCCAACTTGTTTTAATTCAAAATAACTAGGGTATCAAAACCAGGCCTCTCGGGATACAGAATATGTGTGAAAAACATTATTTTTAATTGAAAATTCTAATAATTTTTTTACATTGAAAATAAGCAATTTTAAATTCTCAACTAATAATACCAAAAAGCATTTTTAAGGGGAAAATATTAATTACGAATTCATAGTTTTGAAATTTGTTAAAAGCAATGCTTTCGTACTAGCTGCATGGCAGTTATTAATAGCCGATGAAATATACCAAATATTTTGATACTCACAGCAGTATTTTTGATTCTATGAATGTCAGTGGTTTAAGCGCGTAGTTCGATTACATGTCTATTAAATTTGTGATTTATTTATATTATTTTATTATTTTATTTATTTATTGATGAAGTTTTAATTTTGTTATGGAATATCAGCTGGAAACAAATGCTGCACTATTTATAATGTTTTAAGTACAAAAGTGCTAATCTTTTGTAATCGGGCTGCACGCGATAGAGATAGATAAAAAAAATTCTGATTGTAAATTATTTCAAATACCATAAAAAATCCGAAAGTTGAGATACAGTTTTCAAACAACTTACTTTTGAAAGAACACCTTTTTTCTATTCAACGGTGTAAAAATTTTAATTTCACGATGTTTAGAAGTTAAATTGCAGATATATATATATATATATATATATATATATATATATATATATATATATATATATATATATATATAAAATATGAATTGCACAAACCAAAAAATCGAATCAGCACTTAAATTATATTAATTAACTGGTATCATTAATACAGTATAAAGGATTTGTTGTAAAGTATTCTGAAAGAAATTGCATTGAAGTATACTGTACCTTATTAGAAACGCAGAATTTTATTTTATGTGTGTAAATGGCACAGTATTCTTTAGATTTAATGTTGCAGTTTGAATTAATTATATTTTAAAAAACTGTCTTAAATAGATGTTGGACAGCTATTTTATCACTATTTCGTATTAGAATAGCTAAAAATGGGAAAGAAAGTCAACGGCTCTTTAATTTAGTGAGACAAAAAAAAAAAAAAAAAAAAAAAAAAAAGAGGGGTTGAAGCAAACAATACATCCTTTATCTTGGCCAGTTCGTTAATCACAGACACATTTAGTCGACATATGTGACGGCTATTAAAAAATGCCTCCGCTATTAGCTGCTTAGTGTTACTAATTACTGTCGCCGAAAATCGCCTTGGTTCTTTGAAAACGCTCATCCATATATCTCATTAAAGTAACCGATACGAATAGAGCTTGTGTAAAAAAAAAGGAAAAACTGTTCTTCGCAAATATTTCAATAAACATCGGGTGACATTATTTAGAAGTAATAATAAGAAGGGGGAAATAATGTGTTACACATTAATAAAGATGCATTTGCAAGTCAAAATCCATTAAAACTAAGAAGAAAAAAAGTGAAAAGAGTAAAAAGTAATGTGAAACAGTTACTTATTATGTAAAAATAGGAAATAAAACAACTATGTTTTCCTTAAAAAGTATTTAGCATTTCACCTTAAAAAAAGACAAATATTTCTTAATCTCGCAAAATATAATATAACCAAAAGTAAAAATATGCAATAACCTCTTCCGACTTACCCATGATTCCAAAATGCTTTCTTTATCATTAGAAAAATCAGAAATCAGTATATTTTCGAGATTTAAAAAATCATCCATAAAAACAAAGTTTATTTTCCTGACATTGATTTTCGAAAACGCTTCCGAGTAGTGTATCCATCAGTTTTATGAAACAGTAATATCAATTATTTTATATTGTATTAATTTTCATTTCAACATTTTCAGATGCATAATTGTATTTACGCATTCAAGAGTAATAAAGCAATATTTAATATAATGTTAATGCTGTTAATTTATTATGTTTGTTTGTAAAACATAGTTATTGAAAAGGAAAATGTTTACTTGAGAACCTATATTCTGAGTCATGAAAATTGTTTAATACACTATAAAAAGTACACTGGGGAGCAGAAATTAAAGGGAAGTGCCCCATTTCGGACGTTTCGTCGAATATCTTACTGAAACTCGTGAGGAAATGCCCGGAATGCCCTTGAACTTTGAGGATGTAAAGAACATGTTTGACTTTTTTTTTTCTGTGAAGATTTGCCGCGAGGACAATTGGGGAGGGGGGGAATAATAATTTTAATAATAAAATAATATTTTCGATCACCCAAGTTACAGAAAATGCTAAAAATGATCTGTCACTGTAGCAAACAACTATGTAGTTCCTGTTCAACACTTGTGTGCATTTGTGTAAGCATTATAGCACATATTTACGTGAAGATGTTAACGTTTCTGTGAAAAATTCAAAACTTTTTTTATAGCATGTAAAGTTTTCAGACGAATTTAACACCGCTTTCTAAAGACTTGACAAAAAATCGTAGAAATAGTATATCGTGTTTAAAATATTAATATATTGAATATTTGATGAGATATAGGTATTTTTCTGAAATAAATTTTAACTGCGCATTCGCGAACTACAGCAAATATTTTTTGTAATGATTTGATAGTCAAAACTATAGGGTAAGTCGTATAAAAAGACCAGTGACATATCGTAAAAATTCAAAAAGTTACAGCAATAATTGATAAACTGAGGAGGAAATTCCATATAATCCTATAAATTCATATACAAGACCACGCACACTATTGGATACATTGCCATCTGTGGATAGTAATTTCTGAAAGTACGATTTCGATTGTGTGTTTCGTTATTTCTGAATTAAATTTCATTTTAATACAAAGAGTGTATAAAAATGTACAGATTATACGCAGAGCTGTACAAAATTATTCGAGTGAATTTCCTGCGTTTTGTAACTAAGTTAATTTTAGCATACTACGCAGTGTATATGCAGATCTATAGATCAAATACGGAGATGTACAAAAAAAATCAGGGTACCTTTTCGGCTATAGACGATAACTGTTGAAATCTGGTTTCACGTTTTAAACGGCGAAGTTCCGTTGCAGTATTCTGAAAGTATTGGAAAGTGTTTCGTAATCTATGACTGTCACATAATTTTCTTTCATGTATTTTTTTCATTAGGGTATAAAACTAGAACGCACTGCAAACATAACATTAAAAGTAGCATATCTCGGCAAGTTTCGGTTGTTTTGTTTTACCTGTTGAGCATGGAGAAAAGTTTCTCTAAATAAAACTTATAGAACGCAAGGACCGTATACAGTCCAATATTTATTAAACTTCTCAGCGTTAGGATCTGATATATCCATACACTAATCTGCAGGTTTCACTGCAATAGAAGCATTATTTAAATTAATATAATTCTTCAGATATAATAATTTTTTTAAACATTCAGTAATTATTAATACTCTGAAGGATTATATTCATATACATAATTATTATTTTTTATATTTTTGCACCATGTTGAAAAAATTCTCCTTTTTTAGCCTTTTAAAAAATTACTGAGAAAACAACATTACAATTTTGCCCTTTTCATGGGCAATCAGAAAAAAGCAAAAATATATTGACATAAATGGCTATTGATATGATAAAGAGTAACATTTGGAACAAGTTTAAAATTGGAACTACACCTCTAAATTTAGCAATTAGCTCTAAAGTCCACGATAAGGGTAGATACCCTGTATATATTCATTTTAATATCGTTCGTATTTTCCATTTATTTATGTATTTCATCGATCAGAAAACATTTAATTACAAAAAAGACGCATTATGTTTATATATAATCACACAACATTTCTAATTACATACTGTGTGATATTTCTTTGTTTTAAGCATACCTTGCATGTATTTATAACAGTCTGTTTATTCCTTATTTAAATTACTTTTTATATTTGTAGACGGAGGACCAATTAAACATGTGCAGCAGCGTTTATAATACACTTACTCTTATTAATAATAAATGCACGAACATTATTATTTTTTTTAATCATTCAATTCTATTTTATATAATTACACATTAGCCGACTTTTTTCAATAACTCATTAATAGTGCTTTATTAAAGGATAATTAAAAAATTGCATGCATATAATAAAAATATGAAAACCAACTATTATTTTATCGTCTAAATAACAATTAAACACATGAAAGAATTACTGAATTTTATATTTCTATGCAATTTATTGTTTCTAGAAGCAAAATGTTTTATATATGCTATTAGTGACGCTTTTAATCATTTCTCTTTAAAAAGTCTTTTGCAAATTATACGTTATTGAATAATATTTGTAGAATAATTAGCTTAGAAGTAATAATTAACGATTCTAAATAATAATACAAATATTTCTTATTATTCTTAATGTATTTCACTCGTTTTATGGTACTCAGACATTTGTGCAATTTAAGCGCATCGATTTAAATCCGAAGCTATAAATTTTATTCAACTAATTATTCTATCTGTTCGTGCAGCGATGGAAAAAAAACCTTTGTTGTTTCGAGTTTCTCGAGCTAATTAGTTTTTGATTTATTTTGCATTTGTATACGGCTCTGGAATAATCTCCAGTTTAAAAATTATTTTTTAGAAATAACTAAATATATTTTATAAGCATATTTTATTTAAGAGTAAAATTAAATGTCGTAAATAATAATAGCAATACAATGCCATATTTTTAATATTAATTACGAAGATGTTGTACTCCAAAAACTGTTCGTATATATATATGTGTGTGTGTGTGGATATATGTATTAAATTGCATTCAAATATTTAATCGAATCCCATTACTTACATACAGGGTACAATAATATAAAAGGTGCGTCTGAAACGTTTGATGAATGGTCTTATACAATAATGAAAACAAAATCTTCTGACAAAAAATCTTTTTCTCCCTTAATGTCCATTTGAAACAACGCTCTTTTGACAGCTGTAAGATTTTGTAAAGCTGCTAGAAACTGTCAGCGAAGGATTCATTCCGAATTGCCCTCAGCCGTCGATGTCATACGTTGTTAAATTTCCAGTACATCTGCAAAAGATACATCTGCAAAAAGGTACATCTTTCATGATTTGCTTAAGACAGGTGAACAAAAATAAGTCTAGAGGCGCCAGATCTAGAGACTATGGTGGTTCCTCAAAGAAACAGTCACTCATCGTTTACTTAGTAAGTTCCACACGCAGATCTCAGTGTGCGGACGGGCATTGTCGTACAGCAGATTCCACGGTCCGATTCCATACAATATTCCTTGAGTGTTTTTGCCGTGTCTGCCGTGTCTTACCAATCTGTAGAAAAACTTCATGTTTATGTTTTGTTCAATTAAATTTGACACGACGTGTCTCACTGACTCCGTTCGATTGGCCCAAGGGGGCATCTCTGCTTGAATATCATGATTTTGACGACATGAAGCGTTTTTTCACATACCTATCAATGCGCATGCTGTCGGGCGCGTTCCTATCCCATGTTGTTGTTTAAATATCGGATCATTCACCGAAATTTTTGAAGCATGTAAGATCTGGAAGAGCCCACCGCAACAAACAACTTTTGTATCTGAAACTAGTGCTAAAATCCATTTATTAAATTGAAATACAGGGTGTTATTAACAATTGAAGCAGAAGTTTGGTTTATAATTTTAATGATAATGAAGATATTTTAAGGAAATTTTCAAGGTACCCACCTTATTTTCTATGAAATTTAACTATGTCGCAAGAAGTGGATGGCTGCCATTTGCGTTCAAACAACTCTGAACAAATACTCCGCTTTTCAGAATATAATTCACATTACATACGATGTCACTGACCTAATTACTATGCACTAGAGAAAAGCTAAAAATTTAAATCCGTAGCTAAAACTTTTATCTAACTAATTATTCCATTTGTCTATGTAGCGAAGGAAATAAACATATGTTGTTTCGAGTTTCTCGAACTAATTAGTTTTCGATTTATTTTGCATTTGAAGGCGGCTGGTTGTAGAAAATTCTGCAGTTTAAAAATTAGTTTTTAAGGAGAACTAATAGAGAACTTATAAGCATAAAATATGCTTATAAGTTCTCTATTAGTTCTCCTTAAAAACTAACTTTTAAACGGCAAAATTTTCTACAGCTGCTTCCAAATGCAAAATAAATCAAAAACTAATTAGGGAAATATATGAATATATAAATGGTAATGTGTGAAGATAAGTGTGATGAAATGTAATACATGAATTAGAATAATGAATAAAACTAAATATCATAAATAATAATAGTAATGGAATGCAAAACTTTCAATATTAATTGAGAAAATGCTATACTTCCAAATATTATCTCTACAAATTTCATTTACACACAATTATTTATTGGAGTCATATATGTTGCGTATGTGTGCACGTTTGTGTATAATTCCGTAATTTATTGTGTATATGTCGTGTAATATTATATTTATGATGGATATAATGTACTCGTGTATATATAATATGCTCGTGTGAGCTACGATGTGTTCGCATAGGTGAAATAAACGTGTGAATAAAAAATAAATGTTTATTTATACCAATTTTCGTTAATAGTACAAAATATTATGGTAACAAAACGTATTTCTTCAAATAATCGAAACAGAGGTTACAATTTTTAAAAAATCGTAGTTTATATATTTTAAAATATCATTAAAATACTCTATGAAATCATAACAATTATTATTAACATATATAATGCATTTATTTCAATAAAATTTGCTCATAAATTAAAATCTCGATTAAAATTTCAAAGATTTATTTTGTTGTTAGATGCGATTCGGCAGTAACCCGAAGTTAAAAAATTATTTTTTTCGCAGAACTAAATATTTTTTAGAAGCAAACTTTATTTATGAGTTAGAATCCGTAAAAATGGCTGTTGTGAATTATAATACAAGGGTAGGTCAAATGTAAACAAGATTTTTTTAATATATTATTTTTGAAATTGTATTTCCCAAAATTATACCAATGTTAATTTTCTAGTTAGCTTTCTTTAAAAATTTCTTACACAATTTCTTCAACAAACTCTTTTTTTTTTTCATAATAAAAAGAACATATATGAATCATGCTGCGTAAAAAATCTTCGACTTCTTTATGTAATGAAAATTCTTTTACTCCCAATGCGTATTTAGGGGGATACAAATAAATGTAGTGAAAATGATAAGTTCCGACTATAAGGAAGGTGATCGATATTGCATTGTCCCGGAGAAGATATTCGAGGATTGGAACGTTTTCAGGACCAATGTGCAACTTTTAACTGCTCCAAAAAATAACAAATCGATAAAGCATTATATATACGACGTTGATGAAGAAAATTGACGTACAAAATACTCCACAAATCCCAAAAAGTGTTATTGAGAACCTTGTCAGTTTTTGCTTCAGTGAAACAGTTTCACTTTTTGTGCGGTATTCCATTCTGGACTGCTTTATTTCAACTTCGTGTCCATTTTTAAACAGCTTGTGTCATTTATATACTTGAGACTTTGTCATTTCCCAAACTTCAATAGGATTGACATTTAATTTTATTCAACCTTACCAGCGCCGTGAACTAATATATTCGTTCACAAGCCTGTAAGTTTCAATGCAATAGAAACATTATTTTAGTTAAAATAACCTTGTAGATGTAATACAGTTTTAAAACATTGAATAAGGATTAATACTCTCAAGGATTATATTTATTCATTAAGTTTCATTTCGTTAAGTTTATTTGTATCATGTTGGAAAAATATTCTTTTTTTTTAGCATTTTTTTTTTAATTACAGAGAAAACAGCATTAATTTTATACCCTTTTGCTGGGCAGTCAGAGGGTTAAAGTCTAATTACACTTTGTACAACTTCACTACACTGTAAATAAAGGCAAATAGTTCTTAATCTAGGAAAAGAAAACATACCCACGAATGAAAACACACAATAACTCCTTCCAAGTTACCTACTATTCCGAAAAGCGTTCGTTATTTTTAGAAACCTCTGAAACTCAATATATTTTCGAGATTTAAAGAAGAGTTTATAAAATAATGCTTTTTTTGCTGCCGCTGATTTTCAGAAACGTTTCTGAGTAGATTTTAAACTGTATTAATCAGTTTTATCAACCTGGAATATAAATGTTTCGTTTTGCTATCAATTCTCAAGTAAGCATTTTCATATTCAACAAGCATGTTTTACAGACATACATGATGATAAAATAAAAGAATTAACATTAACATTAATATTATTTCATAGGTGCCAACCTCTCATTAATATTCCGTAATATGCGGGTTAATTTGACCCAGTTTATCAACGCTTCAAAACAGAAAATTTATTGGATGAATCTTTATTTATTCAATTTCAGGTTTCTACATGGAATATATTTCATTTCATTTCTTAGAAAACTTTCTGGTGCAAAATGTGTTAAACCTGGGTCAAATTAACCCGGATATTACGGAATATTAATGAGAGGTTGGCACCCATGTTATTTTGTTAACCATGCATGCAAAAATTCAGTTATGCAGCTGAAAAAGTCTGCGTAAGAATTGATAGCATCAAAAAACCTGTACTCTTGTTTAAAAAAACAAAAAAAATAGATACAAACTACACGGAAACGTTTCCAAAAATCCATGGCAGCAAAAGATTTTTTTCTTAAATGCTTCTTTAAATCTGGAAAACATAATGTTTTCTGAGATTTCTAAATATAAAAATTGTTTTCCGGAATCAGGTGTAACTCGGAAAGATGATTGTATATTTTCGTTCAAGGTTATATAATATTTTCAAAAAATAAGAATTTTTTCAAATTTCAAATGCTTAAAAAGCTTATAGCCAATATAGTGAAAAAGTGCCCAAGCCGGGACTCGAACCCGGGTCATAACGCTCTACCAACTGAACCACTTGGGAACGGTTCTCAGATTGCCACTTTCTCACTATAACAACTTGGAAAGGCTACAAACTCAGCACAAGATGGAATATTTTTCGTGAGCCACCAACCCTGGGGAAACACGAAACCAAAGAAAATCCAGCATCGATAATTGAATAAATCTATATTTAATTGGAAAATTTTCCAAGTGTTAAATAAAGAATTTTTTATTAATTATTATAACTATTGTATAGATACTTTGTGTGTATTCATATTGCTAGTGACTACATAAATGGATATATAAAGAATAAAATGATACAAAATATTTTTTTAGCCGTAATGAAATTATCTTTATTGCCATGACAACGTGTATAAACAAATTTATATTTATATTTAAAAATCTCCCTTTTCTTTAATCCACCGTCGCTGTAATGGAATAACTTTTTTTAATATTAATTGTGAGGATAACATTAAAAAAAACTGTTTATAAATATATTTTTAATTTCAATTGAAATGTTTCATGAAATCGTATCAGTTATAACAATAGCAAAAAATAATGCATCAGGCATAGATTATGAAACACTTTCCAACACTGACAAAATATTATTATGAAATTTCATTCTTTTTTCATATAATGTAATATGATATCTAACTAACTAAGCAATGTAAGAAATACAAAATTCACTAAAACTCAATTTTTAGGAATTGCTGTCCATATCCGGTAATGTTTAAGAATAATTTTGTATAGCCCTGTATGCGATCTATAGTATTTATACACATCACCTATAATACACTTAAAATTAAATAAGTTTAAAAATGCACATCACAGCGGAAACGCACTTCCATCAATTATCGAACTTAGTCAGTCCTGCTACCGAATTCGTTTGTGTGTATCTATAAATGAACGATAAATTTTATGTCCTTCATTATCAATAGAAAATATCTTGCACTGTACCTTTAGTAGTCCTTTTAAATTTAATCATGTTTGAAGTACCATAACATCATTAAAATACTCCGCAACCGATTTTCCCTATAGATCATAATGTAATGGAATTATTTTGTGTCCCTGTATACGAATTATGACTGGTTCTTATTCTATTTTCCTGAGGAAGCATGTTGTAGTCCATCTCAGTGATGCATATCAATCTAATTATGTTTGAAATATGGTAACATCAATAAAATGCACTTCAAACGATTTTCTCTCCGCAGACTATAACGTTACAGGATTTTTTGTGTGTCCCTGTAAATGAACTGTAATTACTTACACTTCATTTGCAATACGGAACATTCAATAGTAAACCGGAATGACATGTCAAAATTTCATGGAAATCCGAAGATATTTATGAGAGTTAGTGCACGGACAGACAAGCACACCGAATTCTTAACACTTTTGAACTATGTTGGGAAGTGTTAAAAATGGTGATTCAGAAATTTGGAATAGACGTTAAGGCTTGAAAAGCACAGAACAACAAACATTTTTTTAATGAAAATTAGTGCTGAAATCCGTTAATTTAATTAAAATACATGTTGCCTAACTCAAAATCAAAGAAGGATTGTTTGTTTATAATTTTAACAGTAATAAAAGTAATTTAAGAAACATTTCAAAAGACTTGCCCTTATTGGTTGACATGTAACGCTATCGCAAGAGGTGGTTGAAGGGACTGTCATTTGCGTTCAAACAGCACTGAACTGTACGCTCTATATTTCAAAATTTAGTTGACACTACATGTGATGTCACAGACCCATTATGCACTTAGCGTAAAAGCGAAAGATTTAAATCCGCATCTATAAATTTTATCCAACTAATTATTTAATTTTTCGCAGACCAAAAGGGGGAAAAATAGAAATCCGAAGATATTTATGAGAGTTAGTGCACGGACAGACAGGCACACCGAATTCATAAACACTTTTCAACTATGTTGGGAAGTGTTAAAAATGGTGATTTAGAAATTTGGAACAGACGATAAGGCTTGAAAAGCACAGAACAACAAACATTTTTTTAAATGAAAATTAGTGCTGAGATCCGTTAATTTAATTAAAATACATGTTGCCTAACTCAAAATCAAAGAAGGATTGTTTGTTTATAATTTTAACAGTAATAAAAGTAATTTAAGAAACATTTCAAAAGACTTGCCCTTATTGGTTGACATGTAACGCTATCGCAAGAGGTGGTTGAAGGGACTGTCATTTGCGTTCAAACAGCACTGAACTGTACGCTCTATATTTCAAAATTTAGTTGACACTACATGTGATGTCACAGACCCATTATGCACTTAGCGTAAAAGCGAAAGATTTAAATCCGCATCTATAAATTTTATCCAACTAATTATTTATTTTTTCGCAGACCAAAAGGGGGAAAAATAGAAATCCGAAGATATTTATGAGAGTTAGTGCACGGACAGACAGGCACACCGAATTCATAAACACTTTTCAACTATGTTGGGAAGTGTTAAAAATGGTGATTTAGAAATTTGGAACAGACGATAAGGCTTGAAAAGCACAGAACAACAAACATTTTTTAAAATGAAAATTAGTGCTGAAATCCGTTAATTTAATTAAAATACATGTTGCCTAACTCAAAATAGAAGAAGGATTGTTTGTTTATAATTTTACCAGTAATAAAAGTAATTTAAGAAACATTTCAAAAGACTTGCCCTTATTGGTTGACATGTAACGCTATCGCAAGAGGTGGTTGAAGGGACTGTCATTTGCGTTCAGACAGCACTGAACTGTACGCTCTATATTTCAAAATTTAGTTGACACTACATGTGATGTTACAGAGCCATTATGCACTTAGCGTAAAAGCAAAAGATGTAAATCCGCATCTATAAATTTTATTCAACTAATTATTTTATTTCTTCGCACACACCGAAAAGGGAAAAAAATGTGCTTATTTCGAGTTTCTCCAGTTAATTAGTATTTGATTTATTTTCCATTTAGATGCAGCTCTGGAATAATCTGCAGTTTAAAAATTAGTTTTGGGGAAGAACCAAATATATTTTATAAGCATATTTATGACTTGGAATACGCAAAACTAAATGTTGTAATTTATAACAATAATGAAGCGCAATTTTTTAAAATAAATTTTGAAGACATGTTTAAAAAAATATTTATATGTTTTGTATTTGCACGCATGTTTTTTCATATCACCTTAGTTTTATATATACATGCGTATGTGTGCAATTTCCTTAAAAAAATAATATGTTTAATCATATTACATTTCATTAATTTTATAAAAGTGCATGTAGTTGTAACAAGGAGGGGGATTACATATTGAAATAGACCTTATATTTCTAAAAATACTTCATACATTTTTAATTTCTATGCAAATGTTTCATGGAATTGTAACAATTATTAAAATCATGTATAACGTATTTGCTTAGAAGAAATTTGCGCATAAATGAAATATTGGAATATTCATTTCAAATATTTTTTAATATATTAGTACAGTTTTATAATCTGAATAATTTGTAAACGGAAGTATTATTTTCAAGAAAATTTATGCATTTTTTCCTTTTTTTAAAATCAAATCTAGTGTATATACAGTCATTGCAGATGTACACATGAGATGTGCAACAGGCTTATTTTCATCTTCAGTTGTTGTTTTTTTTTACTTATTTCTTATATATTTTGTATAACTTTAATTTTATTTCATATAAATTTATCTTTAAAAAAAACTTTATAGTTTCTTTGATATTTTTAAAAGAAAATTTGAAATTTTACTTCTTGATGATATTGTTTCTGAATAGTTATTACTGTTTTTACCTATAGAATCATAATAATGTTGCAACTATTTTTTTCTATAACTTCAGAAATACTCTTTATATGCATAAAGTGCATTCCTGAATTAAAAGAAAAAATTGTACAAGCCTTAATATTAACTAATGACTTCCAACATATATGTCGACTACACATGCGTATCGAAAGAATAACCAGTTAAATAATTTTATGAGGAAGCTAATACCTATTAGACTCTTTTGTTAAAGATAGAATATTTAAAGACATGATGTGAAAATTTTAATTACTGACACTTGCATTTTGATTAATTAAATGAATGAGCAGGGAAGACCGAGCTATTATCGGTCAAAATTAGCTTTGAGTTCAAATATCATTACCCATGACCAAAATGATCCACTAATCAAAATTTCTCGAACATGTGACCAAGCCCAATTGTCTCCTCGTGCGCGAAACCCGTAGGATATAAAATTTAGTCAAAATGGTCTGAGCCGTTTTTTAGATAAAATTAATTTGACCCACAGTGACCCAAAAATGACCCACTAATCGAATTTTTTCGAGCATGTGACCTACCCAATGATTTTCTCGTGCCCCAAAACGGTAGGATTCAAAATTTAGTTCAGATCTTCTGAGCCGTTTTTAAGATAAAAATAGCTTGACCCATAATGACCCATCACCAAAATGACCCACTAATCGAAATTTCTCGAACATGTGGCCTAGCACAATAGTTTTCTCGTTCCCTAAAACTGTAGGATACTAAATTTATTTCAAATCCTCTGAGCCGTTTTTAAGATAAAATTAGCTTGACCCATAATGACACATGCCTAAAGTGACCCACTAATCAAATTTACTCGAACATGTGACCTAACCCAACAGTATTCTCGTGCTCGAAAATCATAGGATGCAAAATTTAGTGTAAATAGTCTGAGCCTTTTTTAGATAAAATTCGCTTGACCCACAGTGACCCAAAAATGACCCTCTAATCAAGTTTTCTCAGACATGTGACCTAGCCTAGTGATTTTTTCGTGACCGAAACTCGTAGGTTACAAAATTTAATCAAAATCGTTAGAGCCATTTGTTAGATATAATTAACTTGACCCGCTTTGACCCAAAATTGACCCACTAATCGAAAGTTCTCGAACAACTGACCCAGCCCAATAATCTTCTCGTGCCCGAAAATGGTAGGATACAAAATTTAGTCAAAATCGTTTGAACCTTTTTTAGATACAATCAGTTTGACCCTGACCCATGGTGACCGAAAATGACTCACTAATCGAATTTTCTCAAACATGTGACCTAGTCAAATGGTTTTCTGGTGCCGCAAAACGGTAGGATACAAAATTTCGTCAAATTTGTTAGAGCCGTTTTTAAGATAAAATTTGCATATATATATATATATATATATATATACACACACATATATATATATATATATATATATATATATATATATATATATAACCACACACACACACACAAGATTTACTCGTATTAGACTATATGATTTCATCTTTAACTATTGAAGTACAGTAGATTAAAATCTATGAAGTATTCAATTTTTTTTAATCTCCAAATTGTCACAGGAAAATAGCAGAAATAGCCATTCGACTGCAAATTATGTCATCTTTTAATTTATGTTAAAAAATAAGCTTAGGAGGTCGTCTTTATACAAAATTGTACCAAACTCTGAAATAGTAATATGAACACATAATTTTTATACTATTTGGCTTTACTTCGGTAAATTTTATCTTGGATACCAAACGAGAAGTCAGTGGGTCAAGTAGTTTAGGGATTATTATTGTTTAAAATGTAGAATTTCTAATGTTAAATTCATTTGTAATCGTTCCAAAACAGATTGCAATGCGGGTAATTTGTTAAGCACAACTTATAAACTAATTTGCGGAATGAGCTGTTATTTAGGGTTCGCATATTTGGAGCTTTTTGAAACCGATTTCTGTTAGAAATATCATCTGCTACAGTTCATTGTTTCGAAAATTAAATAAAATATAAATTTATTTTCGATAAGAATGTGGATTGTAACCTCTTTTAAAAAACTATCCCCATTGTAAAAAGTAAAAACCAGGATTTTAGTCGTTTTCTTTCAGATAATTCCTTTTTCAACAATTGTAGATATTGACAGCAATTACCCCAAGAGGTAATACCGGTCAAATGTACAATTTTGGAAAACAATATTTCAGTAATAAAATGCAAAAAATTAAAATATTTTAACGATGTTTCTGTCAAGTGCAAGATATGTTTATTGACTTCCATGTATGGTTTGAACCGAATACCTCTTTATTTAGAATTGTACAATTGACATTTATTTAGATGACAATGATTTTCCAATTTTTTCCTACTTTTAATAACAGTGTTGTGAAATATCCAAATCATTGAGTTCAAACTCGTGAGTTTTACACACTTTCTGTGAGTTTTGAATTGAGTTTCACTCACTTATTGAAAGGCGAGCGTGCTGTAGCTTGAGTTAGACTAAAAATGTCCGTGAAGTAAAAATTACAACTCAGACTCATGCGTGGTAAACTTGTTTTCGGTGATGTGTTTACAGTGCCTCATAGTCGATATCCCTAATAATCTATCTACACCCCTGCACTACCAACACTCTAGGCACCTTAAGTATCCGCACATCTACGGAGGTGATATTTTGAATTCTTTGAAATTTTCTCTTTATATAAATTTTTTAAATGACATTTAATTTAAAACTTTGAAAAATGTATAAATATTTTAGAAATTACACAGAAATATTTTTTTTAAGTGAAAAATAGTCAAAATTGTGTGAAAAATTGACATTTGTGCAAAACATGATAACTTAAATCAATGCATCCCCATATTGTAAATTGCATAATAAAGAGAATAACTTTCTCTAGGACATAGAGTAGCCGCATTATAATAGCATTTCTCTCGCAGAAGCTATGGCACTTGAAGTACTAATGTAATAAAAAAATCATTAAATTTCTTGCAACTTTTTAACTTTTACCAGTTTAAGAATTAAACTAATTAATATATCATCATGATTGTAGTCTATTCCCTTAATAAACTTTTGTAAAATAAGTAAAAAAAAAAAAAAATGAAGGCATAATTTTTGCTATAGGACTTTTGCGTATATAAAAATCTGAAAAACTTCATTTTGAGAAAAAGTTAAAAATAACTTTTAAAGTCGGTTCTTGCTATAAAAATAATTATTATTGTTTAAAGGTTTAATTATATACTCCATGTATTTTCTTGAACATATAATCCAATTTAAATGCTAAATCTAGAAAAAAAAAGAATGTAAATATACATTTTAGATTACTTTCGGTTTGCAGAACGATATTTCCGGTTGTAAAATTCTTTGGCAAACTGTAATAGATGTAATTTTAAACGGCTGTAACTCGGTTTCTAATTCAGATACAGACACAATTAAAGCAGAATTTGACAGCTAAAAGATCGGATTTTAGTATTATTGCAAAAATGAAAAATCGATATTTTAATCGAAAATGACATTTTAAAGGTGTGCGGATAACTTAAAAAGATTTTACAAGACTACTTCTTTGCTAATGAAAACCAGATATATATTTTTTTTCTTAACAAAATGCTTGTGAGTTCCGAATTTCTATTTGGATAATAATTACGTGATTTCAAAGTAATTCAAGAATTTAAGATTAACTGACAGAAATTAATTATAGTATATATAATATATTTCAATTATACAGGAAAATTGCTACAGTACTAAATTAATTAAAGAGATTTTGATGCCATTATAGTAAGTTCATAAAATTAAGCAAAATATTTTTTTGTTTTTGTTTTTTTCTCGTGATTTTCTTTTTCTTATTTATTTATTTAAAAAACAAAAAGGATTCCTTAGTGAATTCCGCTTAAAAAATGCGTTTGAATTAAGTAAATTGGTTATGAAATTTTGAATTTGAACGTGAAAGCTCATTTTGCAGAAGGCAAATTTGTTTGAATTAGTTTTTTTTTCTTGTGAGTTTCCACAACACTACTTAATATATAACCGTAAAAAATACTTGGTGCTGAATTGAAGTTTTAGAATTTTTTTCTCCTAGTTAATTCCCACTGCTTTATCACATTGTTAGTGTTTATTATTTTATCTGCAATGCTTTACGGTTGAGCTTATAAAATGTAAAAAGCATAAAATAAAACACAAATAAATAAAAAAAAAACAAGAAAAAAAACATAATATAATTAAAACTCTAAAAGCGTCAACGCTTCTTTAAGAAAGCAAATAAATATATTTTTTAATTTTCAAGCAATAAAATATAATATTCCAGATGAATTTTATAAACCAACTTATATACGAAAATTATATTATATTGCATAATCCCTTTAAGCCATAAAAGTAATCTTTAAAATTACTCATGATAAAGTATAAAAGCGGCTCATAATGTCATTCATTTCTAAATAGTCCATAATATAGTCACTTACTTTTATAAGCCGTGAAATAAAGTGAATGAAATACACCGCAAAAGTTATGTGTTATTCCTTTTATCTAAAATACTGACATAAAATATATCTACTTTTTTTACTATTTGCTACTGAGATTAGAATACAATGCACCAGTTAAAGTGTATATTTCAAGAAAATTTCGCTGACAGTTGCGTGCTGAAAATCTTTCAATAGCCATACTTCAAATTATGGACTTTATCATATACGACATTACTCAATTTTTTCTGATGGATAATTCTAAGTTGTTAGTTCGAAATTGATCACCTTGATGTAAGTAGTTCTCAGAACATCGACATAATATCCTCGAATATCACGATTTTTTTTATTTTACACGAAGTTTTTATTTTACAAAATTTTTCTTAATATTTAACAGAAATATGAATGAGGTTTAAAGATTTTTTTAAAGTGATTTTTACAAATTTATGAAGCATCTACGGTATTGAAATTTTATCAGAAATAATTTAAAACAGAATAAAAGTTTTAAAACAAATGTAATGTGCCTGTAATTGTGCACATAAAAAAAAAACCTCCCTCCGTATCCATTTTGTAGCCATTTTAACCAAGTATAAACCATGAACAGTATATTATATGTCAAGTGTCATCACTCAATTTTATTCGTTTTTTCTAAAGAATAATTATCTCATGTAAAATTCCCCTCCCCCCTTTAGAAAATCTGAATATCGTCAAAAAGTCTTCATATCTGAGACCTGAAAAAGAGTTTTTAAATAAATACAGCTTCAGTTACCGTAAAGCAAAAACATGCCGTAAGTAACACTGAAGTCATATCGACAGTGGGCAAGTAATTCCGTTTTTATCGTAAAATTAATTACTTCTAAACATTACCCTTTTTCAATTTTTACACCGTCGAATAGAAAAAGAAATATGCTTTCAAATGTAATTTGTTTGAAAACTGCATCTCAGTTTATACGATTAAACAATTGTCAAGCATGACTGTTTTAACATATCGCGTGCAGTCAAATTACAGAAAATCAACCCGTTTACACTTAAAACAATATATATATAGTTTAACAATTGTTTACGACTAATATTCTATAACGAAATTAAAACTTCATCAATAAATAAACAAATAAATAACATAAAATACAAATTTAACAGATATGGAATTAAACTACGCATTTAAACTCTTAAATAATCAGAATAAAAAGGTTGTTATAAATAGTGAAATATTTGGCTACTAACCATTTGTATGCGGCTAACATGAAAGTACCGTTATTTTGAAACTTTAATCAAATTCGTAATTGATAATTTTCATATAAAAATAAATTTTGGTTTTGATAGTAAATAATCTAAAAAAATATACTAAATATAGAAAATCGATTAAAGTTTTCATTTAAAATGTTTTTATTTATCTCCTGTACGCCGAGCAGTGTGTTCTTTAACCCAGGGAATCCGAGTTATGACCCGTGATTTTTATAAGCCATGAAACAACGTGAACGGACTACACTTCAAGCATGATCTGTTATTCATTTTATCTAAAATACTGACATTATATATCTACTTTTATTTCATTTTCCTACTGAGATTAGAACACAATATGCTAGTCCATATTTCAGAGAAACTTCGTTGACAGTTAGGAGCTAAAAAAAAAAAAAAAAAAACGATTCTGTAGCCATATTTCAAACCATGGGCTTTATCACATCGACATTACTCAATTTCTTTTGCTGATGGATAATTTGAAGTCGTTATTTCGAAAAAGTAAGTTGATCCATTTTATATACGGAATTTAGCGAACGACCGCATAATGTCCTCAAATATCATCACTTAAGAAACATTTTTCAAAAGTTTGCCCTGGAAAATCTATGAATCAATTTAAAAAGCCAAAATGTAGTGTAATATTAACTTTAAAAACATGAACTTGAATAATAAAAGCCAAATATTATTTTCCAGCAACAAAATATAACATTCCAGTAGAATTTTATAAACCATCTTCAAATAAAATAATATGATATGCTCAAATTACCTTTAAGATGCAAACGTATTTTTTTAAATCACTTATGATGAAATGCGAAAGCGGTTCACAGTATAATTCAGTTATAATAGCCTTTAATAACGTTCGCTTGGTTTTAAAAGCCATGAAGTAAAGTGAATAAAATACACTTAAAAAATTATCTGTTATTCTTTTTATCTAAAGTACTGACATAAAATAAGCTACCTATTTTTTAACTTTCTTGCTACAGAGATTAGAGTACAATGAACTAGTAAAAGTGCATATTTCAAGAAAATTTCCCTTAGAGTTATGTGCTGAAAATCCTTTCTACAGCTATATTTCAAAAGATGGGCTTTGTCACATCGACATTACTCGATTTCTTTTGCTTATGGATAATTTGAAGTCGTTATTTCGAAAAAGTGAGGTGATCCATTTTATATACAAAATTTAGAGAACGACCACTTAATGTACTCAAATGTCAGCCCTTACGAAACATTTTTAAAACGTTTACCCCGGAAAATCTACGAATCAATTTAAAAAGCTAAAATGTAATGTAATATGAACTATAAAAACATGAACTTGTATAATAAAAGCCAAATATTATTTCCTGGTAATAAAATATAACATTCCGGTAGAATTTTATAAGCCTTCTTCAAATAAAAGGATATGATATGCTCAAATTACCTTTAAGCTGCAAAAGTATTTTTTAAATCCGTTATGATGAAATGCGAAAGCGGTTCACAATATCATTCAGTTATAATAGCCTTTAATAATGTTCACTTGGTTTTATAAGCCATGAAGTAACGTGAATAAAATAAACTTCAAAAATTATCTGTTATTCTTTTTAACTAAAGTACTGGCATAAAAAAGATCTAACTATTTTTAACTACTTGCTACAGAGATTACAGTACAATGAACTAGTAAAAGTGCATATTTCAAGAAAATTTTACTTAGAGTCGCGTGCTGAAAATCCTTTCTACAGCCATATTTCGAACCATGGGCCATAGACATATAGAGACTAATCATATTTAGTCTAGACATAAGACATAATTCATTTTTTCCCTAATGAATAATTTGAAATCCTTATTTCGACAAAGTAAGTTATTTAATTTGATATACAGCGTTTTCAGATCAAAGACATAATGTACTAGCATATCAACACTTCGGAAATATTTTTAACAATTGCTGCAAAAAAGGAGTAACTATGAAATTTATAACACCATAACATACTCATAGCAAAATTAAAAAACTGTTCATTGTAATATTAAGTTATAACTAAGCCTAATATCATTCCCTTATTTTTAAAAACCTTGAAATATATTGCAAATTATCAGTTTTTTATATAAAATAGTTTAATAAAATATAGCTTTTTTTTTTTTTTTTTTTTTTTTTTTTTTTTTTTTTGCTATTGATATTGGAATACAATGTACAAGTGAAAGTGCATATTTAAAGAAAATTTCGTTGAGAGTTGCGTGCTAAAAATCCTTTCTAAAGACATATTTCAAACCACGGGCTTTATCACATACGATATTACTCATTTTTTTCTGATGGATAATTTGAAGTATTTTTTTTTCTTTTTTTAAAAAGAAATTTTATTACTTTGATATACGGAATTCTCAGAACATCGACATAATGTCCTCGCATATCATCATTTAGGAAAAGGATTTTTTTTTATTTAGCATACAAAATCAGTAATTATGAGTTTTATACGTTTTTACATTTTTTTTTTCTTAACACTTTATAGATTGTCTTTTTTTTTTTTTTTTTTTGCTTTTACAAAAAAAGGCGCTATTATGGCAATTCGCTAGAAATAGATTACGATAGAATAGTTTTATAGAAAAGGGTATATCTTAGAACAGAATGTAAAATGCGTGTATAAGAGCGTATTAAAAAATAGTTTAGATAGAATTGGTGAAATTTCCTTTTGTAGCCATATTTCATATTATTGACTTTATCACAGGACATTACTTTACTTTTTACCTGACGGACAATTTGAAGTCGTTATTTCAAAAAAGTAAATTGATCACCTAGCTATAAGGAGTTCTCAGAACATCGACATAATGTTCTCGCGTATCATGACTTCAGAAAAAGTTTTTAAAGTATATCCTGAAAATTCTGTAGCAATGAATTTTATACCATTTTAGGAAATTTTTCTTAACACTTAATTGATGTGTTGCTCGGTTTTAAGTATTTCGGGTTTTAAAGGGTGTTTTCAAAATGATTTTAAGCGTCAACGTTGTTAGAATTTTATTAGAGTTTAGAAAGGGAAGAAAATCGTTAAAAAAATACAATGTCTAGATTCGTCTTTCCTCTAATAGTGCGTTTTTTTACATAAAGTTGCGTTAGAGGCAATTACTGGGAATATAATTTGTCGTCATATTTCAAACCGTGCACATTATCTCATATGACATTAGTCAATTTTTATGAGGAAGTAAAATTTGGGGTCAGTATTTTTTATTAAATGAGCTGATTGCGTTTATGTAAGAATTATTCGTCCTTTAAATCAGAATGTCGTCAAAGGCCTCATTGAAACGCTCTTTAATGGAGGCTTTTTAAAATTTCGCTTGGGAAATGTGTAGCTATCAGTTTTAAAATGTTACTACTAAACTGTACTTAAGACGCAATGGTGTGATCCCAAGGTACATTGAGAAACATGTAGTTATGAAATTTAAACATTTTTATGAAATTTTTCTTAACATTTTATCTCTGAGTTTTCAGAATTTTTGGTTGCATAGGTCTTTTGAAAATATTTTAAGCGTTGGCTATAGTAAAACTTTCTTAGAAATAGATTAGAATCGAATTAAATTCTTAACAAATATGAAGAATCATGCAATGAGATTCTGAAATACATCCGATTATGAAACACTTTCCAAAACTATTAGAATACTATTAAGTAATTTCCTTTTCCATACAATGAAATGATATTTTATATAAACAATTAAAAAAAAAACATAACCCGATAAAAATTCAATTTTAGCAATTTCTGTCCTTATGCAGTAATGTGAGAATTATTTCGTGCACCCCTGTATATGATATATAAATTTTATGCACATCACGTAATACACTAAAAATTAGATATATTTAAAAAAGCATATCACAATAGAAAACCCACTTCCAGCAATTATTGATTGTAGTCATTCCTGTCCCAGAATTATTTTCTGCGTCTCTATAAATGAACGATAAATGTTACGCACTCCATAATGCATAAACAACATGTCTGTAATGCACCTCAGTGTCTCTTTGGTATTAATTTGGAATCAATTATTGATTCTAGTCATTCCTGTCCCCGAATTATTTTCTGCGTCTCTATAAATGAACGATAAATGTTACGCACTCCATAATGCATATACAGCATGTCTGTAATGCACTTCAGGGTCTCTTTGGAATTAATTTGGAATCAATTATTGATACTAGTCATTCCTGTCCCCGAATTATTTTCTGCGTCTCTATAAATGAACGATAAAGAGTACGCACTCCATAATGCATATACAACATGTCTGTAATGCACCTCAGTGTCTCTTTGGAATTAATTTCATTATGTTTGAAATATTATAACATACCGTAAACGATCCCCCTCATATATCATAATGGAATGGAATTATTTTGTGCGCTCCTATAAACGAACTATATATGGGACTTAATCTTCCTGAGAAGACATGTTGTAAACCACCTCATTTTTGTATTTCAATCACCTTATGTTTGAAATATTGTAATATCAACAAAAGAAACCGAAAACAATTTTGTAATGAAACGGCATTCTTTTGTCTGACCCTGTAAATTATACACACTTCATTTTCAATGCCAAACACTTTAGAGTAAACCTCAATAATATATAAAAATTACATGGCATCCGGGTGTAGTTACGAGAGGTAGAGCACGGGAACACAGACAGACGGCCACACAAATCGAATCCATAAACACTTTTCAACTTTGTTGGAAAGTTTTAAAATGAATATCATGTCCAGGTTACAATGTTCCTGTACTAGTGTATATTTAAGAATAGTCTTCCTTAGGGCAATTACTGATAGTTTATTTGTAGCTATTTACTCATATAACATTACTCATTCTTCACGTACAAATTGGCATCGCTATTTCAGAAGAGTAAGCTGTTTACTTTCATGTAAGAATCTCGTTAACAAAAATTTTGAAAATCGTCAAAGGGTATTAACGTATTAGAACTTAATAAGAAGTAAACCGTAAAAATCATCTGCTATTCATTTTAAAATAAATATATCAAACTGTATATAATCTATAAAATAATTATTTCAAGGAATTTTGTGAAAAATTTTAGCTACTTTACGATTTTTCGTGAAACTATTAACTTTTAAAAATATCTTTAAGAATTGATTAGAGCCTGTACAGTTATAGAGAATTAGCCAAATTAGTCCAGGACAGAATTTTCGCTATAGCGAACAAAAATTGCATATATTTAAACAAATGTTTGTTTATAAATACTTGTTTCAATTCTATCACATGCACATGTGTCAAACCACGCATTTCAATTCTAATTGTTGAACTTTTAACCGAAGGGATTATTTGACTCTGTTGTATCTGAAATATTCACTAATAAGCCTAACGTTTAAAAAAAGGCTACTGTAATTCAAAAGTATAAGATAATAAACTCATTTTAAAATATGAAACTGTTTATAGTAACATCCTCTTTAATGAAAAGGTATGTGTTGCTGATGACTGGGATTTTTGCTAATCGTTGCCACAGATTAATCTCGGAAAATGAAACATTTGAAGTTACTGAAAAAATTAATAACTCGAAAAGAATTTGTCAGAAAATTGTTAGACAAAATGCGTTAGAAAGGTAAAAAATTGTATTTTTCTTGATATAAATTTAAAATCTAATGATTATGCCGTTTTTCAAATATTGAATTTAAAAAATTACCAAATTTTACAATGGAGTACCATAGCGAAATCTTCACGCAAAAAAAATAGATAATGATAACGGCATTTTGTCCTGACGTATACAGTGTGATTCATAAATATCGAAACAATAGGCTATCTCTTTAAATATTGCTCCTAGGCACATACTTCCAATTGCAAATTTTCACAAACAAAGGTGCAAAATTTGATGAGATAAGTTGCAACTCCATGGGGGGGTCTATTTGAGAAAATACAAAAATTAAATTTTTATACGGCTCCCGTAGGATAAAATTTCCAATTAGGAAATTATGCCTTATCCAGTCCTGAATTAAACAAAAAGAATGCCATCTTTATATCTGCAAAATTCACAGAGATATTGAAATCCAAAATTCGTGACTTACACCACTTAAGCATACCTCTGAGAGACGCGATAGCAGTTCATTTGCAATGCAAGTTAGGGATCGACCATACATTTACACATTATTAAAAGTCGATCTAAGACAATGCCTTAACTTTTACATATAAAATATTAGCGTATAGATTTTTACGTTAAACTTGCTTGAGAAGTATGCTAGAGGTCTGCATGAGGCCGAGATTGGTCCCAGGGTCGTAATCGGCACGGCCCACTGGCCGGACCGTGTCTTTATTGCTCTTAGGACGTGTCGGGAAGGCAATAAGTTTTATAAAAATAGTAATAGCGATAATGAAACTTCTGTTAACGGAATCATTGGAAATAATATTTTATAAATTATACAGAAATATTTTCAAAAATCTTTTTTTTTTTTTTTTTGTTATACAGTTTCAAAAGTTATGATGTTTTTAAACCTATTTTTCATTTATTCCAAACGACAGTGTTTTTTAAAATAAATCGTTATTCGAATATAACAGTCTAATAGTTATAAATAATCATTAACGTTGATATTGCGTATTTTTTTAATAGATGCCAAGCTCTCACTAATTTTCCGTTATAAGTGTGTTTATTTGACCCAGGTTCAATACGTTCGAACCAGAAACTCTTTTAAGAAATTCAATTAAATGTAGTAATGATTCGACTTAAAACATTTAAATTAAATAAGTCAAAGATTCATTAAACAATTTCTAGTTTTAAAGGGGTTAACTGGTTCAAATTAATCTACATATTACGCAGGATTAGTGGGAGGTTTGTCAGCTATGTTTTTGTCATGCGAAAAGATAGTAATCTAAATTAAACTGTAAAATTTTCTTATAAATATGTATGTGTGTATTCTTTAAAATTATCTTAATTATATCTTAAGATAAATGGGAATTTTTTGTACAAATTTCGGCTTGTGCAGAAATGTAAAATATGCACAGACCTGTCTAGATAATGAATTAAATAAAATTAAGTGCAACGCCCATGAGAATGGTTTTCTTTCGCATCATATCAATAAACCCGACCTGAAACATAAAGTGCATAAAAGAAATTTATAACTCTAATAAACTTAAATTTTGTAAATTTCGCTGTATACCAGATTTGAATGAGAGACTAGGGTATGCGTTAAACAAATTTAATATCTGTACCCGAGAGCCAAACTATCGTAATCAGAAATTGAAGCTACAGGAAGGAGTTACTTATTTACCTGGAAGCTTTTAAAAAGTATTTAAACGTTCTATTAGGACCCAATCTTTGTTTAAAACTTTAAATGCATTTTTCGGCAGCATAAGTTTATTTCAGCATTTCTCATTTTTAAATTTAAATAAGTCAATAACCTCTATAAATGATTCAAACTTGTAATATATTTTTTTCAAATATTTTACTTAAATTTTAATTTCGCAAATTTGAAAAAAAGTTATTCACTTTTGAAAATATGATTTGTTTAAAATAAGTTGCATCTTTTTTTTTTTTTTTTTTTTTTTTTAATTGTTATTTTAAATATTTTTTAATTAATATTTTTCAAAATGTTGAATGAAAATTAAAACTTATATGTTTCTGTTTAATTAAAGGAGAAAAATTCAATTTGACAAATAATATTTCGAGTTATAACAATTTTAAATTACTCTGCATTTTTAGATTTTTTTTTTTTTTTTTTTTGTAACAAGTCTTATGATGTGATTCTGTTTACAAATTATATGGCTAATCATCACAATAAATTCAAAATTCTAACTCTATAAATAAATAAATAAAATGTTTCCCGGACACCTTAAAGTAACATTGTTTCTTGAATTACACGCATTTCAATTTGTTTCTGATCCCTTGAAACCTCACGAATTATTAAAACGGACATATCTCCCTGAGTTTTGCAGATATCAAGATGGAATTTTTTTTGTTTAATTCAGGACTGGATAAGGAAAAATTTCCTAATTGGAAATTTTATCCTACGGGGGCCGTATAAAAATTTAATTTTTGTATTTTCTCAAATAGACCCCCCATGGAGTTGCAACTTATCTCATCAAATTTTGCACCTTTTTTTAAGAAACTTTGCAATTGGAAGTATGTGTCTAGGAGAAATATTTAAAGAGATAGCCTATTGTTTCGATATATATGAATCACACTGTATATACTGACTATAGCACGAGTCACAAATTACAGTAGCCTTGAAATTCTGTTAAAATATAAAAGTGAATTATAATGTCACGAGTGCATGATTTTTATTTAATTCTCGACGAGTACCATATTTTTGTCCACCTCAGTGAGGCATATCAATTTCATTAAATTTGAAGTATTGTAAATTGTAACTTCATTCAAATCCAATTTGAATCCAACGGAAATGATTTTCCCCATAGACACCATAATTTAACACAATTATTCTTTTTTTTTTAATGCTGACGTATTCCATAATAAAGTCTACAGCGAATTGGCCTAATTTGTCCTTAACAGCCCAAATTTTGTCTGACACATTAAAAATGCAATAACGCAATAGCCTTCGCATCGTTTTCAGAAGTGCAGAAGGACATTCCAAGTAAAGATCCATAGGGGTTTTTAAATACAAGGTCAAATTCAAAGTCAATATTTCACTTGATTAAAGGTGCGTTAAAAGAAATTGACCAGCGTAGCGGGCGTAGCTTGCTAGTTAAGTTATAACAACCATAACATCATTCACATAATTTTATAAACCCCTAAAGAACGGGCATGAAATATTGCAAAAGTTATCAGTTATTTGCTTCACCTAAAATAAAGTTATAAATTGTATATCCCTTTTTCCAACTGCTTGACACTGACATTAGAATACAATGTACCAGTAAAATGCCATGTTTCAAGAAATTTCGCCTAGCGTCTCGTGCTGAAAATCCTTCCTATAGTCATATATTAAACCCTGGGCTTTAACATATACATCATTACTCAATTTTCTTGCTTATGGCTAATTTAAGGCCGTTATTTCGAAAAATAAATTGATAACACAGATATAATGCGACCTCTGAGTACCTACAAAATATACTCAAATATCAACACTTAAGAACATAATTGTTTTAACTTTGCGACCAAAAAATCAGTATCTATGAATTTTATTTGTATTTACGTAGTTTTTTCAATACTTAATAGAGATGTCGCTAAGTTTCTAAACTTTTATACGATAAAGAAAATACATATCAAAAGTGAAAAATGTTCAAATTTTGTCAAAAATAGTTAAAAAAGGTAAATGCATTTGAAAATTAAGAAATACGACACTACAACATGACGGTAATATTGTGCATTTAGGAAAAAAATTCTTAGAATTTCCTTTTATAGCCATATTTCAAACACCTAATACTATCGCATAGGACATTATTTTATTTCAGTTTTTATGATAAGGTAAAATTTAGAGTAGGTATGCTTTATATAAAAATAAGCTGATTATATTTTGATGTAAGAATTTTTTTCTCTCATAAATCGGGATATCTCCAAAATAGCCTAACTTTTCAACACTTAAAAGAAATCTTTTTAAAGTTTCGCATAAAAAATCTGTAACTATCAATTCTATAATGGCTTTACCAAACTGTACTTAAGATGCAAGAGAGCGATCTCAAAGATTATTGGAAATTAAATTGCTAAAAATTTTTTCGAGAATTCTCTCTTAAAATTTAATAAAGATATAGCAATATTTTTCAAGTTTTTAGCTTCGGTGAATTTTTTCAAAAATTTTTAAGCGTTATATTTTTATTAGAAATAGTTAAGTATCGAATAATTTCTTAAATAAAATCTCCAGATTACAATGATCCTGTGATAGTATGCAGTAGAAAAATAATGTTAGGGGTTATGCTGAGAATTCATTTTGTAGTCATATTTCATACCACGGACATTTTATCATACGACATTGTTCAATGTTTATGTATAATTTCCAACCATTATAGCTATAGAATAAGCTGAATACAATCATGTAACAATTTCTCTACCTATAATTCAACATATCGTCAAAAATGCTTCACATATCAGATCTTAAAGATAGTTTGAATTTGAAAAAAAAAATTGTTTAAGAAATCAGTTACTATGAATTTTAAAATGTCTTTACCAAACAGTACTTAATGTTTAACAGAATTACTGAGAATATTTATATTAAGAATTTTAATTCTTCTAGGATTTTTCGAAAAAATATCAAATATTGAGGTCATTAAAAATAAGTTCGAGTCCAAAGAATTTTAGAGAATAATAAAATTGTTGCCAAGACCATATTTTCAATACAGTGAAACTAAATTTGTCTGTATTTAAAGCAATGCTAGTTTAAAAATTCTTACTGAAAGCCTATCACATGCATATATTAAAAATCATGCAACTTATTTCATATTATGCAACTTTTAAATCAAGGAATAATTTAACTTGATTATTTCCGAAGGACAAAACTGATTGACCTAATAATGTAATAAAATCTCTTACTATAAATTAGAAAGTCTTAACCGCACACTCGTGATGAAATATAAAACTTTTCATAATAATTATTAATTTCTACCAATCCATTATACTTGATTGATTTGTATAAACAATGCAATAATACTATAATGGAAAGTAGTGTAAAAGTTATCAGTTATTCTTTTATTTCCTCTAAATTACTGCAACAAAATTTCTCACTTCTTTTAAACTCCTCCTACCGAGATTTAAATACAATGTACTAGTAAGAGTGTATATTTGAAAAAAAAAAATCACTGATAATTCCGTGCTAAAAACACTTTCTATAGCCATAATACAAATCACACGATTTATCATATACGGCATTACTCAATTTTATTTAGCTGATGAATAATTTGAAGTTGTTATTTCATAAAAATAAATCGATTATCCTGATATCAGAAGTTTTCAGAATCTCATGATCTTAGATAACATGACTTATAGAAAACTTTTTTTAATTCAGCATTCAAAGTTACTAACTATGAATTTTGTGCTTTTCACTAATTTTTCTTGACATTTAATATAAATATCGGTAGAAGTTTTGGAGTTTATGCTTTCATAGAAGTTATAAAATATCAAATGGAATAAATTGAATAATTTTAGAAATAATTTAGAATAAATTATAATTATAACAAGTGGGTAAGTGTGACGAAGGGTTTCGTTTAATATTCCTTTCGAAACACTTTATCCTTTCTTTAATAAATCCAAATAAATTTCATTTTCATAAAAAAAAAAAATCATGTTTGTTATAAAGTAAAAATTTACCGTTCTATCTTTCTCGTTTTTTCGAATATCTGAACCGGCCCAATTGCGGTCGAAGACCGCTATTATACTCTGTCACAATAATATCTGCCATGTAGACTAAATGCGATATTAAAAAAAAATCAATTTCATAACTAAACATGTTGTATAGAGACCTTCAAAATATTAAAATATGCCAATATTTCCATAATCGGGTTTTTATCATGATTCAATACGTTCCATTCTCTATTACTCATATTGATACTCTATTTGTATTATTCCCAAACATTTGAAAAAGTCCGTTCAACTTCCAAAATGACTTCAGATTAATTTTCTTTTTAATTCTCTAATGACATCATATTAACCTGATTTCTGTACTTACACATACTCATACTCCTTGTATTAATAAGAAATGTTTGAAAATTTCCGTCTTATTACCAATATGACGCCACATTAATCTTTTTTTTTTCATTTGGTGAAACTTTTTATTTCATTTTCATTTTTCACGTGGAAATCTTTCAATAGAAAATTAATTACTGTATTTTATTGTGGATTTTTAATTGTTGGCAACTGCTATAACGAAAAATGTTTAAATTTAATATAAAAGTGCACAAAATAAGTACAAAAAATTTCATGTTTGCAAGTTATATAGTTTCTGAGAACCGGCTCTGTGACAGACAGACAACGAAGCGGGAGAAATAGGGTTTCGTGATATGATCGAAACCCTAAAAATGAGTAAATGAGTGCTGCTGATTTGAAACTACAATTATCCTGACTATTTTAAAATAACACTACGATATCCTCATATATTAGTACTTAAGGTTTTAAAAAAAAAACTTAGTTTAAAATTTTGAATATATAATATTTACGTTTGAAAGATAGGCATATTTATAAATTTGTTTTACGTCTAGGTATGTGATATAAATATGTATGTAACATATATTTTCTTAAAATAAGAAACATACATTTTAAAGTTTCAGAAATTATTTTTTTTTCATTTTATTGAAAAGTGTGACTTTTGCATTAACTTTTCGTAGGCGTGTACCGGCGTATACCATATTTTATCTGAGAGATTTATATATATAAACTTTATGATTATATTTCCCAGTTTTTTTCTCTTTTTTATGGGTAAGATTTCTTTCCTTTTTAATATTGTCTTTATTTTTTGAACTTTATGATGTTTTCACAGTTTATTTCTCTATATTGGTGTGGTAGTCCCAAAATCATATTCTTTTGTAATGTTATGGCTAATATGATGATGAAACCACACATTTTATTTGTGGTAATTTAGGCATTTAGGACCTGAAGATTCTGTCTAAATTCCACAAATTTAATTTTTTCAATTTTTAATTCAATTTCTTCTTCTTCTTCTTCTTCTTCTTTTTTTTTTTTTTTTTTTTCTTTGCAAGTAAAATGACATTTAAATCCAAGATAAAATTGACACTCTAGAAATTAACCAAACATTAGAATATGTTAGAAAATAACATCAATCCTTCACTGCCCCTTAATTTTTGGACAGCAATGTACATATTTGTTTGTTTCTTTGATCGACGAGTTTTTGAAATTCTGCATTTTTTACAATATGGCAAACTGTCAAATTAAATGTATTAATTTAAAAAAAAAAACAGAATCTTTGTTATTTTTTATAATCTGCACTAACTAAAGCACTGATTAATAAATAGGAAAAAGAAAAAAAGTTAAAAGAACAGTGCCACAGGCTGGCAGTTCTACATTCAAAATAACCAATCAACTGCTACAATACATACACACACACACAAATATATCACTCATAATACACTGCAATCTAAAAATTAAGTTGTAGTGACCACACGTTTTTGTTTTTTACACGGTTTGTCGAATATCTATTCTTGACAAATTGTCCTTGAACTTCGAGGATGTAAAGCACATGTTTGACTTTAAGAACAATAGAAACAGTATATTGCAATTAAAAATTTAAATGTTGATTATTTGATGAAATATGGGCATTTGTATGAAATAATTTTTAAGTATACGAAAGATTTTTTTTTTCATAATTTCGCAGTCAGTTCTATAGAGCAACTCATATAAAAAGACCCTTCAAATATCGTGAAAACTCAAAGAGATACAGGCAATACAGTGAGCTAATTGACAAATTGGGAAAAAATTCCATTCCTCCCCAATTTATCAATTAGATTACTGTATTGTCAGTATCTTTTTTGAATTTTCACGGTACTTGAATAGTCTTGTTATATAAGTTGTTCAATAGAATTGACTACCGAAGCCTGAAAAAAAAATCCCTTTACATAGTTCGCGCATGCGCAGGTAATAATTATTTCTTACATGCTCATATCTTATGAAATATTCAATGTTTAATTTTGTAATTGCACTAAACAGTTTCTACTGTTCTGGAAGTAAAACATGTGCTTTACATCCTCGAAGTTCAAAGAAAATTCGTCAAGAATTTCAATAAATATTCGACAAATCGTGTAAAAAGCGAAATCGTCCGGTCACTGCCCCTTAATTTTTGGACAGCAATGTACATATTTGTTTGTTTCTTTGATCGACGAGTTTTTGAAATTCTGCATTTTTTACAATATGGCAAACTGTCAAATTAAATGTATTAATTTAAAAAAAAAACAGAATCTTTGTTATTTTTTATATAAAATATAAACGAATAAAAATTGAAAATAAAACATACGTTAAGGAAGAGGAAAATATACATGATTTCATTTAAAGAAAAGTGGGAAGAGGAGAGTTGTTTCATTCGTTGCCGAGGTATTTCTGATACCGGTTTAATAAAACGTTGTTAGGAAAAAAGTGCATTTAAAGTTATCTTTTTAATCATTGTTTACACAGAGAACATCTGCGACATTTTTACGCATAACTAGCATAATTATGGGATTTTCTCTATGTGGTATTTCAAATGACCACGAAGTCTTGCTCTTTCAAACACACACATATACATATATATTTAAAAATGAAAACACATTTGACAAACAAAGGATAAGACATTATAAAAAGCAATGGAATCGACACTGTAGGAATTATACTTAATAGAATGAAAAAGCAAAAATTGGAAAAATATGAATGTCTTATAGAATCTTCAGAAGGGCTTTATAAGAATATTCATAGTAGATATATGTTATTTCATCAAATATTGTCAGCATTATACCTAAAACTAAATATTATTGCATTTTATTGTCTTCGAAAAATCGAGTGTTTTGAATATTCAATAATCCTATGCTCCCTTATTGATTTGACGTGCATATAAATGTTTCTAAGTGATACATTTAAAAAAATTAAATTTAAATTAGCACTGAGAATTTTCAGAACACGGGGCCTAGATACTTATATAAATCTTTTAAAAGAAATATTGCATTTAAAGCCATTTAATACATGATTTATTTTTTTCTATCGCATTCTCTAATTTTATAAACACATTGAAAGAAACAAATAGTTTTTTTATGCTTGCTATTTTAACTGTAATACATTTCAGTTTTTAATCTGTAGACAGCTGTAAAATATCACTTTTCAAGACAAATGAAATTTAGGCAATTAAAACAGAATAAAAGATTACAACTTAGACATTAAAAAAGAAAAATAATGATACATCTTATACTTAATAAAAAAATAATTTTAGAAATAAAGGCCTTCATAAAAACATTTTATAAATTATTATGTCATCTTAAGTTTAGTAATTAATCAACGATTACGGAAAAAAATGCTAGTTTCAATGCACTTAAAAAAACTGCCATTGACATTTTTTTGGATACGTGAAAACTTTTCAGACAGCTTTTTGATAACGATGTTTTTAATTAAAGCAGTTCTTTTAATTCTAAATGACAGTACAACGTTATTAATTATTGTGTTCTGTCCGAAGGGTATTATAATGAATTTAATTATGGCCTCATGTGTTCTTAACCATTGAAACATCAACGGAATTTTAATTTTTTACTTTGTTTTGTTAATTTGTACACAAAAAAGCATTTTTGAATAAAATATATTACATCTAATAAGTTGTAGATTAATGTTGTATCAAATTACAATAAAATTAAATTAAATAAAAAGCATTAATACAATTTATTACGTTTTATATAAATATCTCAATACTTGCGTTCTTCAGTTTTTAAGATACATTTTTTTTCTTTTTTTTACGCTTTTCTTACGATTAGCAGAAAGATAGTCTGAATCTTCATGATTTAAATAGTTAAGTAACAATTTAATGACTTTTAAATATAAAATTTTTGACAGAAAATAATGTAAAAAAAAAAAAAAAAAAATCTATAAGTAGCATAGATAAATAAATTGTAAAATGGATATAAACTACTATTTGTAGAAATTTAGATATAAAAGGTCTTCACATACAATGGATGTGTGCGTGATTTAATCTACAAGGCATCCAACTACGAAGAATGTGGTTTCTCTATGAATTGCCTTCACTTTCCTGCAAAGCCAGGAAGCAGGAGACCTTTCATTTCTTATGCGGTCGTAATCAAGCGGTTAATAGTATTCTAATACTACTTTAAGACTATGAGAAATGTTTAACAATGAAAATGTGAAAAACTCTTCACAGCATTTAATGGTTATATAAAATTAAAAACATGCATATCCCTCTATCGATATTTACGACTATTCTACTTGATGATGGAGAAATTTGAAATCCAGTAATCTAACGTCTAAGCAAACCATATAAAGATTTAGTGATATCAAAACCTTTATTTTACTGAGTAAAAACCGCATTTCTTAGTTGCTTATTTACTGCTGAGAAAAACAGACATTTTAAAAATAAATAATGATGAACATTGATAGAAATGAAATTTAATGCATTTGCATACACATACTCTTAATGAAGACATACTCTTAACAAGAAATAAATTAAAACTACCCATTGGATCAATTTCAAATAATTACGAAAATTGTTTCTTCCCACCTGAATAATGACACTTGAATAATGCGTCTGTAATGCATGCTCTCCATTAAACTATTAAACATAGTGTTAAATAAATTATCTCAAAAAGACCTGCAGTTTCTTCACTAGTCTGGTATATCCATTTCTTTATGTAACATATGTCTACCGATATAATCCTAATAATGCTCCATATGTTTTAAGATCTGGAAACACGCCTATATATGTTCGATATTTTGTGCTTTTTGCTATCGGGTAATTCTGTTATTTTGTATAAGAGTCCATATACATTAATGAGTAGAAAAACCTGTACCCACTAAACGTTGAAAATAAATGATAGTGTTGGAATAATTTGGGCAAGCTGAAATCAGTTGGTTATGTTTTAGAAAAACCATCTCAAACATCCTGTCGAACCTTTTTCAAATGACGGTAATGAGAAGCTACGGCTGCGTGCGGCAGCCGTACGTCACCGCCAATTCCAGATTCTAGTGAATCCATACGAGTTCACGACCAAGAAGAAGCCGGTTTACCCGGACACCTCCAAGGTGATGCACTCTCCAAGTTGTTGCCGGGGGAGAAGCGGGGGCTTGAGCCTACCTGCACTTCGTCATCCTTTCCCAAATGAATTGACGACAAGGGTCGCTGCGATACGGTGGAGCCCAAACTAGAGGACACCACCACAACACACTTGGGCGGAACGCAGAAGTGAACAACAGCTTCGTAGCCGGGATCCCATAAGGGAAGCTGGGTCCTAAGCCAACGCTGAACACTCCCACGACCCATTACCGTACCACATCTTCCGATTATCAAATCCTAGGGAGGAAGCGACTAGTTCATCGGATGTGGCGAGCAGGAGGTGCTTCTCGCCAACCCGGGACCACTAAGTAACTTGGTCCCTGGCGCATAGGAACACCTTGGCTAAGGTCGTCCCCGTCAAATGAATTTCTCCATTCAACGGCTCATTCACATATCATATCACTACAAAGAGCAGGAGGTGCTTCTTGCCAACCCGGGACATTGAATAAAACTGGTCCCAAGCTCATAGACACGCCTGGCTAGGTTGTCACCCACCAAATGGCTTCCCGCGAGACAGAACCCCCTAGACAAATCTAGGACGTAGGCAAATCTAGGACCCCATTAGACTAGATCACGCACATATATACACACTTTAACGGAAGAACGAAGGACCGCTACCGGACTCAGAGGGACGTAGAAACTCCCCTCAAGTGCGCTAAAGAAGCGGATCCGGTCGAGATTAATAAATGGAAGTTATTGTTATGAGAGTTCTGCGAGTCCCAACCTTGTAAGGCGCAGAAAGCTCTGACTACGCAAAGACGTGCTGAACTGGTTTCGGTCCAAGGTTCGAAAGAAGGTTTGGTGGCCGTCTTAAGACGAGCCTCCGGCCTGGTTTCTCGCAGTTGAACAGTTCCGAGAAAGAATCTATACCCTCTCAGAGAAGGCGACCCGAGCCACAGAACGGACCTGAGGGCCCTCCGTGACTCGAACCGCTGTTGGTTCAAACGGGCAATCTCTTCCCTGAACGACCCTGAGGGTGGCTTACAACTACTTCAGCTACAGAGAGACTCGCAAGGAACGTTCGGGAAAGGCACCTCCGCTAATCTCCGTCACATCTACGTTCTACCGCCTGGCCGTTGCAGTGGATTGCTGCATGTCACCACTCCCAACGACATTCGTCACAATAGAGCCTGAGTGGTCCTTGTCGACCTCCCCTTCATCTTGCCTTAGACAAATGTGGTGACTGTCCTATACCCGTTCACTAGCCTTTGCCCTCACGTCACCATCCTTGGCAGCAACACACAGTCAACCACCTAGGCACGAGGGTTCAGCTTACGCGGTTCTTTTGACTACCCGGCTTGCCCCAAGACCCCGCGGAGTCGACGCTCTGCACATAGGGTCTCAAAGGACAAACCAAGGCCGCAAAACCACTGCAGACGAGAACCCACTCAAAGGGGGGGACTACCCGAGGAATGTGGGTCGGTCTATACCCAGCCCTCAGCGAAGTCGGCTAATCAGACACCGCTTTACCACCCGCTCACCACGATGAGGTGGGGATTCGTGAGCCACCGGCCACCGTCGTGTCGACGCTAATGCGCGCAATCTCGAATGACGGTAATGAGATACAGTATGTAAACATGTATATCATCGTAACATTTTCTAGTAGAGATTAATGGGAATCGCAAGTTAAACATTAAATTTCCCAAATTAAAAATAATTAATGTAATTAAAAAAAAAGTATGCGTTGTGTATTTTTGAAGAATACTGACTTATGAAGTACTAAGTAATAATACAAGCCTGCACGCTATCTACACTAACTAAAATACTGTATTTCAAAACCTAAAAATAGTGAATACACATGATACATTAAATGAAAGACAAAGTTAATTATAAAAAACTATCAAAGTTTATTTACAAACAAAATAAGAAAATTATTAATTAGAAATCCGCGGCTAAAATAAGTCTGTTTCTAACCAGAAATTGTATTTATTAAACTAAGTTAAATTAATTTTAAGCAGAAGCAAGTTACATGTTATTTCATAAGATTTCTGATCGGAAAAAAGATTTATTTGAGCCGCAGCTTATGCATCGGAAATTACGGTACCTGGATACATATTAAATAGCAGGTGATGACATCAGGGCAAAAGAAAGTTGAAATGTCACCTCTGAAGTCAGACATCGAAGCGTTTCTATTCAAGAACATAATAAAAGTATATCACTCATATAAAAACTATATAAGGACAGTTGATAAAACATAATTAATAAATTTATGCTTCCATCAGTCGGAATTTATTATTGGATATAAACATGTCAGCTATTGCCAGACTTTTATAGTACCATAGTCTAAAACAGCATTTGAGAAACTCGGCAAGAGAGCTCTGAAACTCGGAAAGCAGAGTTCTCATTCTTGAAGTCTTCTTAAAAAATAATTAAAATCTAAAGATCTCTGAAATTTCTGAAATGTCAAAAAACTTAAGTTAATTTGCATGCATTACAATATATTAAATTTTAAGAGGATTTAAGAAGTTTTAGCTCATCGGACATAATTGGCCATCTATCTGGCTATCACCATTGGTTCCTTGATTTGATGTTGTGTCCTAACGCCCCTGCGCTATTTGTCCCGTCAGAGGACTGAATCTTCAGTTCTTGGTGCCATAGACTGCCCCACCTTACATCTGATTTGTCATACATTTCCGGCTTTCTTTTATTCATATTTTAATATCAACAATTTGCCAGACCTGCCCCACAATCGAAAAAATATATTTTCGCTTACATGTCAAGTCTATGACAAAATATAAAAATTATGATACACAATGGACATATTAATTCATACATATGAAATTTATCCGACATGTAGTCTTTCACTTGAGCTTTAATATTATGTAAAGTTTGTGTTTTTGTAACAATTTGTTGATGAGCTTATACGGTGTTGAAATGTCCTTTCTGCTTATTTTAGGTGTTCATGCAGGATAGATGCAATAGGACACAGGGATGCGAAATCCTTGCAGCAGTTACTTTAAACTGAAGCTGCTGAAACTTTGAAAAAAGTAATTAATGCACCGTAAAAACAAATCGGAAATGTTTCCGAAAATCAGTGGCGCCAAAAGAAACTCTGTTTTTATAAATGCTTCTCTCAGTCTCGAAAATATATTTGTTTCTGAGGTTGCTAAAGATAAACAACGTTTTCCGGAAAGAAGGGTAACTAAAAAGAGGTTATTGTTTATTACTTACCCATCATACGTAGTATAGGGTAAATCTTGTAATCGTTTTAAAAATCGAAAAAAAAAAATTGACAGATTCACATGGATCAGACACTAGAGATTCCGAAAAACATGTTTTTAGAACAAAAATTTGCCGTCCGTTTGTCTGTGTGTGTGTCTGTAAACGCTCTATCTCCCGAACAAATTTAGATAGATACTTGAAATTTGGTATGTGCTTCTTAGTATGTAATAATGGGAAGAAGCTTATTGAATTTCAGTAACCACGATTATCCGGAAACATTTTTTTCGGACTCTCAAAATATTCGTTCTGGTAAAGGGTATATAAAAAATTTCGAAATTGCTTACTTTAAGGAGTGAATATAAAATACAATAAAAAAACAAATTTTGCATAAAGCATGAAGTCGATCGGATAATTAGTTGCTGAGATATTTGTAATCCAATTTCCACACTCTTCGATTTTTCAAGGCGCTGTATATAATTCAAATTTCAATTCAAAGATATATTTTAATTGGAAATGAGACGCTTAATCCGACGCAGTAAACCGTAAGTTAATATGATTATCATTTTTGGAGTTATGAGGATGTTTCTTTAATGCAATTCAGTAATAGAGCATTGAAAGTTTATGACGTCATCAAGCCATGATTTTATTCGAATTGCAATGCATTTTATAAAAAGTTTACACATGGTTTATTTTCATATTTTCTAATATGCATATTCATGATGGGTAAGTACTAGGGAGGCCCCCAACGACTAGTTTTCGTTCGTCGTTACATTATATTTTCCCAGATTAAGATATATTTGTCTTATTTTTCTTTTATAGTATGTTATTCACCAATTAGTTCCATTTACAAAATTTATTTTATTCACAAGATAAAAACTTTTCGGTGATTTAAAAAAAAAAAAAGTCCGCTTAACAACGCGAAAACATTTGACACATTTACGGACTCATTTTTAAACGTAAAAGTGTAAAACTTTCAGGTATAATTATTGAAAAGATGTGTAATCAAACAGTATGTATATGTATATATATTTTTAAAGCGATTGCTGTATTACGAATGATGGCATTCTTTTTCCTTTCCCGCGTTGTCGCGTCGGAACATTTTGTTCAAAATGTTACTTTGACAGTATTTTTTGAAAGATCTTCTGACTTTAGCGAAAAACAAAATAACTGTTCGATTACATATTTTCAGAATAAGAGCAATATTTCATGCGTTTTCAAACGAAAAGAAATTGTGAAATGTGTCAGGAAGTAGCTCTTAGACATTATTTACGTTTTAGTGCTTAATCGATAGTAGTAATCTTCTCTTAAATTCTCAAAATGAAATGTACTTTAGTAAAATATAGGTAAGGACGTTTCTATTTACTTTTTCCTATGCGGTGCACAGGTAATTCTCAGTTTATTTTATCCATATTGAATTAATAATCCACATGAGTTGTATAGGTCTACGATTGTTCTGGTTCACACTGCTCACTGGAATAGAATAATATTTTAGAATTAATTAAAGGTTAAATAAAATTATTCATTTTTCACTACAAAGCTAATTTACTTTTAACAATTTACAAAGTTACGTTTACGTTTAATATTTAATATTAATAGGAGCGTTAACATTTTTGCTCCGTTCTCCTAGAGAGATTACATATCAGTGAGTTAAAGAAGAAGTGCGTCTAACAGAAAATTATCATTATTTATAATATAATAAAGTTCTTAAATTAGCTGTGGAAATTATGTAATAATCATTACTTTCATTTTAAGCGTTCTTTACTAAAGTTTTTTAGTTTATTATTGGTATTCCCGTTAAATATTCTATTTGACTGCATTTGAGTAGATAATTATGATTTTACTTTCAGTCAGCGAAAATATAGATGAAGGAGTTCATTTTTCCTTGTTTATGTAATCGTCCTTAAATAATCTATTTGATTAATGGATTGTTTATTTCTCAATATTAGAGTTTCAGAGATTACAATTTCCAACAGTAGTCAGTTTGGATTTGTGAACTGTCTTAAGAGAAACTATGAAATAAAAAATATTTTACAAGCTATTTCGTATTTTGTTCTATACAATTAAAATATATGCCATTTACATTTCATTAAAACTGCAAATGTTATTGAGAAAATAATGATAAGAATATTTTTAATTCATTAAATTATGTAAATAATAATTATTTGGTAATTCTTCTAAACATTAAAATAATAATCTTTTTTCTTTCCCTACAGCATTCATATGATTAAAAAATTCCTTTTGCAAACTGAATTGAAGATTAAGACAAAGGTATGTCTGAAGATTTTTTTTTTCTCTTTGTCAAACATTCAAAATACTTATTTGCAATTTCATCCTTTTTCAACATTTTTTATTATAAAAAGATATTTTTTATGATTTATTTTATACGCAAATTTAAAATCGACATAAAAGGATTATTGTTTGTTTTTGTAATATTCAAAGACAGAATAAACGAGTTAAATTGAATAAACTGATTTTTTAAAGCGGAATCTTGTATTCGTAAGTCGTATCTTTTATTCACATAATCACATTTTTATTAATAAACATGCTTTTGATCAATGTCTATAGTTTACATTTAACTGAATGTAAATTTAAAATCAGATTGATCATTAAGAGTTATTTTTTAAACTTTATATAAAAGAAGAATTTTTAAAATAAGAACATTATTCGACTTTAAATTTTATATCATGCAGCTTATAAGTATTTTATTTGTTTTAATGCAGCTAAGAAACATTGAATTTAACTTCTTTTTTTTTCCCTTATTAAATTACTTTTGGAAATGGCAAGTTTTTAAAATAAAAATCATTAGATTTTGGAATTTATAAACAATGTATGCTTTATAAGTTTATTTTTGTTATCTTAAACAAATTGCTTTACAACATGTTTCGTGAAAATTTTCAATGTACTAAAAAAGAATTTTAAAGGGATTCTAAGAATGTTTTATTTTATATTTATTGATTTTTCATTTTCTTTGCGGATATTATACGAAATATTATGTGATTATGATATAAAAAATGTTAGCACGTTTATTTATCTTTAATAGATAAACAAGAGAAATATAAAGTATTCTATAAAAATATTTAATTACGTATTTCTATATATCTTAATCTATAATTCTTTGCATGTAAATCTAAATTTTTTTGTAAAACTTTCTCTTCGTTCTATTTCTCTCTCCGTGTACATATATATATATATATATATATATATATCTTTTAATGTCAGGAATTCTTAACTGAGCTCCGCGTGGAAATGCTATTTCCGAATGGCAAACTTCGTATTATTTAATCGTAAAAAGTATGTGATTAAATAAATATTTCTGTTCGTAAAATTTGGTCCTTCGCATGCTGCAGTCCGTAAACCTTAGTCTACGCATTTGTTTAATAAATTTATATAAAGCAAAATGTACTAGGAAGTAGTGGAAAGGGAAAAATAGGAAATATTTTCCTTTTATTAAGGTTTCCGTCTTAGCAAGTGTAATTAATTGTATTGTAATGTTTTCGACGGAACCAGAAGATTATTTTCGTTTAAGGCAAGATTCCGTTATATACATGTTTGTTTTTCAAAGGTTTTACTGTATACATCTTTAATTTTTTTTTGTCTATCTGATAATAAATTACAATGAAATAAACAAAAAACTACGATTTCTACGACTGTTTTTTATGCCAAAATTCACTTAGCTGGAATTTATGTTGATGTGTAACTAAAGTACGAATACCAAGTAGCTTTTTTATCTGCTAGCTTAGTCATTTTTTACAAATTTTCAACATAATTGAAAAGTATTTTTACAAATTTTCAACATAATTGAAAAATATTTTTACAAATGTTCAACGTAATTGAAAAGTATTTTTACAAATTTTCAACATAATTGAAAAGTATTTTTACAAATTTTCAACATAATTGAAAAATATTTTTACAAATGTTCAACGTAATTGAAAAGTATTTTTACAAATTTTCGACATATTTGAAAAGTATTTTAAAAACACAAATTGCACAAATTGTGCTTATTAGTTGCCAAAATCAGTGTAAAAATTGTTTTAAACTCATAAAAGAGCTAAAATCCTACATGTTTCGGCTTTAAACTTAAAGCCATCATCGGGGAAGAGGAACAACACAAACGACACAATCTTTTAATTTTCGACACGGGAAAATTGAAAAATTTAAATAAAATAAGCGGGCGCTCTCTGTTGCCAAAGAGCGAAAAACAAAACAATGAATTAACAAGGGATTAAAAATGTACGCTCTTTGGCAACAGAGAGCGCCCGCTTATTTTATTTAAATTTTTCAATTTTCTCGTGTCGAAAATTAAAAGATCAGTAGTCGTTTGTGTTGTTCCTCTTCCCCGATGATGGCTTTAAGTTTAAAGCCGAAACATGTAGGATTTTAGCTCTTTTATGAGTTTAAAACAATTTTTACACTGATTTTAGCAACTAATAAGCACAAGTTGTGCAATTTGTGTTTTTAAAATACTAGTTAACAGTGTAGTGTCCAAATGGATCCAATTATTTGAAAAGTATTTTTACAAATTTTTAACATAATTGAAAAGTATTTATGGATTCGGTTTGTCTGTTTGTCTGTCTGCCCGTGCTCTAACTCGCGTAAATATACTTGAATTTGTCATGCAATTGATATATGTTATTGAGGTTTACCATGGCAAATTTGGTATTGGAAATGAAGTGTGTAACGTTTAAAATTCATTTATAGGGACACTCAAAAGAATTCCGCTACATTACGGTCTATGAGGGGAATTCGTTTGCAGTGTATCTTAAAGATGTTAGACATTATTTCAAATAGATTGAAATGGATAACGATATATATCACTGAGCTGAACTACAAGATACTTACTATAGAAAATGGGGTGCATAGCATTTACTGTTCATTTATAGGGACACACAAAATAATTTTGTTACAGAACTGTCTATGAGCGATAATTGCTGGAAGTCGGTATGCGTTTTTAAATTTAACTAATTTTTTGCATATGATTTGGTGTATATAAATTCTTTAAATCATATATTTTACTGTACAAAAAAACTCGTGTGCATTTCCGTTTATTGACGGGAAATCCTGAAAGACAATTTTCCGCTGTGTTATGCGTTTCCTAAATTAACCAAATTTTAGCATACTATGCAGTATATATAGAAACCTTTAAATCATATACAGGACTTCACAAAAGGATTTAAATACTTTTACGATTATAGATAATAATTGATGAAGTTGGATTTTCAAGTATATCATACGTTTTCCGGTTTGCTTACTTAGACATTAACTTGCACCTTATTAATTGGTAAAGTTTTGTGAAAGTATTCTGGAAGTGTTAGAAATTGTTCCATAATCTATGCTTGACGCTTTATTTTTCATTCTTGTTTTATCTACTGAAGACATTTTAGACTCTTTGAAAATCTCTTTTAGTGTCCCAGAAAACGTTTGTATTTTATTTGAAATGTCACGTCAGGCTACTAGAACAATCTTGAAGGGCTACCCGTGGCCCTCAGGACACGGGCTGAAGATTTATATTTTAGAGCATCTGAAGAGATATTCTGATCAAACCCTAACTGTGTTTTTGTTGAGTATTAAGGAAACTAATTAAGAAATTTGGTTTAAACAGAATCAGTTGTTTAAGGGATAATACCATGTAGAAGCTCGGAAATTGAATGCTTTTTTGGAATTTGTGTTAAAGAAATGGAGAGTGTAGGAAATTCCATTTATATTGATTTATTTTATGCATATATTAAAATAGAAAATAATAATTTTGTTTGGTTGATACATTAAAAATGGCCGCTTTACAGCTGATTGGTAGGAGGACAGATACACTCAACATATACTTGACCTTAAACAATGTAAAAAAAAGTAGTTTTTTTTTGTGTCTAAAAAATAATGTAATACGTAGTCGTTTTATGAAATATACGTTTTTAGTGAAATGACATTGATTCAAAATATTCATCAACAAATTTCGTTTCTTAAGAGAAATATCAATATTTGGACAAATTCCTACGTATCTCACTTGAAAAATATGTGACGATGAATTTACAAAATGATGAAGTTGATTGATTGAAAATTGTCGGAGCTAGAATGTTCACTGATTTTGAAAATGCTGTTAATAAACGCCCTTAAAATTTTCGTCACTCTTTCCTACCTTTGGCGCACTCTACTTCTTCAAATCGATATCGATTTTTAACTAATAAAATATGATTTTCTCTTGTATAAACTGAAATTTAAGTTAAAAAATTTTTTGGAGACTTGGCAGCTCTGCACATGCCAAACATATGAAGAAAAAGAGTAATAAGTTTTTATTATAATTTCAATAAGTTTCAGCAATAATTACGAAAGTTTAAGCAATACATTTTGTATTATGCGTTAGTGAGATATAAATTATTGAAGAATGAATCAATTTGAAAGAAAAACGTTCGTTATTTAGACATAACTCGAACAATAAATTTATGTATTTCATTATTAGTTCTTTGAAATTAACAAAATTCATTGTTTCAAGTTGTGAGCTGTATGTATTCCAAAACGATAAATTATTTTTAATCTTTAAAATATTTTACTATGTAGTTTTCAAATATTTTGTCTTCATGAAATTAATTTGAAATAAAAACTTTTGCAGTTCTTTTTTTTTTATTATTAATAGTTAAGGTAGAAGCAGTGTTGCCAAGTGCGCTACTATTGTTTATTCAGATTGCTTGATTGCCACCACTTTTTCTTAAGTAGAAATATTCGCCTTGAATTATGACAAATACAATAACGCAAAAATAAAGGGGAGTTATACTACTTCATTGAAAGTAGTAGCAATCAAGCCATCTGAATTATAAAAAAAGTAGCCCACTAACAACACTGGGTAAAAGAGATAAACACTTGAGTATTGTAGAAATTGTAGTGCTATTTTTGTTACTATACACTATATATCTCTTATACGTGTTTAACCATAGAGTTTGAAATCATTTGAAAAACTGCGTTTGGAAGAGCCTCATAAAACGAAGTTTATTTTCTGGTTCTTGTGTAAAAGGATAATATTTGGTTACTACGAAAATTGATTCTTTCACGCTATTGTAGTTATGTATGTCATTCTAAAATCCCAAACTATATTTAATCTTTAAAACACTTTTACTATAAATTTTACTTGTATTATGACTCAATCAAACTTTGGGATATTTCCTATGATTTATAGACACATCTTCCTAGAGAAAGAATCCTGCAGTATTTTGTAACTTTGATATACTATCCATATTTCACGCTAAACATTATAAATATATCACTTTTGTGTTACCAGCCGTATTTTATGGTCGCCAACTCACCACAAAATGTTTCATCCTCGCTAAACATTTCACGGACAAAAAGATAGTTGTGGCATAATTCAGGAGACGAGATTTCACGCCATTACTTTTCATGATCGGAAAATGTCCCCAATATTTCACTTTAGACACGGCCATCTGTATATCCCGAAGAAGAGAAGAAGAATAAGTAAAAAAAAAAAAAAATTACACCTACGCCTGTATGTGTTAGTTCGTGTTTTTGTTCCATAAAGAAGTAGTTCCGTGGTTAAACGAACACAGCTTTATCTAATATCTAAGAGACAAACTGACGAGAGAATAAATATACTGGATAGGGAAGTAGTAAAAGAAAATGAAAAAAAAAAAGATGAGTTGAGAGAAACAGAGAGAGAGAACTGTAGATGGAAGCGAAATGGTTGCTAGGCAACCAGATGCCAACCCATTTGGTTTCAGAGAAGGTCAAAACGGAGAAAACTTCGGTTAACTAGATTCATCTATAACTTAGCCCTAAAACCATGTGGCTTATTCATTTTATGAAGCTTTAGATTCCATAAATTGTGGATGCTTTAAGGCCACTGGTTCGTGTTATCGGAAATGAAAGGGTTAATGGACATTTTATATCATTTCGTTCATGAAACGGTTATTCGCCTAATGTTTTAAGCTGGCTAATCGAATGATCTCTCCAATGGTAAATGATATCTAAATGGAAATTAGGACGTACGGGAAGAGCATTAGTTGTAATTAGAAAATGAATATAAAAGCTTCCCCGGATAGTAAATAATTTGAGTGCTGTCTGTATGCAATGAAAATAGCTTTGATGTAAAACGATACTGAAATAATTTAATGTGCATTATTTCGAGACCAGTTTTACTACGCCAAGACCTTATTAATTTAAAGATGTTTTATGAGTAAGAACTACAAAATTGAATAATAAAATATCTCTATTTATGACTTTCTATAATGAAAAAAAAATCCTGAAATTATAAATGTATTCAGATTTTTTAGAATAATAAATTATTTTAGTGCCATCTCTATACGATGAAAATTATTTCTGTTTAAAACGGATATAAAAACAATTTATTGCGCATTATTTCGAGACCAGTTTTACTACGCCAATACCTTATTAATTTAAAGATGTTATGAGTAAGAACTACAAAATTGAATAATAAAATATCTCTATTTATGACTTCTCTATAATGAAAAAAAAAATCCTGAAATTATAAATGTATTCAGATTTTTTTAAAGACTTAGAATAATAAATTATTTTAGTGCCATTTCTATACGATGAAAATTATTTCTGTTTAAAACGGATATAAAAACAATTTATTGCGCATTATTTCGAGACCAGTTTTACTACGCCAATACCTTATTAATTTAAAGATGTTATGAGTAAAAACTACAAAATTGAATAATAAAATATCTCTATTTATGACTTCTCTATAATGAAAAAAAAAAATCCTGAAATTATAAATGTATTCAGATTTTTTAAAGACTTAGAATAATAAGTTATTTTAGTGCCATCTCTATACGATGAAAATTGTTTCTGTTTAAAACGGATATAGAAACAATTTATTGCGCATTATTTCGAGACCAGTTTTACTAGGCCAAGACCTTATTAATTTAAAGATATTATGAGTAAGAACTGCAAAATTTAATAATAAAATATTTCTCTTTATGACTTCTCTATAATGAAAAAAAAATCCTGAAATTATAATTGTATCCAGATTTTTTAAAGACTTAGAATAATAAATTATTTTAGTGCCATCTCTATACGATGAAAATCGTTTCTGTTTAAAACGGATATAAAAACAATTTCATGCGCATTATTTCAAGACCTATTTTACTGCGCCAAAACCTTATTAATTTAAAGAATTTAAAGATGCTATGAGTAAGAACTACAAAATTGAATAATAAATATTTCGAACTTATTTCTGTAATGCATATTTTCTATTTATGACTTCTCCATAATGAAAAAAAAATCCTGAAATTATACATGTATTCAGATTTTTTTAAAGACTTCGAATAATAAACTATTTTAGGGCCATCTCTATACAATGAAAATTGTTTCTATTTAAAACGGATATAAAAACAATTTCATGTGCATTGTTTCGAGACTAGTTTTAGTAAGCCAAGACCTCATTAATTTAAAGACGTTTATCAAAAAAAAACTGCAAAATTGAATAATAAAATATATTGATCATATTTCTGTAATGCATATTTTCTATTTATAACCTTTCTATAATCACAAAAAATTCCTAAAATTAAAAATTTATTCAGATTTTTATAAATCCTAATAAATTATTTTAGTTCCATCTCTATACAATGAAAATTGTTTCTATTTAAAACAGATATAAAAAAAATTTCATATGCATTATTTCTAGACTACACTGTTTAAAATTTGCAGCAAACTGTCCAGTCATTTGACCGTTTTTAGAGAAAACGGTTACATAACCGTAATTTTACTCTATTCTGACCATAATATGGGCAATAATATGGTCAGATTAGAGTTAAATTACGGTTAAGCAACCGTTTTCTCTAAAAACGGTCAAATGACTGGACAGTTTGCTGCAAATTTTTAACAGTGTAGTTTTACTACGCCAAGATCTTATGAATTTAAAGATGTGTATGAATAAGAACTGCAAAATTGAATAATAAAATATTTTTAGTTTATATCTGTAATACTTACTTTCTATTTATGGCTTATGTAGAAACATGACAAAAAATGATGTTTGATGTTGGTTGTTGTTATGAGAAAAAGTTTTGAAATTACAAATTTATCCAGATTGTTTAAAGCTTTAGAATAGTAAAGGATTTTAGAGCCATCTCCATACAATGAAAATTGCTTCGATCTAAAATAAGTACTAAAATAATTTAGTATTTTACTTTTTAATAATTTTTATTATTTCAGTATAGTTTAATATTTTAAGGATTTGTATAATTAAATCTTTTCATGATTTAATAATAAATAACCAGTAATTTTAGTTATATAATAGAAGTAACGGGATATTTCTAATTTGTTTAAGTAATACATTTTTCTATGACATTATAATCCCAATAAAGTCTTGAATATGTGAATATATTGAGATTTTATTAAAACCTCCTTTGACTAGTAAATAATTTGAGTGCTATCCGTATATCCGTAAATCATATCTTATATATTTATACAAATCTATTTATATAGATTTTATAATCACAATAAAGTATTGAATATATAAATATAAAGAGATTTTTTAAAACTTTTTCTCTGAACAAAAATAATTTCAGTGTTTTCTATATAAAAAGAAAATTACTTGAATATAAAACGACACTAAAAAAATAATTGGTTGCATTTAAAAAAAATCAGTTTTACCATATCTGCCTCAATTTAAATAAATCTGAGGTTAAAGTTCGCATAATTTAATAAGAAAATATTATGGCACGTTATATAAATGAGCTGATAATACTCTTCTGATTTATTCAAGTAATGCACATTTTTTCTTTATGTTTTTTCTATGCTAAAAAAGGTCAGAAAATATATCGAAAATTAATATAAAAAAGGTCTAAAAAAGGGGGGGAAATATTGCTTTCTATTTGCAGTGAATATTGCTACAATAGCGATGCAAAATTATATTAAATTCATTTATTTTGCATTATTTTGATTCTAAGTCGAGATTTTGTCAATTTAAAGATATTTTATAATTTAAAATTAGATAATAATATAGTATTTTTTCTGTTATAAAAATGAACTCATGTGCATTTCTACAATAATTTAATATGCATTATTTTGAGACCAGTTTTACAATTCCGGCAGTTTATTAAGTGGAGGATTTTACATAATTGAATATTAAAATTTTATTACTGTCCATTATACACATAAACCGATAGTATATTTGCAATTTATTTCAGCACTGTGGATTTGACATTACTAAATTAATTCTTATGAATTATTTTAAAACCAGATTTTCTAAATCGGCAGTTTTTCTTTTAATTTAAGGATTTTTAAGATTATATATTTTATTTTCCCATTTAAAAATAACCCCCTTTTTTTTACAAATCATAATGAAACCGAATGCAATAAATTTATAAATTAAAGAGGTAAATCACAAATAAAATTCAAAAATATATAAGTTACTAAAGTCACTTTTATGTACCATTTTTTAAATTTTGAACAGTCATGAAATGACATAACATTAAACGTAATTTATTCGTTCTAAAACAGTAGTAATAATAAAAATGACAGATCATCATGGGAATTGCCATTATCATCTTTCCTGTCGTCAAGTATAAGCCCTAAATTAATTCCTAATAATTGTCAGAGATAAAAGCGAACCTTTTGGAATCCTATTTCAATATGGATGTTATTAATTTAATATCTCCTAAATGGCGTCGCTAAAAATTTAGTCTGTTACTCAAACAACTCATCTTGTCTCTCGAATAAATTAAGTGAAAAGAGACATATTCATAATTCTCATCCTCCATGTCAAATCCCACTCCTGAAATTTCTGACTGACGATTAAAGGATAAATGTAACATAGAGACAATTAATTAATAACAGACTTAATTGATATATTTGACTTCTGTATACGCTGTTTATGATATACAGAATGTCTCTATCTCAAAACAAATAAATGTTATATTTATATAAAAATATATTAATTTTTTTAAATAAATAGTTTCAATATTAAAAAAAGAATTTTTTATAGTTATAGGAAAACGTTTTACTTATGTTTTTAAATTTAAATTATATGTGAATAAGTCTTGCATACATGGAAGAATGTGAAGTTTGTATGAATGTCAGGTGAGGTTTTCGAAAAAAAAGGGCACTATCTGCAATTAAAATTCATAATGTAACTTCATATTTTGTTTCAAAACCTTCTTTTATTCTGTAAAAATGGCGGTAGGTTTAATTATTATAATAAAAAAATAAATGCATTAAAGTTAGTCTTTATAAATGTGACCTGCAATCCGCAAAACCTCAGAACCCAGGCTGTGCGGTTTTGTAGGGTGAACTGTCATCTATCTAAGGCAGCGGTTCCCAACCTTTTCTCTCTCACGTACCCCTTTATTAGGCATTTCATTTATGCGTACACCTTCTCGATGAAACCAGGTACCAAAATTGTTTATTTTTGTTCGTTAATAATGTTTTTATATTACTTGCCAGTTGCAGCTCTTTTAAGTATTCCAGCTTTCAACCATATTTATGCATTTGATACGCAAAACATATGAACAGAAAATCTTTCAAAAAATAAATAAATAGTAAAGACTTCAAATTAAGTACTACTAATAAAAGAAGAACGAAATAACAGTACAGAAGTTCAGTACAGTACAAAAAAGTGCAATACAGTACATAAAAGTGACAAGTTTCGCAAAAAAGGAAGGGGAGGGGGTAGTTTTCTTGAGTTTGCATTCTAAGTTTTTAATTTTGCATCTTCCGCCATCACAGATATAATTTTCACGTACCACCAGGCGTACGCGTACCCCAGGTTGGGAAACACTGATCTACAATATTAACTGATTTTATTTTGTTGTTGATTTACATTTAAGTTAATGTGTTGTTAACACATGTGTTAATGTGTGTGTAAACACAGTAAAAGCGAATCTATAAATTAAACTGTAAATTAATCTATAATAACAATAAAAAAATTGTATTAAAGTTAGTCTTTATAAATGTGACCTACAATCTGCAAAACCTCAGAACTCAGGCTGTGCGGTTTTGTAGGGTGAAATGTTATCCATCTAAGGGATTACTTTTTAAGTTATATTCAACTAATTTTATTTTTTAAAGCTTTAGAAATATATTTAAAAAAGCAATTTTCACAAACATGATCGGCATTTCAAACTTGTCAAAAAGTTGTTTGTGCCTTTTGTTTAGATATTTAAATTTAAAAAGTTTACTATTTAAATATTTTATTTTATTTTTTCGATCAATCATTTTTCTTCTTCATCAAAACACACTAAAAGCGAATCTATAAATTAAACAAATTCGATAAGTTCAATAAATGAAAGATAAGAAATCACAAATTAAATACAAAAGGAAGTTACAAGTAATTTCATCTATGGCAAAATATGAGCAGTAATAAGAATGAAAAATCACACGGGAGAGAATTACCATTATCATTATTTCATTCGTCAAGTATAAACCCTGAATTAATTTCTAATAACTGTCAGAGATAAAAGCAAACCTTTTGGAATCCGATTTGAACATGGATGTTATTAATATAACCTAAATGACATCGCTGAAAATTTAGTCTGTTACTCAAACAACTCATCTTGTCTCTCGAATAAATTAAGTGCAAAGAGGCATACTCATAATTCTCAACCCCCATGTCAAAGCCTACTTCTAAAATTTCTGACTGACGATTAAGAGATAAACGTAACATGGGGAAAAGTCATTAATTACAGACTTAATTGATATCTTTGACAGCGCTGACAGGAGGGATAGTAGGGCCCACCTTTTAGTGAAGCAATATTAAAGGAAATATGGTGATAGCTTCAAAAATTGGATTTCATGTTGCATAAAAATTGCCCCGAAGGATAGATATAGGTGATGGAGAAAAATATTTTAATGGTATGAAGTAAAATCCTTCAATAGATAATTAAAAACAACACAGAACGTAGTACCAACTAGAGGAAGAGTCATTTTATTTTTTAGAGGACAAATAATATTAAATTTTAATAACAGCTTTTATAAGTTAATTGTTTGAAATTTCTTCTATATTTATGTTTTGACTGATATGATGTTTAGCGTGAAAATTGGTACATCTTCTCTTTTCTGGCTCCCTCAGTTTTAGAAATACAGTTACTCTTAAACAGTGCGTAAATTTGGCGTCAGCTAGGAAGCTCATGAAACGACTAAATTGTTCTATTGTTCGTGTATGTTTCTAGACAGCTATAACTCTTAAAAATGGAACTGCTTAGTTTTACTGGTTACATGTATATTCGAAATTTCCATTTTTATTTGTTTCATTGTTTTCAGGGACAAATATTAATGGCAACTAATAAATATAAAAAGCAAATAACTATAATTAATTGATTTCGATACCAATATATGCAAGAATCGTTTTATTTTTTAGAGGCTAAATAATAATAAATTGTGATAGCAGCTTTTATAAGTTAAATATTTGAAATTTCTTCTATATTAATGTTTTGTCGGATAGGGTGTTTAGTGTGATAAATGAAAATTGGAACATCTTCTCTTTTATGGCTCCCTAAGTTTTAGCACTGCGAAATTAGCACTGCAGTTCGCACCCTTGTCCAACAAATTAGAGTGAAATATGAACCCAGGATATCGTTGGGGTATACTCATAAATGTTTATGGAAGTCGTTAGCAACAAAAGAAGCTTTGTTTTTTATAAAAGCTTCTTTATATATCAAAACTTTACTGGATTCTGAGATTTCTCATGATTAAGAGCATTTTCCAGAATTGTGGGTAACTCAGAGAAGGTTATTTTATATTTTCATTCGTGGTTATGATAAATTTTCGTAAATTAGGAAAATTTGTCTTTTTTTTTTTATAGTGAGGGTAGTAAAAAAAGAAACTGTCTGTTTGAAAGTAATAAAAATTGGTTATCTATCATCCACAGTTCAAACTAACTGTTTAAGAAATTTTATCTTTTACAAGACCACTGATAAAAGGTTACATGTGTTGGTATCTCCGACGTGCAAAGAAATATATACAAGAAAAGTATATATTTTTTCAGGAATGTCTGTCCCTATAGGAATCTTTCAAAAAAAAAAAAACCATAATGGGATCAAAGAAGGGAAATCTAGTTTATTTATTCCATTTCTATGCCTAGAACAATATATGAAATGGGTTGCATTTTATATGAAGCAGGCTACACCCCCACAAAAATAAATTTATGATAAAAAAAATATCTAATCTTCAATATTTTATCCCTTACCTTCAGCGCAATGTGGAACTGCGGGGTAAAACAAAAATCAAGTTTGATTAGGGGAAGACATGGATGGAATGTTTCTATGGAAGTAATGCAAATAGAAGAATAGTCTCTTGGCGAATACATTCATGTACATTTTGCTATAATGCAACATAAGAAAAACATATAAAAAAATTAAACAGCTGAGAAAATATGTGTGGATCACAAACCTTTAATTATCCACATTTGTATTATTATAAAAAAAAAGGAATGCCCATAGTTTTTCTTGTCATTATTCTACAACTTGAAGCATAAAAATTATGAAAAATTAATTCGTTAAATTTGTAATTACATATTTTGTATTCTGAAATGAGAAATCTAAGAATATGATAAATAATTTGGAATGTATTTACTTTAGTAATGAATATTTTATGCTTGTATTATGTTTTAATACTATTTGGTGTTTAAAAGATTATTTAGCCACAAAAGTAACGTAAATTAAAACTGAAAAAATACACCTCTAGGATGTTAAATATTGCCATTTGCTGCCTACATAAATCAAATTTTTATTTCCTTAAGGAAGATTAAACAAACATTTATCTTGTATCCTATATAAAAATCAGAATGTCAAAGGTATATGAAAATTTAATGAGAACAATCGTTATTCGTGCTTCGTTCCTACTATTTTTTCCCCTATTTACAAATGATCCCGTGTTTGCTTGACGTTTATATATGATGTATCACTTATTTTATGCAAGTATTTCTCTCCAATCAACTATGTAAACATACGATGTAGCTTTTGTAAACTTCACTTTTAATTCAAGCTTGTTTTTATTCTTTATATAATTTACTCAACTGTTTTCATTTTTTCTGGTCTTATTCTATTTGTTTGTTTTGGGTAGTAGGGTATCATAAACGCTAATAGGCGTTTTCCATTTGAAACTTACGAAATAGAAATTTCCCCATAAGAATAAGTGTATAAATGTCTAAAAACTTAAAATATGTTTTTTATTCAATACGTAGTAGGTTATTTAGCGAGTATTCATTAAATATTTATTCATGGTTTTTCTGTTATTATTGAATGTTTTAAAATAAAAATAAAATATTACTTTACACAGGCCTTAAAACATGAGAACAATTTTTTAAACAATGTGGTATGTGGTCAGAATGGCCACATTGGTAAACTGCTTACTGGGTTTTACCTATTGTATTTTATAGTGTAACCAGGTACCGTAAACATTATTGGGCATTTCCCAATGAAAACATAACAAAATGGTAATTTGCTCGTGAAAAAAGTGCTTATACATTTCTAAAAACGTACAATATGTTTATTTTTCCGTATAAGTTTTAGGTATTTTAGCGTTTGTTAGGATGTTTGATAAATTTGTATTTATACATTTCTAAAAACGTATATATAATTTTTTCTTAGAAGCTATAGGGTTTATAGAATGTATTTATGTTTAATGAATACTTATTAATAGTGTGCCTGTCATTATCGAATGTACTAATATAAAGAATATTTTTTTAATAGGCTTTAAGACAAGAAATCAATTCTAGGATTTATGTACTGCATTTCATAGTGCAGCCAGATACTATAAACATAAACATGAATAGGCGTCTTCTACAAAAAATACACAAAATGAAGATTAGTCCATAAAAAGGCGTGCCTATACATATACAATAAGGGTTTTCTTTTTCGATACGTAATAGATTTTCTAGCCTGCACCCAGAAAAAGGAATTGATTAAAACAACAAAATATGTTTTGTTGAGTACATTTTGGTTGTTTTAGCAAAATTTTTAGTTGAAGTAAAAAAATTGGCTTTGTTACTTGGACAAAAAAATATTGTTAACACTCTTAGAAAATTTTAACAAAATTTCATCAATTTTACTTGAATTAACAAAATCTGTTTTTTTAATTTTACAATAATTTTGTTATTTCAGCAAAATTGTGTTGTTTTTGCAGAATTTAAATTGTTGTGTAGTAGCCATAACTATCTCCCGTAACTCGATTTATTTGACTTATATAGCTATAGAATTAAAGGACAAACATAATTTTTGGATAATTAAACTTTTTTTCATTGGGACGGACCGAGGTAGTTTTAAAAATCCCCCTGTCCCATTTATTACTTTCTTCTATCTTTAAAAGAAAAAAAGTATTGGATTCATGAAAATTTTCGATTTCCGGTTTCCGACGGGTTTTAGAAGGTCCTGAACACGATTTGACTGTTTTTAGAAAATGACTGTCAATGGCTCTGTCTGTCGGTATGTGACAAAAATTTTGTGGGAGCTCTATCTCAAGAACTAATGCACGGAATTGAATAAAACTTTGTATTCAGTTACTTCCTGATATAAATTGTTGCTGATTAGTTTTTGGTGTAAATCGCGCAACAGGTGGTGTTGCTATGTTGCATTTTTCGCGATTTCTGCAATAGCTCTATCTCATTTTTAGCAGTGAATTACGCCTGTGATCTTTGAATGTAACTCGATTTATTTGACTATATAATTAAAGGATTAACATAATTTTTGAATAATTAAAACTTTTTTCTTTGGGATGGACCAAGGTAGTTTTAAAAATTCCCCTGTCCCATTTATTACTTTCTTCTATCTTCACAAGAAGAAAGTACTCTGGTACATAAGTACTCTGGTAAAATATAACAGTGAATTTTTATCTTGCTTTTTGTAGGTGTAATTTACTGCTGAAAATGAATTAAAAATTAACTATGTGTTGCCGTATGCTGGGTTTTGTATTGTCATCTCATGTTTGTCGCAGAAATTTGCGTGCTCCTAATGGCACTTCCATGTTGTGCTGCGTTTCAGCCATTCCGACATATATAAGAGTGAGAAATGCCGAGCTCAGATATCGTTCCTTGTAGTTCAATGGTAGAGACTCAGAGCGCTGTTCTGAGGACCTGGGACCGACTCCCGGCTTGGGCACTTTTCACTATCTTGGTTTTCGCTTGAAAAAAAGCAGGGTAAAATTTCACTTGTTATTATTCAAGGTTTATAGGCGTAATTCGCTGCTGAAAATGAATTAAAAAATCGTTAAAATTGCGTATTTAGATTGGTTCATTTAACAAATGGTTTTGTAGTATAAACAAAACAAGTTCGTAATGTAGCATATTTCATTATTTAAACAGACAAAATATATTTTGTTGAAAAAAGAAAATAGATTGTTAAAATAACACATAGCATATATCCATGTAACAAAAAGAATTTTGTTAATTCAAATAAAATTGAACAATATTTTTTTTTTTGTTGATTCAAACAAAATTTCCATAGACCCATATTTAAACGAAAAGTTTTGTTGTATCAACCAAATTTTTGTTGATTCAACAAAACTTTTTTCTGGGTGTGTGTTTCTGTTTTTGATAAATATTTATTAAAAATTTGTCTATCATCATCGATTTTATATTAGAAGTCGATTATTGGTACCCTATTGGCTATATCTTGTCTAATTATGGGGTCGTTTGCTAAACATTAACATGAAATATTACACCAATATTTGGGTGCTTCATTTTGCTAGTATTGGCGCATTAGTGGAAAGATATACTTCACAAATGTAAGGCCAATAAAACCTATACTAGAGTAATATTGGCATTTAATAGGAAATATTTTCAATGCAATGCCACTATATGTGCGATGTTGGCGCTTTATTTAAAATATTTCGGATAAAACTTCTATATTATTCCAATATTGGCTTTATTTCCTTTAATCTGGTGAAAATATATACCAATAATAGCAAAACGTAAACACGCAAATTTTGGGACAGTATATCATCCCAATAAGTGAAATATTGGGGCTTTATGTTAAGGATGTGTTAAAATTGCGAAGTAAAGAAAATTTAATAGGCGGTAAAACTAGAAACTAATTTTTCACGTATGTGCGCGGTTTTATATTCTATGTTTGATATATATTCATAAATTTTGGCTGTCAGTGAATATATTAGAACAGCATAAATATAAGTTTTATCACGAAAAACAGCAACAATGCATTATAAATGATTAACCTATTTAAAGTTTTATTTTATATTCATGATGCATTGGCAACGTAAGTAAATGTGGATTTTAAGAAATAGCTTCATATGTCATACTTAACTGTAGACAGTGACGTATGAAAGAAGACAGCTGGAATTTGCCACAAAATTTCCCAACATGCATGCTAGAATAGGGTTTATTTAGTTTTGAATGAAAATGTAAATATTGAAAAATGTGATGTTTTAAAAACGTTAATCGTTGTCTAATACCTTTTAGAAAAGAAAAAATTATATACAGTGCATGAAATTCCTCTTTACCATTATGATAAAATCTGATCTATAAATATTTTCATATCTTAAATATTTTTTGGTCTTATTATATCTTAAGATCAAAACATAAATTGTAATTTTTGTAATAATAACTAACAGTATATCCGTTCTTCGCACTCAGAGTATGATAAAGATATACATTAAATATATAACAAAACACAGCACCCATAGATAATTTACTTCATTATTTGCTAAAAGATGTTAAATATAAACTTTAAAAATAGTAAAAAAGGGTTTTAATAAACTGCTGACATGTTTCGGCTCCACTGTCAATAGAAAGAAAATTATAAACTGTAATTGCGTTTACATGAAATGCAATAACTTTTATGCTAAAAAATAGATCTGTGAAAGTTTTCTTCTTGAAAATATTTCTTGGTCTATTATATAAAGATAGCATGAAACAAAATTAGAAACTAGTTGCAATTCTTAAAACTTATTTTTGTAATTGTTGTGTATTAGTTTCTTATTTTAAGAGAAGATATTTTTTCTTTCGAAAATTAATTTGTAATAATAACTAACACTACATTCGTTCTTCGCCGCACTCGGAGTTATAATAAATATATTCATTAAACATATAAAAAAGCACAACACACATAGATAATATACTTAGTTATTGCTAAAAGGTGTTAAATATAAATAATTAAATTATTTTAAAAATAGTAAAAAAAGTTTTAATAAACTGTTGACTTGTTTCAGCCGCACCGTCAATCTGAGAGAGTACGTGAAAAATTGAATGATGGCGTTTCAGACCAATTACATTATAGATCGTGTAACCATAGAATATTCTTATATGTTCTGATAATAGCTTCGGTGGAGCCAAAACATGTAAACGGTTTATTAAAACCTTTTTTACTATTTTTATAGTTTTTACGTAACACTTTTTAAGAATTAATTAAATCGATATATTTTACTCTACCGTAAACATAGAATGTCGCAACGTTCTCATAGAAGAAAACGACGCATGAAAAAAAATATGTATCGCCAATTTCATCCGTAAAAAATAAACGTATTATTACTTATATTATTTTCAGAATAAATTTCAACTCCCACATCAAAAAGATAAATTGGTAACGTATTATTACTTATCATGTATAAACCAAAATGTGAAAAAAATTGAAGGGATCAAATGGCAAAAGTCCGTTATTAAAACTGAGCCATTTTTAAAAGACATGCATTTTCATACATGAATTTAAAACAAATTAAATACGACTGCGAAAAGGAGTCATTTTCCCTGAAGTCTCAGAATTCCGAATATAATGTGAAAAAAAAATCGTCAACTTTCTGTTCAATGTTTCGAAACCATTTCATTGCATTTTAATAATTCAAAAGCTATATTTAGAAGATAAATTTTAAAAAAATCATCTAATTTTCACTAGTTAAAATGTTTAATACGTATTCAGTTTACGTACATGTATATTTTCATCGTGAAACAGAAATATTTTCAAATATTAACTTACGGCGATAAACCGTAAAAGACGAAAGTCTTTCGTGGTGAAAATAATGAGCAGAAAATATGCATTTTTATAAATCACGCCAAATATTTATTGACGACATAGGCTAAAAACGTGCAATTTTCATTCATGTTTTTTTTTTTTTTTTTTCACGCGGGCTGCAATTAAGGTACGTAAAGTTGAAACAATATTCAAATTTAAATTTCAACTAGATGGAACCCGTCAAAACTTGACGGAAAAAAATATTATAACAATATCAGTAAAATAAGCTTCTTTATTATTTAAGAAGGGGTGCGTATGAAAAAGTCTTTTAAATGATTTATTTTAAAAGTTTTTTCCCCCAGTGAAATACAGTACCATTTCCGATGCAAACTCCAAACAAACAATCCATAAACAACTGTTTAATGCAAATAAGTTCGACATTACTGCCATATTCACCACTGCAAAAAGAAAATTTCGTGGACCTAAGAAGTATCATACAAATAGTACATTCCTACGTCCATATCATATTCAGTAAATAAAGCACACATCTCTCTCCCTGTGATAATGCAACAGAGTGAACTTCTATGTGCATGTGCATTGCATCTGTTCAAAGTCACCATCGAAATTCGACATTAAAAAAGTTTTAAAATGCTTAAATACTAAAAAGTTTTAAAATGTCCTCTTTAATCATTGTTCGTTTCAAATCCATATTTTCTAAAATGCATCCATTGTTTTAAGCTAATCAATTTTTATGTAAAGATGGAGAAATTTCTTTACAATAATAATATAGAATCTGCAGATGATGCAGATTTTTGATGTTTTCAAGTATAATTTATGTGTATAGTTTTTTCGGTCCCTTTCCATAATCATGATTATCCCTTTTCTACATTCGTGATCTTTTCCCTCTGATACAGTGAAATACACCATGGATCTTTAAAATAATAATAAAATACAATTCCAAGCATATTCCGATGCAGCACATACATCAACACGAATTCAACATGATATCAATTTTATGTTGAACATAAATTGAAAATCGGTTTTTTTGTTTGAAAGATTTCAAGTTTAGCGCCAGAATGCTTATGATTAATCTAATTTTATGATTTATTCAGAGGGTTTTTATTATTATTATTATTTTCTTCACTTTTTATGTTGGTTAGGGAAATCAATTTCCAATTGTGGCAACTTTCCCAGGTGCTATTTTATATTACTGAAGCAAACTGGGGGCCATTGTTGAGATAGATTAAAAAAATAATTCATGCTTGAAAATTATTTAAAATGTTGTTAAATTAAGCGGCTGTTATCAAATAAATTTCATTCGAAAGTTAACATTTTTATAATTGATGATGTATAAATTGAAATTGTACGATATTTAGAAATGATGTAAGCGCGATAAAAACAAAAGCGATAGCGCCGTTTGTCACAATCGTTATACATTCTACTCTTTAGAATGAAGAATTTAAAATCGGTTAAAATTACGTCATGTTGACACAATCCTATAAATTTTTCTCTTTAGATTTATCAATGTAAAAATGCATTTCAAGATAAGCATAGCGTCATTTTCACACGTACTTTATATACGTTGCTTTTATGCTTAACCACCATGTATACAAATAAAAATATTTTTTTTATATAATTGTACTAAAAAACGGCATCTGCCGTATATACCCTGTCCAAATGGTGGCTCGTACCGCGACCTACGTAATACATAATAATACCTCGTACTCGCTTGTTTTTCAGATTCAAAGTTTGAGAAACATTAATCGTATTTTTAAACACATTAAATACATATACCCTTAAATTTCATACGATTTATAAGAATTTTGATACTTCTCCGTTATCCGGTCGACCACTTTCCATAAAGAAAATAAATATCGCCAAACTATAGGATTTTAACGCCAAAAATTTATTATCGTGGAGGCAAACTCGCTTTACGTCAAATGCGTTACACGTGCTTGTTATCTCCATCAAGTGATGTTTAATTCGACGTTTAATGTATTTTTAATGATGTTTTACTGATTTATTAGTTAATTCATTAATTAAAATAGAAATTACATCTTCGACAACATGATATTAAAAGCAAAAAAACATTGAAAAAATGTTGCGATGCGCAGTTACGTACAATAGATCAATTTTAACTGACGTCACCAACATTTATCCAGCAGTCGATAGAGATAATTAAGAAAAATAATTAAATTAAATAAATTTTCAAGGTTATTTTTGTTGTTATTTTCATTAATATATTGTAAATTTTATTGTTTAAAGTTACTGATAAATGATACTTTAGTGAATTGGGCTTTTACAAATTTATTTCTTTTATCTTTTTTTTCTGAAATTCTAATGGCAACCTTCTTCCATTTGTTTAATGGGCGCTACATTTTGGGGAATAATTTGGTGATAGTTTTTTTTATATGGATAGTGGTCGATGGGATAATGGAGAAGTACCAGAATATTAACTAAGCCTGAACTAAGAAAAAATTTCCGACCAAATAATTGTATTTCGTTAAGAATTAAATTTTCTTATTTTTAATCTCCTAAAGAAACAATGATCATGGATTGAATTAATTTTGCAAGATGCGGTGCACCCAAACAATTTTGATTAAATCGGCACAGATGTCGCAGACGCATTGGTTTCTTTTTGGTGCCAAAATGGCGATTTTTGCTTTGTATGGCAACTTGGTGTTTAATAAAATTGAATACGTGTGTAAATAAATAATTTCAAATTAACTAATCAATACTAATTAATAATTGCGTGTGTTTAATAAAAATAATGTGCGAAAATAGCGCAAAAAAATAAATCGCGTCAATTCCTGTGCGTCTGCTGCTTCTGTTCCATGTAAGGGTATTTTTTATTTAATAGATAAAATTTATTAACGTTTAACAACAAATTTATGAGTAATTTAATATGTTTTAATCTTTTTGTATTAGTTTTAATGTTTCAGCAAATGTTAAAAGTAAATAAATTGGTGACATTGATATTTTTATAACGTATTCGATCTTTGTATACAATTCTACCTTGCCCAGATAGCTTGAAGTTACGGTCAGAGTCAGACTTCAATTTTATGAAAAGTTGCAGTATCCTCTGGCGATTAACTTTATGACGTCATAGCAGAAGTCAAATTTGAATTTAAAATTACGGCTAATTAATAAAATTTGCGAACAAACGAATATACGATAACAAATCTGTGTCCAAATATCATTCATTTAAAAAAAAAAGAACGATGTAATTTGATGCAGCAGTTTGTTCTCACGGACTATCGAAAGAAAACATTTAGCGTTTTAAATATATAGATGTTAAAATATTACATAGTTGATATTAGCTAATGTCAAAAGATTGGCGAACCACAGAGTTTACAGAATAAACTGTATGCCTTGCAACAGTGGGAGTTGCCGACTTTATGACGTCATAAGCAACAGTAAAAGTTTAATCGAAAATTACGGCTAATTAATTAAATTTTCGAACAAACAAATGCACGATAACAAATCTGTGTCCAAATATTTTTCATTTAAAAAAAAGAATGGTGTAATTTGATGCAGTAGTTTGTTCTCACGGATTGTCAAAAGAAAACGCTTAGGGTTTTAAATATATAGATTACTTTGCTATCATAACAGTAAGTAATTGAGGGTGACGGGGCAAAAAAGTGCCAAGCCACATATTTGGTGAAATAAATGTTACACTGTAATTTGTTGCTTAATATTGTAAATTATAATATCCTACATATAATTTGTTTCTAATGTCACTTGGTGGCAGCATATGTCCCAAGTTTTGTTTTTGCCCCAGACGTTTATGCCCCCAATGAAGCCCCAAATTTACAGCCAACAGTAGAAAATTACAGCATTACAGGTGTCGGGTTCTGGTAAAATCTGATTACCGGGAATTAGGAGTGCAAAAGAAGGAATAATATCGTCGAGTCGACTAGAGTCCTACATTGGATCGCATGAACTTTATTTTACCCGCACCCGATCTGCTACAATTTGTGTCGCGTCTGATTGGCGATAGTTGTTTTTGGTGTCGCGTGGTTTGAATCTGGTTGACTATAATGTTTTTTACTTGAAAATTTATTCTTGCAGCTCGGGTTCTTTTTAACATTATTTTATTTTTTTTATTTTTTTATTTTTTTAAACAAGAATATTGTTTCAGATGAAAAACTATATTTTATTATGAATAAGTCTTTATATGTGTTCATTTTTCTATATGAACGATAAAATTACTATGAAAGATATGATTATACACAATTTTTCTATAATTGTATAAAGTTGTAGATCTATTTTCTTTGATTTCTGGTTTCGGATCCGGATGAGTGTCGATTAAATCATTTATCAGGTTCGGTTGGGTTGTGTGCCTACAGATTTTATTTTTGTCCGGTTAGAGTAAGAATGCGAGTTGAGTTGAAACATAATTTCAGTCAACCATCATTCATATTCAAGAAGACATTTAATCATGTTCAAGAAGTGTATAACCGGATTCGTGCATGACTTTAGATCCGAGCCGAGACATGCCATGATACAATTTCTGATAAAATCTGTTTACTCGACTGTATGCAAGATTCTATTCCGAACAAGACTTAAAGTAAAAACCTTATACCCGACCCGAGTCAAATCGGGTTCACGAAAGTCAGATCACCCGACCACCAATTCAAAGCTAATATGTAGCTAAAATAATAATACTCGTATACCGTTGCCAACCGCAAACCTTATTTTTGGAATTGTTATGTATTCGTTTTATTTTTTGAGATAACAGATTTTATTCCTTTCCAAAACTAATGTATAATAATTGCAAACATTATGATAAATAGATAGTATGGTAATAATAATAACAGTATGATGAATTAGACCAGTAAAAATTTTCATCTAAATTTCTTGCTTTTTATTATTTAACGATACAATGAAACAAAATTATACACCATAAATATTTGCAATATATATATATATATATATATATATATATATATATATATATATATAGATAGATAGATATTGAACTGTTGTACATTTCTTTTATTTTTATAGACCATATGACCCGCATACTTGATTGATAACAACCATTTGATCATCAGGATCATTACAAATATGCGAGGGGAACCGGGGTAAATAATGATCATAAGTTATTTTTTTTATTTTTATAAAATTAGATTTTATAAAAACACTCTTCTTATCTTGGTAGATTATTAGGCATAAATAAGGAATGTGACAAAAATGAAAAAAAAAAAAAAAAGATGAAGAAAGAAATTGATGAACAACTTTGAAATATGCTTTTCATACAGTGAGAAACTTCACTCAATGTGAAAATGTCATATAAAACACGTTCACTACCGGGTTAAAATAAATGGAATTTCATTTTTTTTAGAAATTTCGAATTCATACCAAATAATACTTATAACAATATTTTCTTTATTTAATGACAGACATTTTGCGATTACATAAAACAAAAATTCAGCTTTCGGAATTTCCGGTACGAATTCGTAATTTTGGATTAAAAATGAAATGCCAAATGAGTGGCCAAGCGACGCCACGTATACGTCCTCGGTAGTGAAGGAATTAACCGCAAAAAAAAAAATTAAAAATCTTTCCTATCTGCTCAAACATAAATCTTATAACAGCACGTTTTTGTAATAAACTATTTTATTTTGATATGATGTTTAGAAAATTATAAAAAAGTTAAAATTCATATAAAATATCTAAATATTTTTTGAAACCATAATTTTCTCTTTTTCAAATTTATGCCTCCCCTGTCACTTTCCATTGGCATAATTTAATAACGCTCAGAATCCTTTCTCGCTAGGAATATTCTCTGGTTAAATCTTTGTTACATTAGAAGTTACCCGCATACTTATTAGATGTCAACTATTCGATTATCAGGATAATTACACCCCATGATAGGGAAGATAATATAATACAATTATATGTTCTATTCGAGCCCTTATACAGGGGTCGCAATGTCTGGTTTGATTTGTATGCTGTCAGCATAGCTGCACGCTATATGCATCAAATGTATCTTACCTTTGAATATTAATATATATCAATGATACAATGAGAAATATTTTCAACAAAGATAAAAACAAAGATGAATATTTTTTTTTTACATTTTAACCCTTTCAGGGGCAAAGCCCTTCCGTTGCTAAAATGATGAAATTAATGAATTACACCAGTTTTTATGAACAAATTTATTTGGAAATAAGAAAAAGCTCTATTTCACATACATAATAAGCGGAAAATGTTTTACTAAAAGTGTGGTGCCATTGCGGCGTTTGGGAATAAAATTAAGTGGTTCCATAAACATACCACCGGCCTTGAAAAGGTTACTTCAATGTAAACATTTTACTCAGTTTAGAAGATAAAAAAATTTCTCAACCCTACAAATTTTACAATATTTCCCGTCTTTCAAAATGATAAACTAATACGTTCAGTGGTATGCTTTTTTTACAAGCAGCCTTTTTTTTAATATAAAAAATTGTGGTAAATGATAATATTCATTTTCTCATTTTCAACCTTAATCCTTTCTTCTCATTTTTTCATTTTAAAATTTAACAATGCTTAGAACTTTTTTTTTCTGTATGACCAATGTCTGTTTAAATCCTTGTCACACTAGAGTGAACCGCATACGCGTTTGATAAGAACTTTCCGATTATTAAAATAAGGTCATCCCGCGATAAAAAAAAAAAAGCTAAGGTAATACATTCATTTGTTCTACTCCAAACCTCAGTGAGGGGTTACAGTGTCTGGTTTAATTTGTTTGCAATAAGCTATAAACGCAGACGTATTTTATGTTATTATACACTGATGTCTAGAAATTAAGGGGCAGGATAATATGGTATTTCCTCCTCAATTTATCAATTATTGCTGTAACTATTGAGTTTTCACGATATTTTACTGGTCTTTTTATGTGAGTTGCTCTATAGTATTGACTATCAAATCAGGGCAAAAAAAAGTGCTGTAGTTCGCGCATGCGAAGTTAAAATTTATTTCATACAAATACCCATATATCATCAAATATTCAATATATTAATATTATAATTGCCGTATGCTATTTCTACGATTTTTTGTCAAGTTTTTGGAAAGCGGTGTTAAATTCGGCTTAAAAAAAAAAAAAAAAAAAAAAAAAAAAACTTTTGAATTTTTTACAGTTACGTTAACATCTTCACGGATATACGTGCTATGCTTACTCAAATGCACACAAATGTTGAACAGGACCTACATAGTCATTTGCTACAGAGACAGACCATTTTTAGCATTTCTGTTAACTGGATGGTCGAAAATATTATTTTATTATTAAAATTATTATTGCACCCCCTAATTGTCCTCGCGACAAAGTCTTCACTGAAAAACATGAAGTCAAACATGTTTTTTACATCCTCAAAGTTCAAGGGCATTTCGGGCATTTCCTTACGAGTTTCAGTAGATATTCGGTGAAACGTCTGAAATTGGTCACTGCCCCTTAATTTCTGGATACCAGTGTATTAATACGCATCTTACTATACCAATGTGCATCAGTGATGCAATGTTAAATTTCAACGAAAATGAAAAAAAAAATAGAAAAAAAAATATGACCAGTATTTTTTTTAAAATACATTTTATTTCTGTTCAAAAATTTCATAGAATTACAAATTTTTATAATCTTTACTGTCTGTCAAAACGAGAAAGAAGTATTTATAGCGACAAGTTTTTTGACAAAATAATTTGTTTCTATATGAATTTATACAAAATTATAATGTGAAAAGTTGTAAAAAAAATTCTGAAGTCATTTTTCAAAAAATCTGTCTTTTATTTTCTCATTTTAAATCTTACACCTTTCTTCGCATTTATCACTGACATAAATTAATAATGCTTAGAAATTAGCATTCTCCATTTAAATCCTTGCTAACTCATAGTATAGAGTCACCCACATATTTGTTTGATAGCAACTATTTTATTATCTGGATAATTAGTGTATCCCATGATATGAAAGATAAAGGAATACAATTACTTGTTCTACTTTGTTTATTTATTTAGTGTGTAGATTATTTTTTTTTTGTGTTCAGAGAGGGGTCATAAAGTTTGGTTTGCTTTTTTCCTGTCAGATTAGCAATACGCTATACACAGACGTCCTATCTTACTATATTAATTCGCATCAAAGATGCAATGTGAAGTCCCTTCAACGTAAATTAAAACAAAATAAAAAAAAATTAAATTTTATGTATTTTTTCAAATACATTTTAATTCAATTCAATAATTGCATAGATTTCAGAAGATACAAATGTTGTTTAACCCTACAAATTTCGATAATCTTTACTGTATATCAAACCTAAAAAAAAGTACTTACAGCGACAAATGCTTTGATAAAATACTTTGTTTCTATATAAATTTATAGACAATAATAAACTGAAAAGTTGTAAAAATATACTTCTTAATCTTTTTTTTCAAAAACCCTGTCTTTAATTCCTCCTTTTCAATCTTACTCCTTTCTTCGCATTTATCAGTGACATAATTTAATAATGCTTAGAAATGAGCATTCTCCGTTTAAATCCTTTCTACATTAGAGTGACCCGCATACTTGTTTGATAGCAACTATTCGATTATCAGGATAATTACACCCCATGATAGGAATGATAAGGTAATACAATTATTTGTTCTACTCCAGCCCTCAGAGAGGGGTCACAGTGTCTGGTTTGATTTGTTTGCTGTCAGCGTAGCAGCACGCTATATGCAGAGGTAACGGTATTGATTTTCTTACCCGCCCACTGGATGACTGCTGTTAACGTCTTCTAGTGTGGATTGGAATAATGATCCTTAGCTATTTTCTGTTGTTTGTTTTGCAATAAAACCTAATTAATGTTATTTTTTATGTTCGTGCGACACTGCAATAATTTTTTTTAATTATATGCCATAAGAATTATTCATTATTAATATTTATGTATGCAAATGTAGTTAATATAAATAAATATAATACAGGATTCTAAATTATATAAGTGGTAAGGTTATCGATAAAACTTATTAGACTTTTTCTACTTTTTACTATACTCTCAGGTAAGAGCATAAGAGATCGTCGGTGTATGTATTTTTTTAATGTACAGATAAAATCTTCTGATAAGGCCAATAAGTACTATAGTAGGTAGGATATATCATTATTATTATTTACATTGCGTATGAAGATTCTGTTAATTGATACATAATAAATGTTTCTGTATAATAATATTACAGGTATTAATTTTCGGTAAAACTTATTAGCCCTTTACTATCATACTATTTTTTATAAACTAATCTGAAAACATAAAATCTATGTGGTATTTTTTTTTAATGTTAAATAATCTGGTACGTTCTCTCAATTTTAAAAGAAAATGATTTTTCACAATAATCATGTATCGCTCATTCGCAAGAAATGTGACGCAACTACAAAAAATACATTTTGCGTATTATTACTCTCATAGGTCTGACTTAGGTGCGTCTTGCTGCAGGAAAAGTGTAAAAAGTGTAGTTAACGGAAAACCGCTAGATTACATTATATGTTATATATACCGTATGCCCACTAAAGTCCCTTGCCACCATCTTAACTTCGGAACGCCTGCTGCTATATTCATAAAAGTGGTGTCTAGGTATAGTAAAGTAGCCATGCGCTACACAATGAAACCGCCTACAGCGCCACCTGGTGGAATGCTGCGGCGTTAGCATTCCTATCTCGAAAACGGAAAGAGATAGAGAAAAAGTGATTTACAAAGTTGTAGACCATCATCGATTTAGTACGAAAAGACAACTTGTTGACATTAATGTGTAGAATAGAACGGTTAAACCGCGCATTTGTTTTTTTGGGATCTCCTACACTGAGACGTGACAAAACAATCTTAGAAAGAAAGAAACAACCAGTTATGAAACAGCAGGTCTGTGCGACCCCTCCACAAACATTGCAGGACATTAAACGACGCTATTACGGACGCTTGTGCCAACGTGTCACCATCTATGCTCCAACGTGTGCAACGTAAAATGCAAACAAGCATCCAAATATGCATTGCAGCTGACGGTGAGAAGTTGGAACATCTAAAATAAAGGTATATTATTATAACTAGTTGTTTTTTTCTTTCTAAAATCGTTTTGTCACGTCACAGTGTAGGAAATCACGAAAAGACAAATACGCGTTTTAACCGTTCTATTCTTCGCATTAGTGTCCACAATGTGTCTTTTCGTACTAAATCAATGATGCTCTACAACTTTGTAAATCACTTTATTTCTCTATCTCTATCCGTTTTCGAGATAGGAATACTAACTCCGCAACACTCCACCAGGTGGCGCCGTAGGCGGTTTCATTGAGTAGAACATGACTACTTTACTATACCTAGACACTACTTTTATGAATATAGCAGCAACCGTTCCGAAGTTACGAGGGTGGCATGGAACTTTAGTGGGCATACTGTGTATATATATATATATATATATATATACAGCATAGATCGAGATTAATGTTTGTAGAGACAGTAAAAACAGATCATACACATGTAGAACCAAAACCAGCAAAATAAACTTTATAAACAATCCCCATACTCATTTCTTTTCCCCCAACAACCCAGAGAATAAACCTTATTATTTTATCTTTTTTAATATAAAATAATTCGAAGTTTTCTAAAAATTTTATTTTAAGACATAATATACCCTTTAGCATTTCTTAATTATCCTTAATATATAGCATTTACAGTTTTTTTAGCATTTCTTTAGGCAGTAAAAACAACGGACATAGTACATGCAGAACTAAAATCAACTGTATAATTTTTATGAACGATCTTCTATACTTATTGCATTTTCTCCATAGGACAAAGATAATTGGAAAAACAAATAAAATTATCCGCTTTATTTGCCATTTTATGATTTAAAAATCTATATAGTATTAATTAAATTTCTCTGAATACTCTTTTAGCATTCTTTACTTTTCGTAACTAGTGTAGTATATAAAACATTTCTTTGTTTCATACTGTTAATTATTGTAATGCTTTTTTTTTCTAATAACACTTTATTTTTTTTATTACAGTTCTCGAAAAATACTACACCCATATTATTTCTTCACATAAACATATAGAACATATAGTACAGCTGTTAATATTTAACGATTCTTTTTTCCTCACATCTTATTTTGCTATGTTAATAAAATTTATTTCTACATATATTTCATTAATGTTTGTAGAGAGAGTAAAAACTACCCATACACGTGCAGTACTAAAATCAACAAAATAAACTTTATTAGCAATCTCCCATACTCATTTCTTTCCTTCTAAGTACCCGGACTATAACTTCGTCAATTTTATGCTTTATCGTCTATAGAGTAAAATAATTCGATTTCTTTTATTTTAGGATTTAACATCCTTTAACATTTTATAATTATCCTAAATTAATCAGTATTTAGAAACTTCTCTAGCATTCCTTTAGCATTTCCTAATTATCCTAAATCAGACAGTTTTTAGAATTATCTTCAGCATTTCTTAATTTTCGTAACTAAAACATATAACACATGGGCCGAAAAGTTCCCGGTCTGGCACACAGATGGCGTTGCAATCGCCAAACCGATGTTTTTTTAATATATACTAACCTTTAAAAGGTAGCAGAAAAAATGTTATGACGATTCGCCGTGTGGATAAAACGTTAGAGTGGTTTTAGTTGAGCATCTTTGTTGATAAACAAAAATTGGATAAACAAGAATTTCAAGAATTGTTATTTGATGGGAAAAAACACCGTTAAAACAAAAGCTTGGCTTGATAAGCGTTATCCGGACACTGCACCAGGTAAATCAACCATTATTGACTGGTTTGCTGAATTTAAACGTGGTCGTACGGACACCATTGATGCACCACGCAAAAGAGGTGAATACTCCGGAAAATTTTTTAAAAAGTCCACAAAATCGTTTTGGCGAACCCCAAAGTGAAGCTGCAGGAGATAGCTCAGACTCTGAAAATATCCAAGGAACGTGTAGGTTTTATTTTGAATAAACATTTGTCTATGAAAAAGTTGTTGCCAAAGTGGGTGCCGCGCATGTTGACTTTTGACCAAAACCAACAACGATTCGATGATTCTGAGCAGTGTTTGGAGCTTTTTCGTTATAAAATTCTGTTATTTATTATTAAATTATTATTATTATTTAATTAATAAATTATTATTATTTATTATTAAAGTTACGTTATTTATTAAAGTTATAAAGTTATAAAATTATGTTAAAAAGTTGTGTTTTCTTTATTAGACCGGGAACTTATCAGCCCATGTGTTAAAGCACTTCTCTCTCTTTTACTTAGTAAATTGTTTAGACTATATTTCTAATAAAACTGTACTATACTTTCATGGATATTCACGATAAATACTACATTTACTGTTTATTTCTAAGCATAAAGATACGAATGTATAACTGTTATAGTATTGACTCATATAATGTTTATAACCACAGAAAAAACAATGTATTCACCGGCAGAATAGAAATGATTTCGTGTTCTATTTACTGAGCTCAAACCCGATAGCGAAACTACGCTGTAGAAAATTGTTAATAACAGTCTAAAATAATTACAAGATTAATTGTTTCGTCTAAGATTATCTTCTTACATAGAAGTGAGTATTAATCTTGAATACTCCCTCATGACAACCTTTCCTGATTTTCATGTCCCTGAAATTCTTTTTAAAATGTCAAATTTTTTATTTACACCCTACCACTAGAAGTCAGCAAAATTCACAATTATTATTTTCATAATGTATCGTTGTATAACTATAATAGAAAGACATGAGTTACGTTTTTCAGTAATTCTCGAAAAGGGACTTCAAACAAAAATGCATTTATAAACAAGGAACTTCCCACGGCTTCTTTATATTACTAACACTGACCCTGCAAAGACTCCTGAATCCGGTGGAATATTTCTCCTTATATTCCATCAATAACTATAAAAAAAATTTTCAAACTGATTTTTAAAGGATTGTAAAACACTTTAAAGAACTTAGAATACATTCTTGTTACTCAAATACCTAGCCCCCTCCCCCCTCCCCTAATGTCAGTTTGTGAATAAATATAATTTTTACTTTGTGCCCGAAGACTGGTATAAAAAAAGACCGTAAGCTCGTTTCGGGTCGAAAACACACTGTTCACGGACGCGGGCTGAATCCGTTTCATCACTAATGCAGAACTAAAATCAATGACACAACGTTTATAAAATATTCCCAATGCTCATTTAATTTCTTTTACCCATTTAGTAAGTCTCAAATTAGGACTTTTGAAAGTATTTTTCATGCATTTTTGAAAATATATTAGAAAATTCGTGCAATCATTAAAAAAAAAATGAGAAGGATTTCCTCTTTTAAAAATGAAATTACATTGGTATTTATAAAGAGTTTTGCGGAATATGTATAATTGTACGCAGATAATCTTTTTTTATAAAGCAAAAGCATGCCCGTGAGTAACGTTGATGTTATCCAAACGGTGGCAATGATATTAATACTCAACGTTTCATCGTAAAAACTTCTAAAAATCGCGCAATTTCAATTTTTGCACCGTCGGATAGGAAAAAAAATGTACTTTCAAGTGCAATTGCTTTGAAAACTGTATATCTAATTACTGTTTTACTATGATTTTGAAAATATTTCTCACGCATGAATACTTAAATCTGTAACAAAAATGAACGTGCAACCCGATTATATATTAATAACCCGTTTGCACTCTAAACAATATCAATGACTCATCATTTGTTTGTATCCGAATAATATCCCATAAGTAAATTACTAAATGAAACTAAAACTTCACAAATAAATAAGTAAATAAAACATGAATTTAAAAGATATGTAATCGAACTACTTAAACATTGATATATTCAGAATAAAGTATATTGCTATAAATAGTTAAATCTTTAGCTATTAACTGCTGACATGCGACAACTACGAAAGTAACAAACATTATTTTTAGTGTCGTTGGTAAGCGATATAAGAAATTGTATTAAATGTAAAAAATCTATTAGAGTTTTAGTAAAAAGCGATATTTATTTACGGTTTTCATAACCGGCTGTATATTGATTATATTTTACCCGGGTAGCCCTGTTTCGATCACCTATTTTCTTTACAATATTGTTTCTAGCATTTATAGAATTAGTAACTATACCAATATAATAGTCTGACAAATAAATATAGAAATTTTGCAGAATTGAAAATTTCCCTTCCATGTCTTTTAACATCAAGAAAGTTGAATTGAAAAATAAACTATACATTTGAAATTATTTTTCTTTGTGAAACGGATAATGACTTTGGAACATGATAAATTAAAGTACACGTTAAAAATCTGCAGCAAACTATCCAGTCATTTAACCGTATTTATAAAAAAACTGTTACATGGCAGTAATTCATCTATACTCTGACCAACACTGTTAATAATCTGCATCAAACTGTCCAGTTCTTCAGCTGTTTTTTATAGATAACAGTTTCATGACCATATAATGAAGCATTAGGCTTTGTCAGTTTAGAGAGAAATTACGGTTATGTATCCGTTTTTTGTAAATACGATTGAATGACTGGACAGTTTTCTGCAGATTTTTAACAGTGAATGAGAACACTTGATAGTGTGATCAAGTAAAACGTTTTCTAGAAAAACGGTTGAATGACTGAACAGTTTTCTGCAGATTTTTAACAGTGAATGAGAACACTTGATAATGTGATCGAGTAAAACGTTTTTTATAAATATAGTTGAATGACTAATCAGTTTATTGCTGCAGACTTTTAACAGTGAATGAGAAAGTTTCATAATGTGGCCAAGCAACCGTTATCTATAAAAGTATTTAAATGATTGTACATTTTGTTACAGATTTTAACAGTGTATCTAGAACTCCTACTGCCAAACTGTGTGTTAAATTAATTTTTAAACAAGTTTTTTATGGTATTTCAAGCACCTCTGGGGCATAAAGGGTTAAGAACTCAGAGTATATCACCACTAAATTTATGTTTTAATGTTATTAAAATAAAGTAATGGGATTGTGTATTTAATTTTATAACTTAACAATCTATAGCATTTATTTATTTTTCTGAAACACTCTTCAGCATTTCTTACTTTCCGTTACTAAGGTAGCATATAAAAACTTCTCTCTTTCATATCGTTAATTGTTTTCCTTTTATGTATAAGAGATACCACCCACTAAAAACACTACACCTATTTTTATCTTTGCGCATAAATATATGATTGCATAACTGTTAACATTCCAAGATTCTTTTCTCTTCACATTTTCTTTTACCGAGTTAATAAAAGTTCTTATAGCATAGACCCACATTAATGTTTATAGAGACAGTAAAAACAACGCATACACGTGCAGAACTAAAATCAACAAAATAACTTTTATAAACGATCCCCCATACTCATTTCATTTCCTCCAACAACCCAGAGAATAACTTCGCCAATTTCTTGTTTTCTTACCACTTTATTCTCATTCCATATTTGTTGGGGCCATTCCCAAGTGTGGAGCCCATTTGTAGCCCTACTCCTATTAGGGCGCGATAAGCCCTGCTCGCATTTTTCCTTTTTCTCTTTAGTTTATTTCTTTTTTTTCTAATAAAGGCGAGAAAAAGAATTTCTCTGTACACAGAAGTAATACAGGTGGGAAAAAATATAAACCTATAAAGATTTATCGAAACAGAAAGCTTAATGTGCAGTCTTTTGTGTATTTGAGCATTGTTAAGAACGTAACAATGTTTCCTTCGTATATTGTAGTTTATGCGTTTCGAATTGCCTTTGTTTGTTCAGAATTGCTCATTAATTTATTCTTGAATAGATCAATTTCTTGTACTCTTTTTGTTTGTTTTAACGTATTTTCTTTGTGCAAGTAAACTGTTTCAAACGGTTAACACGTAATTCAGATGTTGTTTCTTATTCAATAAAATTTCATTAATACATAGAAGTTGAATAATTAGACTTTATATACGAATGATAATTGAAGTAAATTAACTAGAGCTTTCCGTAAATGAAGCTTTATGTTCCTGTTTATTATATAATATGTAAATAAAAGGGATAAATTTATTCTAAGATTATTTTTAAAGTCATTTTCACAAAAGTAATATAGGTGGGGAAAACACAAACGTACAAATATTTATTGAAACAAAAAGCTTAATGAAGAGTCTTTTGTGTATTTCAGAATTGTTAACATCGTAACAACGTTTGCCTCGTTTATTGTAGTTTATGCGTTTCGAATTGCCTTTGTTTCTTTAGAATTGCTCATTAATTTATTCTTGAAGAGATCAATTCCTTGTTCTTTTTTTTCCTGCTTTTACTTGCTTTCTTTGTGTAACTGATGTGTTTGAAAGTGTTGATATCTAATCCTGATGCTGTATTTCTTACTAATAAAATCTACATAACTGAATGCAATATGTTATAATGTTTAGATAATATTAGTTGATAAACGTTTTAGTAAATTATCTAAAAATTCAATATTTACTCCGTAAATTTTAGTTTGTATTTTGAATTGCATTTGTTTTTTTATAATTCTTTATTAATATGTTCTTCAATAGTTAAATGTTTTGTATATTTTATTATTTTAATGGTGTTGCCTTTACGTAACTGAAATTTTTCAACTTGTTAGGACATAATTCAGATGTTGCATTCTATATTAAATAAATTTTCATAATACAGATATTTATAATGATTACATCTTAATTGTGAATGATTGTTAAAGTAAATTAAGGAGAACTTTTAAAAAGGCAGTTCCTCCTCTCTTAGAATAACTGAATGAAAAAGTGAAAATTGTAAAGTTATTGCAGATATGTGAAGACTTTAGGTGTTATTTGAAAGTTATGGTTATCGATTGCTCTTTTTATAAAAGAGTTATTTTTGAGATGAGAGCCTTATGAGTTTCTTTGTAAAATATTTACTTTATAAAAGAGTTGCAATATTGGATCTATACGTTTTGCAGTAAAAAAAATAAAATTGGAAGACAATAGGAAGTCCTAAAAAAATTAATAATAAAAGTAAAGTTTTAAAAATATATACAAATTTAAAGTGGAAAACTATACGAGAAAGCAAAGACAAACTCGAGCATTGAAGGCACAAAAGGAATTTGTGGAGCAAATGGCCCCTTTTTATCGTTCAAAACCAGCGTCATGAAAATACCCAAACTACATTAAATACAATCTATAATTATTAAGGATTTTTAAAGGCTTTTAATTCTGAAACGTAAATTCAAAATCATTTATTTAACAATAATGGTGTAAAACAGAATAATCACTAGGAAAAGTTAAGAATCTTACGTAGAAATTTATTGTAGATTCAACGAAAATTAAGTGACATAGTCTGATGTAGATAATGACACTGTAACTTTGCACTTATTGTATGATATAGTAATAAGATTTGATTAACCATTTTAAAAGTATTTCTTTATTAAAATTATCTTGTTATTATATTTAAAACCGTTAACACATATTTGAAAAAAAATATTTATGTACATATAAAATTGTTCGTTCTATAAGTGTGCTAAAGTTTTTCGGGCTGCAAATTTTAGAACCTATTATCTGTTTTTACCTATAAAGCTTATCAGTCATCGATCTGGCTAAACGAATGAAAAAATCATAATAAAAGTACAACTTTATTTATTTATTTATTTATTTATTTATTTTTGCCCTACAATCTCATATTTTATTCAGTTTAAATCTCAGATTCTGAAATATCAAAACATAAAAAGCGACGTTATTCATACGTAAGTAAATTTAAATTCTTGGAACTGAATAACATAATTGACCAAAAAAATTGTACCTGACAGCCTTTTTAATTATTTTTGTTTGTGTGTGTACTGTAAAATACATAGATATTCTCCAAATTTCTCAATTGTGTTATTTATTATTAGATTTACCAAATTATTCGGAAATGAATTGAGATGACAAAATGTTATTAATGATATTGTAATTTAAATTGATTACCGATGAGCAATCTACAAAATCTATTGATTGATGATGAGATCACTTCTTGTAATATACTGTACGTTTTATAATAAGAAAAATATTTGTAACTCTAATTTCACCAATATCTAAAAAGGCACTCAATTACCGCATCAAGCACTGAATTGGTCTTCATTTATATTTATATCATAAACGTTATAAAGAATAATTAAAATATTTTCAAATGCAATTTTGTTTATGCAATGCAAGTAGTCAGCTACCATTATATCCTTTTTTTATTTTGAAGAAAAATAATAATGATTTAAAACAGTTTATTTAGGTAAAATAAGTAATCATTCAATTTGTTTTTTAATACTCTATAAGATCATGTTGTAAATGTTAATGTCCTTTTATTGTTACATGTAAAGTTGCTTTTAACATTTCGTCTTCTTTCATTTAATATTGCAACATTTTTTACATTGTAGTCCTTACGTTGTTACACGAACAAAAAATTCGAAAAAGTACTGATACATCCAGGGAAAATTTATTGACACTTATTGAATTAAATTGACCTTTATAGAATTGCAGTTTTTATTCATTACATTCCAGATGTGATACATTTAAGCTAGCTATTTCCAGATAAAATATTGTCTGTACTGTAAACCTAGCATTTTAATTGATATTAAAATATGTAATTTGCTTTGTTATGCATTTATCAAGTATAATAATCAACTGCAATGAATTACCCAGTTACTTCACAAGATATTTTAATGACGTGACTTCACAACACAAATATCTTATTAGGCTTTAGAAAAAGATCTTGTATAATTATCAGTTTGAAAATTTCTCTTCATTATTAAATAATGCAATTAACAAACATTGAAGAAAATTAACGATTACAGAAATCTTATCATATTAATTAATATATGCTAAGGCATTCTAGTAATTTTCCATATTTTTGACGTATAGAATCATTAAATGGCACGGGCGAATAATTTCTCATTTTAGTCTAATTATGTCATCGGTGATCTAATATTTGCCAAGAATTCATACATTTTATCACTAAATAAGACGAAAAACTTGCTATTATTTAATTTTTATTCTTTTGTGCTCCCCTATTGCGATAAATTCGTGTTTGACCCGTCTAACATTGGACCCAATCCATTAAGCAATCTTGGCATGAGTCCATATCCTGCCGCGAATAAATGATAGCAACATTGTTACTTTAATGATTACACCTAACATAACATTAAAGAATATCAACACCAGTGCATTCGACAAAATATGTGATACACGTTTAATAATATATTTTTTACGTGACGAAGACATAAGTTACACTGTTCATAAAAGTACGACATACATTTTTATTTTTTTGTGTTGTTTTTTATTTCAAAACTTCTGCAAATTCCTCAGGAACAATATGTCCGTGTTGTTTTTGACATAATATCAGCGAGGTTTTAATCTTTAAATATATGTTGCTGTGTAATTATAAATAATGTTACTGTGTTACTTAAATAAAAATAATGAAGATGATTAAATATTAATAAACTTAATGTGACAAATTTATTAGTTTTCTTTTATAATGATTTCGTTCATTTCTTGTTTATTATTAGTGGATTTCTATTTTTATATGTTAGTACAATTTTAAACTCTTTTTAAAAATTTTGTTGATACTTTCCGTGAAATATTTGAAATAATAAAAAGATGCGACTAATTTAATAAGTTTATTTACAATATTTTTGGAACTAAAATGAAATTTTTTATTATTTTTTTTTAATTTAAAGAACTGATTGTAATTATTTACTTAAAGTTACTTACTAATTGTAAGTAGCTTTAAATTTTTGTTTTAAATTTTCTTCATTAGAAACCCGAAGAAAAATATTATGCCCTTTTTAAAGTATATTATTATGTAAAGTATATTATTATATCAATTTAATATAAAATAAGAATAAGTTGCAGATATCAAAACAAAGATAAATGTTCTTAGATTTAGGAAGCTCACTTTTACCCAAAAGTAAAAATCCTAAGTAATTCACGCTAATAATATTTAATTCGTTAATATTCCCAGACATTGTGAAGTAATAGAAAAAATCTACAAAACAGTTTTCAATGTAATAAGTGCTATATTCAAATAACTTTTATTAATTTCTCTATAAAACAAATTCAGTGGTCAAAATCGAAATCAAAATCCCAATTAAATTTTATATAATAATATTTAGAATTGTATATATTTAGCACTGTATATATATATATATATATATATATATATATATATATTATATGACACACTTAAAAACATTTAGCGTTTTCTTGATTCAGAAAGTATTTTGACCGCAATCAAAACGTCTGTTTCAAGTTACCTGAAGAAAACAAATTATATATAAAATATATTATTTATATATGGGATTAGTACAAAAATAGAAAAAAAATATTGAAAACTAAAAACTGTTTATATACTAATTAATTTTTCAGCAGAGCTGAAATTACGCTGTAAATTACCGAAATACAAAGGATGTGAATAATTTAAACTTATTTTATATTAAATTGATAAAATAAATAGCATAATAATATACTTTAAAAATGGCATAAGACTGTTTCTAATGAAGAAAATTTAAAACAAAAATTTAAACCTACTTACAATCAGTAAGTAACTTAAATAATTACAATCAGTTCTTTATACACATCCTTTGTATTTAAAAACTGTTTTGTATTAAGAAAAGAAACGGGAAAGAAAAACTGATAGAATACAATATTTCTTATAAATTTGAAATACATTTTTCAAAAAACTTTTATTTATTTCTCGACGAAAAATTTCAATAATCGCAATCATTTTCAAACCAGAAATCGTTTTTCATTATAATGTTAAAAAAGAAAAAATATATAGAAAGGCTTTTAAGTTTAAAAAAAAAAAACATAATAAATGATACACTTAAAAAACTTTTAGTAGTTTCACAATCCAAAAAATACTTTGATCGGAATCCAAATGTCTTTTCTAAGGTTTCCACATTGAAAGAATAGCTTATATAAAAGATGATATGGTGAATGCAAAAATAAACACAGCGGCTAACTCGTTGACCCGCGTTCAAAAATTATTCTTACAGTTAACCATTATCTTTAAAGTTAATGCTTTTAGTAAAAATATTGCATATGTTTTTGATTTTAAAATTGGTTTAATTATTTTATAAAAATGTGTATAATAATATGTTTGTTTAAATTCTGTCACATAATTAATAATAATGCCAATATCTGTATGCTAATTTTGGTGACATGTTTTATTCATTTCTTGATAAAAAAATACCGGTATCAAAATTAAAATAATTTTACATCATGATGTTTAGTCTTGACATTTATTTTTATGAAAAATAAAAACTAATGCAATTTACTTTTCTTTATCAAAAACAGTACTGTGTCAGATAACTTTTAAACACTTGGCAATAAAAAAAAAATAATAAAAAAAATAAATCAGAATTGAAATTAAAATTGAAAACGAATTTACATAATATGTTTAACAATAAATTATTTAAAGTTTTTTTCTTCCCAAATTTTGAAGATAATAACACATAGACTTTTAAAATATAAGCAAAATTAATAAATTCTACACTTAAAACTTTAAGTTATTTTCTTGATCCGAAAAATTCTTTGATTAGAATCTAAAAGTATCTATCAAATAACCCACATTGAAAGAAATGCTTATATAAAAGATGATTAGGTTAATGCATACAGAAACATAGAAATAGCCTATAATTCACTGACCAAAATTCGAAGGAATATGCTTCAGTTAACCACTACCATTAAATGCATTAAGGTAAAATATAGAGTGTCAATTTAGATATAAAAATTGGTTTAATTAATATAAAATAATATGTACAATAATAGATCCTTTTGAAATCTGTCACATTAGTAATTATTAAAAAGTATAATATTTCTATATTATTTTTCGTAATAAAAATTATACATTTTTTGATAAAAATAAAATACAATTTTCAAAATCAAAATACAGAAGTCAAAATCGAAAATGGCTTTACATTACAATGTTTAACAATAAGGCTTGACATTCATTCGTATGAAAAATTAAAAACTAATGCAATGTACTTTTCTGCATCAAAAACAATACTGTCAAATTATTTTTAAACATTTGACAATAATAAATAAATAAACAAATAAATAATAAAATAAATCAGAAATAAAATTTAAATTGAAAATGAATTTACATAATAGGTTTAACTATAAATTATTTAAAGTTTTTTTCTTCGTAAATTTTCAAGAAAATAACACATAGACTTTTAAAATATAAGCAAATATCACAAAAGATGCACTTAAAAGTTTTAAGTGATTTCTTGATCCGAAAAACATTTTGATTAGAATCTCGAAGTATTCTTCAAATTACCCACATTGAAAGAAATGCTTATATAAAATATGATTCGGTTAATACACACAGAAACAAAGAAATAGCTTATAATTCATTGACCCGGATTCGAAGGCTTCTGCTTCAGTTAACCACTACCGTTAAAATTAATGCTTTAAGATAAAATATGGAATGTTTATTTAGATATTAAAATCGGTTTAATTAATATAAAATAATATTTATGATCAGGGCTTTACAAATTTGATAAAATCTGGTAGCCAGCAAAATATTCAAATTGCCAGAAAAAAAATATATATTTACACCTCCCCCCCCCTTCCCCATGATTAACTTTCAAGAAGCACAAAAATTTATTAATTGAGAAAAATTAATAACAAGCATGGTTTCGATTTAATAATTACATAGCTTGAATAGTAGCGGATTTTTTATAGATCTTTTAATGTCATTTTTTACGCGATTTTTAGCGTTTTTTCGTGTTCTGCTGCGATTTTTTTTTTACATTCTTTAAAGGAATCCAGTTTCAATATCTTAGCTCAATATAGTAAATTTTGTCCTCTTCTTCGGCGATTTTTGGCGTTTCTTTTTTCTTTCTTTCTTTTTTCTTCTTCTTTTTTTTTTTTTTTTTACGTTTCGCTGCGATTTTAAAACATTAGTAAAAGGACTCCGATTTTAGTTTTTCAGCCCAATATATTAAATTTTGTTGCGATTTTTGAATTTTTAGCGATTTCTTATGTGATTTGTAACCTGTTTTTTTCGTGTTTCGCGGAAGTTTTTTTTTTTACCTTCGTAAAAGATATCCGGTTTAAATGTTTTAACCCAGCATTGGTAAATTTTGTCCTCTGCGATTTTTTGAATTTGTAACAATTTTTTTGTGTTTTTCGTCGATTTTTGAACATGTATAAAAGGAGTTTCTATATTTTAGTTCAATAAAGTAAATTTTGTTCTCTGTGATTTTTAAATCTTTCCGGAATTTTTTATGGGAATTTTAGCGGTTTTTCGCGTTTTGCGTTATTTTTTGACAATTTATTTCTGAAACTGTAAGAACTCTCCGGTAACTATTCTAAATGCTATGTGTGGTCATATCTTAGGTATTTTTGGACAAGAAAAGAAAAACAAACCGCCAATTTAAATATCTTGTTCGCCAGTAGCGACCTGGCGACCGCATTTTTCAAGCCCCGTTTATGATAATAGCTTCTTTAAAAATCTGTCACATAGCAATTTTTAAAAAAATATAATATAGGTATATTAGTTTTCGTATATATATATATATATATATATATATATAAATTTTTCGATAAAAATAAAATACAATTTTCAAAATCAAAATCCAGCTGTCAAAATCCGACATTACGATGTTTAACAATATGATATATAGCTATATTGATCTCGAGGCCGCCATGGCGTCGGGCATATTAAACGACACAAGTGTCGGCACTTTGACTAAAATTTCAAAAAACGGATCGCTTTGCGCACATGCATATTATGACCTGGTGTGATAGAAATGAGTGGAAAGGTCCACTCTATTATTAATACGTGTATGAGTACTTCACGTCCATGAAAACAAAAAGCATCAATGTATGCATTGCTGCAGTAATATCTAAAAATGCATGACACTCATTAAAGCAGCGGCTGTTAACGCATGTATGAAGGCTGCGCGCACATGAAAACAAAAAAATAATCACTGGATGCAACAAACTCGTTGGGTAGCAATCTCTAAAATACACGAAAATCTCTAAGCAGCAATCTCTAAAATGCACGACAAACGTTAAAGCCGCCGTCACTGATGTATATATGAGCACTTTACTGTTTCAATTACATGAAAACAAAAAACAAACAAAAAAATATTGGTTTCAGCAATTTCAAACTTGTGTATGAGCGATTCACACAAATTAGAACAAAATATAAAACACAAATGGATTTGACAATATCGTTGTATTAGAATATCTAAAAATATGAAATTCGTTAAAACCGCAATTCACATTATGTAAGTTGTTAATATTGTTTAAAATTATTTTTTATAAATTAATTATATTTTTAAAATATAAACTTTCTATTTTTTCATTCAAACAATTTTTTATAATTTACATAAATGTTGAAAATTAAAAACTTTCCATTCTTTCAAATTCCTCCCTGCTTGGATTCGAACTAACCTTCTGCAGAGCTGGGAACAAACACAAACCACGAATCCGCTGGTACTCACTCCGAAACATATAAGAATAATATTTTAAACAAACTGCTTGCTAAGGACAAACGTCTAGCTCACAATACGCATACGCGCGGAACAATCTTTAAAAAGAAAAAAGAAATCGCAGCCAAAGTGCAGGGGCTAGACGTTAAAATTAGACCCATCATTAGACCATCATTAGACCTACCCATCCTAACCCGCTGGTCGTTGACTTAAACTTAGACTTTTAAAATTTTGAGGTGGCATTTTCCGTGATCGGTTCTGCTACCGTTCCGGCCAAGTAACGAAAGTAAAATGAGCTCTTCTTTAATTCTTATTCATTCTTTAAATCTTGACATTCATAATTAAGAAAAGAGTAATTAATATAACGAACTTTTCTGTATCATAAATAGTACTGTCAGATATTTTTTTAATATTTGGCAATAAATAAATAAATAAATAAATAGCTAAAAAATAAATAATAAATAAAATAAAATAAAATAAAATGAGAATTAAAATCAAACTTGAAAATTGATTTTAATAATAATGTTTAAGAATACATTTTTAAGAGCTTTTTTTAAAGATATTGTTAAGGAAAAGAACATATAAGCTGTTACACATAAGCAAATATAATAAATGGATACACTTAAAAAAAACTTTTAGTGATTTCTCGATCCGAAAAATACTTTGATCAGAATCCAAAAGTCTTTATCGAGCTACCCCCATTCGAAGGAATGCTTATATAAAAGACGATCCGGTTAATACAAAAAGAAAACATAGAAATAGTCTTTAATTCAGTGACCCGAGTTCAAAGGCTTCTGCTTCAGTTAACCATTATCGCCGGAGAGTGGAAAAGAGTCTATCCTTCCAACTAGGTAGTGGTTACAGACTTACTTACCTTTTATTTTGAGTCCACTGGAGCAATAAAAGTAATCAGATGGGAAAGAAAAAGGGGAACTCGAAAGCATCTATATCAGAATTAGGTGGATATTAAGCGAGAAATTAAATGTCACGGTGGGGATTTGTTAGTTCGAAATCTGTAAGAGAACTTAATATCCTGATTTTTTTTTTTTTTTTTTTTTTTTTTTTTTTTTTTTACATTTAGAAAACGTTAGACATGTAAAGAAGTAAGAGCAAAAAAATTTTTTTACCATGTAACTTGAAATTGAATTTTGTTTTATTATAATTTATTATGTGTTAACAATTCATAAATTAAAATGTAATTATTGCTTAAAGTGATATAAAAAATAACACAAAAGGTTTAAAAATACCTTTTAATATAGATTACATATGTTTATAATTCAGTATATGTTAACAATTCATAAATTTAAATTAAAATGTAACTATTGCTTAAAGTGATAAAAAAAACATAACACAAAATGTTTAAAATTATCTTTTAATATTGATTACACACGTTTCCTTCCCTCAAACGGCAACATCTTCAGATCAAAATGATAAATAAAATATTCTCGCAAAGTTTTTGAAAATGATAAACATAAATCACGAGATCACATGTCCGATGCAAGCAGGTGCTTAGATTGTCAAACCGGAAAACGTGAAAATTATTTCAAAAACTTCGCGAGAATATTTTATTTATCATTTTGATCTGAAGATGTTGCCGTTTGAGGGAAGGAAACGTATGTAATCTATATTAAAAGATATTTTTAAACCGTTTGTGTTACTTATTTTAACACTTTAAGCAATAATTACACTTTAATTTAAAGTTAACAAGTGATTTTATTACATTATTTGTAATTCATAAATTGTTTAAATGTGGCTCTAAACGCTTTTGAGATTACTAGCTTATATCCCAGTTATTTTAAATAGTTACTGATTGTTAAGTAAAACTACTTACATATATATATGTATATATATATTTTTTTTTGGGGGGGGGAGGGGGGAATAAATTTAAACTAAGTACATAAGAATTAGGTGGATATTAAGCGAAGAACTTAAAAGCCATGGTGGGGAGTTAGTTCGAAGTCTGTAAGAGAACTAAATAGCCTGATTTTACTTTCGTTGCAATTAGAAAACGCGATAACGTTTAACAGACATGTTAAGAAAGAGAACTGAATGACATTTAACATGTAAATTGAAATTGAATTTTTATTATTACAATTCATTATGTGTTAACAATCATTTTGGCAGAAATTTTACTTTATTTGTTTAAATCTGGCTGTAAATGTTTCTAAGATTACTAGCTTATATCGATGTGTATTTTAATAGTTACTGATCGTCTAGAACATTAATTATATACGTTTTTTTTTTTTTTTTTTTTTTTTGGGGGGGGGGGGGGGGGCGGGGGTGGTTCGTTGGTTGCTTATTTGTTACAGCCGATTATCTTAGGGGGGAGGATAATTTAAAATAACTATATCAGATTTAAATGGATATTAAGCAAGAAATTAAATGTCACGGTGGTGATTTGTCGGTATTCTGTTACAACACTGAATGCAGTGACACATGAATACAAAATGCCGTAATAAACACAATTTGGAAGAAAGTATGGCAAAACATTGATTTCAAGGTAGTATAGGTATAGATACATTCAAATTCGATTTTCTTTCTTTTTTAATATGCCGATGATGCTATAATTTGCATTCAGTTATATTCTATATTTTAAACTTATTCAGGACGTTGAGGCTCCTGATCTGCAGATTTACTAGTTTAATTCATTTTATAACCATTTCCAAAATATTTTGCGATCGATTCTATAAGGAAAATCACCAAGTAAATGTAACAGAGTATAAGTGGTTAATATTGCAGCGATGTAATAAAGCATTAGCAGCGTAGAAGTAACTTCTCCATTATTGCCGAAACGTTAGTTGAGGCTCACCGTAGAGACCCGAAAAGTTTTTGGTTTCCGTTTGTTTGTTTGTTTGTTTGTCTGTCTGTTCCGCCATAACTGTCGTAAAAATCGTTCTATTAAGTTGATTTTTGGTGGGTATGTTAGTGAAGTACCCGGAATTAGCTGTATAGTTTTTGGTTACATTTGGTTCATTCATTCGAAAAATATACATTTCTATTTAGGTCATAATGCTTTCCTATGGGAATGCAGACGATTTTCAAATTTCATTTTTAACTCAAATGAAAATCGCATATTTGAATAATGGATTTAAACGTAAAATTACGAATACAAAATTTTTGATATGGAGGTCTTAAATGCAGGCAATAACTTTGAAAACTTGCCGATAGATCGATTAGAATTTAGAAATTAATTGTTTAAATTATTGGATACTTTTCGGGAAATATAAAACATTTTATTTTCCTATTTTTTAGAAATTTTTAAATGCATTTCTTTTTCTTTCCTCTTTACTTTGTTAGTTGTTTAACAACCGTATTTCAAAGAATATCAAAATAAGAAATGCATTTTTTTATCTAAAAAATTACAAGAATAAGAATTTCATAAGAATTTCAGATTATCATTGCATAAATCGTGTTTAATTTAACGCTTCTAATTTCTGAAACCACCGAAGTATTTTATATGCCTATAAATATGTATGTAACATAAAAAATAAATAAATTGCGGATTGTAAAATGCTAAATAATATGAAAAGTGAGATTAAAAAGCAATGACTTTCAGAGCTAACGTTGAGGCTTCTGATCTGCAGATTTACTAGTTTGTAAAATAGAGGAACAAATTGAAAACTAGAAATTTCAATTTTTTAAACAATAACAAAAAAAAAAAATGTCACTGATGTTGAAATGTTTCACGGTATGGTTAAGTAGACATGACAACATAAATAAATCTTAACATTTGTGAATAATCATAAAATTAATGTTACTGTAGAGCGAATAACAGAGCAAATAGTAAACCAATTAGAATTTTATTTTAAACATTTTACTAATTTTAATTTCATTTATTTTGCACATGACATTTTTTTAAATAAATTATTAACTGCAAATGTCAGTTCGGCGCAATTTTCTATAAATAAAAATATGTAACTAAATGATAGTTTCGTAGTAAAAAAATACGATTAGAGGATTAGAGATAATCAAAACAGGAGTGGCCAAGAAATTAGGCAACTGAATACAGCTGACATTTTTCTGCGAACAAAATACATTGTTTACAAACGTTATAAGAAAGTTTGAGGTGATCATTTTACTTTGTAATTCTAATCAGCGTATGAACGCCATTTTCTGCATTAACTACCGAGGAGAGATTAAATTATCCGTACTCCTAATATAAGCACCGGAAGGATTACGCATTGTGTGTGTGCTATACATTTCTCCCTATTAAGTTTTTTTATTTTTATTTTTTGAAAACTCTTTACTAAGTCTAAAGTGTAAGTGTATATACCTAATTTAGGCACTATAATAACACTTTATTCGATTTTATCCGATCATTGTATTTTATAATTGTTTTAGCCATTTACGTCTAGCTAAAGTTGGTGAAATTGCAATATTTGAATTTTTATTATAATGTTTTCACAACTAATTTAGATTTTTCACTATGTACTTTCAATATTTACTATAAAAGGAATAATTATAATTTGAAAGTTTTGAAAAAAAAAACCAATAATAATTATGTAAAATTGTGAAGTTATATTGAGATTCTAGATAATTTTCAATACTGTAAAAACCAAAAATATAATTAATATATATTTTTTTTGAGGGGCGAAATATATGTTTATAAAACGTTATAATACACTTTGAGATGATCGTTTCCTTGTATAATCGTCCTAGTCAAAAACAATAATACTATTTCATATAATTTTAACTGTGCAATGTGCATGATATTTTTTGTAGCTGTTTATGTCTAAGTAAAGACACTAAAAGTTGCAGATTTAGTTTTTTATAATAATACTTTTGTATCTAGTTAAAATCAAGTTTCATAAATTTAATAAGTCATCTATTTTATAGTTTTCTATAAAATGATGAAATCCAATAATCTAAAAATCAGAATGGTGAAAAAAAGCTTTCGACAGCTTTTGAAGTCATTTATAGAATCTATTAGTTTTTAGTATGCAATAAAGTTGTTGTTTTTTTTTTCTAAATATCGAAAAAAAATTATTTGATATTTTGCTGTTATGCTGATCCAATCATTAATTTTAGTAAAAAATGTTTACATGAATATATTTAATCTTTTAGACTGCATTTTTACTTATTTATGCACTTATAAAGCATTCATATGCGTTAAATGTTCTTTCTTTTAGTTAACAGGAAAGCAAAGAAATAATCTTTCATTCACTAAAAGTTTTAAGGCTTCTGGTTCAGTTAACCATTATCGCTTAAGAATATCAAAGTATTTGGTGGAAGATCTTTCTGCGGTAGTGGTTACAGGTCTTACTTAAAACATTTTTTTTTTTTTTATCGAGGCTATAGAAATAGTAAATCTAATCGGATTCTGAAAGAACAGAGAAAGGGAGAACTTTTTGGAAAAATGTTTGGTAGTATTCGACAAAAATAAGTTGAGTAATCAAAAGATGAAATATGTTGGAATATATTCGAAAAGAAACGAAATTTTTGCTCAACTCTTACCTCTTAATATGTAAAGGCTTAAAAATAATTACAAGATAAACAAAAAATAATTCTTACAATAAAGAAAAAAAAAACATGATAACGCTTTAAAAATGTAAAAATTCGGTACGGTTGTCCTACAGACGTGGAAGGATGAACTGAAAACTTTCATAGCAAATTATGTTACCAAGTATATCGATATACGATTAAATTGTACATACGTTTTATTTCTTTTAGGTGATTGTCATAGGAGAATGTGGTGCAATAAAAATGATTTTTTTTCACACGAGAAATGACTTGTAAATACAGTGAAACTTCCATTTAACGAAGTCTCATCGTTACACTTAAAAACTTCGTTATGAAGAAATTTCGTTAAATAGAAATCAACTTAAATTCGTGAAATTTTTCCTTCAGATATTACAAACAGGTGTTGGATTCAGAAGCATTTGATTCAGTTTCATTTATGAAGCCGTCTTTTACAAAACAGTTGTGTTCTGTCGATGAAATCGCGTCACATTCCCAAGGTTTGGCTGAAGTTTTCATGAGCTCCGATACACAGGTTCTCAAACTAATGTTTTCACTACGTTGTCGTTATTCTGTCTTTTTCGATAATGTACTTCAAGATTGTTTATTATTCCTTAGACAGACTATGGCTGAAGTTTAGAAGTTCTATTGGCAGGAACACAAATAACTTTGATGTTCTTCGATTTTCATTTTCAAGCACATTCTTGTGTATGTACAAAGCAATGGTCTATCAGCAATGGAAGATCAGAATGGTAACTGTCTGACTCTAATTGATATTTTTAGCTTCAATGCATCTGACGCTATTACGTCACTGCATCGTCTGTATCATCATTGAATGTAAAAAGGCGATTTTGACTTCCCCCAACTGTCAGCGAAGGATTCTCGGTTTGGGAGAGTAATGATAACAAGTGTTTTTCTTAATGTGAAAAAAAAAATTGTTTTATTTAGCACCATGCAGAATGGAAATTATTTAAATGTGTTAATTTTCTTACAATCCGCTGAAATAAATTCGCATATCCATCACAACAGCAACCTCTTAGTTTGAATTTTGTATAAGTACAAAACTGGAATAAACTTCGTTATATAGAGTACATTTTTCGTAATATGGAGATAAATATATATGCTAATGGTGTTCAAAGTCAAAGTTCTGCAGAAAATTTCGTTAAGTAGAAAACTCCGTTAAATAGGGACTTCGTTAAAGAGAAGTTTCACTGTATATATAATCGTCAATTTTTGAATCTTTTGCTTTTTTGTACTATAAAATTTGTATGAAATATCGAAAAATATGATTTGATCATCTATCCTAATAAAATAAAGTTGTTTGTTTGTGTGTGCGTGTGTCTGTGTATGTGTGTGTGCGTGCGATGGCTTGCGAAATCTACCGCACGTAGAAGTTTGAAAATTTGGGTGCGGGTAGTCCAAGGCAGGTTCTGATGCCCCTGAGGCTCGGATTTTTATTTTTTTGAAACCCAAGCACCCTGGGGCCCCTTTAAGATATTTGCTCTAAATTGTTAATAACTTGTCCAATTTTTATTCGATCTCTTCGTTTTGGGGCCCTTTCTTCATTTAGCTTTTCGCCCATTTCTACGTTCCAGTTACGGCGCTGGCCCCCTGTGACCCGTGGAATTTTTTGTTTCCTAAACTGTTAATAACTTGCCCCCCTTTTATAGTTTTTGGGGTCTTTTCTCCATTTAGTTATTTCCTCATATCTACTTTCCAATTTGGACCCTTCATCTTAGGGCCCTGTTCAAAACTATCAGCTGGCCCCTATTGGGCCCCCTACTATAGTTGCCTTAAAAATTATCCGATTCCCTAGGTTTCTTTTCTAACAACTTCCTGCTACTACACTTCCTGCTACACTTCCTGTTAGTACTTCCTGCTACTCCATGAACGACAATAAATAAATAAATAAATAAATAAATAAATAAATAAATAAATAAAATAAAATTCGGAGAAGATCCGGTTCCCTGGGCCCCTTGAAGTTTTTTTCCCTTAAATTGTTAATACATTGCCTTCTTTTAATCAGATCTTCGTTTTTGGGCCTTTTCTCCATTTAGTTATTTCCCCATTTCTACATTCCAGTTAGCACCAGTCATCTTAGGGCCCTGGTCAAAACTATCAGCGGCCCCTTTCGGCCCCTTAAAAATCGTCCAATTCACTATTTTTTTTTCTAACGACTTCTTAGGACTTCCAGCTACTACATAAATAACAAAAATAATATATATATCGGATAAGACCTAGCTCCATTACTACATTCCAGTTAAGATCCTGGCCCTCTGTGTGCCGGTGCAGGGCTCCTTGAAGCTTTTGTTCCGTAACATGTTAAAAAGTTGCCCCTTTTAATTTTTGGGGAACATTTTCTCTATTTAGATATTCCCCCATTTCTACATTCCAGTTTTTTAAACTTATTATCACGTGTCCGGGCAACGTTGGGCGAGTCATCTAGTTATATAATATAGCCAATACAATGTTTGCAAAAAAAAAAAAAAAAAAAAAAAAAAAAAAGGAGGATACGTGAATAGATTTTATCTTTTATTATGCATTTTTACTTATTTATGCACTTATGAAGTGTTCAGATGCGTTAAATATTCTTTCTTTGAGTTAATAGGAAAGGAAAGAAATGATCTTTTATCCGCTAAAGTTTTAAGGCTTCTGGATGAGTTAACCATTATCGTTTAAGAATATCAAAGTATTTAATGGAAGATCTTTATGCTGCAGTGGTTACAGTTCTTACGTAAAGCATTTTTATTTCGAAGCTACAGAAATAGTAAATGTAATCGCATTCTGAAAGAACATAGAAAGACAGAACTTTTGAAAAAATGCTTGCCAGTATTCGACATAAATTCTCTGAGTGATTAAGTGGTGAAATGGAAGAAATGCCAGAAAATGTATGGCATTTTCGTTTAACTCGTAATGCTAAAAAATAATTGTATGATAAAAAGAAAGCACTTAAATTAATCAATCTTGTTTCTTTAAGAAGAAAAAGAAAACAATGAAAAATATTTAAAAATGCACAAATTTAGTACTTTTAACCTTACAGAAGTGCGCGGATGAAATGAAAACTTTCCCAGCAATTTATGTTACCAAGCCACATCTATATATATCGAAATTTCATTAGTTATATGTGTATGTAAATAAGTTCATATTGTAATATTTGCAATATTATTTGAAACATTTTTATATTAAGACGGTACAATAATGCAAAAATGGAAGGATTATGAACACTGGTCGGAAAAACTACCTTATTTTTGTAGTGAACTACAACTACTTTATCGAAAATGTAGTTAACTAAAAATACGGCTACTTATTTAAAAAAGTAGTGACTACAAGATACTTTAAAAAATACTCAATACTTCGCTACTTTAATATTTTGTTAAGACATTCTTATCATTTCTTATTTTGTTAAACATTTTTACTTGAAACTGTGAACATGAATTAAGTAATAATTCAATAATACCTACTCGTTATATCGCTTTTGTCAGGATACAATCAAATAAATAAGATAAAAACTAGGACATTAAAATTTCAAGAAGAGAACACAAAAGAAAATGTTTTGTGTTATTCTCTAAAATGTTACTTTAAAAGCACATGTTACTCGTCATATGCCGACCAGGGAAAGCAATATTAATTTCCCCTGTCTTAATATAAAAAAATATAAATCTATAAATAATTCAAAAACAAGGAATGCAGAATTAAAACATGAATTTCTACAAGGAAATACAAGGAAAAATTCATGACCTGATGCGGTTCGTTGCTAAACTCTACAGCTGAGTTGCTGACGTTTTCAATTTGCTGCGCAGAACATATTTTTTCCAAAAGTAGCAAGTTACGATCATGTGACTTGAAGAATGGCACATCCTCCTCTCCTGATATAGCGTTAAATGTATCGTCAGTATTCACTACAAACTGCAGATTGTATAGCGCTACTCGCCACATTAAATTTTCAAAATGGACCGCGCTGCCCTACAAACAACCGTAAAAAGTAGAGACTACTGTACTGTACTGTAGTTGCCACTCCTGCACTGTACGCGCTACTTCCGACCACTGATTCTGAATAACAAAAACAAAAAATGCATTTAATTTCTTTTGTCAGTATGTGGTTTGAAAAGGCTGAATAACTAAGTGATAGAAGTAATAATGGCGGAAAAAAAAAATTAAAAATTTTACCAAAAATGAATTACAAGTTAAAAGAAAGAAAAAAAAAAACCTTTTTTTTGTTAGTCAAGTATATTAAAAAATGAAACCTATTTAAAAAATGTAGAAAATCCGTGCAAGGTTAAAAAGAAAAATTTCATAGTAAATTAAAGTAACAAGTTGACGCTTCATTGGATTCTACACCTGAGGGAACTTCTCGTTAATGTCTACACATTTAATCTTAATATTGCGATATTTTCAATGTTTTTTAAACCTTTATTTTCTTTCGAAGCTACAGAAATAACAAAACTAATCGAGTTCAGAAAAAGAAGTGAAAAAGGCTGCGATTGAAAAGATTTTTGTCACTCTTGTTATCATTAAATTATTACAAAAGTGATAGAAGTGATAGAAGTGATTGAAAGTGGAGTTTTTTGTATATCCAGTAACGTTAAACGTATGTACAAAATAAAAAGAGCACGCGTATATATTTGTTTCAATACAACACAAGCATTTGAATGTTAGTGCTTATCATATGATATCCTCTAAGAGTATTTTAGGAGACATAGTATTTAAAGATTTTCCTGCTCTGCTAAAATACCATTGCGGGATAAACCCAGAAAATATTCTTGATTAAAAAATAAACAGTTACATCACTTATAACAATCTTTAGTTTTAACATGATTTAAATATATATTCTGTAATAATTGTGATCCTGTAACATGGGGATAATTTTTCTATATCCTCGTTAAACGTATGTACAAGATAAAAAAGGACGTGTTTGCGCGAGCATATGTCTGTGTTTCAAAGTAACACCCGGTTTTGAATGTAGTGCTTTTCATATGATATCCTCTAAGAGGATTGAGAAAATATTTCTGATTAAAAGATAGTTACATCACTAATAACAATCTTCAGTTTTAAACAATCGGCAATCGGATGATACTGTCCTAATATAACTGTTTCAGAAGTCTTATTTCAAAAGAATTTTTTGTTACATTTATTTTGAACTCAAGAATGTACAATTAGAAAGTTAATCAAAAATTTTCCAAGAAATCTTTTATATTTTATGCATTTCTTCTCAGAAACTAATTTACTCTTTTTTCCAAAATAGTTGATTATTATGAATGTCGTTCTAAACAATAATTAAAGAAAAAGAATGGTTTCGAAGAATATTATTACTCTTTTAATTAATATATATATATATATACAGGGTGATTCATAAAAGATGGGCAGAACTTTAAGGGGTTATAGTACACTTAAAGACAAATAATATTAAATAGGAGACTAAGGGTCCCAGACGTATTCCCAAGGAGATAGGGGGCATTAAAGTTTAGGGTCCGAAATTTCAAATGATTATAAAACATGGAAAAATTGGTCGATTCGTTTGCGGTTTTTGCAAAAAATTTTCTTTATCCCAGTATTTTCTTGAAATAAAATTTTAAAGTTCAATTTCAAAAAATGCCGATAGGGGGCGCTTTAGACTTTGGAGTAACAAACAACTATTTTTTAACGTTATTTTTTGTATTTCTTTAAATGATTTCGAAAGCTTAGACTTAAACTTAAATTTTGATCTAAAAATCTGAGTCCTAACGAGTAGTTAAGTAGCGTAAACTGAAATTTGAAATTTGAAACCCTTCTCCCCCCAGAACAAAATCAGTTATTCCCGATCTTTGTGTCGTAGATTAGGCTCTAACTACTGCCGCGTTTTGCTAAAATTATTCTTTATGTCAGTATTTTCTTGAAAATAAATTTTAAAGAAAATTTTCAAAAAAATCCGATAGAGGGCGCTTTAGACTTTGGAGTAACGAACAACTATTTTATACCGTTATTTTTTGTGTCTCATTAAATGCTTTCTAAAGCTTAGACTTAAACTTAAATTTTCAGCTCAAAATCTGAATCGCTGAGCGTGGTTCAGTAGCGAGGGGAGGGGGTTCAAATTTCAACTTCTGAACATAGTTCAGTTTGCACTACTTAACCATGCCCAACGATTCTGTGCTGTGATACGAGGCAAAAATACAACTTTCGTCAAGGACTGCATAGTCGGAATTCACTCATAAAGGCACTGGCACAGTTGGAAACGTCGCTCATGCAAACGTTAAAGCTCCATTCCTGACGCTAGTCACCGGGTGAAGAAGGAAACAGAAAGTATGCAAATGTCAAATGGGGAAGAAGAAGAACACGTATGCAAAATTTCGACACGATTCAGGCATAAAAACCACTGAACGGTGAGTCAAGTGTAAGTCGCTGTAGTAATGAATCGGAAGATGGTGCCCTTCACGAATAAGGAAAAGGCTGAGATGCATTTAATTTACGGAGCGGCAGATGGAAATGGTGCAGAGGAGCAACGAATGTACGGAGAGCGATTTCCTAACAGGCGGTTGCCTAACCGCAAAACTTTCGAGCGCTTGCACAGACAGTTGTGTGAGACGGGATCATTTCTCGCTTGCCGGTCGAATGCAGGTCGTGCAAAAAAGGACGAATCAGTAGTTGTTGCAGAAGCCATTCTGGATGTAGTAGCGGCGCAGCCAAGTACAAGTACACGAACAGTGGCTAGCCAGGTGGATACCTCACAGTCCACGACTTGGAGGGTACTGAAGGATGAACATTTGCTCCCGTTTCATGTGCAACGAGTCCAGAAACTGTCTCCAGGGGATTATCCAAATCGTATTGAATTCGCCCGCTGGTTTCTGCAGCAGAACGCGCTAAATCCACATTTTGGACGAACTGTGCTTTTCACCGATGAATGTACCTTCACACGTGAAGGTACATTTAACACACAGAATGCACATGTATGGGCGGATGTCAATCCACATGCTACGTATCCACATGCTCATCAGAGACGCTTTTCCATCAATGTTTGGGCAGGAATCCTCGGAGACCACCTAATCGGACCGTACCTTCTTCCTGAACGCCTCAACGGTAAAACATACCTCACATTTCTGCAACATGTGCTGCCAGACCTGTTAAACGTTGTTCCTCCACGCATCCGGCGGGTCATGTGGTTCCAGCACGATGGAGCGCCAGCCCATTACGTACGAGACGTCCGCAACTATCTGGACATCACATTTCCGAACAGATGGATTGGTCGAGGTGGTCCTGTTGCTTGGCCTGCTCGCTCGCCAGATCTTTCACCCCTCGATTTCTTTTTTTGGGGACGATTGAAGGCTCTTATGTATGAGACACCCATTGAATCCCCCGAGGAACTGGTCGCCAGACTTTCCGCCGCTGTAGGGGAAGTGCTCGAAAAGCCTGATGTTTTCGCGAATGTTCGCCGTTCCATTCGTCGCCGTTGTTCTGCGTGCATAACCTCTGGTGGTCACAATTTTGAACATTTATTGTGATTACATGTTAATAAATATGCTTTGGTAACATAATCCTAATTTGTGTCTTTTTACCTCGTATCACAGCACACAATGTGTGGACATGGTAAACTGAACTGTGCTCAGGAGTAGAAATTTCAAACCCCTCTCCCCAGAAACTTAACCACGTCTAACGATTCAGATTTTGGGCTGAAAATTTAAGTCTAAGCTTTAGAAAGCATTTAATGAGACACAAAAAATAACGGTATAAAATAGTTGTTCGTTACTCCAAAGTCTAAAGCGCCCTCTATCGGAATTTTTTGAAAATTTTCTTTAAAATTTATTTTCAAGAAAATACTGACATAAAGAATAATTTTAGCAAAACGCGGCAGTAGTTAGAGCCTAATCTACGACACAAAGATCGGGAATAACTGATTTTTGTTCTGGGGGGAGAAGGGTTTCAAATTTCAAATTTCAGTTTACGCTACTTAACTACTCGTTAGGACTCAGATTTTTAGATCAAAATTTAAGTTTAAGTCTAAGCTTTCGAAATCATTTAAAGAAATACAAAAAATAACGTTAAAAAATAGTTGTTTGTTACTCCAAAGTCTAAAGCGCCCCCTATCGGCATTTTTTGAAATTGAACTTTAAAATTTTATTTCAAGAAAATACTGGCATAAAGAAAATTTTTTGCAAAAACCGCAAACGAATCGACCAATTTTTCCATGTTTTATAATCATTTGAAATTTCGGACCCTAAACTTTAATGCCCCCTATCTCCTTGGGAATACGTCTGGGACCCTTAGTCTCCTATTTAATATTATTTGTCTTTAAGTGTACTATAACCCCTTAAAGTTCTGCCCATCTTTTATGAATCACCCTGTATATATAAAAGAGAATCAAGCACCGATTTTTCTCTATTTAAAGAGATCTTATAATTAAAAAAAAATGTTTGTACATTATTTTTGAATCCCATAATTATTATCATTTAAATTTTTTTAAAGATTATAGAGATTATATTATTTATCAATCTAAAGATGATTATTTTCCTATTTTAATAATTTGCTCTTCAGACATACCATTATATATATATAGGGTGTCCCAAACACATTGACCTCGGCATTTATTCCTTAAATATTGATAATATATATATATATATTATAAATTACAAAGTTACGTATAAAAATATACAGAATTTTATGAAATCTATTAAAATTTTCAGGGGGATTAAATTTGAAGAAATACAAAATTTAAATTTTTATACGGCTCCCTACAACCCCCCCCCCCTTAATGAGTAAAATGTTCCCCATGCACTAATAAGGTTATGTACAAAATTTCAGCATTTTATCATAAAAAGTCGCAGAGATATGAAAGTACATAAATGCTGACTTAAATCACTTTTGGATGATTGAATACGAGTTCGCAAAGAGGAAAAATCATGTCGGATGATTGCGTTTCAGGAGTCGTACGCAAATTACAAAAGAAAACAATGATTGCATAAATAGATAATAATTGTGCTATTTATTGGTGCAAAAGTATCTAAACTGTGTAGAAATAATAACTTTACGCAAAAATTAGAAAGCTTGTTCAAAATGTTTACATTATGTTTTATTTCTGTAAAACATTTCTAAGCTGTTTTAATGTTTATCGATTGTGCCATTTCCAAGTTTTATTCTATAATTCATCATGTAAAAATTTCGAGTATTTTTCAGGAAGCATAGTTTTGTAAATCTGTAAATGAAACTAAAGATACGAGCCATATTTTATTTGCTTATGATGCATTTCTGCGTCGCGTCATCTGCACTCTAGCTGAAAACATTTGCATTTTAATTTATGATTAACCCCTCACCAAACCTGTTTAAAGATATCTCTGCGGCTTTGTATGATAAAATACTGAAATTTTGTGCATGACCTTATTAATAAATTGGGCACATTTTACTCACTGGAAAGTTTTTTGTACGCGAGCCGTATAAAAATTTAATTTTTATATTTCTTCAAATTTAATCCCTAGAAAATGTTAATTGATTTCATAAAATTAAGTTGTTGTTTTTTTTAACTTTGTAATTTATAATATATGTCTATTATCAATATTTAAGGAATAAAAGCCGAGGTCAATATTTTTGAGATACCTTGTATAGGATACCTATTGACTATCTTAATCAAAATTCTTTTAGAATATTTCCTCTCAAACATGCTTTTTCTTGGTTTTTAAGAAATATTTCTACTTTAAGTATTTTAGTGCTGAATGTACTATTTTTTTTAATTATATTCAGGTTTAATGCGCTGCAAACGATTAGTTTAATTTGACCCTTGCAATCCTGTAATCAGAAAACTTCGTTTTTGTTATCAGAGGAAGATTCAATCTTGAGTACATTTGTACTCTGAATCCATTTTTCGTATATATCTTCCTTTACTTTTTTCCATGTATCAGAATTTGTTTTACTAGAATTATTTTAAGCAGACTGCAAAAAAAGACAATTGGTTCGTAGGAAAATACACTATAACCGAAAACTGAAATAACCTCTTCCGATTTAAAAACGATTCCGAAAAATGTTCCTTATCTTTAGAAACCTAAGAATTTAACATATTTTAGAGATTTAAAAAAAAAATAGAAAAAGATTTTTTTTCTGCCACAGATTTTCGGAAACGTTCCCGAGTATATTTTGTAATGTATTAATAAGTTTTCTCAAACCGGAATATATATCGCTGTTTAGGAAACTATCAATTCTCAATTAAGCATTTTCAGCCGCGTAATATATTTTATACACGTTAGAGTAATGAAATTATAATTTTAATGTTAATTTCAATTAATCGTTAAATTAATAATGTTTGTCCGTAAAACATTTTTCTTGAATTTGGAACTGTTTACTGGAGAATTGATAGCACAAGAAAAACCTATCTTCCAGGTTGAGAAAACTGAGTAATACACTAAAAAACTTAATCGGAAACGTTTCCGAAAACAAGTGGAAACCAAAATACGTTTTTTTTAAAAAAATACTTCTTTAATTCTTGAAAATATATTAGTTTGTGAGGTTTCTAAAGATAGAGAACGCTTTTTGGATTTCTAGGTAACTCGGAAGATGTTATTGTATATTTTTAACCCTTTCAGGGACAAGGTACTTCTATTCGTAAAATGTTGAAATGATTTATTGGCACCAGAATTTAGAAACACATTTATTCGAAAATAAATACTTTCTTCATGTACTTGATAAAAGGGATTTTTTTATTCCAAAATTCTGGTGCCAATGTATAATTTAGGGATTAAAATTAAGTGGTCCAAAAATGAACCACTGCTCTTGAAGAGCTTAATTCGACTCTTGTAGCGCTGTAATCAGACACTCGCTTGTTTGTCACCAGAAGAATCTTCAACCCTGACTTGTCTAATCATCGTCTGAATCTTTTTTTTCCTTGTATTATTTTATGCATTTCCTTTCACGTAATGAAATTTAAGACAGTTAGAAAAACAACCGATCTCAACAACTGGTGTATAATTTGTCCGTGCATTACTAAAATATATTGCATGCTTTCTTTCAGTTTATGCTTTATATTTCCTTTCATTTAGGTCATTCATTTTATAATATGATATTTCATTTCATATTTTAAATGTATTTTATGTATAAATAATTTTTCTATTTAATAACAGGTATTTCAATTCAATTTTATAAATCGGTTTATTGCAATCTCATAAATAAAAAAAATACATTTATGGCAAATAAAACCGCTCTTTCATATTAAAACGAAATATAAGGTAGGTGACCCAAAGGTGGCCATAGTTAAGCTTTGGCGATTTTTTTTTTATATAATTTTCTGGTTGGGTGTGTGTGACTAAATTTTTGTTTGTAAAATTTTAAACTTATCTCTAACACATATCAAGTATACTTTTATTTGTAAAATAATAATTTAATTACTTTTATAATACAATTTCAAAATTGTAACTTGTGGGCCACCTTTGGTGTATAGTGTTACAAAGTTGGCCCATGTATTGAAATATCTTTTAAAATGTGAAAAAAAAATACTCGGCAAACTATTTCGCTTACTATTATGATCTGATGATCCTTTCTTTCATTTGATATATTTCGAGTTTTTCTGCTTAATCTTCTTATCTTATGACACGAAAAGTCCTTGAATCACTTTTTGTACACGGTATTTCAGAGATTTTCTTCTGGGAGTTAATGACTTCTTTTGAGTGATGTCTTTTGTTAACAATAAATGTTAGTAAGTGTTTTCAGATATTTATGTAAAAATTTTGAAAATCACCCTTACTAAACTGATTTCCACATTTTTTTTTTCTAATGTGTCCACCTTGCAAACATGGCGTAGAGTCGCCATTTGCACGACGTAAAAGTATTAATCTGATACATTTTTTAGAAATTAAGTAAATGTTGTTAAAGAGAAGGAAATAAACTTTCAGAAAACGTATTATACCACAGAGTTATAAGAATTTTAAAACACGTAAATTAAAATATCTTATCTGGAAATTAGAGCGACTACTTCTCAAAAGTGAAATCACTGCATAAAATGCCGGAAGATCAAGGTGAACTCTTTAAATTCAGCCAGTTCCACTGCCGATACAATTCAGTGGCACCATTTTGTGATTAAAAATTAAATTAATTCTACTTTTAAGGGGTGGGTTACTTTAGAGTCACTGGCCACCTGTGGTTCATCCACCTTACTAATTTACTAACAGAACCACCCAGCTTTTCCTGTATGAACCATGGGGGGGGGGGGGGCTTCCGGGTAAAATTAATTAAAATGCAATAATACAGCAATAAAGATGACGGAGCTTTGTGCATCTCCGATTCCCGTCCACAAGTCGTTAAAAATACAATCTGAAAAAAATTATGTTACTTTAACGCACCCCACAGTCAGATCCGTCATCATTATAAATGAGAATACACATTTATTTGGTGCGTGCAACGGAAAAATGTAAGAATTTCCTCACAATGCGAGAAAAATAAATAAACCAAATGGTGTAACATTCAGTGAATTTTCTTTTGTATGGCATGTATCTATATTATAAAGCAGAAACATGTCTGTTAGAAACGCTGACATCTTATTGACGGTGGCAACAACCTAACTAGTAAATTTTGCTTTTACTGCAATTTCTTTTAACTTCGGAAAAAATACATTTTCTGCAGTGTCGAATAGAAAAAAAATACTTTTAAATGCAATTTGTTTAAAAAGTGTATCTCAAATTACAGATTTTTTTATGAATTAAAATTATTTTTAGGCATGGATATTTATGAATCTCTGTGGAACCAAATTACAAAAGATTAATCTGTTTGCTCTTATAGCTATAATATAAAGCAAAGACATTTCCGTGAGTAACGGCGACGTCGTATTGGCAGTGGCAGAGACCTTAACCATAAATTTTCTCTTTTACTGCATTTTTTTTTTACTTCTAAACATAGCTCATTAAATTTTACCACTGCATTTAGCTTAGCTAAATGGTATAACTAAAGATACAGCTCTAGTATACAAGAGAAATAGAAAATAAAACGTCGCAGTCAGTTTGACGTCATATTTATCGAAAGTAACTACGTATTTAGATATATATATATATATATATATATATATATATATATATATATATATATATATATATATATATATACTATTGAAATGTTTGTAATACAGTAGACGTTTTTACATCAAATACGTTTAAATAAAGGTTTTACATATTTTTAACGCACTTATAGTTAAAGTTTTTACTTTATATTTGAAAAATGTGCTCTTTTGGCTTAGAATGATGTCAAATTCAGACGCGCAACTTTGTAATAAATTGTGACAAGTGGTTGAAAAAAAATGGGAAAGCGTGGTCTAGTAATATTTTGAAGTTGTCAGTAATTTTACTCATGTTTTAATGGGTCAAGTATCCTTTGAAATCGCAAAATTCATGAAAAAGTGACGTGTATAAGAATTGCCGACACTCTATAACTGATTGACATTTAATTATAAAATTTTAAATGCATATTAAGAAAGGTTTATTTTATCAATTAAAGTTCTCAAAAAAATAAATACACACGTGTAATATTTTGAATTCATTTTGAAATATTTTACGAAATTTACGAAATTACGAATTACGAAATAATTATTCTTGTGTGCATTGTGTGCATGATTTTACACATTTTAATTGCTAAAACCAGCCATTTTTTTAAAAATGAGTACAGATATAACGTGTTCTCAAAATGACGTACAAAAAAAATAAATAAATAAATAAAGTGTAGATCCAGAGAATTTATCGATTTATTTATTTTTTATTTTATTTTGTTTTTTAAAGAACTTGAAATATATATATATATATTACAAAATTTAAATTTTTTCCGCAATTATTCTATAAAATTTGTCCATTCAATAATATTCGGTATATAACCCAGCTTATTAAAATAATTCTCATTCTTAAAATAGCCTTTTACTATCCATATGTAAAGCCAATTATTCCTAATCCACTTAATAATATTTATTCGAATGTAGTTATTCTAAAAATGGCGATAGCTTTTTTAATTTATTCTTTAAATAGAACATCTTTATTTTAATCCATTATTAAAATTCATTAGTATTATTCCCGTGTGGTCAAATTGCTATAACTTCTTTATTTAAATGCTAAAATATCGTATCTGTTAAAATATTCCGATCAAAAAACCTTATTTCATAAAGTTATCCTATTATTAAATATCAAATGTCTATTAAAATATTTCCGAAAAACTTTAATTCTTTCTTTTTTTTTTCCCTTTTATAAAGATTCATTTTCTTTTCTTATTATTATTTTTATTACGTATTAAATTCGAAGTTTAGCTACAGCCTCAAAAACAGATAAGCTCGTTTGTTGATATGACAGGCATCTGGTACGAGATTATGGAATATTCTGGAAGGGCGTAGAAAGTTTTTGCATTTTACAACAAAATAAATCCACCGGAAATATTGATAAAGTTCAAAAAGAGACCTTTTGATTCGATAGAAGTGGGTCACGTGACGTATTCTGTATTATTACGCAAGCTAGTTTAAAAACACGATCATCCTGATTCGGAGGGGATTTTTTGACGCTGGTGTTTGCTAAAAGAATCGGGACGGATTCTAGTAAATAATGGAACGTTGTATTTTTTTTTTTCGTTCAGCGTTGGCTAATGAGCATTTTCCCTGAAGAGATGTCTTAAAACTGGAAATAAAAGGTTCTTCGACAAAAATATGGACTGACATTTCTTGTTGTTGATGATACCACACTGCCGCCTGATGCGAGCTAAAAGGGAAACCAATCACATCGCTAACCCTATTTATCACGAGCACGACTGCCTTTTTCCCGGATTTGAACTTGGAAACACGACATTAATATAATAAGTCGACAGGATGCTGGTGATCAACAGAAAGTTTGTGTAGTTAAACGTGAAATTTGCCGATTAGAAGAATATGTTACGAGGACGTCTACGCCATTATAGCACGTTTACGTCTGGTGTTTTGTTATTTTGTACTTTTATAATAAATTAAAAATGGTCAAGCCTAAAAGAGAAAAGAAGAGGAAAAGTTGGCCTAAGTGAAGTTGTTGCTAGAGAATATACTATTCATCTTCATAAGCGTCTTCATGGTGTTGGTTTTAAAGGATTGCGAAAAAGCAGAACTTTTGTGTTATCTGAAAATTAAAGATTTTTAGATGTGTGAAAATTTCCTGTGAAATATGCTCAAGAGTAACTGTAAGTTGGTATTTTTATTTATTGGTATCTTTATATGTTGATATTTATTAGTTTATGTTATATTTAAAATGTTTTATTTATTTAATAGTCTACTTTGAAATTTAAAGGTTGTATATACTATGTTATACTGATTAAATTTTTGTTTTTAAAATTTATTTCTGTTGCAAATATTTAAGTGTTGTTAAGGTTAATTAATTTATTTGATGATTTCGTGTGATACGTCATTGTAATATATAGACAGCGGTATAATTTATATTTTCATGTTTTAAGAACAGATATTCTTAAAAAAAAAAAAAAAAATCTATTATTTTTAAAATGTTACTGAGATCGTAAATTACATATTTATTTACTATTTTATCTATTTCGTTATTTGTATGGTATATAGTGTTATAAGTTTAAAATTTAATGTTTTTAAGATCCGGATATTTAAAAGAAGATCAAGTTAACTCTTTTGTTAGATTAAATATTATGGCAGAACCAAAATTTATAGCATTTGATCCAGATTTAGGAGTTGAGATACAGGCGTGGTTAAAATACTTTGATGATGCTTGTGAAAAAGAAAAGAAGGATGATGATTGGAAGTTTAAAAATATTTCTCAAAATTTAAAGGGAGAAACTCTTAAGATTTACATTAATGATTGCCTTAATTGCACTAAATACGAACAGATAGCTGATATCTTAACTGAGAATTTTATTAGGGTAAATATCCCGAAAATTTCTGAATTTTCTGCTTTGAAATTGGATATTTTAAGTAACTTAGAAACTTATTTTAAAAAGAAAATTGAAATTTGTAGGAAATTGCATTTATGTGAAACTATATTACTACAAGGATTAACCGATGGTTTAAAACCAGAATATCAAAATTATCTAATTGTTAACCCTCTTGAGAGTACAACAGAATGGTATAGAATTGTTAAGCAATTTGTGGAAGTTTCCACCCCTGCTGTTACAAGTCCATCATTACCAAGTAAACCTAATGCAACTAATTTTGACATTCCTCGATATAGTGTGCAGCCTAATAGACCAAATTTTCAACAAATTAATACTCCTAGGCATTGGATTCAGTCAAATCGGCCCAATAATCAATTTAATTCTCCTCGAAACTGGGTTCCTCGACCAAACTATAATTTTCAAAGACCTAGAAATTTCCAAAACGGAGTACAAAACAATTATTTTCAGAACCAGTACCCATCTAGGCCATGTAGAATTTGTGTAAACAAGGGTATAATGAATGCTTTTCACTGGGAAAAAGAGTGTATTTTTAATAACAACTCAACACCCTCTGATACTCTTCCAATTGGCACTCCTAATATTTGACAATTAATTGTGTATGGATATACGAATAATTATAATTTACCATGTGTCGTCGATACCGGTTCAACTATCGCAATTTTACCATTAAAGTTTGTTAAAAAATTGAATGCTAAAATTGAAATTGTTCCTCCAGTTACTATTGGTCAGGCAAAGGGATTTTTACAAATTAATCAAAAGTGTAGTATTCTTCTTAAAGTGGGTAAAATCCAAAAATATGTTAACTTTTTAGTATGTGATACAGATTTGGATTACTGCATCTTGGGGTTAAAAGAATGTTCAAAATTTAATTTAAATATAAATTGTAAGAATTGTACAGTAAAACAGGGAAGGAAGATTATAAATAGGAGTATATCCATACATGATGAGAGATCACTTCATTTTAATACTGTAACTGTAAAAAAACTACAACAAGGTAAGGATAACTTGATAACTTCTGATTGTGACAATTTGAATTTATTTAATGATGGTAACTTGATAACAACTTATAATGAAGATACTATTTCATGTAAAGATGAGTTATTAACAAATGGTGATAGTAATGAGAGTTTAAATGGATATAATGATGACAAAGTATCACCATATACTAATGAAAATTTTGTGAATACTCAGGACTTTTTTGCAGCTAATTACAATGATTGTAACGTGCAGCCTGATTACAGAAGTTCAATGACTCCTCAAAATTTTCGCGATATTAATGATTATAATTCAGATTTAATTGGGGAAATAAATTTAATTGAAAATGGGGATTTAAGGGAAATAGTTCAAAATTATAGGGATATTTTTGCAAAACATAAATATGATGTGGGTAAGATAAATATTGAACCACAACGCGTTTTACTAAAATCTGACCTACCTATATCTTTGAGGCCCTACAGAACTTCCCCCTTAGAGGAAAAAGAAATAAAAAATCAAATTCAATCTTTGTTAGCGGCTGGTCTCATAAAAGAAAGCAATAGTCCTTATTCTGCCCCCGTCACCTTGGCTATGAAAAGAGAGGAAGGTAAAAAGACCCGACTATGTATAGATTATAGGAAATTAAATGCAATAGTTAAAAACGATGCAGAACCTTTACCTCTTATCGATGAAATTTTAGATAAATTGAGTAGTGCCCAGTATTTTTCCACTTTGGACTTAGCCTCTGGCTACTGGCACATACCAATACATCCATCCGATACAGAAAAATTAGCTTTTGCCACCAATTTTGGCCTCTTCGAATGGCTGGTGCTCCCCTTTGGTATAAAGACAGGCCCCCCGATATTTAATAGAACCATTAGAAGAATCATCAATAGATATAAAATTGATTTTGCTTGCCATTATTTCGACGATATCATAATTTTCTCCTCCTCTCTAGAAGAACATTTAAATCACTTAGCAAAAATCTTTGAAATCTGTAAACTAGAAAACCTTAAACTTAAACTTTCTAAATGTAAACTAAATCAAAATAAAATTAATTTCTTAGGCTATGAGATCACCAATGGGACTTTAACTCCAGCTAATACCAATATTGAGACAATTAAAAAATTGAAACCTCCCTCTAATGTTAAAGAACTACAACGATTTTTAGGTTCCATTAATGTTTATCACAAATTCATAGATAAATATGCTGAAATTAGATACCACCTCAATAAATTACTTAGGAAAAACACAATATGGGAATGGAATTCAGAATGTCAAAACTCTTTTGAGAAATTAAAAAATACTCTAATTGCAAAACCAATTCTAAAAATTTATGACCCAAAATTACCCCTCCACATGTTTGTAGATGCCTCTCAGGTAGCAGTAGGTGCAGTTCTAAAACAACCAGGGAAAGATAATTTTTTGCATCCTATTGCTTACCATTCTAGAATTTTGAAGAGTTATGAACAAAATTACTTTATAACTGAATTGGAATGCCTTGCTATCATAGATACTCTTGATAAGTTTTATCACTATTTTCATGGTACTAAATTCACAATCCATACCGACCATGCATCTCTGGTATGGTTAAAGAATGTTAAAAATCTAAGAGGTAGACTTTTTCGATGGTCTTTAAAACTTAGCATGTTCGATTATGAGATCAAGTATCAAAAAGGTTCTACAAATGTCGAAGCGGACATGTTGTCACGAAATCCTGTTGCTTATCTTAATCAACATGTAAGTTTATTATTGGACAAAAAAGAAATTATAGCGATGCAAGATAAAGATAATGTTTGTGACAGAAAATACAAAAAAGAGAATGGGATTATAATTATTCAGAGAAAAGGATTCAAAAAAATAGTAGTACCAATGTCACTCAGGAGAAAATTATTACATATTGCTCATGATAATTTTGGACACTTAGGAATACAAAAAATGTTTAACTTAATATCTCCAAACTATTATTGGCCCAACATGACAATAGATATTACACAATTTGTTAAACATTGTGATACATGCCAGAGAAATAAAAAACCAAAACAAAAAAGATTTGGCTTGTTACAAGCTATGCCAGCCACAGATCAACCTTTTGAATGTCTTTCTATTGATACTGTGGGTGGATTTAATTATTACAATTCAACAAAAAAAATCTTACACATAATAATAGATCATGCAACTAGGTTTGTTTGGGCTTTTCCATCCAAAAGTGTTACTACCGAAACATATACTAACTGTTTAAAACAAATTTTCAATATTCAAGCACCTAAAACAATACTTAGCGATAGACATAAATCTTTTAGGTCTCCAAGATTCAAAAAATTCCTCAGAAAATATCATGTTCAACAACGTTTTACATCATCACATCACCCCCAAACCAATGGGAAGGTAGAACGAGTGAACCAAACTATAGTTACTAGACTTAAATGTAAAGTTAATTCCATTTCTTCTAAAATACCTTGGACTAGATTATTAGACCAAGTCATCCAAAAATACAATAACACACCACATTCCATAACCAAATTCCCACCTGCCTATTTATTTTATGGTCAATTACCTTATGAATCTCCTTTAAAACAAAATTATTACCCTCCTGTTAATAAAGCACTCAAAATTGCAAAAGCGCGAACTTGTGAATTCCACCTTAAAAGTAAAAGACTCTACGATAGAAAATTTGTTGAATCTCTACTAGAAATACAAGATTATGTAATTTGTGAAGAATTTAAATATCCTAACACTAGAAAATTAGAACCTACTTTCTCTGGACCATACAAAATAATAAATAAACTTTCTGATGTGACCTATGAAATAGACAAATTTAATTATGAGACTAAATTAAATTCAGTTATTGTACATGTGTCTAAATTACGACCATATTTTTCACCAGATAACTTCAGACTATTTCATGAGCAACCCAAACAACAATCAAAATCACCACAGACATCACAATCACCATCACAAAATCAAACTAAAGTAAAAACAATAGAATAAATTCTAATTCCTTAAATATCTCTTATTACTCTAGTTTCAACAGTATCAGGTATGTCTTTGGTGTACAACAGAGATATTACCCATTTTTGAAAGTTTAATATTTTAAAATTTAAAATAAATGTCACAGCTTTTATTTCAAGATTGTGGTTATATTTTAGCCTGATCAACTAAAATATTTACTTGTTTTTGAGAGTTTTTGAGGTTGAGTAGACACCTTATGCAGGCATAAGATGTGTATTTTGATTTTAGGAATTGTCAAATTGATGTTGAAAAATGAAATTAAATGTTTTAATTCTATATCAAAATAAACTATTTTTACTTTATTTACTTTTTCTTAAACCAATTGTTTCAAAAATTTAATATTTTGTTATTTACTTCAATAGATAATCAAATAGTAACCGTTTATAAGTATTTCTATAATTATATAAATGATTGGATAGTGATGATGTGATTTTACAGTGATTGTTTTGGTGTGACAATAGAAAATTAAGTATCTAAACTAATTGCCTTTGTATTCCATTTCTCAGCTAAAATTAACATCTTTTATTTGTTATTTATTGTCTTTATTTATTCTAAGTTTGCCAAAAAAAAAAAAAAAAAAAAAAAAAAAAAAAAAACAACTCTCTGCATTTAGGATATGAATACTTATAACTTAACAGTATAATTTTGTAGAAGGGTATCAGAGGAAAAAATTATTGTAAGGAACTAATGGTTGAGAGTTCAATTTCTAAATATTTAGATTTAAATTTATTTGGATTTTGAAATTATTATATATATATTTTTTGTATACTTTCGACTGGCAAAAATACTTTCTTATATAATTAAAAAATAAGAAATTTATTTATTTGCTATGTAATTATTTTATCCTCAACCAATATTTTTCCTAACAATAAATAAACAAACTGTGATATTTTCTTAAATTATACTGATGTTATTATATTATTATTTCTACTATTGAATTATATTATGAATTACTACATATGTTGAGAAGTATTAGTTATATTGAAAGTTATTATTGTTATGTTTATGAATTGAATTTTATTATAGCATTTATTTATATTATTGAAGAGTTATATTATTTATTAGTGAAAAAATGTTTGACAAATATTAGTTAAAGATGGTGGGATCCCAACAGAAATATAACAAATCCCACAGGAATATAACAAAGATAACATATTCCAAGTACAATAAACGACCAAGAGATAATTTGACTTGTTTATTATGTGAGAAAATTAATGTGATACTTAAGAGAAGATGTTGTGACAAGTGCTAGCATTATAAGGTCATTATAAAGTATTGGTAAGAATGACTACAGTTTTAAAATTTTGATGGAGTAATGTCTTTATTTTCAGCCTTTACATAAAAACTGTATTTTTAAGAAAGGGACTGCAGTAACCATTTTTTTTTTTAAACAAAATGAGGACTTATCACGATCCAAGAAAGAGACTGAAATAAAACAGTTGGATCTAATGAACTCAAATTTGAATTAAGTCGAATTTTTTTAAAAAAACATTGTTTTAACAATTTGCTAGTGACTACTTATTCTAAAGCTTGTGAAATTGGTAAAAGCAAAATTCTGTTACTATTATTATCCTGTTTTTCCTGTTTATTAATATTTATTATTTATTGTTATTGTATTTTTCTTGTGCACTTACAAATGGTAAGTGAGATTGTAACCATTTCTTGTATTATTTTACAGGGGAAATGCTCGTAGCTTTATTTTTATTTATCTATTAATTTTAATTGATTACTATTATTTTATTTTTGTTTTTGTTTTTGTCTTCCAGTTCTTCAGAAATTCCCCATCTCCTTGCTGGCAGTCTCTAAATTTATACTAGTCAAAATTCAAATTTCTAAAGTATTAAATTTATATTGTCTGAATTTATAGTTACTTAACTATTAACTTCATCCAAAATCTTTAGGGAGGGGGGATAATATTACAAAATTTAAATTTTTTCCGCAATTATTCTATAAAATTTGTCCATTCAATAATATTCGGTATATAACCCAGCTTATTAAAATAATTCTCATTCTTAAAATAGCCTTTTACTATCCATATGTAAAGCCAATTATTCCTAATCCACTTAATAATATTTATTCGAATGTAGTTATTCTAAAAATGGCGATAGCTTTTTTAATTTATTCTTTAAATAGAACATCTTTATTTTAATCCATTATTAAAATTCATTAGTATTATTCCCGTGTGGTCAAATTGCTATAACTTCTTTATTTAAATGCTAAAATATCGTATCTCTTAAAATATTCCGATCAAAAAACCTTATTTCATAAAGTTATCCTATTATTAAATATCAAATGTCTATTAAAATATTTCCGAAAAACTTTAATTCTTTCTTTTTTTTTCCCTTTTATAAAGATTCATTTTCTTTTCTTCTTATTATTTTTATTACGTATTAAATTCGAAGTTTAGCTACAGCCTCAAAAACAGATAAGCTCGTTTGTTGATATGACAGGCATCTGGTACGAGATTATGGAATATTCTGGAAGGGCGTAGAAAGTTTTTGCATTTTACAACAAAATAAATCCACCGGAAATATTGATAAAGTTCAAAAAGAGACCTTTTGATTCGATAGAAGTGGGTCACGTGACGTATTCTGTATTATTACGCAAGCTAGTTTAAAAACACGATCATCCTTATTCGGAGGGGATTTTTTGACGCTGGTGTTTGCTAAAAGAATCGGGACGGATTCTAGTAAATAATGGAACGTTGTATTTTTTTTTTTCGTTCAGCGTTGGCTAATGAGCATTTTCCCTGAAGAGATGTCTTAAAACTGGAAATAAAAGGTTCTTCGACAAAAATATGGACTGACATTTCTTGTTGTTGATGATACCACACTGCCGCCTGATGCGAGCTAAAAGGGAAACCAATCACATCGCTAACCCTATTTATCACGAGCACGACTGCCTTTTCCCCGGATTTGAACTTGGAAACACGACATATATATATATATATTAATTCAAAAATAATCCTGAATTCTAAACTTCTTACTTTAGAAACATAATAATAGGTCATTTTGTGCATGTATATATGGTTAATACATTCACTCGAAATTTCATGAAATTCTAGCCAACCCTTTTTCAGAAATCGTGTGCGCAATGACCAAAATTGTCGTTTTGAGAAAATTGACTTTAAAGATAAAATTACCCTTGATCATTTAAAAAGAACACCAACTGTTTTAGACATATCTTCTCTTCTAAAGTGAATTTTTGCATATCTTTTTTTCCCCTTGTTCCTAAAGAATCATATTTAATTATAAGCTATTTAAAAAAAAATATTTTGACACTGTAAAGTGCATCTGACCCCTTAACATTAATATCAAGTTCCGTGTAAATTGGTCAAACACTGTAGATTTGTCTATCGAACATACATACCAAGAATGACTTTTATATACATAGACAGATATTTATTGAATAAAAAATAACAGATCTTTAGTGCTTTTCGAGCAAAAAGCATACTATTTTATTCTTAAAATTTCTAGCTGATTTTCTAATGACACTTTTATGTATAAAGTATTAGGCAATATGCATAAAATAAATGACTTAGTTTTGTTATTTCTTTCTTCGTATTTTACGTTTCCTTTTTTCGACATAAAATTTTTGACACTGCACTTTTAAATAAATCTGTACTTTTATACAACAATGATGATTCTATACTATTTCTTTTTGTTGTGGTTTTATACATTCATTCTTTCACATATTCAAAAATATTTATTATATTTTTTTTAAAAATAAAATTACGCTTTTATAGCTTGTTGAATTTTCTTACGTTTCATGCTCACAAAAAGTCAGACGATTACAATAAGAATATTGTTAGAATTCAATTTATGTTCACATAATTCATCAACATTAAGTTGGCAACAGTTCACTTTTCCCACCATCAATTATTTGTTTTTGCCATTTCTTGTTGCTCGGCAACATTAAAAATGTGATAGATTGTATGAAATGCAATCATTTTTTTTAAAGTTGTTCTTCTATTTCTTATGAATATACATATAAGTCAGTATTGTTCTGTATTTGTAAAAAATAACTTTTGTCCCTTGTTGGCAAGTGCCTATATTTTATCTAAATTAAAATTATTTTGGAATAGCAATAAAAATAATGCAACATTCTATTGTTATGAATAAATGTTCATAGAAAATATTTATCTCTTCGACGTAGCTTTTATATTTCACTTGTGAATTTTTATATTCAGTCTTTACTCATTAGGCTATGCAATTTATAATCTTAATTAATCATATTGTCAATAATACTTATTTATAATTATTATTATTTCCTTTTTTTCATAAAATATTGCCAATACAGCTTGCTGAAGTTTTTATGTTGCATGCTTCAGAGAAAGCAGAACATAACGATAGGAAAATTGTTAGAATTCAATTTAAGTTCACATAATCCATCAACTTTACTTTCGCAACAGTGATCTTTTCTCAGCATCCATTACTTATTCTTGCTATTTGTTGCTGTTTTGTGACATAGAAATGTGATACATGGTATAAAATACATTCTTTTTTTTTAAAGTATTTTTTATATTTTTTAAAAGATGGATGATATCCATATAACTGACTATTGTTCTGTATTTGTAAAAAATAACAATTGAGCAACATAATATCTAATGTTTAAAATCACCGGAAAATATCTATTTAGCTTTATTATAGAAGCTCCTTATCATAGAAATGAATTCCTATCAAATTTCTCATTTTTATTTTGTTTTACTTTTTAAAGCAACAAAGTAATTTTACCTTTGATTAAAAAAAAGCATTACTCAGAAAGTTATAAGACAAGAAGTCTTCTATATTCTGTATTTATTAGGTTTTATTTGAATCGAGTTTATGAACGATTCTTTATTTGGAAAATTAAATATGCTTAACAATACATTGATTGCTATATTTCAAGAAGCGTGGTTGTATGTGTTAAATGTATAATATTTTTATTTAATTCCTTGTATGTATGTATGTTGTGAGAACCGTAAGAAGTATGTAAGTATCCAAACACTTTGATGCCATCTTATATAGGCACGTAGATTTTAGCCCTTGTAATAATTTTCTCCCTTAGCCTACTGGATTTTTATTGTTCTTTCGTCATCATATATGTTCATAGTTTTCCCCTTCCTTTCCCCCCCACCACTTCCAAAAAAATAGGTCGTTTTATTTTAACAAAAACAATTTGAGAACACTCAATCTTTTTCAAAAGTTTGTGCCCTTGTGCAAGTACGAAAGATGCTTAAATGAAATATGAATATGTGTAAGCTGCATATATGTGAGTATGTAAGTGAATATGTATGTATAGGAGTAATATTAAATATGATGTCTAAAGGTATAAATATAAAAAAGTATTAAAATATGGAAGTAATTTTAAATTAAAAGGTATTTATTAATTTTAGACAGTAAATATTTTTTTTAATTAGCAGTCTTTTTCTTCTTTTTTTACCAGCGTCAATTATTTACTTTTTTAGAGAACTTAGAGAATTAAAAATTATTTAATATTTTTTGCAGCATTTTTATGATTCGTAGATAGTACTTATCTCTTCAAATATAAATTTATATCTCACCGCCAAGATTCTATATTTACTCTTTAATTTATTATATTGTACAATATTTTTATCTCAAATGATACATTTTCTACTGCTAATTAATCAATTCCCTTGTTATCATGATGATGATATGAGTAATGTACTTTAACCTTTAATTTCGAAAAGGCTACTTATCTGTAAACTGCACTTTTTCATGCTGGCTGCTATTTCAACCCTGTAATTTTCTGAGTAATTTCCTTATATTCACGAATAATATTATACGAAATAAAAGATTACGCATTATTTTCTCTTTTTATTTGATACGGCTATTTATAATTAGGAATTAGGATGTTATTTGCATATTCAAAGAAGAGGGATGATGTTACATATAAATAAACATTGTTCGGAATTTATAACAAGAAATTTCAGTATCTACATTTTATGTAATTTAAAGGAAATTAGTTGGAACAGTATTATCTAATATTTTGTCGATATTGGTATGAATAAATCTTCGTAGATAATATTAATCTCTTCAACATAGCTTTTATATTTCACTCCTCAGTTTCTAGGTTTTAATCATTACACTAAAAAATTTTTAATTTAAAATTATACTTTTACAGCTAATTAATCAGTTTCGTTGTTATCAATATAACGGTATGACTAATGTACGGTATGAGTACTTTTATCTTTATTTTCGAAAAGGTCATTTGTCCATTACTGACCAGCTCTACATGCCGGACCTACATCAACTTTGTAATTTTCTGAGTAATTTCCTTATGTCTACGGATATATTTGACAAAATAAAAGATTAAACATTATTTTAGAATTATTTTCTACTGTTATTTATAATTTGTAATTAGGGTGTTATTTTCATATTTCTAGAGAATAAATGATGTTCATATGGGTGAATAATGTTCAGTATTCATATTATAAAGCAAAAACATGTCCGTGAGTAACGGTGACGTCATTTTGAGAGTGTCAAAACCTAACCAATAAATTTCACATTTTACAGTAAATAATGATATTTGGCAATTTTTTCGGCTATTAACTCATCGCATACGAAAGTATCGGTTTTAATAAATTTCAAAACTTTACTTGAATACATTAGAATAGAATTTTACAAAAAATCTTATAAAAAAATATATTACTCTGTATGGTGAGTTCCCGTACTTTATGTAAATAAAACAATATAGTAATAGCACGGAAATAGAAAAACATTTTCCCAATGTGCTATGAGTTAATCTTCGCAGATTATGAAGGTGGGTAAATAAGCACTGATTTTTGTTAACCCTAGATGGCGTCATTTTTTTTCATTTTTTTCTAAATTCTTTTAATTGTTTTGATATAACTTAGAATGTATGTTTACTATTTCTCTGATTGATTATGGTTTGAAGATTGTGTAAATGTATTACGTAAGATGAGAAACGTCGGTTTATTTAGCAAATTTCAATGCATTTCTATTACAACAATTTTTTTTCTCGTTTTCTCGATATGAAGCGGTCATAACACTATCGTTGTTTTTATGTATATTAACGAATGGATATTAAAGTAAAACATGTGTAAAGTCTACCATGGTTCTATGATCTCTTCACATAGAAAAACAATTAAAGTCGGTAATTTTGAGAAGGGCAGTAGTCCATTTTTCAGAAAGAACTCATGGAATTTAAAAAAATTCAAAGCGTGGTGGTGTTTTATTGTTTTTATATGTTTACACGATTAAAACTTACTAAATATATACATTTTGTAAACACTGATAATTGGTAGCACAGAAATATATTTTTATAAGTTGTGGATTTGTGCCGTTTTCAAAATTAAGTGTAGAGAAATGAAATGAAAATTCATATTTATATAGTTTGTTGATTCTTTACTTTGAGAAATACCAAGTCTCTTACAATTAAACTTTAATCTTATTTATTACGCATCTTCTTCAATGACGTGAGAAATTTTAGTATTCCAATTTATTATTAAATTATAAAAATCCAAGTAATCACTAGGAATGTGTTTCGGCAACTTTAAACTCTATAACAGACATGGCATATCTACCGAATGGAGTTTTGAACATGTGCTATATTTGCTGAAAATGTGATGCTACTGTAGACAAATGTAACTGTATCCATAACTTCTTTAGTCAAAATGTTTGACTTCCGCCCTTTTCAAAATAACAGATTCAATTGATGTAATTGAAATAGTATAGCTTTTACAGTAAATTAAGGGGAATTCTGTTTTTTTGAGTCAAAATTTTCGATTTTTTTTTCTGTTTTGTAATTTTTTTAATACGTGAAGTCTGTAAATTGGTTCCCTAAAGCAGTTTAGTAATATTCTATTTCCTTAAAATCTTTTTTGATGGTCAAACGTTACGCCGGCCGCAGCAGACAGAAAACGGCTTTTTTCGCAGTTCTATGCTCCAAGTCTCAAAACCAATTCGAAAAAAAAAATCTCGAAACCATGTCGAAAAAAAAACATATTGTAACCATGTCGAGAAAGCCATCTCAAAATCATGTTGTAACCGTTTCGAAACCATTTTTCTCGAAATATTGTTTTTCAAATTAGGTGACTATTTTTCTCGAGATCTGTTGAACCAATTTCCTTCATTTTTTTAAAAACAAAAAAAGTAATCGTTTTTGTTCGAGCTTATACCAACGAAAAGTATAATTTTCATTGATTAATTAATTTTTCAAGCATGCAAAATCTAAAAAAAGAGGCGATAAAATGACCCTTTTTGTCCAAATGAGCGCCATTTTGCCAAAAATTGACTTATTAAACAAATGTTGGTATAAAGTCCAGAGAATTTAATGCTCTTTCATAATTTGTGGATCAAATTTTTTTCGGATGCTTTTGACGGAAGAAAGATGGTCGAACGATTGGAAGTTCACGGCACATACCTGTCGGTACACCGGTAACACAAGGCGTATTATTATTATTATTATTATTATTATTATTTTACACACAAAAATTTAAATATATAAGTGAAATGTCGATAAATATAATACAAAAAGTCTTTTTCTGTTCAATCGAAAAAAAAAAATCGTAAAAATTATCTGAATTTTAGGTCAAAGAATAAAACCTTCCTTTAATAATTAATCAAAACATTAAAATTTGTTACACAAACCTATGTTTCTAAACTTTCTAAACACATCTGAACAATTTTCAAACAAAAATAAATGAGAGAGGTAGTAAATATACATACGATATTCTATTAATACAACCAAACCTTCCATAAAAAAATATCGGCAATATAGAAAGAGGAAAAAATCAATACTTATCACTTATCTAAACATTTTTTTAATATATTCATCCTTAAGTTTCTGTATGTAGCCTTTGTACAATTTTTGATCTCAAATGATACACTTTCTACCGGTAATTAATCAATTCCGGTGTCATCAAGATGGCGATATGAGTAATGTACTTTAACCTTCAGTTTCGAAAAGGTCACTTGTCCATTAACTACAACCCTTGATGCCGGAAGCTACTTCGACTCTGTAATTTTCTCAGTAATTTCATTATGACCAGGGATAATATTAGACGAAATAAAAGATTACACATTATTTTCTAGAGTTATTTGGTATTGCTATTTATAATTTGGAATTAGTATGTTATTTATATATTATAAGATAATAAATGATGTTATACATAAGTCCGTATCGTTCGGTAAAAATCATGGATCAGGCATAGATTATGAAACACTTTCCAACTGTAACAGAATAAGAGTAAGAATTTTTTTTTCCATTCATTGAAATGAGATATCTGAATAAGCAAATTAAAAATAGACATAACACAGTAAAAACCCATTTACAGCAATTGCTGTCCATGTCCAGCAATGTGTGCGAATTCTTTCTTGTAGCCCTGTATGTGATCTATAAAATTTATACATTCCATATAGTACACTCAAAATTAGATAAGTTTAAAGTTGCATACCGCAGCGGAAATCGCACTGCTAGCAATTATCGATCTTAGTCATCCCTGTAACCGAGTTATTTTATGTATTTCTGTAATAAATGAACGATAAATACCAGGAACTCCACCATCTACAGAAAACATGTTGTAGCACACTTTAGTGATTTAAATACATTTGAAGTATCATAACATCATTAAAATGCACCGCAAACGATTTTTCCCCATCAATCATAACGTAATGGAATTCTTTTGTGCGTTCCTGTAAATGAACTATAAATGCTACTTATTGTATACTCCTAAGAAAGCATGTTGTTGTCCCTCTTATCGTTGCATATCAATCTCATTATGTTTGAATTATCGTAATATCAATGATATGAATAGAAAGCAATTTTTCTCCATAGACCAGAATGTAACGAAATTATTTTGAGTATCTCTGTAAAGAAACTATAAATGCTACATACGTAATTTTCAATACCGAACAATCTATAGTAAACCTCAATAATATATAAAAATTTCATGGCAATCATAGCATATTTACGCGAGTTAAAGCACGGACACCATATAAACAAACCTAATACACAAACAATTTTCAACTATGTTGGAAAGTAATAACCATTCTGTGCCCTGAGTTCCTCTATTTTATCTAAAATAAAACAACAGTATATTTTCCCAATTTATAAGGAAACCATGAAAAATTTACTCAATTAAACCAATTTACTCTTCATAAATTAATTCTTTAATGTAGCTTTTATATTCCACCCCACTTTTCTATAGTCAAGCTTTAATCATTAATATGCGCAATTCGTATTCTCAAAAGATCCGTATTTTACTGCTAATCCATCAATTTCGGTGTTATAAAGTAAGTGATATGAAACATTTACGATCTGCCAAAGTTTCAATAAATAAATAACTAAGTAAACAAATAAAACACCCTATACATTTTAATCTTCAAATTATCGAGAGATAAAAAACGAAGATAGCCATTCGATTCGGAATTATGTCTTATATAAAAAAGGCTTAGGTACATTTTTCATTGTGAAATTGTAACAAACGTTCCCCTTACTTTGACATCCTATTTGGAAATTATGTCTGCTCTTAATTTATGTTAAAAATATATAGGGGGTCGTCTTCATTCTGATATTATACCAAACGCTGAAATTTCAATATGAACACCTAGTTTTGACATCATTTTTGCTTTTTCGGTAATTTATACTTTAGACTACCAAACTGGCAGTCATTTGGTAAAGTAGTTTAAAAATTATGCAGATTTAATGTTTTAAACTCCTATAGTTAAATTTATTTTTACTTTCCAAACACATAGTGGAAATAAAGTATTGTAACCATGATGTGTGTCTTAATGAACACGATAGCTTTAAAAGCTGCAATACCAGCGGTTGGCAGATTCTGCTCTCAAAGCTGGTAGACGGTATGTGCTGGGTTCGAACCCATGTCGCGCTCGTCGCCCTAAACATTCGGAGTTTTCCATGGTTTCCTTTAAACCTGCGTAACACTGCATACATACGAATAAGGCTCCCTTAGGAAGTTCCCGACGGTGTGCAATCCTGCCCTTCGTTCCATGTCTCTCTCGCAGATAATCGATCGTATAAAACACTGCTATAATTTCAGCTTCAAAACGGTACTTTAGATCGAGCTCTTATTTGAGGAATTTGTTATACGCCACTGTCCCAAAAACTGCAGATATTTATGTACAAATCGGCTGAGGTATTAGATATTTAAATCATTATAAATCTATGTTGAGACTGTTTCTATTTGGAGAATCACCGAGAAATGATGACAGAATTTACACAAGTATCCGAACACATTCCATTTTTACTTACCCATCATACGTAGTATAGGGTAAGTCATGTAATCGTTTTGAAAATCGAAATTTTTTTTTTGACGGATTTACACGTTTCAGACACTGGAGATTCCGAAAAACATATTTTTAGAAAAAAATTTTTGCCGTCCATCTGTGTGTCTGTGTGTGTGTCTGTGTGTGTGTCTGTGTGTGTGTCTGTGTGTCTGTAAACGCTCTATCTCCCGAAAAAATTGAGATAGAGACTTGCAATTTTGTAGGTACTTAGTATGTAATAATGGGAAGAAGCCTATTTCATTTCAATAACCTCGATTAACCGGAACAATTTTTTTCGGACTCTCGAAATATTCGTTCTGATGAAAGGTATATAAAAATTTTCGAAATTGTTTATTTTAAGAAATGAATATAAAAGACAATAAAAAAACATAAATTTTGAATAAAGCATGAAGTCGATCGGATAATTAGTTGCCGAGATATTTGGAATCCTATTTTCCACACTCTTCGATTTTTCATGACCCTGTATTTCATCCAAATTTCACTTCAAAGATATATTTTAATTGGAAATTTGACGTTTAATCAGATGCAATAAACCGCTAGTTAATAGGATTATTATTTTTGGAGTTATAAGGAAAAACCTCTTTCAAGCAATTCACTAATCGAGCCTTTAAAGTTTGTGACGTCATCAAGCCACGATTTTATTTGAATTGCAATGCATTTTATAAGTAGTTTACACATTTTTATTTTAATATTTTACATTATGCATATCCATGATGGGTAAGTATTACGGTGGCCCCCAACGACTAGTTGCATTTTGTAGAAATTCTCAAGAAATACTTCACGAATAATTCTTGAACGTCGGGGATAAAAAGAACAGGTATGAATTCATATGTTTAGGTAAAACATTAATCAGTAGATCAAATAGGGGATCACAAAAAATAAAATAAAATAAAATATATTCGCGATCACCATGTAAGTTAAAAAGCTCAAAAAGATCTATAGCTTTAGAACATAACTATGTGTTTCCTGTACAACATTTGTGGTCATTTATTTGAGAATTGCGCGTATATTAACAAACATCTAAAGGTTTCTTTAAAAAAATCAAGAAATTTACAAGTTTTTTTTTGTTTTTAGCATGAATGTTTTTCAAATTAATTTAATGCTACTTTCAAGAAACTTGACAAAGTATAGTAGAAGCAACATACTGCAATTATAGTATTTATGTTTTAAATGTTTGATGAAATAATTTTTATCTGAAGATCATGAACTATAACATAAAATGTTTTATAGTTTAGTGGAGCAACTAATTTAAAAAGGCAGTTGAATATCGTGACAATTCAGAAAGATATCGGCGATTTAGCGAGCTTAACTTCAATTACTTTCTAAAAGTAGCTGGATAATAAAGGAATTTCCACAAATTTTCATTTTTTATTAATTGATTTCCAACAAAGGAGTGTGTATTTAACATATATCCACACGTAGATTTTGAATGGATACTTCGATTTTGTTGATGGTTCTTCCGAGAAAAACTTAAACACCAGTAAGAAATGGCAATACAGAACTGAAAAAATGAAAACTGATAACTTGTGGAAAATCCTTTATCATCCAGCTGCTTTTAGAAATTATCTGAAATTCAGTTCATTATTGCCAATGTCTTTCTGAATTTTTACGATATTTTACTGGCCTTTATAATAAGTTACCCTGTTATATTTGACTACTAAATTATTAAAATATATATAATTCGAATATACGCAGTTAAAAGTATTTCATACAAATCCTCATATTTCATCAAATATTTAATACAGTTCTATTTTAATTGCGGTATATCATTTCTATTGTACTTTATCACGTTTTCCGAAAGTGGCGGTAAACTTGCTATAAAACCCTGCATGGTATAAAATAACAAGCAAAAAATTTATTGAATTTTTTAAAGAAACATTTAACTCTCCATAAATATACGTACAGATCTTCCACAAATAAACACATATATTGCACAGAACTCGCATAGTCATGTGCTACAGCTATAGATAATTTTGAGCAATGAAATATATGTTTAATTAAACAGTAGAAAATTTATTCTACTCTGTGAAATGAAATATGGGTTTTTGAATTGGCAATTTGCATTGTATAATTATAAAGTGTATTTATAGAAAGAGATATATAAAATACTTTGAACATATAATCATATATCAGGTATTAATATAATCCTGCTTTTGCCTACATTGGGAATTACGAGAAAATATGTTCAATTATGCTGATCTGAATTGGTTTGTCAAGATGAATCTCTGATAAACCACGTAATATATCAACGAAACATACTGATGTCCTGTGTGCAACATATCGATTCAATTTATTGATATGCGAGAATTTAGTTGCCAGTATTATTATATTCGGGTTGTCCACTTTGCATCAAGCGTGTCACAATTGGTGCTTCACATCATTGATTTTCCTGAAAGCACTGCATCAATATACATAGTTTAAATGTATATGTAGAATAGAAGATATAATAAAGTTTACAATAGTAACATATTTTGGAATATTTTATACTCATAGTTTTTGTGAAAAATCAAGGTTATTGAAAGAAAATATATCACGAGAGCCTCTTAAATCAAAGATCCAACGCAATAGCTTTTTGATATTACTCTTTGAACTCTCTAAAAATCGATTTCGACAAAAAAAATATATAAATTACTGGTAGCACTGTGGCCCCCTTTGATTCCCCCCCTCCTCTGTGATTTGAGAAATTTTCTATGTTAAAGTGTTCAATAAACTGTGTGGTGTAAAAAAAAGTATTTATTTTATTTTTTATTTCAATTTTGTTTTCTTTATTATCTATATATATATTATACTTTCGTATAATTTCCTTTTCTGACTCTTTTTTTTATTATTCAATTTGCTTCATATTTCTACTTCTGTTCTGTCTTTTTCTGATTAGCTAATGCTCTCTGTGTGTGATTGATTGATGTCTTCTGTTTTCCTATTGGCCGTTTTTCTTTAAACCACTCCTTTCTCTTCCATTTTCTTTCAGTCTTGCATCTGTCTTTAATGTAGTAGCGCGTAGTCTTTGCGCTTGATGAAGAAAGACAAAGTTCTTCCAAAAAGCCTTGCGTATTTCTTAATTTTATGGTTTTATTAAGAAGTTTTTGCCTTTATTTCCATGCTTTGATTAAAAGATTTAAGTAAATGTTTAGCCTAAATGGTGAAGGTTCTCCGATTTCAGAGAAAAATGGGCATACACAAATTAGCGAACAAGTAGCGGAACATTCCTGACAACACAATTTCGGGAACAAAACCGTGATTTGACGGAAAAAGCTTAAATTTGAGTATTGCAAGTAATTTTTATGTTAGATTGAGGAAGTTTGCATGTTTTGACTGCAAATTGGTAAATCAAATAGAAAACTTTCAATAAATAACGAATATAAGTAAAATAAGTATAAAAAAATATGTGTCTATTGACGGTTTTTAAAGTGCAAACTACTGCACTGTTGAAATAATCTGATAATTTTACAAACAAACAAAATTATTTAAGCGTGGTTTCCAGTGAGAACTGTTTAATGTAAGGAAAAATATAAATTTATTATGAATTTTATGCTATTGTATCAGATTGAATAGTTTATAAATTTCTGTTCCTCCAAAAATTTATCAGATGTTAAAACAAAATTAAATAAATAAAGTGACTCGTGCACAGTATTCCTCTAATTTCTGGTTAGATAACGTATGGAAACTAAGCTTCTAATATTAATTTAACGCAGAAACCTCTAATCATACAATAAATTTATTTGTCCAATCTTTAGAAAATTATTTAAAGTTAGGAATAACTATAGGTGCCAAAATTTTAGTATTTTTCCGAAGTCTGACTTAAGAAAAAAATGTTGTGAACAAACAAATGTATTTAAGGAAATGTGTTTCTTTTTCTATGTACAACATATTGGATCTATGTATACTTATTTTTAAAATAAAATTTCTGGTATAAACATGATTACATTGAGTAACACTCTGGTAGAATACCTAAATGTTGGTATCTATACACTAATGCGTCAAAAAATGTATCATATCAATTAAATAAATGTTTGTTAACAACCTGTTAAAGAAAAAATAAGTGAAATACTCATATATTTTGATATGTAGTTAAAAAAGCAAAATCAAAACTAAACACGTTAGAATAACAAAAATAGCATTTATGTATGAAAAATAGTTTATATAAAACTGAATCCTTAGTACTGTCAATTTTAAAATACTTTAAATTTGCATAATGGCTCGCCATTTGAAATTAATGTGATAGATATAACACATAACATAAAAAAGTAAAAAAAAAAAAAAAAAAAAAAGGACTACGTCTTAAACATATTAAGTACAGCAAAAGTTGCAGAAACGGATATTTCTTCTCTTAAAAACTTCATACATTTAAATTTTCTATTTACACAATGAAATTATCTCTCCAATCGTTAGAAAAAATGGCGCATTATTAAAAGTCAGGCACAACAATAGATGATATAATTTCGGTATTTTTCCGGAATCTGACCTAAGCCATACATGTTTTGAACCGGAAAATGTATTTAAGGAATTTAATCTTGCAATATTGTAAATGAAATTTCTGGTATAAAATATGCTTGAATAGATTAAGACTCCGTAAGAATAACGAAATGTTGGCATCTATGTATAACCTATACACTAATCCGTCAACAAATTTATCATATTAGTTAAACGAATGTTTGCTAAATAACCTGTTAAAGAAGGCAAAATAAATGAAACAGTCACAAATTTCCGTATATAGTGTTTAAGGTATTATAAGGTATTATATTATAGGGTAGAAAACAAAACGAAAAACTAAACACATTAAAAAATTATATAAATAGCATGTTTAGATGAAAAATAGTTTATATGAAACTAAGGCCTTGGCGTTTTCAATTTCAAAGTGTTTTAATTTTGAAAATGGTTTATCATTTGAAATTAATGTGACAGATATGACATATAACATAATAAAAGAAATATACCAGAAAAAAAGGACAACGCTCTAAACGTTATATTAGGGATAGGAAATGTTTACTTTTTTAAATATTGCGTGCATTTAAATATTTTATTTAAAAAAAACAGAGAAACAAAACCTTTTAAAATAATAAAATAAGCCAATATTATAAGTATCATGCGACAAGAAATATTGTTGACTTAGAATTTTCAGTTTTATAATCATTTACTCTTTTAAATTCTGCATGAGTAAAAAATAAGGCAAAAACTTTTACAATAGTAAAGTATTTTACATTCCCCAAAATTATATATTACAGGAAGATAATATTTAATGAGTATGGAATGAATATGATATTATTTTAAGAATAATATTTTAAGAAATAATGCAGACTTAGAATTATCGATTTTAAAATCCTTCAATCTTTAAAATTTCCTATAAGTAAAAAATAACAGACAAATACAACACTATTAACAATAATAACAATATTAACAATAATAACAATATTAACAATAATAACAATATTAACAATAATAACACTATTATAATATGTTATGTGAAAATTATGTTTAACTAGTATGTAAAAAAAGGTAATAAATAATAAGTAAGTACAAATTGAATAAACGAAAAGAAAAAAATGATTTTCGTAACATTACGAAAGGATAAGCCAACATCTATTTTAGGAAGAAACTAAATCAAGAAAATAAAATAAGATCTTTTAATCTCTTATAATATGTGCACCTGTCGAAAGATGGAGTAGGTCAGACAGAATAATCTGTATAAATGACTGGATATTTATATTATTAATTTCCTCTGAATATTAATACGGGGAAATATTGCACAGCAGATTATGTTAATGGAATATGTCGATTGGCATTGTTTCAGATGGTATAAATGTAAAACACATCTAAAAAAATCTCCTTGTTCTCAAATTCACGTAGCAGAAGTAAAAAAAAAAAGAGTTGTCTAGTTTTAATATAGTTTTGAACTTTCTGTATTCTACTTAGCTTTATTTAAAGGAAATGTTGCAATTATTGTATGATTAACACTTTGTGAAATTATCAATCGTAAGTTTATTTATTTGTTTCATTTAAAAAATTCTATGTTTGCGGAGGTAAAGCTAAAAATATTATTAATTTCTACATACACTCATTAAAACAATAAAATATATAACATTCATAATCAATGCAAAACTGATTATTAATCTTTAAATGATTTTCTTTTTATTGGGGACATACATTTCTTTTTAAAATTTGTATAAGGAAAGCTCTTTCTTTAAACTCTATTGATGTCGAAAAATGTTTAAACAAAACTTTGGCATGGGAAAGCCAAATTTTTCATGTTGCTTTTTTTGCGTTTTGATGGAGTTTTCGTTTGTATTTCGGCAAAATTATATTACAGCCACGTGAGTTAAACCATAACTTTCTTTAAAGCTTCTTCACTTTCTTCTGCGCAAGCAAATATCATGAGGTGCTCATTATTCATGTTTAATTTATGGACTTAATTGGTAATTCTTTGGAAAAATGTTGTTCTCTTCGGGGACTCTCCTCCCCCCCCCCCCCCCTCTACGTCCATAAAAGTCCAGGATAAATCGCATCAAACAATGTTGATGCGCTACAGAAACACATCACAACAACTATGAAAAATCAATGTTATATACTTATTTACTTTTAAAATATTTATTTTCAGATATGCTGCAAAAGAACAGCTTAATGAAGGGTTTTTTTTATGTGTAAAAAGTTAATTTATACTCTGTTTTGTTGTCTAAAGTTGTAACGGGCGTTTCAGCTACGTCACGTAGTAAGATCTATATAAACCGATTTTTAATTTAAACGAACGAGTTTATTTAAACAAGAAATAAATGGTCTGGCAGTAAATATGGATGCTTTTACTATGCTCGTCAAATCTATATTGAAAATTCACTTCCACTAAATCTCAATTCAATTAAAATAGAAAACTACTTATGAAAACTTAACTAACACAATGAAAAATGGCTTCTCGAGATTATAAACAACATGGCTGCGCTAAAATAAAAATACTTCTCTAGATTACAATTCAATTGGCTTAAATGTAACTTCAACTAGAAGCCCGTGGTTTCCGCAAATACTTTATTTAAATAAGCTGAAGCAACTCTTACCAAAAAGGGATAACTCTTCAGATAAACAAGGCAGCAATATATAAAATGGTATATAAATGAGCTTTCACTTCAAAGATAAGTCTCAGGCTCCTCTTCAAGGCAGGACTCTACTCAAATCCGCTCATACAAGCTTTCATCTTCATATTTAGAGTTCACCAGCTGACCATCGCGATCTAATTAACATAAAACTACATGAAATAACCGCGAAACTCAGATTCAGGGAGACCAGAATTGCACTAGTGAAAATTAAAGAAAGTATACATGTCGCTTTCATGTCCACAAGTTACACATCGGACAAAATGTTCGGACTCAAAAACTAGGCTCTCTTTATAGGTTAGTAGCTAGTTCCTGCCATAAAGTAAAAGCAGTGTCATCTAAAGTTTTGTAAAAGTTAAAAATATTTCGAATATTTTCAAGATTTTCTGGATATTGTGTTAAAGAATGTTTTAATAAACAGAAAAAATACTATAGGTTTTTATTTTTTGTAAATGTAGTTTATTCTTCGAATTAATGTAAACTAAAAACATATAAGCTAAAGAAAATGTTTAGATTTATTTTCATTTTTCAATAGTAACATGTTATTTACAGTTGCATTTTGCTTTTAGAGAAATATTTTATTTCATTTTATTATATGATATTTATTATCATAGATGTTCGATACTGTTAGGTAATATATGCCTCATTTACAGTTTATAAATTAGAATACCAACTCATATTATTTTTTTGAGGAAATTAAATATAGCCTGTATATATGTTAAACAATAAGAATTAGATAATACTAAGTATATAGTTTAAATAAATATCAAAATGAAAATAAAAATGACCCTTTGAAACAAAATTAATTATCATGCATTCTAAGGCCTTTTTTTAAATTTTTTCTCAAAAATGAAATGAGATTTAAAAGAAAATCTATTTTCTCTCTCTTTTTTTCTAAGTTTTTTTTTTTCATTTACGTTAATAACATTAGTTTTATTTTAAAAAATCACAGACATAAAATAAATGAACACAGAAACGGTTGAAATTATAAAAATGGAATATTTTCAGATAAAAATATATTTACTTATTATATACAGTAATATTAGCTATCACTCCTAAATAGTATTTTAAAATTTTAATTAAAATAAACTTTGTAAAGTACTAGTATTATATGTAAAGTGCAAAATGTTTGCTGTTCGAAAAAAAAAAAAAAAGGTTTGGTTTGGTTTGCAATGTGTTCGTCAATTATTTTAATTTTTCTTAGCGCTTTTATTCTAATAACAATAATAAAACATTATATCTACATTGTTATTTCAGGTTATTTTAATTAATTTTACTTACTTTTATTTTCTTTTATATATATATAGAATTAGAAAATATGTTTAGAAGCTTAAAATTCTCCATACCGTGATACAATTATTCTCTTATTGCAGATTAAACGTTGAAAAATTTTTAACAATCAGCCATTAGCATTTTATTAAGTCCCTTTTATTTCCCCTTTGTTACTGGTTATTAGATACATTCGGAAATTAGCTCTTTAAATTGGCTCATTTTAATCCTAAATGAATTGCTAATTGACACCAATACACTTTAGTATTATGTTCTGTGTGGTAATCCTTTAAAACAAATAACTTTTTTTTCCCTACAATGTTATGGTACATTCTATCTATTGGGATTTTTGTAAAAGACTTTAAGAAATTAACGAATTCATACATTGAAGTAATGTGAGTTACAGTAATTTTTTTTTATTTAGGGAATTGAGAAGAAGGTAATATATTCTAATTTTTCCCAAGTTTACTCTTTGGATTTTGTAGTCTCTGTAATAAAATGTAAATGTTTAACTGTCGTTTATGCTAAAAAACAAAATTTATTATATATATATATAAAAAGAATTGGATAAAATTACTTTTAAAGATGCTTTTATGTTCCGCGAAATACTAAGAAATATTTCTTTAAGCATGGATTAACTTATTGAACATCTGTAGTAAAATTTTTTTCAGTGTTCTAATTTGGATAAAATAAATAGTGTATGAAAATTCATATATTCTTTTATACATAATTTTCTATTTTTTTTATTACTTTAGCATTCGGATATGCCTCTTTTTCATGCGATGAAAATAAAACTTCATTGTTTGAATATCATATTTTATCATAAAGAGTATTTGGATTATTTGTATGTACGGTTGTCTATTCTATTATTTTTTTTTTCAATTTTTGCGCATATAATATTAATGATTAAAAACTTTCAAATATAAAGATAATTAACACAGAAACTTCTGATTACATTAATAACTATTCAGTGGCATAATTTCAAATACACTATATGGCCCAAAGTCATCGGACACTTTCGATTTAAACGTTTTGATGAATTACATGACGAATTCTACTGGAATTTTAGGGATGTCAAGAACATGTTTGAATCTCATGTTTTTCAACGAAGGCTTAGTCATGCATGTCAATAAAGAGACTAAGAAGAATTGAAAGAAAAATATAATATTTGCGACCACTCTGTAAAATAAACTGCTCGAAATGATCTGTAACTGTAACATATGACTATGTGATTCCCGCACAATATTTATGTAGCAAAAGCACACACATTTATGGAGATATAAAAGTTTCTTTAAAGAATTTTAAAGAATTTCCGCATGTTTTGTGTTGATAGCATGTATGATTTCAACCAAATTTAAAACTACTTTAATTAAATTTGACAAAGGTCAATAGAAACGATACACTAAAATTAAAATATTAATACTTTAAACATTTGTTGAAATTTTAGCATTTAAAATATTTTATAACTGCGCATGAATCAGCATTTTTTTTTCTTTTTTATTATTATTTGATGGAAAATATAGGGCAACTCATATAAAAAGGACAGTCAAATATCAAATTCAGAAAGATATCGGTGATATAGTGAGCTGAATTTCAGTTTCTTTCTAAAAATAGCGGACTCATAGGATTCTTCACAAATTGTCAATTTTTGTTTAACAACATTCGACAAAAACTATACATTGAACGAATGCTTCTATTTTCATAATTATTTTTTGTTGGAATTTGCCTCGTTCTGATGGTTTTCCCGCAAGGATAACTAATGAAAGAAAAATAAATGATGATATCGATTTTGGTTTCGACAAAAAATAATAATAACAAAAATAAAATATATAAATGAAAATTTTTGGAAAATTCCTTATCTTCCCTTGTAAAGATTAGAAAGCAAATGAAACTCATTATATAGCCGATATATTTCGGAAATTTCGCGATATTCAACTGGCCTTTTTATAGGTGTTTACCTATATAGTCGAATACTGAAAAAAAAAATTGTTATACTTTATGCAAGCGCATTTTAAAATTATTTCATACAAATGCTTCCCTAAATCATGTTTCACCGAATATTTAATATATTCTTATTGTAAATGAAGTACATTATTTCTCCTGCAACTTTTTCATTGCTTCTGAAAATGGCGTTAAATTTAATGAAAACACCGCATACTAACGAAAACACATGAGAGAAAATTTTGGATTTTCTAAAGAAATATTATATTTCTATGAATATACGTTCTGCTGTTACACAAATTAACAAACGTATTGCACAAAACCCATACAATCATCTAGGACAGCTAAAGATCATTTCGAGTATTATATTTTTCAGGTTGGTGGCAAATAATATTTTCTTATATTCAATTCGTTGTTGGTCCTCTAATTATGCTCGTCACTAAATCTTCACTGAAAAATATCAGGTCAAACACAATCGTTACATTACTGAATTTTTAGACGAATTCGTCAAGAATATTTCATGATATACGACAAAACGTCTAATATCGAAAGTGACCGGGACCATTTCGCCACATATTGAAGTTTGCTCATCTTTTTTTTTTTTTTTTTTTTTTTTTAATAAAACAATCAATTTGTAAAATACTCGTTGTATAATTTGAAAAACGTTTATGCAAATAAACATTATTAAGCACTAATTCTTAATCCGTAACAAAAATATATGTTTGACAACACTTCTGTTATGTTCCTTATTGTATGTTATTTTTTTGTGCAATGAAAATAACACTTGATTGTGCGAATGTCATATTTTATCATAAAGAGTATTTGCATTTTGAAAATGTACAGGCCTTCCCATTAACTTATTCTCTATTTTTTTGCACAATATTGATATTAATGTATAGAAAAGTGCAAAAATGAAGAAAATTAAACCAAAAACCTCTGATTCTACTGTAAACAGTGCTCAATAGTGCAAAAGTATATTTTCTAATAGTTACTTATTTCAAAATAATATTTTTAAATTATCGATTACTCCTTGTATGCTTCTAAAAATTTTCAATGAAATTAAAAATCAAACTAGTTGTTACTTTGTAACAAAAATATATGTTTAAATAACAAAATGACATAACAATTTTGCTATATTTCTAAGAATTTAGATTTTATTAATATTTTTCTAGCATTTTCATTTTAATAACAGCAATAAAAAATATACCAGTGTGTATTTTCTTTCAGAGATTGTTTAGTGACTTTCATTAAAATATTCCAAGTTTGCCAGAATGAGAAAATATTAAAATCATAAAACATCTCAAATCGAGATATTCTTATTTCAAATACCCCATTATTAAAGATTTAACAAAGAAAAATTTTAAACACTCCACCATTAACATTTTACTAAGCCTCTTTTATTCCCCTTTTGTTACTGATTATCAGATACATTCGGAAATTAGCTCTTTAAATCGGCCCATTTTAATCCTAAATGAATTGCTAATTTACAGCAATATTCTTCGGTTTTATGTTCTATGTGATAATCCTTTTGAAACAATATTCTTTTCTTTTGCAACAAAACGTCATAATAGAATCCATCTGCAGAGATTTTTATAAATAACTTTTTGAGAAATTCTCCAAATAATGCATTAAAATAATGACTTTTTCAGTAATTTTGTTATTTAGAGAAAAATAATGAAAATAAAAAGATTCTATTCTAATTGCTCCCAAATTTACTTTTAGAATTTTGTAATCCTTAGAGTAAAACTTTACATTTTAATTGCTGTTTTCGCTGAACAAACACATTTTATATTAAAAAAACAGCATAGAACAATTAGTGAGAAAAGTAATGTGATGTTTCACGAAACTGTTGAGACTAGTTTTCTTAACTGCAGATTAGCTTATCAACCATTCTTTTAAATAAAAATTTTCTTAACGGTCTAATTTTATTCGGATACATAATAGATTTTTTTTTTTTTTTTTTTTTTTTTTTAAGCATTTTTCAATTTTGTAAATGAATTATTGCATTAGTTTCATGGGAACAAAAAAATATATATATTAAATAAAAATAAATATGACCAATCAAATGATGCATTGCATGGTAATTTAAAAAATATTAGACAAATTTAAGAGGTGGCATTGAACACTACTAAAAACATTTTTTGTATCAGAAAACATTGTTGCAATCAATTTATTAAATAAAAAATATATGGTATCCCGCTCTAAGCCAAGCATGTCTTTTCGTTCATAACAATAATAATGATATTTTATCGAAAATTTTAAACACTTACCATACTTTGTGCGGAATGGAACGACACCATTAAAAGTTCTTTAAAGGATCACCACCGACACACACTGTGGCGAAGTGGCTTTTTTTGTAGACATTTACCGCATGTGATGGAAATATCAAAAAATTATTTCAACTGTTCAACTTTTTTTGAGCTCATTCAAATATTAAAGGATTACTTTAATGAGGTTTGTGCAGAAGCTTGTTTTTTTAAGTGGTCTTTCATCCAATCAAACATTGCTAATTCTAACAGTCGCTTCTGAACGCAAGTAATTCCACGTGTCTCGCTCCTCAAATGCCTACAAAAGAATATTATTGTACCACCGATTTTCAGAGATATAGTGGAATCTTGACTATACAAGGCGAAAATATTGAAAGTTATAAATATTTAAAAAACTATACATAGGTATCAAAACACAATTTTTTTTTTTTTTAATTTTCTCAGAATGGTGCTCACGAGACGAATTTTTTTTTAAAATATAAAAATGTAAAAAAATTGGATTTACACAACAATTTTTTTAGCAATTGCTCATTTCTGGTTTTCACCTGTTTTTCCTACTTTTCTGGTATATTTCTTTCTAAAAATGAGGCTAGAAGGTATGTAAGGTTAAAAACATCTATGGTTACTCATGCTGTGGGACTTATAGAAATAATATTCAAATAGTCAAGTAGTTCAAATAGTCATAGGAGTTACAAGTATAGTCATTGAATAGAATCAAATCTACATAGTCTTAGAAAAAAACCTTGGAAAAAATACATCCAATATTCACATTTGTCATAGAAATTCATCGTTTCGGCGATGTCACGTGTTCTGTGTTCTGTTGCAGCGTCCTAATAAATTTGAGTGGGGTATAATACTTCAGAAAATAGTTGAAGTATCATTGGGATAGTAAGTGAAGTGTCATTGGATTAATCACAGTGTATTTCCAGCGCTTCGTAAAATGTCATATCTTTTAGAGAAAGCCAAGTTGGTCTGTTGATGATGTCGTTCAAATTATGAACATAAATACGTAATCGGCTTGTAGCGAGACACTCTGTATTCTTCAGAGCATTTCAACCCTGAAATTCTAAAATAAAAAAAAATGTTTCATGTAGTTCACCCACTTCTCCTTAAAGTTTGTCCGATCTTTTCCCAACCGCCTTTTGTAGCGTAGCTTATTTAAGTCATTGCTTTGTATTACTAAATACTATTCTACATAATTCATTTTGTTTCTTTTCTTGAATATTTTTTCATGCCTAAATAATATTAACGTATTTTGAAAAAAATATAGCACAAGTGGTCATACTATGGTCTCTCTTAACTAACCAAAAACTACAAAATGATTATAAAATTATTTTATTTTATTGTAGTTTCAGTAGTTTTATTTAAATTGAATGAATAACACTATCTATAAAGCCATCTAATTGTTGTTTGGCGAGTTATAAATAAGTGAACCATTTCTCTATAAAAGTAAAAATTAGCTGGATAATTATTTTATTTTACGCAATAATTAAAATAAAATATACCTGTACACATAAAATGTTACCATCAAAACAAATAAATTTTATTCCACTAAAATATTTGATAATTGAAAGTTTTCATAATGCACAAAACCTAATGCCATATTATGATTTCATTTATATTAATTAAGGCAATATTCATTTACGAATTTGAAGAATTTTATGAGCAAACAACATAGAATAAGTCATTTATCTGTGATGTGGTCAAGATCACCATCTGAGAAAGATAGTTTTGAATCATTATTTGAATCATTATTATAGATAAAATGAATAATTTCTATCACACATGTTTATAAAGTAAATTTAGTAGATAAGTGATGTGTAAAAAAAACAACATTATTAAATGTACAAACAACTAAAATAAATATAACTTTCTGCTCTTCCAAAGCTTCATAAAAGAAACACCTTCAATAATCTTAGTAAAATAAAAGAGAGAGTGTGAGAAAGATAACAAAAACAAAACTCGTTCGTTACTGCTATTTTCCTTTTTCTATTCATTTTACAATGAAAAAATATCTCTTATTACAATGTCTTGAAAAATGATCCGAAGTAGCAAATTATAAATAGGGAAGCTACGGAAGTCGCTACTTTTTTCTGTAGCTTGTAGTGTAGAGTGCTCAATTTTGAATAATGTAATGTGGCAAATAGCGCAAAACAAAAAATCATTAGTTTGTTGCGAAAACTGACGCTCATTTTAACGCTACTTCAGGGGGGGAAAATTAGTCATTTTTCTATTCACATGATGGTAACTTTCTTCTTTTGAGCAAAATGTGTTCTGCGCAACAATTTGTGAATTTCAACAAATCAGCTGAAGCATTTAGCTATGCATCGTATCACTGCATACATTTTTCCATTGACACTTGCTGGTAAATCCAAATGAAAGAAATTAATTTTCTTGCTTGAAACACTTGTGTACGCATTCATTATTACATCTTCTTGTTTTAATGCCACGTTTCTTCTTTTGTAATTACTTTATTTACAGATTTAATGATTTTCGATATTATGACAGAAAAAAATTATATTGAATTGCCCTGGTCGGCATATAACGAGTAATATGTGCTTAAACTAACATTTTAAAGAATAACACAAAACATATTCTCGTATGTTATCTTTCATATTTTTAAAATGTCATCGGTTTTATCGCAATCATTTGATTAAATTCCGTCAAACTCGATATAAAGAGGGACAACTGTATTAGTTAAACCTTGTCCGCAATTTCAAGTGTAAGTTGAATCCTTTTAAAAACCTGAAAGTAACGAAATATAGTGATTATTTTTGAAATGGATTGTAGCCGCTACTTTTTGAAACAAGTAGTTGTACTTGTAGTTAACTAGATTTTTTGTAAAGTAGTTCCAGTTGTAGTTCGCTACAAAAAGAAAGTAGTTTTTCATACCACTGGTCTTAAGAAAATTGAATGTTATAATTATTTTGTTGATTATGTTTTTTTTTCTCTTTCATTGCTTTTATGTGTATAATACACTTAATTTAACACAAGGTGTTTTATGGCGTACGTCCCATACCTTTGTGTAACATCATTTCCGAAAAAAAAAACCTTACCTTATTCAAACACAACATTTCTGCGAATCCTGTCATTTTTCTATAGTTAAATAAGGGGAAGAAAGCCCAGTAGCTTGGTGGTCAATGAGTCGCTCTACCACGCTACATGTCCACAGTTCGATTGCGGGTTGCGGACTGTGCAATGTTTACACAACCTTTCATCCCTTCGGGGTCGATAAATGAATACTACGTTTGTTTGGGAACTAAATGCTGAGGGTTCCGCGTTAGGCTGACGACTTGACCGGGACATATGCTATATAGCATTTAATGATCAAGAAAACGGGACCGGACACTGTAAACCATGATCCTTAATGGACTGTAGCGCCGCAGATTTAGTTTAAATAATGCTAATTACTATTTGGAAATAATGGTGTTCAAAAGTAATGACCGGATGCACCTTATAAATGCATTTTAAAAAATTTTAAAAGCTTTGCAGGTAGATTAGAGTTACAGATTACAGTGAAATATTTCCATTATTTCACAATAAAATATAAAAACTTGCTCGAAAATAATTTTATTTTACACAACCATTAAAATGATATATTGCTCTACGCATAAAATATTACCAACAAAACATATAATTTTATTTCAACTGAAACATTAGATATTTCAAAATTTGCATAATGTGCAAACACTAATGCCGTGTTATGATTTCATTTATATTAATTAAGGCAATATTCATTTACGAGATTGCAGAATTTTATGAGCAAACAACATCGAAAAAGTCATCGAAATAAATCATGAGTTTAATCCTCTCTTATTTACGAAAGAAAAAGCAATAAAAAATAAAATATTTAATCGTTTACTTGGAGAATCGATTTAATCGCTGACGAAAAAGCAACACGGTTGTACGGCGTCGGCCATTATATCATTAGCTCCGTTCTCGAGTTGGAGAAGAGAATAAAAAATATTTTATTCTTCATTGTGATTGGTCCGCTTGAAGCACCCCTTGGAATTCGGCCTGTCCTTTTGCTTCCAGTGAAAAGTAAAACTCTCTTGAGGGGTGGGTTGTAAGTGCAACTGGTTTATTTCCAAGAACAGCGGGAAAGGAAGTGGTGCATTTGCTTTATGTCACTCGGGTAGTTTATTTCGAAGTCACACAAAGTTTGTATTTGTGAGTGTGAATAAAATAGAAGCATGCGGTTAATAAACTTTTAATGAGAAACATAAAATATATAATGAAAACCAGACAGCTTCAGTTTTTGGACACTTTCCATATGATGTTAAAATTGATTCTCAGGGATAACAACAATAAACAAACTGAGGAAATACAGTTAAAGAGAAAATTTGACAAAGTTTATGTGAAATGAGTTAAGTTTAACAATATAGGAAAATCTGTAAAATAAATTATTGTGTATCAGCTACATAAGCACAAAGTTTAAGTGAAATCTTCTGTAAGATGCCTGTTGTTTTATTCTTTGTTTTCATTGGTCCGCTTGCATCATCTCTTGGAATGCCTGTCCTTTTGTTTAATATAATAGGTAAAAAATCTCTACCATAACAACAAACCTAAGAAAATTTCACGATGTTTTTACGTGAAATTAGTTAAAATTTAACAAAATAGTTAAAATATGTAAAATAAAACATGGTGATGCAGCTCCATAAGCACAAAGTTCAAGCGAAGCCTTCTGTAATAGACCCTTTCAGTCATAATGTTTTGGTTGGAAACTGACTCCAAAGAAACGGGTGTTATGTTGTAGTTTCTATTTTATTTTTATATTATAGCTATATTTTATAGCTATATCTTACAGCTATATGTTTTAATATTTTACATGCTGTGGGAACATTTTCTATGATTTATACTAAATAAAAAATGAAACATAGCAACTATTTCTTCGGAGTCAGTTTCCAACCAAAACATCATGACTGACATCACACTGAAAACGTCCAATGCCGATCTTTATAAAGATCGGCCAAGACGTTTTTCACGACGTAACAAGACGTTTTCCACGACGTAACAAGACGTTTTCCACGACGTAACAAGACGTTTTCCATGACGTAACAAGACGTTTTTCACGACCGATCTTTATAAAGATCGGTCGTGGAAAACGTATTGTTTTTTCTTAATTCTGATTGGCCCGATTGAATCATCTCTTGGAATGCAGTCTTCCTAAGGGCGCCTCGATATGAGAGTGGCTAAACACGGGGTATAAAATCTGATTGATCGAGACGATTCTGGACAAAAGCGAATCACCAAGCATCTTGGACAGCCTGCCATTATCGCCAAGCTAATGCTTATTAACTTGCCTCACTCTTGTAATCGAACTCGTCTAGGCGATTATCGGCAAGTTCTGGAATAGAAAATGCTTACGTTTGCCGAAGTTTGGACAAACGCGTCTGTCATCATATAGTCTGAGCATCGTATGTCGCCCCTCTCATATAGAGACACCCTAAGTCTGCCCTTTTGCTTACTGTAAAAGGTAAAACAAATCTCTGAAAGGATTAGTCGTAAGTGCAACTATTTCATTTCTTAGAACAGCAGGCAAGCAAGTGAAGCATTTGGTTTATATCACTCGGGTAGTTTATTTCGAAATCATGCAAAGTATATCTGTATTAGTGTAAATAAAATAGGAGGGTGCGGTTAATAAACATTTAATGCGAAACATAATACGATCCAATAAAAAACAGAAAGTTTCAATTTTGGATACTACAAAATTAGTTTAACCCAAGTAATTGTGTTTCTGTAATGTTGAATTCACACCAGAATTTCCGAAAAAAAAATTAAATAAGGAAATACGATGTTTTAGAATTTTTTTAATCAAAGTTATAAAAGTAAAATTTTATTACAAAATTCTGTAACAAATCTTGATTAAAATTAAGTGAGATAACATGTATTTCCACTATCCTTCAAGGAATTGATACTGATTTACTGATATCAATGAAATGTAATTAAATTGGAAAAAATTAAAGTTTCAAAGAAATGCTTTAAAAATAATCAAAATATAAAAATATATTGAAAAAAAATCATTGTCTCAAATCCTGTTAAGCGTTGACTTTTAAACTTCAGTTGTAATTATGCAGCCTATAAATAGCTGATGCTACACGGCCTAGTCTAGAACCTATTATTTCGCATACAACAAAACGTAAAACTATCTCCAGAGCGAACAGGCGATTACTGCCCCTGCAAGGCATCACAACCCATTCACCTAGGCACTGTATTCAACCTAGGCACTACAGGCACCATTCAGATAGCCTTGCAAGTAGCTATGAGGTCAGTGGTCTCGAAACTTTTTCATTCAACTTTTGTTTCCTAAGAACAGCAGGAAAGGTTCTTACAGTTGCTTTATGTCACTCAGGGAGTTTATTTCGAAGTCACGTAAAGTTTATATTTATTAGATTTCCTAAAATTTAATCATGTGACGTTTCATCAATAAACGTTTAACGAGAAACATAAAATGATATAATCTAATGAAAACTGGATAGCTCCATTTTTGTACAATCTCCAGATTAGGTTAAAATTAATAATCATCTATAAAAAAGCTGAAAAAGTGCAATTAATTAATCATGCCTAATCATCAAAATTGCATTTGTTTACGTCAAAACATAATATGTTATTAAGAAAAAGTACAGTTAAAGGAAAAAACAGATTTAAAAGTTGATAATTATTCATTGTGTGATTGACAAAGGAAAGAAAGACAATATAAAAAATGAGCAAATCTTTGTTATAAATTGCTGTTTCATCAGTAATATCCAAACACTAGTTCAGCTAATTATCACCGATGATCCGAAATCCGTTCTTACTTACAGAGACTTATAAGAGGATTTGAGTTAATATGTAATAGGACAATATTTTTAGATATACAGAAGACGTATAGTAAAAGAGACAACGTTTTGTTTCTTCTTATTATTTCCTAATTTTATTTCCTTTTCTTTATTTCTTTTTATTTCTTTTTTTTTTTTTTTTTTTTTGGTATAATGGTTTGATCTTGCGTGTTGAAAATCTTTATCTAATATTTATTACTTCATCTGCAATTCTCAAATAGTAAAGCTAATGATAGTTGATAAACTAACATCCTTTCATTCATAAAGGATTTGAGTGAATATATAATGTGATCGAAAGAGTATCATCACCAATAACTGGTGATTATTGATCATCGATAAAGCAAAATCTTTTCTTTCACAGAGAGAATTATGAGAGAATTTTAGTTAACATATAATAGGATTGAACAATATTTTCAGTTACAGAAGACCTATAGTAAGTGAAAGTGTAGCAGAGTGTTATTTGTTTTGTTTTGTTTGGGAGAACAAAAAATAGTTTTAATGAAAATATATTTTACACAATTTTCCCCTATTTGTCTTTTCTTACTCCCTCGTCCACACTTTTTTTGTATAGTTATTTAACATTGCATGTTGAAAATCTCCGCTTCTTTATTATAAATAGTAAAGGTAATTATCATTCTATAACTAAGATCCATCTATGCATAAAGAGATTCAGTAAATGATTTGATTTAATATGTAATGTGATCGAACAAACGTGTAAGTTATAGAAGACACATACTATATTTGCAGTTAACGATCTATCCCTTGTGCTTAATTATTATTTTATTTTCTTTCTTTTTTGTATTTGTTTTCATTTTTTTGCTCATAAATATTAAACAGGCCATGTTGTGCTTAAATATCTACTTCTATTATTTTTTTTCGCATGATAAGACAAACTGTAGGCGTATCTAATTTTAAAAATAATTATTCACCAGTGCATAACGGAAATCTTTGCATATTAATTATTACTTTATCTGCAAAATTATAATGATAAAGTTAATTATCATTGATAAGCTGAGATCCTGTCATTCATAAAGATACTAACGAATTTCAGTTATTACATAGTGTAATGCAACAATCATTTATTTATAGACGACATAAAGGAAACATAATAAAAGTGACATTTAGATAGCTTCTTCTCCTACTTCGTTTTTTTATTTTTGGTTTTCTATTCATCTCTTTTTTTCTGGTATATATTAAACAGGATTCAGGTATCTGCTTATTTTTTTTTCCACGTATATTAAATTAAATGTAGGAGTAACAATTTTGAAAGCATTATTTTCTCGATTAATTAAGTCATAATCAATAAAGCCATTAATCATAAAGCATTATTAATTCCAATAATAATAAAAAAAAACATGTCTTACCGATATGTGCGAGAAAATGCTAAAAATTCATAAATTCCAAAGCATTATATCTCGATAAGTTTTTGACGTAAAATAATGAGATTTGAGATATGGGAGAATACTTTTAAAAGTGTAAGTTATAGAAAAAGGGGGCCGTATAAAAAACTAAATTTCGTATCTTTGTAACACAGATGCCATCTCTAAAAGCTAAAAGCTCTGATTGATTTGTATATTGTTTGTATACTGGAAGTATGTTTCTTTCATGAGTGATTTAAGAGAGAATCTCCATAACCCTTGTTTTGAAAAATCCGATATAATAGGTTTATATGTATATTTAAAAGCTGTATCGCTTATTTTCATAATTAAAATTTCTCGGTTCCCAAGTGACCTGAGTTTCTATTTCAACTATTTCGGTCAAAAGAATAATTTCGAACGTATTAATTCTACAAGAATTTGTTTCACGTGCAGAAAACAGCACAAATGCTCCCTATAAATGCGAAAATTCCTCGCAGTGCTGAATTCTACATATCCCTCTTTATTACTACCCTCTAGCTTTATGGAAAAGAGTTAATAATGAAGAGGAAGACAGCTGTTTATTCTGACGTATTCGACATTTTACCGTGTTAAAATGTTTTTTTTTAACTATAGATTGAAATAGCCTTATAATTAAATGATCCTGTTTTTATAAAGAAACAATTATTTTACAGATAAAATTTGAAAGATTTTTCAATGACACTTGACTATAGATCGATATTTATATCTATATCCTGAATTTCTTTCTGATTATCTACCTCTCAATCTATTAATCTATCTATTAATATTTCTATCAATTTGTCTATCGATCTATCTAGAGATCTATCTATCAATCTGTATATGATAGCTAAAATTATACGCTTACATACTTTAAAGGCAATAGTATTACTATGCTTCTGATATTTAAAATTTGCCACTACCCAATGATTCAAATTTTTCTTGAAATAATTCTTTTTAAAGAACTATAAAATGTAATGACCAAGCAGAGGATTATTTGCACTTAAAAACTGTCCAAATATGCATGCTAATATGCACTAAAAAGTCTGCATATATACTGCTATAATTCAAAATACGCACTTATAACTTTTAATGAAAAATCTCTTGCTTGTAAAAGCCGAACCCGTGTTATTTAAATTTTATTATATCTAACGCATAATTGATAGTCAAATGAGTATTTATTTTTTGGAGACAGGTGTATTATTTGCAATAGATTTATTAAGAGACATACGCACATTATTAGACATTTTCATCTCATTCATTGCACGTAATTTGAATGCAGTGCACAAGTTAATATTTTTCAACTGTTCTATTTTTTCTTTTATCATCTAAAACTTGAATTGTTATTTTTTGTTTGTTTGTTTGTTTGACGATCTGTCTTAGATGCACAGAATTACATAACTGCAAAGAGTTTATATTTTTTTCTCACCCTAAGTTAAATGCAGAAAATGCACTTTCTTTCAACTTCAACAGATGTTACTGAGCCGTACTTGTAGTGCTTTGTGGCAGTCGTTAGTTGATAGTTCCTCTTGAAAAGTCCTTCACTTTTTTTTATAATTTTTAAAACTAACTTTTTATTTAAAATGATATTAATTTCTTTCTGATTTTCTCTCCTCCAGCAGACTCAGAAATCGTGAAAATACGTATTTGAACTTGCTTATTATTTCACAAACAGCATCATTTACGAAAAAAATTTTCTCTTACACTTTTGTGTTGGCCAGAATTAGAAAATTAATATGCGTGTCTATCATACAGATATTTTTCTGAGAGAAAAATAGCAGACGTGTCTATACTATCAAAAGTATTAACAACATTTCTTAAATAATCTAAATAATTTGCATTAAATATTGTTGTATTTAATCAGATACTTCTTATTGTTAAAACTGGTGTTACTTAACAGAAGAAAAAGTTGGAAAGCATGGTAACCAAATGACGCATTGTATCCAGATGAGTTTGTTTAGTCGTATTTGTAAAACAAAAATGTCGAATGCAAAGTACAAAATTTTGTCGATATATTCTGGACACAGTTCTGTAAAGAATTAAGTAATTCATAGCACACTGAACATGCTAGAGCTAAAAAGTTGAAATTTTGTATTTAAATGCAATTTTATGTATTTTATGCATAATTGTAAAAAGCTTTAAAATATGCAATTATTACATGTAGATATCTAATTGCATATAATCCGCAGTATATTAATCATCATAGCTTCATAAAAAAAATATCATTATTTAGATAAAATTTCAATATTTGTTATATAAGAAATCTTAATATGTATCCATATTAATATCTATCAGCCTTTATCTACCAATCTACATCTCTCTATATCCAGTGTTGAATTCTGACACTTTTCTCCAAGAGGGATTTCTGTGGTCCCGGGGGAACATTATAAAGTAACGGGGGGGGGGGCGGGGGAATTACAATTTTTAACTATTAAAAGCATAAAATCTCAGATATTTCGGGGGGTGCATTTTAATGATCCGGGGGGATGTCCTCCCCGGGCCACCCCCTGAATTCAACACCGCTCTATATCTATCAATCTCTATCTCTATCTCTCTATATAATACTTACCTATCTATCTACTTATACATGTAATGAATTTATACAGACTTGTATGGCTTAACATAAAAGCAGTAGTATTTCTGTATTTTGCTTATTGTGATAATTTAAATTTCCCGGTGTCCAATGACCCGAATTCTCCTTCAACTATTTTCGTTCTAAAGAATGATTTCGAAAGTATTCGTTCTACTAGAATTCATTTGAAGCGCAGAAAACAACATAAATGCTCCCTGTAATGCAATTTAAGCGGTCAAAACTCCCGTTCAATTCAGAGTAGTGTCTGAAACAGCGAAAATTCTTCGCAATGCTGAATTCTACATACCACTCTGTATTACCGTCTAGCTTTATGGAAGAAGGGTTAATAATAAAGAGGAAGACGGCAGTTTCATCTGGCAACATTCCAGAGAAAAAAGGATCGAAGTTGGCTAGATCACGTGATTCCCCTGGCCATTCGCACGAACGAAGGGCCGTCTCCACTTTTGGGATATATCAGAGGAAATTCTTGGATCAAGAGAGCTGTTTCGGTAATGTTGAAATTTTTGGAATAGCATAAGGCCATCTGAGGTTCGAAATAGAATAGATTTGGAGGTTTAGGGGATCTCAGATAAAGTAAATACTCCCATATTAGGTAAAGAAAAAAAGTTTCTGATTACTGACAAGAAAATCATATATTATATGATATATATGATATAATCATATATAGATTATTATATATTATATTTATCCACCATATTAGGTGAAGAAAAAAAAGTTTCTGATCACTGACAAGAAAATCATATATTATATGATATATATTATATAATCATATATAGATTATTATATATTATATTTATCCACATTTACAAACAAACAAACAAAAAAAAAGTGCGACATTAAAATAATGCATTTAATTAAAATTCAAATCATTTTTCGTTATTGGCAATTTTTCTGTATTACCATAAATTTTATAAAATAACATTTTTCTTTTTTCAATCTATCCAAATGCATATTGGGAAATAAAAAATAAGAATAGTTTAAAAAAAGATACGAAAAAAAAGAGCTTATTCTGAATTGTGATTTTTTTTGTGCTAAAGGGAAAAAAAGTATGCATTATAACAGATACTGAAACGAATTAATTAATATTTCTTTTCTTTGTATTTTCAGTTCACATCCTTTTCCCATAGACTTTAAATATGTCACACTATTTAAATATGTATATATTCATTAACATACACAAAAAATATTTGAACTACTAGCTGAGATTCTTTTCAAGCATATTTTTGTCTTACTTTTCAAGTTACGTGTAACATATCAGAAACTAGAGCTGTATAAATGATGATGAGCTGTGCATATTCCGTATCAGAATTTTTTGTAATATTTCATTTTTAACATTTAATGCTATACCGTTGGCCCTTACAATTAGCAGTTCTTAATTGATGTTTGCTTCATATATACTGAAAAAAAGCTATCAAAAAATATTTTAAACAATCCGAAAAGATAAATAATTCTAAAAGATGCATATTCAACAAAAGTGGGAGATAAGTAACAGAATCAACTACAAGAAAGCTAATGCATTGTGAAATCAAAAATTAATTTAAATGCTCATATTTACCTCAATGCTAATTAAAATGAAAGTTTAGTTCTGTTAGAGTTTTAGTCTATAATTTAATTTTTTTTAAAAAGAAGCATTAATGTTTTTTCTATTGACCTTATACTTAGTATTTGTTAATTGATATTTGTTTTATTTATATAAGAAGAGAATAATATTCAAAATATAAATAAATATTTTAAACCTGATTCGAATTGATAAGTAATTTTAAACGATGAATATTCAACAAAAGGTGGGGGGAAGTAAAAGAAGCCTTAATAAGAAAGCTATAATACATTTTGAACTAACAAATGTGTTGAATACTAAAATATAAAACAAAAAAAAGCACAGACACGAATAATGCAGGAATTGAAAATTTTACATTTGAAAATTTAAACAAATTCTATTTGTATAAGGATATTTCTAGTTTAAAAGTTCGCAAAACATTCATAAAATACCTTATAAATATGCATGAATGTATAGTAATTTCTACTATTTGTTCAAAATGGAATTCTCGAGACATCTAGCTGGCTTTAAGTTTGTTTGTTTTTTCCACTCAGCATTTATGTTTGATTTTAAATTTCTCCTTTCGTGCAGAAATATTTATGAAGGAAGTACAGATACAAGGAAATGCTATAAATATGTCCGTGTCTGAAACCTTGCTATAGAAATTCACGAGAAGCATTAGTTATTTATAGCATTTAAATGAAAGTTTAATTATATAACCTTAGCATTCATGAATATTAAATCAATTTCCATTTAACTGTATTATTATTTATTTTAAATTCATTAATTTGAAAGGTACTGTTTGTTTAGTTTTCTGTGCGAATATATGCAAAAATAATCAAATTCCATTCTAAATATTGTTAAAAATCCTCTTCAGTAACTTCCAGTTATATCAAGGAATGTAAATGTATTTACATAAAAAGCATTAGCTAAAAGATTTATTCATTATAAAGTTAAGTCTATCGTCCATTAATGCGGTAAAGTTTGAATTTAAATTGAATTTTAGAGGAAAAAAAATTGAATACTTGTCAACTTGATATGCTTTTTTTAAGTTATATTCTCACTGATATAATGCGGGTAAATAACATTGCTTGTAACTTCTGAAAATCTTATTTCTTTCTTCTTGTCAAGATTAAATTTCATAATGTATATATAAATATTTATAATGTCTGAGGGAAAATATACGAGTATTGGGATACAAGTCAAGGTATATATTTTGCTGTCAAAATGTGGATGTGATAAAAAAAAAGTTTTAAATACACAAATGAAAGGAGGTAAGTGTATGGGAACAATAAAAATGATTAATGCAATTCGAGTAGGTAAGGTGTGTATGTGAGTATAAAATGTGTGCCCACGTAAAAAAAAAGAAAAAAAAATACTTTGTTAAACGTCATTTAACGTGACACTACAAAGGATGTGAATTTCTTTTCACTTTGCTAAACAGCGTACAACCAACATAGTGAAAAATGTGTCCGGACCGGGGATCGAACCCAGATACCTTGGCATAGCGACCCAAGTGCTTTACCATTTAAGCCATATCTTAAGAAAAGTGAAAAGTCATCGTTTGTGGTATCATTTAAAGATTTATGGCGTTATTTCAATTCTGCTGAAAATTTAATTGGAAATTTAGTCCTTTAACGTGTTTATTTCAAGAAGAAATACAGATAACAATTCAACAGAAAACGCATTGTTTTTTTTTTCTTCTGTGTGTGTCAAGTACTCGCAAAATATAGGCAATTAATATGTCTGCCGGCCTGTTCATCTATACTCATTTTCAAAAGTTCTCTTAAATTTCAGATTTTTAAATTTGTTATTGGTGTAATAAAAGCTTGTTTTAATGAGTGGATAAATTACTAGGAACAAGTTTACAACGCGCACGTCTGTTGAATATACGGGGATTGTCGCACGAAAAGCGCAGAGGCAGAGCCCTCACATAAATAAATACATAAATACATAAAATAATAATAAAAAATAAAACGTAAATCAACATGGCATGAGGTGCTTTAAATTGGGATTTCATTCAACATACAACACGGATCTAATTATATGATGGTAGTCGGTGCTCCCTTTGGTCATTCTTTGTACAACATGGGTAGCTACCGAAGTCTTGTTCAAAGCGGATTTTGAATCATGACAAATATTATATCTCGAAATCGGAATTTCACCCACTGACTGTTATCTAGTGGTCAACATCCAAAACTCTGAATAAGATAGTAAACCTGAAAAAAAAAAGAAGAAACGTTTTTATTATTTACAAAAAAAAAAAAAAAATCATCCTTTATTAAATACATTAATAAATTCTACACTCAGAAAAAGGAATTGATTAAAACTACAAAACATTTTTGTTGAGTACATTTTGGTTGTTTTAGCAAAATTGGAGTAAAATTGAACCATTTCACTTCAATGAACAAAACATTTTTGCTGACGATATATATTTTTTTTTTTTTTTTGGAATTGCAAAAAAAGTGGTTTTCAACAACAAAAAAAAAAATTTTTGTTGATTCAAACAAAATTTCCATTGACCTATATTTAAACAAAATTTTTGTTTAAATATGGGTCAATAAAAATTTTGTTTGAATCAACATTTTTTTTTTTTTTTTTTTTTTTTTTTTTGCAATTCCAAAAAAAAAAAAAAAAAAAAAAAAAAAAATTGTATCGTCAGCAAAAATGTTTTGTTAATTGAAGTAAGATGGTTCAATTTTACTCCAATTTTGCAAAAACAACAAAATGTACTCAAAAAATATGTTTTGTAGTTTTAATCAGTTTCTTTTTCTGAGTGTAAGAAAATTAAATTACACGTGTTTTATCGAATTCACTGCACAAACATATCCGTATAAATATTGTGAAAAATATTTAGCAATCCCTCTGGATTTAGAGAAGTATATTACAGTTTTCTTTCTTTATTTATTTTTTTCCAGCCATCATTAGATCTAGGAAGATTATAAATTTTTCACATGCATAAGAACTTTGAGCATGGGAACAATAAAAAAATGCAAAGTCATTGTATAGTATAATTACCTGAATTGCATTATGTATATTCCTAGCATACACTTAAAAACAATAAGCTTTTTATTGTTTCTTGTTCTTAACTGTAATTCTTAAATTCTGAATCGTTCTCATTTTCCCATTGTTTTCGTATTTATCTTTTATTTTAATGCGATATTAATTGCGAAAACGGAAGCATTTTGTATAAAATCCAATTTATACTTTTTTTTTTCTATAGTGTTCATTCTCTGTTACTTTTTATAACACTTAAATACTTATTAAAATAGAAAGATAATTTTATTTAATGTTTTTACTTGTGAACACTTATTTCTTTACAAAAATGGTTGTAAAAGTTTCTAAAAGCAAAATACTTTTCATGATATTAAATTACTGGAAATACTGTTAAAATTACCGAATTTTCAAAAAATACTATAAAATTTCTTTTTCGAAATCTTTTACTTAATGATCTGGAAAATAAACAGTAAGAAAACCTGAATTAAGAATTTTTGAAAGACTTCCTTTACGATGTTGGTCTTTTAAAAAAAAAAAAAAAAAAAAAAAAAAAAAAAAAAAAAAAAAAACATTTTTTTTTTGTTTAACGTTTAAAGGAATACTGCTCAAATTAAGCAAAATTCTGCGAAAGCAACACTTAATAAGGTGAGAAAAAATGAAATTATTTCTGAAATTTTTCTGTTTTGCTGCTTAATTTGCTTAAAGATTTTACAAGTAATATTTTTTTTATGAAAATAAATAACGAATTCAACGTTTAGCAGCGTTTTTCTATTATTATTATATTTAAAAAGAAAAGGTTTTGGTAAAATGTGTAAGCGTCGAGTACTGAATTTACCGTATTCAAAATAACAATTGTGTAAACAAAATGTGAATTTATTTTGCATTAGATATTTTGTATAAAAAGTTTAGCTGCGTCATTTTGTTTAAAAAGAAAAGGTTTTGGTAAAATGTGTAAGCGTCGAGTACTGAATTTACCGTATTCAAAATAACAATTGTGTAAACAAAATGTGAGTTTGTTTTGCATTAGATATTTTGTATAAAAAGTTTAGCTGCGTCATTTTGTTTAAAAAGAAAAGGTTTTGGTAAAATGTGTAAGCGTCGAGTACTGAATTTACCGTATTCAAAATAACAATTCTGTAAAAAAAATGTGCATTTATTTTGCATTAGATATTTTGTATAAAAAGTTTAGCTGTGTCATTTTGTTTAATGTAAATTGCAACACTCCTTCATTTTTGTCTACTGCATTCCATTAAAATGGTATTACTTTTTTAATGCAATATTCTGTCTCACTTCATAATTCAAGCAAGTACAATCTATTATTTAAAGAGAAAAGCGAATTCTGTTAAATTTAAATTATCTTTATCACACGAAAATCGTCTCATTGCGCATTCTTTAACGTTTTTTTAAGGCTTCTCCCTTCAGAAATGGGAAACGTGTTTAACCCTCCCCTGTTTAGCCTAGGGGGATTAAAAAAGGGATGACTGAAAAGGGATGGCGTAATTTGGCCATTGCGTTGAAAGCTTTTTTCAAAAGAACTCACGTTTTCTCTACAAAATATACATATGTTTTCGCAAAATTTTAAAGAGAGCTTGGGTACAGTTATATTTATAACCGATTGAAATTTCAGAGAATTCGGAAGATGAGAACTATTGTTTTAAAGGAGCCGACGTGAAAACAAACAAACAAACAAAAAAGCGAGAAAAAAACATTTCTTTTACAACACGATAACAAAATGATTTCCCGAAAATTTTACACGGGTTATAAAACCGTTTTATTTAAAAACAATAAAGATTCCAAAGAGTTCGGACAAAATAACTTTTTATTTTAAAACTATGAAACGACCCTACGTGAAAAAGCAAGAAAATGAGCGCTTTTACCACAAAATATCAATATTTTTTCGCAAATTTTTCATTTCAAAATATAATTTCATACAAAATCAAGTTAAAGATATAAAATAATAAAAACTTTATGTTATTTTAAATTTCTTAACACGGGCCCGGGTAACGCCGGGCTGGTCAGCTAGTTGTATATAAAAATGAATTTATCTTAAAAACATCTACTGTCTCATCGAGAATATACTCAAGTATCAAATATGCGATTTAAAATAATCTGATGCACGTTATATATGCTAACTAGTTTTGTTTTATGCAAAAAGTCATTTTAAGACACTTTTCGTATATAGTTCTTAGATTTTTATATTTATAATAAATTTTTAGAATAGAATTGTATTTATTATACTGATAGAAACTACATCGAAGTTCACAACATTGCCTAAAAATGCTGTTTGCACTTTTACTACTTCATCGTTATTTCTATTTCGTATAATATAACATAAGAAATGTTGTGCTGCATTTTTTAACTCTGCGTCTCCCCTTGCTGTTTTTTCAGTATCTTGTTCCTCCCATCGCCATTATGACATCCAGTCATTTTAAATGTAAATATAATGCAAAATATTTAGTAATATAAAAAGGACATATACAGTAGATGTTACATATCAGCATGTGACGTACCCTACGGGCACGTCTCGTAAAATAGCAGCCATAGAGACAAAATTATGATAAAATGCAAGTTTGTTTAAAGTCAATAATAAGAGACCGATGCAGTGGAACTGATAAAATATTAAGTTAACGCTGGTCAAAAAAGTCTAAAAAATGAACTTAATGAAAACCACTAAAATTCCAATCAACTTACGTAAAACACAATATTTTAATAACACTTCTTAAAATATGGCGATGTCAAAAATTAACAAATTGTAACATCTTGTAATTATATACTTCTTTTAATTATAAGAAGATTATAAACAGTAAAAAAAAAGAACAGTTTAAAAATAAGAAGATTATAAACAGTAAAATAAGTTTTATTAGACTGTTGACATGTTTCAGCCGACATGAGCTCAGAAGTCGAAACATGCGAAAAGTCAAATAAAACTTATTTTACTGTTTATAATCTTCTTCTTTTACGCATTTTATTAATTAAAAGAAATATATGGTGATATCACTTAAAGAATCCCGTGGATGCAAACATCTCTTTATTGAAAGCACTAAATGTTTAACGTCTTACGGTGGCATCGAGGCACTTCGTCAAAAAATCACGAGATAAAACAGCTCAAAACGGACTCAGACTAATGGCACATGCAGTATGCAAACTTGAAATACAGAAACAACTGAAGCGCTGGTCTCAGATATGATACACTGACGAGATCTTACCCAAATCCGCTGATTCAACGTTTAATATTCGTATTTATACTAACTAATCAACTACAGCGAATTAATTCGTATATCGCCATACAAAACATACGTGACGATCTGAGTCAGATAGTCAATCACAGTATGTAAAAGTAAATGAAATGACAGATTGGCGGAATTTTTACGCACATTTGTTGAAAGTCGGACAAGAAGTTCACAACAAAAACCAGATTACCCTCATAAGAGAGTAGCTAAGCCTCCTCTAAAAGAGTAAAAATCTTTATTTTTCACAATACATTTTACTGTGTCATCGAGTCACGCGGAAATTTAACACTTACTATAGACGATGATCCGGACATTTTACATTATTAAATTTTGCTAATAATGATCATACGCGAAACGCAGCCATTTAAAAAATATTGGATGTACGTAACATCTACCAGCTTATTTTGCAAAGTAAAATTTAATCATATTTAATATGAAGCAAATGGTTCTCTGTTTCAGAGGCTAGTGTTAATTTTTAGAGCATTTTGTTTTCAGTTTAAAAAAATTTAAAGTAGGACAAACTTGATATCTGGTCAACTTATCCTAACTTCAATTTTTCATTTCACAATCGTATGTCTTACATATTTATAAAGTAATTTTTTAAGATCTACGATATATTTTTAGGATTTTTAATATTAGAATTTATAATGAAATTTAAATTTGTATGCATTAAATAGTAAATACTAGTTAGTAAAGATGTTTATTAACTTGCAAATGATCGAAGTCTACAACATTGCACAAACATGTTTTTTTTTTTTTTTTTTTTTTTCTGCATCATCTCTTCCATTTCGGAATTTAAGCAAGCACACTAAACATATAATAAATAATTTTTTGAATAGCATTTACTATATCATGTAGTAAATTTTAGCATTTTTAAAAAACATATTCTCGTGTAAAATTATGTAATTCCAAAATTATGATACACGTGACAGCTACTAGTCTACTTTACAAAATAAAATTTTATGATATACCAGTCATATATTTTAAACATTTATACGATATTTTAAAATGCTATATTTTTCTTAACATCCATAAAGTGTATTTTATCCATGTGTATTAAAATGTATTTTTTCTTACTTTTTAAGACAACCAATCGATTTTTTTTGTTATACATTAATACATTACACCTAATTTTTTTTCTTATGTTTTTTCTACACTGTAAATACCGCCTCTTCTATTAAATCCTACATCATTGCACTAAAATGGTGCTTCTTTATTACTTCATCATCTCTTCCATTTAGTAATTTAAGCAAGCAAGCTAAACACATAAAGATAATTTTTTCACAATAAACATTTACTGTATCATGGAGTCAATTTTAGCATTTTATTAAAAATATTCACGCGCAAAATGATGCCATACCAAATTATCTGATACACATACACTGTTAAAAATTTTCAGCAAACTGTCCAGTCATTTGACCGTTTTTGTAGAAAATGGTTACATAACCATAATTTAACTATATTCTGACCATAAAGTGAGCAATAATTCGGTCAGAATATAGTTAAATTATAATTATGTAACCGTTTTCTACAAAAACGGTCAAATGACTGGACAGTTTGCTGCAAATTTTTAACAGTGTAACATCTACTAGCATATATTTTAAACATTTATACGATAGTTTTAAAATTCTATATTTTTCTTAACATGCATAAAGTTTATTTTATCATATATTAAAATATATTTTTTCTTACTTTTTAAGACACCCGATCGATTTTTTTTGTTATACATTAATACATTACACCTAATTTTTCTACTTATTTTTTCTACACTGCAAATAATCCTCCTCTTCTATTGAATCCTACATCATTGCACTAAAACTGTTCTTCTTTATTACTTCATCATCTCTTCCATTTCGTAATTTAAGCAAGCACGCTAAGCAAATAAAGATAAATTTTTCTCAATAAACATTTACTGTGTCATCGAGTCAATTTCAGCATTTTATTAACAATATTCACGCGCAAAATGATGCCATTCCAAAATTATCTGATACACATAACATCTACTAGCATATATTTTAAACATTTATACGATATCTTTAAAATTCTATATTTTTCTTAACATCCATAAAGTTTATTTTATCATGTATTAAAATATATGTTTTCTTACTTTTTAAAGACACTCGATCGATTTTTTTTTGTTATACATTAAAACATAATTTTTCTTATTTTCTTTTTTCTACACTGCAAATAATGCGCCTCTTCTATTGAATCCTACATCATTGCACTAAAATGTTTCTTCTTTATTACTTCATCATCTCTTCCATTTAGTAATTCAAGCAAGCACGCTAAACACATAAAGATAAAATTTTCTCAATAAACATTTACAGTGTCATCGAGTCAATTTTAGCATTTTATTAAAAATATTCACGCGCAAAATGATGCCATTCCAAAATTATCTGATACACGTAACATCTACTTGCCAATTTTTCCAGAGTAAAAGCAGGCCCTAACGAGCTACTTTATCGGAGCATTAAGATCGGTAGACGGTCATAATCCTGTGCATGCCAAACTCAATTATCCAAGCATTGAACGGGAGGTTTAACAGTTTTCCCTAAATGTCTCTTCCTCCTTTCATAGCACCAGCTTGCCTATTTGAGATATCGACCTATTCCAAGCTTTATCTGGCTAAAACAGGAGATAATTTAACTCTCAAAGTTTTGAAAAGTTGCCCACCGAACTTTAAAGCTTGATTGGAATGCGATTAACAGAATATTATCTGACGGTAGAAGGTCATTAGCTTGCTCAGTGAATTCGTTGGATGTGTGAATGCGTTTTACGGTTTAATTTGAAAATGTGCAATTTAATTCGTTTCCTCCAAATTTCCGCATTTTCTGCTCATAAATGCATGCATTTATGGGACTCTATGTAAAAGAGGAATTTTGTCTGTATTATTAGTTCTCAAAGGTTTACTTTAGCGGTCGGAGTAACCATTGTGGTGGGTATATTAGGAATATGATGTTTGCTGATTATCTCTATTTTGAATTATTCAGGCGTATCGCTCTGTCATATCTGACTGGATCAGTAATTTAATCGGATCGTTTCCAGAAAATTGCAATGCAAAATATAATAAGATTGAAAACTGATATGTCACTAGTTTGTTTGAAAATTTTCTAATGAAAAATCTATGATCTTTATACTTATTCACTTTAAAACTGTAAGAAATGTTTGCAGTTTTGAAAATAAATAAATATATATATTATAAAAAGATCTGAAAGATAAGAATGGTGAAGGAGGCATAAAAATACGTGATTCTAGAATACGAAAAAATGGAATGGAAGACATATAAGTTTTCTATAAGATATCATTTTCTTGCACAATGTATACGTTTTCAAAACTTGTTATTTGATTCATTTCATCAAAATTTCTGTATTTACATAAAATCATGCAAAACTGTGATTGATTGAGATGGGGACAGTTATTTATTATCTGTTTGAATTCCTTATATAATAATCATTTTGATTCGATCAGATCGAATTAGCAATGAATGTTTACAGTTATCAATGTTTAGAATGAATATATTCAGTTATTTATAACAAATATCGTATATTTAGGCGTATAATGTGCAGATCAAACAAATATATTGAGATCCAGAAAGTACTATTTAATAAAATGTAACCTATTTGTTAGACGTAATTAACTTATTTTTATTATTAAAATAAATTCATGGTTTGAAATATGTTTGTTTCAATCGCGCGTTATACAACTGAATATACTGTATGTATTGTTACCTGCGTCATCTAGATGACAGATTCCTATCATATAAAACTATAGCTTTAATTCTGATTTTAATAAAAAGACTCGTGCTAAAGCGCTTTCAATTTTAACTACTTCTATTTGTAGCAGAAAATATGTCGTTTAGTAGTTTATATATATATATATACAAATCCATCTTTTATCCAGGCGTAAAATGTGCAGATCAAACAAATATATTGAGATTCAGAAAGTACTATTTAATAAAGTGTAACCTATTAGACGTAATTAATTCATTTTTATCATTAAAATAAATTCCTGGTTTGAATGTCACCTTTTAAGCATGTTTTAATGTATATTTTTTATTAACTTTAAATATAAGGTGAATATTTCATTCCACTTCAATTTCGTTTGTATTTCGAAATTTTCTGTTATTGTATGTATTGCTTGCTACCTGCGTCATCTAGATGACAGATTCCTAACATATAAAACTATAGCTTTAATTCTGATTTTAATAAAATGATTCGTGCAAAAGTGCTTTCAATTTTAAATACCTATATTTGTAGCAGAAAATCTTATTTGGTAGTTTTTAATATACAAATCCATCTTTTGCATACGAGGGGTAATTACATTCGTATCATCAGCACAATATCGATTCTAAACAACTATGGAGCCTGAACCAGTATTTAAACATAAAGCATTCAAACTAGGATCCTGCGTTATGCCATAAGAAAAGGTGTTAAAACTACGACCTTTAAACCGAAAGCGGGACAAACAAGTTGAAAATTGTACGTCAAACGTGACAAATGAGGCGCGTATGTACTATAACTAGTTTTACAAATATTCGGATATTGATGCAATAGCTGTTGAACTCTAATGGAAGAATGCATAGATACAAAATTTATTTGATGTACAGATTTTCATATTATATATATTAATTTTATTTTATGAAATTAAGTTTCAATGTATTTTTACAAACAATTTATTACAATTTTGTTACATTAAAATTACAGTATGCGCAAATATCCAATACAAGAATAGTGTAAAAAAAAATCATAGTTGTTATTTCAGTGAAACGAAATATATCGTCTGTTTTTATGATATGATTAATTTCCGTAATAAAATAAGTACGTTTTAAGTTGGCAACATTTTATCTGTTGTTGACATTTACTGAACTAAATTTTAGAATGATATGCAGTATATATATAAACTTTTAGATCATATACAGGGCTTCAGAAAAGAATTTGAATACTTTTCCGATTATAGATGTCAGTTGCTGCATTGGATTTTCAAATGTATTATAAGTTTTCCAAATTGTTTACATAGTCATTTTTCACCTTACTAAATGGGAAGGTTTTGCTACAGTATTCTGAATGTGTTGGAAATTGCTTCATAATCTACTCTTGACACAGGATTTTTCTTTCTTGTTTGTATTTGAAGATGATTAGTTTCATTGAGTATGTTCTTACTGCAGGTGTAAGAATCTTTGAGGTACAAGTTTTTGTAACTCGGGAATTTTCCCTTTTATTTTATTCATTAAATTAGAATTACGAACATTGCACCTTCTCGCACTTTTCCAAATTTTTCTAGTTTTTATCTTATTTCAGTAATTGCATATTTCTTCAGTTTATTTTCAAAATGCTTTTGCTTATTATTCTACAACTACAATAAATTTTATATGTTCTTAAACGAACAACGTATTCTTATAACTCTAACTAAATTAACACTTTGTTTAATTTTATCCATAACTGTTTATTTGAAAAAATTTAATTTAATATGGATCAGACTTTATTTTTATAATATAGAAAACAGTGAATATAATGTAGGCTTACTTTATTCAAAATAATTTACATTTGAAGATACAAATACTTTTAATTCTAATGAGAAAAACTAAACTATTGGAAAATACATTTAAAGAGTAACTGATCAGAAAACTTTTATAAATGACCACACTGTTTAAATATTTGAAAAATTCCTTCTTCCTGACTAACAGTAACTGAATATTGTAATATAAATAATATATATATATATTTTTTTGTTTTGATTCTCAAAGGTAAGTTTGAAAAATAAACAAAAATTCAGCATTTTTCCATTGTGGTCGATTCTTAAATGCAATTGATATTTTAATGATCCAACAATTGCCCAGTACCTAATACCTAGATAAATATTTATTTGTTAAATATATATATATATATATATATATTTCCATAAAACACACATAAATGAATACTCCAACTTGATTTTTAAAAAAATTGGAAACATACCATCTTTTTTTCACAATACTGCATTGTATGGTAATATTCAATCGCAGCTTTAGTTGCAAATATAACTTGTAACAGTGGTTATATACATACTGGTGTTATATACATATTTTACCTATAAAAAATATTATGTGCGAGCATTATATTTTTATTTTCTATATTTTAGTGTAAAGGTGGTACTGATGCACTCACCCTAGATGACTTTTTTAAATATCTTTCGATATGTGTGAAAAGATGTGATACATAAAAACACGTAAGATCTGAAAACACATAAGATCTAAAGTAAGAATTTCCCTAACATTTTTAGCATAATCATTCGCATCCTTATTTAATTGCTTGCTAAATGACTAAATTACATTCATTTTCGCTTCACGGTTTAATTTTTTTTCATCATCATACATTATTAGGATTTTATGCAATATTTTAACAAACAAAAATGAAGTTAGCACTTTCTGCTAAATGACTAAATTACATTCATTTTCGCTTCACGTTTTAATTTTTTTTCATCATCATACATTATTAAGGATTTTATGCAATATTTTAACAAACAAAAATGAAGTTAGCACTTTCTGCTAAATGCCTAAATTATATTCATTTTCGCTTCACGATTTTTTTCATCATCATACAATGTTAAGGATTTTAGCCAATATTTTAACAAACAAAAATGAAAGGCTTATAATAAACTTACGCACTTTTTTCATAATTATAGAATAACCAGTGGGTCCGTGTGAGGATTTCGCACTGCAGTATGTTTAGCAATATGTAATATTTTTTAGACTTTTAAAGAAAAAATAAGGATAAACATATCTGAAAACAGCATTAGTCAAGGCAGAGTATCATCTCATTTATTCCATCAAAAATACAGTAAAGATTGATCACGCGAGAAAAAAAAAAAAAACAATCGTATTTTAACTGCATTAGAGATTGACGTCATCCGCTTCGGGATCGAGGCTAACGAAAAAGACAGGCTACCGTGGTGCATTCCAGTTATCTTTTTTTACAGACCACTAGAGTGACGTGATGCTCTTTTCGTACACCTGCATTGGTGCATTCGAGCATCACTTGACTCCGGCGATCTACAAAAAAAGATACGCGTAAAGCACCGCGGTAGCCTTTCTCTTTCGTTAGCCTCGCTTCGAGATAAACATGGATCAAAGAAAATTAAATTGAATGAATAAAAAATATAATTTAATATAACAAAGCTCTAAACACTTTAAATTCCACTGATTCGATTAAACGAATGTGTGTTTTTCTTCTAAACATTTGAATTTGAAAATTTTTTAATCATAAATATAAAATAAACACGTGCAGAGACATCCCAATTTATCTTTTTTGTACTATGTATTTATTTTTTTATAATCATTGTTGAGCATGATATAATGCGGTATTTTGTTTTTGCGGCAACACTGATTTGAGAAAACCTTTCATTTCATTCATGAAAACAAAGCTGATTTAATTTTTAGTTAACTGCAATTTTTTATTAAAAAAAACATGTTTTAACGAAATGTGAGTGTATTATGCCAGAAGTCTGTTCAAAATCCCTTTATATGGTATCTCATTCATCGTTCTGCGCAGGGGTCGGAAAAACTACTTTTTTTATTGTAGCGAACTACAACTACAACTACTTTGTCGAAAATGTAGTTAACTACAACTACAACTACTTATTTTAAAAAGTAGCGACTACAAACTACTTTTCAAAAGTAGTCACTACTTCGCTACATTCAAATTTTGTCAAAGTGTTCAATTTACACTAGAAATTGAAGACACGGATTAAATAATAAAGCGACCCCTCGTTATATCGCGTCTGCCGGGATACAATTAAATAAATGCGACATAACCGAGGGCATTAAAAATTTAAGAAAGATACCATACAAGGAAATGTTTTGTGTTCGTCTCGAAAACGTTAGTTTATACACACTTAACAAATTTCGTAGCAAAATTAAGAGATATATTATAATCTAGAAAATTACAGAAAAATAACCCTAAATGCAAACAATAAATAAATCTGTAAATGGAGCAATTCCGAATAATAAGAAATCCAGCGTTAAAACATGAAGACATCTTAACAAGTAAATAGACAAGTGTTGCCAACAAGAAAATTAATTCCTTTCGGGGGTTAGTACTTGATTTCAGCAGCAAGTGTCAATGCAAAAAAAATCTATGACTTCATGCGATGCGTTGCTATACACTGCAGCTGAGATTTGTCACTGCGATTCGGAAATTTTTGAGCAGAACAAATGCTCCACAAAAGAAGCGAATTTCGACCACGCGATTTGCAGAATGGCACTTTTTTTTCTCCTGAAGTAGCGTTAAAAGTAGCGTCGGTTCTCGCTACAAACTACTGATTTTTTGTATCGCGCTACTCCCTACACTACATTATTCAAAATGTAGCGCGCTACGCTACAAACTACTCTAAAAAGTACGACTACAGTAGTTTCGCTACTTTTAGCGCGCTACTTCTGACCCCTGGTTCTGCATTTTGTATTTGCTTAGAAAAATGGATGTTGACAAAAGAAATAATATATATGATCAGCAAAATATTGATGGTTTAGATACCCACTTTCTGAGCTTAATATATACTTTTCAAAATCGATAATTTCTTTTGTCACTTTTTCTTTAATCATATAACACATTCATTTTCTGCATTTGGAAAGTGTATCATAATATACATTTGCGTGATGAATAGCTTAATTAAGAAAATTTTCTACCATTGATTACAGTTATTGGTACTCTGCCAAAATTAAAATTGGGGTAATTATTTTCCGTTCTTTCTATCAAATCGCATACAAGCATGGGAAATGAAAATTTTCTTTAAAATAAAGCACGTTATCAATGTTTCAAAGTATGTTTATATTATATCGATATTTCAAAATATATTTTATATTTTATTTGAATTTTACTGTTTCTGTCTGTAAGTTTACAAATAGGTTTTTCTTTCTTTATACATACATGTTATGGTAAAGACATTCTATGTTAAAGAATGGCATATTCTTTGTATAAAGAAATAAAACTTATTTTTTACTTAAGTAGATATTTAGCGTTTAATTAGGTAGCTTTCATTACAACAAGTAAAAAGCTACATATTGCAGCCGTTCGGAGGAAAGCAATTCACCGCTCATAACCCCCAGATTCAGAAACCACCCCCCGTTCAAATGTTATATATATGTATATGTTATATAAAAATTTTATTTCCTTCGCATATCCTTCGAATTTATTTCGCATTATTCCTTTAAATTAATCTAACTTCTGACATTGTCAGTATTTCCTTAATTCTTAATAATATTTATACCTATTTAATATCCTTTTAAAAGTAAAAACCCGTATATTAATAATTATCTTATTCCAAATCTTAATCTAAAACTTTAAGTTCATTCGTAACTTTTATCAACTCCCCAATCTATAAAATTCTGAAAGACGCTTGTGTCATTTCGAATGTTTTTAAAAGACATTTTTTGAAAAAGTTTATTCCATGCTTTGCTTCGCGCGCTGGGTATTTTTCACTTCAAAATCAATGCGCATCTACGATGGGGATTCTTTCGTGTTAAATCTTCTCCCTCGCACCTCATTCGCTTAGCTTAAATTCGCCTGTCACTCATTGGATCGTGCGCTCGTTACGTCATTGTCAGTAACCCTTCGCGCGGTTAACAAAACGCGCTAGCAAGCATTGGGAGAGGAGATTTTTGTCGTATTTGGAAGTTCTGACCAAATGGTTATTTGGTGTTGAAGTAACGTCGAATTTTCATAACAGCTCTTTAAGATCTATTAAATGATGCAGTGAGCCATCGTCAAGCATGAGGGCTATAAGTTTATACCGGATACTGTGGGAACTGTTACTTGCATCGTCATGGATGCTAATAAACGATTTATCTGGAAATTGGCTGCTCCTTATTGAAGAAACTCATGTGGTGTCTCATCATTGCCTAACCACCTCGTCATGATTCTTGATACCGACTGCAATCCTTCTACATCTTTAACAAACTGCTATTTTCTCGTGGAATATAAAACCATCTTCGTAAAAATTTCACACACACACACACACACACACACACACACACACATATATATATATATATATATATGATATTTGTCATACTATAACTGTCTTTTTTATGAACTGATTTGAATGTGACTGAGCATGTATACAGGGCATACCAAGATCTCGAAATAGTTCTTTGGCCAGATTGGTCAGCCATCTTCTTCCAAAATGGCGTCCAATGAAAGATTTAAAACTGAAATTCTAGGATGGCTGACATTTTGAAACAAGACAGCATATTACAAAAATCAGGAATTATTTATGAGTTTTAGTGAGCGTGATTTCTCACAATTTATTATATTTCATTTTTGTATTCATTTTTCTAATCATACGCATAAAACCTATATATTCGTATCCATTAGCGTCAAATTCACGCCAAGCTTAGTGACGCTTGGCGAAATATCTATATATATATGATATTTGTCATACTATAACTGTCTTTTTTATGAACTGATTTGAATGTGACTGAGCATGTATACAGGGCATACCAAGATCTCGAAATAGTTCTTTGGCCAGATTGGTCAGCCATCTTCTTCCAAAATGGCGTCCAATGAAAGATTTAAAACTAAAATAATCTATACAAAAAATTTCGAAAGTCAAACTTACTTTTTGCTTAAGTGTTTGGCCTTGATAAAAGGATTCCAGAGCCTTTTTTGTTGTGCCTTAATCTTAAAAGATGGCTGAGATATAGCAGTTTGAAATTCTAGGATGGCTGACATTTTGAAACAAGACAGCATATTACAAAAATCAGGAATTATTCATGAGTTTTAGTGAGCGTGATTTCTCACAATTTATTATATTTCATTTTTGTATTCATTTTTCTAATCATACGCATAAAACCTATATATTCGTATCCATTAGCGTCAAATTCACGCCAAGCTTAGTGACGCTTGGCGAAATATCGCCAAATGTGGCGACCAAAAATAAGTCTCCATAAATGAAACCAACTTGGCGAATTTGTTATTCAAATTCAGCATTAACGAATCTTCTCTAATCGGATTTTTTGCATTTTAGCTTAGTGTTTTCGAGTAACATTGCTAAAATTTTAAAATGGAAGATGTAAGGAAAGCTGCTCCCGTTACAGGCCGGAAGGACTTTTTTAATCAGAAATAGCGTGTAAAATGTTCATTTTTGGGAATGTATTTGTAATTTAAGAGGGCAACAACTCAAAAATCCGTTGATATTCAAACAGATAAACTGCTTATTTGAGGATTTAACGTATGATATAAACTGATTAGAGTAAATATAGAAAATATTAACACATATTATTACTGTTTATTCCCGACACTTCAAATTGAATTTCGTCTTAGTTATTCTTAGTTAAAATTAAAGCGTAATGGATCTGCCATTTAAATAAGCTGCATGGTTTAAGGCTTTATGGTGTGAACATTTACTATCTACAATAAAAAGAAGAATGCGAGCCTTTAATTACTGTTTATTCACAGCATATTCTCTAACAGATTTCACCTGGTTACTTCTTAATTAAAGTTTCTAAGCAACTTAAGCTGTAATGCGAATGCAAACTTTGGTGATAGTTGAAATTTAGTAGATATTATTTCGATAATTAGCACCTTTTAAACAACACCATATTTTCGGCAGACAATAAAGATTCTTGAATACATTCTTTTGTAAACGTCAATTCACATTAAGGAACATTATTAGATAGAATAAACGAAGCAATGTCAAAGATAATGATTACAATTCTTAATAATAATAATAAAAACATATACAGGGTGCTTGTAAATTATGTTTACAAACTAAAAGAAGGAATAGTACACTGTTAAAATTCGCAGCAAACTGTCCAGTCATTTGACCGTTTTTGTAGAAAATGGTTACATAACCGTAATTTAACAACATTCTGACCATAAAATGAGCAATAATACGGTGAGAATATAGTTAAATTACAGTTATGTAACCGTTTTCTACAAAAGCGGTCAAATGACTGGACAGTTTGCTGCAAATTTGTAACAGTGTACTCATCAAGATAAATAATGTTTCTATATATATAAAACAAGGTCGCAAACTACTTATTCTGTTAAAAATACAGTGTGCTCCACTTTAAGTTGAACCCGTATTTTTCTTCATAACTTTAATAATATTAAACATATTTTACTGAAATAATAAAGTGACAAACCAACTTTGTCTTGTGTGAAATGTGATAGCATTATGGGATGTGCTGAATTGTAATTTATTCAGTGTAAGATAATCTACATTCAGAATTCTGTAACGGCTGTTTGAGTCTTATATAGGCCCAGATGCACGCGATGTCAGGCATCTCTCGTTATATCACCTCGCTATTCACAAAGAGCAAAGTAATTCCATGGGGAATACCCTTACACAATCTTTATTATTCCTAAAGTTGTCAACAAATATCCAGGTTCGTCATACCGGGAGACACCCTGTATTTTTCACAGAATAAGTGATTTGCGATCCTAGTTTCCTTGCAAACATTATTCGTCCTGATGTGTGCTCATCCCTGTCTTAAATTTTAACGACCGTTTACAAACACCCTGCATACTTAATTTTATACGTTTTATTTTTATAGAAAAAATGATAAAACACATTACTTAATTTTTTTTTCCTCTTTTTAAATGCAATAATTATGACAAAACATGTAATTGTTTATTTCTAAATCTTAAACTATTTATACATATAATAAAGGTTAACCCATTAGGCGCCGCTATATATATTAAGCAATTTTGTAATGAAACAGTTGTTTTTTATTTATGAATAGAAAGTCTTTAAGGTATTTCTGAAGAAAAAAAATTTTAAAAATTCGAATATTTAGAAAAAATAGCATGTTCCCAAAATGGGAGCAATGGCGCCTAATGGGGGTAAATTTTTTCACAAATTTTACTTATGCCTCCGTGCATTTATGTTTGTTATTTCTTAGTTTTTTCGCTATAAAAGGGATAATATCATTCTGAAACTGATATTTTACGATTAATTCATATAAATTAGTCCAACATCTACATTTATAATAAAAATAAAAAATAAAATTTCCGATTCCATAAGCATTTTCACTATCCACCTCTTTATTTTTCTTCAATACATAATTTTTGTCCTACTGTTTTACATGAAAATGATTGAACATTTTTTATGCAGCATTATATTACATTTTTTCGTTTTCTGAAATTGGTTTTTTAACAATATATTTTTTTTGTTTTTGCATTTTGTTTAGTTTTTTCCATATTCCAATTTGAAGTTCGCCTGAACTTTCATCTAAAATATCAAGCCTGTGTTTAATACTTTGTCTTTTTTAAACACTAAATTAGATATTTCTTGATTGTCTCTTGATTTAGAATTTACAGAAAGTTCTACTCCACCAAATATAACATGGGATAAATCATCACATAAATATTTTCTATTACATATGTAATAGAAAATAATTTATGCGACATACATATGAGGAAGATATCTTCCTCATATGTTACAATACTGCAATCGGGTGGCAAACAAACGATTTCCGGAACATCCGAAAAATCATCCAAATCTAAAAAATTGTTCAATCATCTTCCATGTAAAATAATCAGAAAAAATTATGAAATGATGAAAAATAGAGAGATGGATAGTGAAAATGCTTATGGAACTGGTAATTTCATTTTGTTTTTTATTATAAATGTAAAAGTTGGACTAATTTATATGAAATCTTCTAAAAATATTAGTTTCAGAATGATATTATACCTTCTATAGGTAATAAGTTGAAAAATAAATACCACAAATGCACGGAGGCATATGTACAAGTTTTCAAAAACCTTACCCCCATTAGGCGCCATTGCTCCCATTTTGGAAACATCTTATTCTTTCGGTAATTGTGATTGATCTATTATACATATTAATTCCGGATTGACGTTGTTTAACATAATACACTGTTATGAACATATTTTAACTAAAAAATATAATTTTTATTATAAAGTTTTTTTTTAATTTATTTTTTTTCGAATACTGCCAAAAAGCTATTTTTCGCCTTTTTTAACACGTTTTAAAAAATAGAAATTTCTAATGAAACTTAACAAAAAAATTTCAGATATCATCTAATATATTCAAAATGCAAATAACATGAACCTTTTAACAATTTATAAAATACGCACTTCAGAAAAAAATCTTAAAGCAATGTTCACAAAATGGGAGCAATGGCGCCTAATGGGTTAATTCAAAATGTTGCTGGCATTTTTATAGTTATAAAAACATGGGTGGCGACGCTATGACAGATGTTCTAGGTTTGTCATAAGAATGCTTTCTCACAGACAATTTATACATAGTAAAATTAATTTGTGAAATAAATCCAATTTTATGTTTTGTACGCGAAACCAAAATTTAGTTTAACATGCACAGACCATTAAAAAGATTTTGTAAAAAGAATTATCACATTCAAAATTTCAGTGTTAGCCCTATAGCATTATTTTCTCACCCAGCGTTTTAAAATGTTGTGTTCACCAAATCAATTTGTCTTCCATTAGAATTTAATTAAACTTTTGTTTTTCAAATTAATTTTAAAAATATTGAAAACAATGCGCAATCGACACAAATCCATAATTATGTAATTACAAGTGACAAATATGAATTAGATTCGGTATCCCACATGTAGATCAGGGAACAATCTCACTCTTTATATAATTTCATCTATTTCATTCATTTTATTCATTTTATTTCATAAATTATTAATGTAAATTTCAATCCGACATGGCTATGTTATTGGATTCATAGAGTACAATATAACAAGCTGAATTTAGGTCATGAAAAGAGACAATTTCAGTAAAATATCTGTAAGAATGAATTCTTCATTATGGTATTTTGTAAGTTAGGAAGTATCTGGTAGATTAAAATATCGGTAAATAATATTTCTTTATTTTGCCCAATACACACAAAAATTGTTTGACATCACTGGCTTTTAAGATTTGATTCATAGCATGTGATTTATTCATATTTTCACTATGGCACTTGTTGTATAAGAATAGCTTATATAGCTTTAACCAAGATCTGCTGTAATAACCAACCTGCTGTATTAACATCTTTGGAATTTTTTGATTGTCCGACAAAAAGTCAAAACTTCGATGTAAGTTTCTCTATATTTTTATATAATACTAAAGATGGTTATTCCAAAATGATGCATATGAAGATAAATATTGAGATAACGAACGATTACTCAATGTTTAAAAATTGTGTTAAATATGTAAAATTATCTCTCTATATTAAAAGAAATTAATCACCGGCACTGCAGCAGCTGTCAATGACGTTTTTGTACCTTGGGGTCTTTTTGGACTGATTTTTAAAAAACTATTGCATATAAAATATATAAATTGATAGTTTTATAACCAGATATTAAATAAATACGCTGAAGCAGACAGTTTTTAAATGGAAGAATTATTTTAAGAGATATTTAATATTAAATTCGGTCAAAATAGTTTTCTTAAAAAAGTTTTATATGAACCAAAACTATGAATAGGAATTTAATCATAATTTAAAAAGATGTAGTTGATAAGTTTGCGGTGTGCAGAGTGTAATTATTTGTTAATTTAACTAATTTTTTTAGACTTTATTTCAATTTTTTATTCAATTTTTTATTATTTTCATGTAGATTTATTTCATATTTCAAAAGGTCCATTATTTGAATTGCTGTCAATTTATAAAATAGCGCACATAATAATATTCACTTTCAATTAAAAATGTATTTACACGTGACTATTAAAAACAGAAATAAAACTTTAAAATAATAATTGAATGATCACGTGTTAAAAGCAGTAAATGTAGAAAATCACGTAATAAAAAATATACTTGTGCGTGAATATTAAAAAGAGAAATTATTAAATTATTACTCGTTTAAAGCATTAAATGGGGAAATTTACGTCATATTTAAAATGCTCAAATAACAAACAGTTTCAATTTAAAAATATATTTACTCGAACGATTAATTTATTTCGACAAAATATTTTACCTATTATAGCACATTTTTAAATATCGTAAATAATAATATTTCCCTTCAATTAAAAACTACATTTTTACATTTAATAATGACGTTTAAATTAACGAAATAACTAATGAATTGTTAAAATATCATTACAGGTAAACGTTGAATTAAAAATCCCTCGATGAAATAACTAACACGTGTAACGTATCTGATATCAATTTCATGCGACGCCACGGTCATTCAATTTTGACGTTAAATCCTGTATTTTGGCGACAGTTCTTTTCTTTTATGGAAAGTAGTAGACGGGATAATGAAGAAGTACCCAGCTTTCTATAGCATCGTTATAAAATTCCAGCGACATTGTTTTCTTAACCATTTTACACAGGTTGATTTTCAAATGTTTAATTGGTCTTATTTAATCAATCACGAAATCAGTTGCTAGCTATTTCCACAGCAGTTGATTCGGCCTTAAAATCTCTCAGTCAAATGAAAATTAATGGAAACCCGGTTACAAGAGATCGCCTGGTGAGCGTAGCTCGTAAGGCGCAGAGCCCTCTAATATGAATTAAAATAATGCATGGAAGACATTGGAAAATGCAGTTCATTAAACGAGTTATCTCGGGCTTGACAGTTTGAGATTTGCGCGCAATAATTGCTTTAAAAATATTTCCCTGTTGGTTTATTTCTTTTGTTTAAATAAGATTTGGGGAAACAATTAACCAATATTTAGGAAAAAAAAAGCTCTGGGATTTAGGTATCTATTAGAAAGAATTTATTAATGGAATTTTAGACTTCAGAAAATTAACAATTGTATTAGTAGTTTGAGATGGACTATTGTTAAGAAGGAACTGTAAATATTTTTGTGGATAATTCTTGCTGTATTCTTCAAAGTATGGCGTCATAATCCTTTTTCTGAAATATATAACATGCTTTTAGTTCCAGAATGACTATTCGATGTAAAAAAGGCTGACCAATTATAATTATAATGTGTATTATGTAATGCTTACAAATCGTAACTCTAATGTGTATTCATATTCTTAATTATTTAATTAAGAATAAGAATTCAATAGTATGAAAAATCTTTAGGTTGGAAGTAAGCTCTACAAAAATATGGTTATAAAGTTTTAAAAAAGAATGTTCGGTTACAGTATCTGAAAATCATTTTCATTAATATAATACCTATTAAAGTATGGTTTAAAAAAAACCGGTTTTAGATCAACAAAATAATGAAATACTATACCTTTCATTAGAGTAATTACTACATAATGAAAAAAAAACTAATGGCGGAACGGAGAATCAAAACATTACAGTTTGAAAATATTGTAAAATAATAATATTTAATAAAATAAAATAAATATTTATGTATATTTTGGGTGATACAATAACATTTCAGAAAACTATTTCAATAAAACTAAAATTAATTACATAAAGCGATTCTAAAAAAATGCGATCACTTAATTAAGAATATGAATTCTAAATCCATACAAAAATTTCATACAAATTCTTATGCATAGGTTTCTTTTTTACAAATTTGTAAGTGGAATTTCTGATGAAATGAATATTTTTTGAAGAGGTTTTATCTCAAAGATTCGAGTACATATTCATCTTATCTCTATAAAAATAGTAACAAACACTTGAGTTCTCTTTTTAAAAATAATTTTGTTCATTATACAAATTAGATGTATTCGGCAGATACTTATTTACCTTTAAGTATAGAAAATATATGATATATAATGCACACTTTTACATATATATAAAAAAATTATTTACATTCCAGAAATTTTATTTACTCATTGAAATATAGACCAGTGTAGTGTACAAAATCATTTTATTCATGTTTTTTGTCACATTGATGAACATATCGTTGTTTAGAGGCCATTGTTGTGAAAGCTGGAATGCTTCATTTCAAAAAGAAAAAAAATATATTTTTTTCATTTTAACTATATAAAAGACTTAAGAATTTTTAATTAAATAACTTAATTTTTTGCAGTTCTATAAGACTTTCTTTATTTTGAATTAATTACAATAAATACTACGTGCGGTAATGAAAAAAATATTTTTTATTCCTTTTTAGTTATTTTTTTTCTTTTAGATTTTGAAGTTGGGGACGATTTAATAGATGATTTCTTCCGAAAACATGCACTAAAATTAGGTAACAATGAGCTAAAACAATTAAATCCTAATGAATTTGATACGTTTATAATTGTAATTAGTGACGTTTAATTAACCAAAAATAAACGACTCTAAAAATGAAAACAAAACATAATGTATTCTGTGATTACTGTTAGATTCCAGAAATATATTCTCTAAAACTAAAATCATTGAAAGTTTGGAAAATTGTAAAAATAGATATAATTACTTAATTAAGAATTATAAGAATATATAATTACTTAATTCCCAATCTTTCCGAACGATTTTGTGGTCATCGACAAAAGAAAGATGAGTCTCAACAAAAGGAAGGAGCGTTTACCGGTTCTCAGCGAGATCTCTTACTTGACCATTGAACGTTAGGCATGTTAAGAAAGTCTTAACAGATTGAAGAGTGCGAAGTACCACAAAAAACAAGCCGCGGTGTAAGTCTGGCAGTCTAGTCGAATCTTCAGTGACTCCCTTTAGTTTTTGCTTATGCCAGTTCTAGATTGCTAATTAACTTTGTTGAGTTAGAACTCTACAGCCAGCAATTTACACCGTAGCGCTAAGTGAACATAAAGTGAATGTTTATGGGCGTTGCTAAATAGGCGGTGCAAACATAAGTGGAGAAATAAAAGTGGTGGGGTGATAAAAACAAAGGGATTGTCGCTAATAGATAAGTTGCACCAGGAGTAGAAGATAATTTTGGGACGAAATGCAAGACAGACATTGTCATTGAAGAAGGAAGTGAAGATTTAAAGTAGAGCAGAAGGTATTATTGCGTGCTAGTGTTTGGCACTAAATAAATGAATTTATACTATCAGGGTGAATACAGCTTTAACACATTTTTGACACATTTTTTTAGCCCAATATTCGTTTTATTTAATCGTAAACATTTTTTACAAATTTCTACGATTTAATGAAGTGAATGACAAGGTGAAAAAAAAAGAAGATTTAAAAGTAGAGCAGACGATATTATTGTCTGTAAGTATTTGACACCAAAGAAATGAATTTATAATAACAGGTTGCATATAGTTTTAACACATTGTTAACCCAATTTTTTGCTTTATTTACTTATAGACAATTGTTACAAATTCTAGGATTTAATCAGGTGAATTACGAGATGAAAAAATGAATATTTAAAGTAGAGCAGGGGGTATTATTGTTGTGTGACACAATAATATTAAGTGTTTGACAAAAAAAATCAATTTATAATATCAGGGTGTGTATAGTTTAAGCACATTTTTTTAACCAAATTTTCCATCTTATTTAATTCTAGACAAATGTTACAAGTTCTACGATTTAATGAGGTGATTACGAATTCTTTGATTGAAATAATAAATAGAAATTTTCTATTCTGAAATACTGGTGTCAGACTCCTTGGAAATTTTAAGGTGTGTACGCATCTTATAATACTTTAAGCTACTTCTTTCAAATTTCAGAAAATGTCTATAATTGGAAATGATATTATCAAAAGAAACATTATCAACATTAAAATAATAATTAAAAAAATGGCGGGAATATTTTGATTACCTTTTCTTCTCTTTCAAGATTTATTTAAATATTATATTACATGCAAATTTCTATGAAACACACTGCGTACTTCCACTACCAAGATTGAAATGTTCAATAATGTTCAATTTAAACAATACAAATACTTTTTTTTCTCTTTTTTGCTAAGAAGATTATAAAAGTAAAACGTCTTCAAGTTTTTCATTTTGTCTTTTTCTATTACCTTGCTATTGAAATTTTACGGAAATTACCTTTCTTTAATAGACTTCAAGTCAATTTGCTGAAGACTTTTAAAACTTGAAGCAACACCAATATTTTCGATTTTATTTAAAAATAAACTGCGTAATCATGTTTAACTCATGTGGAAATAAGAAAATTTAATATTACAAGATCGTCTTGCCTTGTCATTACCTTTTTAAATTAAACTTTGCAATGCAGCTATTTTTTATTAATTTCTTTCGTGAAAGTATTGATTAATACAATGCCAAACATTTGCGATTCTTTTTCTTAGACTAGAAGATCGGAATAGATTTTATTTGCACATATTCAATAACTATCATTCTATTTAAAATTGATTCCTTCTCTAATATTTTAATTATTTACGAATGGATTATTATTTATTAAAATAAATAATGATAAATTCAGTTCGTCTTTCGATTATGGAAAATTTTTGAGGGAAATTAAGTACTATACAGGATGGAGCTGAAAAAGTGGGCAAAACTTTACGGGGTGATAGAACTCGGCTATACGAGCAAATTTCGTCATAGAATGTATGGTCGGAACGCAAGCGATGAGAAGTTAAATGGTAGTTTTCCACTGTCACAGTTACAGAATTAACACAAGAATGAGAGGAGTTGCTTCAGCTAAAAAATTTATTAACAGCAATGTACATGCTCAAAGTGTACAAAGTGTACATGATCAAAGAAATTGCTCAAAGGATTATCGCTTCACACCTGCGAGATAGGGACAGATGCACATTTGCGAAGACACCAGGCATTTCTCGAATATCCCCGGCAACAACGGCAATCCTGGCGACTAGATCCATATCGGTTTCAATGGGCACTCGTAGATTGGGGTTTTCATATGGCACCACAGGAAAAAGTCCAAACACGAGAGATCCGCGATCTTGGTGGCCAAGCTATGGAACCACCTCGACCAATCCATCGTCCTGGAAACGTTGCATCTAAAGTGTTCCGTACATCGAAGGCAAAGTGTGCAGGCGCACCGTCGTGTTGAAACCACATTCAACGACCTGATTGGGGTTGGAATCGGACGCAGCAGCTGTGGCAACATCTCTCGTAGGAATGCGTCATACCATTTACAACGCCGCCTAGCGGCTCGCGCGGCCATACATTCTCTGACGAAATATGCTCGTATAGCTGCGTTCTATCACCCCGTAAAGTTTTGCCCACTTTTCCAGATACACACTGTATATTCCAACGTATAACACGCGATCAAACAAACATACAAAGAACAAGGAATTTTATTTAATAAAATGTAACTTATTGCTGCGTTGCGTTGTACCTTTTCCATTTTATTCATTAAATAAATTTTATCTTGATTTGTATGTTATACGCTGAAATATGCGGTATATTATTTGCTATTATTTATATTGGGAGCAATTAAAATTATATTTAAGAAATGATTAATTTGTTTATTTGTTTTATTTATTTTGGGCATATGAAGCAATGCAGCACAAAATATTTTCCCTGTTAAATTCTTATCTTATATTATTAAACAATTAAATTTAAAGTTCAAATATAAGGAATAAAATTCTTTTCCGATAGTTTTTTTTCTTCAAAGTTTTATTTTATTTCATTTAATTTTCTGAAAAATTTAAGAGGTATGTTAAATAAAATGTATGTTTAATACGTTACCTTCCTTTCTTAAAATAGACCGGGAAATGTGAGTTCTCTTGTTAAACTAAAAACACTGTAAAATTCTAAACTGAAATCCATCAGACGTTTTCTATTTTCTCTGTTTGAGAAAAGTATAAGCCACGCCAAAGAAATGTAAGAATTTATGAAATCTATACATCTGTCCTAAAGATTTGGAGGAAAGAAAGAAGAAAACAATTGCGTTAAAGCTTTCAAATGTAGTGTACATGCCAAATTTTATTTAAACTGTCATTTTGTTAAATCGACACAAGGAATCTTTCAATATAAAACTTCTACATGGACACTATATTGAATTTACTCTTCAGCTGTTGCGAAAAGAAAAGGGGACGTTTAGAAATTAATCTTTTGTGCGGTAAATTGTAAAATTATTATTTCATTGAAAGAAAATGGAAGTAAGGCTTCGATTGACTTGTAATTAGCCTTTCGTTATCAAGATGATCGGTTAACTGAAATATTTGAATGATTCAATACTGTATTTATATTGTAATTTGTGACCTCACGTATTAAATAGTAAATTACGGAATTCTATATACAGAGGCAAATACAGGGTGATTTTTTTTAAAGTTGTGAAAGTAAAACCCTATAACAAAAGAACCACTGATCCAAATGACCTGAATTTTCACCAGTATTTTCCTAAACCAATGGGAATTTTTTCGGCATGGTAAAAAAAAAACCCTTAAAATTGCACCGACAGATGGCGCTGTATATGCAGTAAAGTCGGGAGACAAACTTGCGTATATCACACGCATATTGGCAATGAAAACGTGAAAGTATGCACACTTCGTGTTCATTATTCTACAGATATCATCGCAATGACTGTGCCATTGACGGACTGTGCGTTGTTAGTGAAACTAGAGTAAATCCTAATTACTCTATTATAGCGCAGTTGCTGCGCTAACTGCTCTTAGGAGATTTAGGACACTTAAAAATTTAAGAAAAGGTCCAATGACGACAGAAGGCCTACGGAAGATGGTTTCTCAAAGTGCCGTCTATTGTTTTCTTACCACGGACGATATTCTTTGTTTCTGTTAACTTACAGCGCCATCTGCCGGTGCGATTTTAAGTTTTTTTTAACCATGCCAAAAAATTCCCATTGCTTTGGGAGCATTCTGGTGAAATTTCAGGTCATTTGGATCAGTGGTTCCTTTGTTATAGAGTTTTACTTTCACAACTTAAAAAAAAATCACACTGTATATTAAAGAGGGGAATTACCTGTAGAGAATTACATGACAAGTGGGTGATAGGTTTTCTGGTAAGTTTGAATGATATCATTTTTGTCATTTTGTAATTAATTATAGTTTTGAATGTGAATTCCAGCAAACTTCACTCACGAAGAATGAAACTGAACGGATATCTATTGGTAATATTTAAAATACAAACACTCAAGATTGTATGGTTAAAAAAAAATATTTGAACAGCAAATAATTGAAAAAAAATTAACTTCTAAGCTGAATTCTATAAGACTTTTTTTCTGTTTCAGAAAACTATAAACCAAGCCAAAGAAATATAAGAATTTATTAAATCTATAATATATCTAAACTAAAGATTTGGAGAAAAGAAAGAAGAGCCAAACTGAATATGTTATTGTTGAAAGGAAGCTAGTTCATATTTTGCCATTTCTCATTTTCAGATGTTTCAATGTTTTTTTCATGTTTATTGATCATTTCGTGAAAAAAATAACTCAGTCCGGGTTCTACCTATGCTTGTATGGGAGGAAGGAATTTAAAAGGTGGATGTTGAAAGACACTATGTCCATGACTTGGGAAATTACAATACTAGGATTACTTCTTTCAACAAGCACCGATTCAATAGCGTTGAAGCTTTAAACTATAGTGTACATGTCAAATGTTACTTAAACTGTCATTTTCTTAAATCAACACAAGTAATCTTTCAATATAAAAATTTCATGGACACTATATTGAATTTACTCTTCAGCTTTTGTGAATAGAAAAAGGGACATTCAGAAATAATTTTTTTGGGTGTTAAATGATAGAATGTTTAGTTCATTGAAAGGAAATTGAAGTATGGCTTCGTTTAAATATATTACACTAAGAAAATTATATGACACTGGGGAATTGACTAACCCATAGGGAATTACGTGACAAATGGATGATTGGTTATCTGGAAAGTTTGTACAATATTTTCCTTCTAATTTTGTAATTATGTACATTTTTGAGTGCGAATTCCAGCAAACAATTATTAACTAAACTCACGAATCAGATTGAGGAAAGAAACTGAGCGAAAATTTAATGGTAACATCTAAAATACCAACTTACACAAGCTTGTATGGAGAAAAAGTATTTGTACTGCAAGAAATTGAAATTTTTTTAATTCTAAACATAAATCAATCAGACGCTTTTTCTATTTGAGAAAAATATATACCACGCCAAACAAATGTAAAAATTTGTGAAATTTATACATCTGTCCTAATGTTTTGTAAGGAAGAAAGAAAAAAACAATTGTGTTAAAGTTTTCAAATGTAGTGTACATGCCAAATTTTATTTAACCTGTCATGTTAAATCGACACAAGGAATCTTTCAATAGAAAAACTCCTACATGGGCACTATATTGAATTTATTCTTCAGCTGTTGCGAAAGGAAGAGGGGACGTTTAAAAATTAATCTTCTGAGTTGTAAATGATGGTGTTATAATCTGATAAGAGGATAAATTGATGTAAAGGTCGATTTACCGATACATATTTATTCGTTAATTGAATAATTGGTTATCTGAATAGTAAATCTGTAGTATTTACCCGGTAACTTTCTGAAAAACGTATCAGGCTAAAGTTCCATAAGTGGGTATGTCGCCAAGTTTAGCATCAAACAATATTGATGTTGGCAATAATGTGAAGATGGTTTTAAATATAGCAAAAGTATGAGAGAAGAGAAGTTATCTATGAAGAAATATTTACATTCTTACACGATATTAAAGAAATATGTACTGGATTGTTAGAAAAATATTTAAACTCATCAAATCAATTAATTTTTTTTTCTTTGTTTTGAAAGAAATTTTGATTTTCAAAAAATAACTGCAACAAACAAACAAAAAGAGACGTATATTATTTGTTTTAAAACTTTTTCCTTTTCATATTCTACAGTAAATTGTCAGATAACATATCATAATAAGGAAATGCATAATTGTGAAAAATCAAAGGGCTTAATCCCTTAAACCGATATAAACGAATACTAATAAGGAAGGAAAAAGGCATGTCCAGTATGAAAAGCCTAATTATCTATACTAATAAAAGAAAGTTTCGCTCTGTGTGTGTGTGTGTCTGTCTGTGTGTGTGTCTGTTGGCGATGGCTAGGAAAATTTAGCGCACCTAGAAGTCTGTAAATTTAGATTTAGGTAGTCCAAACCCTCTCTTGGTGCACCTGACCCTCAGAATTTTAATATTTTGATAATTAGTCTAGATATTAATTCTATTCTCATTAACCATCGCTTCTAAAATAACATCTTTTAAATCAAAATGGCGAAAAAAACGAACTGGTGTATTGTATTTGAAAGCGGAAGTAAACAAATTCGAAATTATTTTACTAATTAGCGAATTTTAAGAAAACTAATTGAGATATCAATTCGAAAATTTCTGAGCATATGTAAAAAAATATTCTACATCGAACTATGTGATTTTTGAAAAATTCGGTTGGTAATTTTTGTTAATTTATGCAAAAAACTACCAAAAATCTGCTGGCGCCAGTGAAAACAATCCGAGGAAGTTTCAGACAGGGATCTGCTTTCATTAAAAACTGAACTACAAAGAGATCTGTTTCGCTGGCCGATCCCTCATTTAGTTTTCAAAAATGAAAGGAAATAATTGCCAATATTTACTATTGAGCAAAAATTTAGGTAACTAATTAAGATATAGATTTGAAATTGAGGTCGGAAAGGGGGTGTCATCTGCAGGCTATTTTAGCGTAGCGTCTTCTTTATGTTCTAATTATCAGAAAAATGTTATTCTTTTTTTAATGATCGCGTTAATGTAGGTGACGGTGGTTCTTTTGAACAAATTGTTCATTATATTTGCGGGTATGGGGAGGGAGGGGGTTAATGTCTCGGGCCCGGGCAACGCCGGGCGGGTTAGCTAGTATATATATAAGATATATACATGTATAATTTTATATATCTTATACAAATTAAAACTTCTAAATACCAGACCCCTGTGAAACACGTAGTTTGTCCAATATTAAGAGATGTCCGCTATTCAGAGGTAAAAACATACAAATAAATAGGTGTTCTGGATTGAAATATTGTTCGCTAAAGAAAAGAGACTATTCGGCAATGTCCTTTATCGAGGTTTTCCTCTATAATATAAGAGGGGCATATATATATACATATATACATATATATATACGTTGGAATACCAAATGGCCAGTTTTGGCCATAAAAGTAATGCGATCAGGGAGGCCTTCAAGAGATAAATAAAATGTTTCTAGTTTTTCAGCATTGGAAAATTTCAAAACCTGATACAGCCCAGAGTCCAACCCTCTAATTAAACTTCTAGCACTTTATGTTTTTTGATAAGTTTACTAACCGAATCTCAGACAAATAAACTAATACAAACTGACATAGAATGCAAATTTCTTAGCATTGGTCCCATTGCACTTACTAAATATATATTTTTATCATTGGTTTTGTTTGTGATTGTAATTTAATTAAATTTTTAACAATTTCCTGTTTGTTGCAAATCTAATAAAAGTTAACCCCGATAACTTTTATCGGAGTTTAATTAATCATCTCCGAATAATAAAATACAATTAAGAATTTTAATAAATAAATCGTTATTGAATGAATCTATTAAGAATAATTATGTGATGAGAAAATTCGTACAAAATAATTAAACACTTATTCATTATGTGCCACCTTATAAAGATAAATGCATTTTATTAAGAAAATCTCATTCCATTATGTAATAACAACCGCGTGGTCATTAATTTAATTTACTGCCTTAAATTTTTAGCTTTACAACCAGTTTAATTTTTATAAATTATAAACAAATGTTAAATTCTCAACTCATAATGAATCCGAAATTTTGATTTTATCTTAAATATATGCCTCTGTTATTTATTTGCTAAAAAGAATGTTACTCCTTTACGAAACGCAAAGATGAATAAAAAGATAACACTAGCACAGCGCATCAGGGAATAATGCAATCTTAATAATAAATTTGTTGAGGAAAAATAATAATAAAAGATGCAGGCCATCATAATGTGTGTCTTATTCTTTCGGCGTTATTTGCTTTACGAACGAAAATGCGAAGACTCCTTTTATTAATTACTCGAGACGGAGCGTCATATTAGCCTGCATTGTTTGTCCTAACATCGATTAAATATGAGGGGACGGATAAAAATTGTAGTTTTCGTTCGTTTCTCCCTGCTGTAAACAGAAAATACAGTCGAACTCGTTTAATGCGAGCACTGCTACAATGAGGACACTGTTAAAACGAACATTTACACGCTAAAACTGGTTCATCATTTAAATTCTATTAATATTTTCACGGATTTTACGAGATCCAAAAGCAGGATCATGGCTAATACGAGCAAAGCATCTGTTCATTTGAATGTGATTTTTGGCGAGAAAATTTTGGTGTAATTTGGAAAAAAATCTTTCTGTAATCGAACACTGTTCACTCTCAGCGATAATATTTCCACATTATAACTGTCTGTCAAAATATACTAATTTATCAGTTACAACAGAATTTCAGGTCTCTCATCTGGAATTGGTTCAAAAATTAGGAGACCAGCTCTAGAAGTCCAACCTTTCTTGAGGCTCTGGCACCCCTTCTTTCAGATAAGTGCCATGACACTTTCTCTGAAACTACAACAACAACAACTTAATTATAATATTTAAGGATATCCCTCCCCAAACCCAAGAAAATGTAAAAAATATCATGAGGCTTTGAAAGAATGAAAGAAAGTATGGAGACATAAATACGTTTCAAATACCACCCCTTTGTAAGTTTTACAACTGAGCCATGAAAAGGAAGAAGCATAGAATAATACTTTTATTTGTTTCCGTCTTTAAATTCGGACTCTGGACGATTTTAGCCATCCTTTTCTTGTTGCACTATTTAAAAATAAAGGATATGTGAAATCAATAGCTCGAAAATCGCAGTGACTATTTCAATGTTAGCCGACTATTATAATATTATACCAATTTAAGCCTTGAGATAATTCGAGCAAGTCATAGTTATAATTAGCTTACTTGCGTGTATGTGTTTTAGAGTTTTATTATCATTACGAGTGTTAGGTTAAAACCAGGACTTTTATGATTCCTTTGCTTCCTTGCTTCTTTTACTTTTATAATTCCCTTGCTATAGTCCCCTATATTCTTCAAAATTTGTCTTCTAATCATTTTAGGTAATAATCACATTGTCGAAATTTTAATTACGTGTTTCGATTTTTGTTATCGCAGCCAAAGTAATCTAGAACGTCTGTAGGTGTTCTTTTGACACCAAACAGGAAAAAATCTGCTTCCCTGACTGATAGTGCCAAATTTTCCGTATATCTAAAGCTATCTACACTGCAAATCTTTATACACTTTTCAGAATACTTTTTAGAACACTTATTTTGTCACCTTTTTCAGTACACTTTGAAGCGCACTTTTTGGAACAGTTTTTAGAATACTTCTGAGAACACTTTATTTGTTCTAACTCACTTTTTGAAAGCGATGATTTCACAAGTGTGCCCAAATGTGCTCCCAAAATATTCTCAAACGTGTTCCCAAGTTTAGATTTAACAAATATCCTGATCAGAACACTTTCGGAACACTTCTTTATACCGAAGCATATTCGGAACACATTTCAGTACATATTAAGGTAACTGGAACACTTTTTTTTTAATCAAAGTGTTTAATATGTGTTTACAATGTATGCTGGGAATTTGCAACGTAACGCTAATTTTAATGCACTTAATGTTTCTTATTTGACTGTAAAATATGGTTGAACATGAAAATGTTTACTTGAGAATTGATAGTCTCCAAAAACGTATATTCCATGTTGATGAAACTGATTAATACACTGTAAAAACTATACTCAGAAACGTATCCGAAAATTAGTGGCAGCAAAAGAAACTTGATTTTGTAAATGCTTCTTTAAATCTCGAAAATATATTACTTATGTGGTTTCTAAAACGAATGAAACATTTCGGAATCAAGGGTAAATCAGAAGAGGCCATTGCATATCTTGGTTTGTAGTTATATTATATTTTACTAGATATAAAATTCATTTGTAATTTTTTACAGTGTATATGTAAATCATATTCATTTATTTTGTTCATATTCTTGTGAGGAATTGAAAAACCAATTTCACAGAAACTTTAATTTTCACATTTTTACTTTAATATTTGTATTTTTTTATTCTTTATACTTGTGAAAATTAAGCTCGGACACCAAAGAGTTTATTTTCAAATTATTTCCGAAAAGTTGTTATTAAGCAAAACATAATTTAATAATAATGTAATATTTTATTTCTAGTAATTTTATTACTAGACATCAGTAGTGATTTTATCTTAACAAATTTGATGAGTTTTTATAATTTCCCAACTTAAATGAAGAATAAAGCGATTATTGCATTACAAAATTAACATCTGTGCTTCATAAGTCATATACTTTATCAAATATTTTATTCTTTTAGACTATCTTATTTATTTATAGCTTATAATAATATTTTATTTTACAGGTTCAAAAATACTTCTTTTTCTGAAAATAATTCTTCATAAATATGCATAGTTACTAAAGGTAAGTATCTTAGAAATTATTTTTTAACAAGTTAACTTAAGTATCGAAAAAAATATTCTGAACAAAAATTTAAAGATTAAAATATTTTACATACAAATAAACTTCAAATTTTTGTATATTTAGAAACTGTTTATTGCATAAATTATTTGTAAAAGAATATTTTATTAGATTAAAAATGTGCTTTTGAAAGATTGTTTAAAAAAATAAATGTTTAATCACTTTAAAGTCTAAGTATTGCATGTTATTTATTTTTTTTTCTATAACTTTTTCAAAATGTTTGTTTAAGTTGTATTTAATTCTGTTTCAAAGTTCAGAATGGAAATTATAAACAATTTAAAATTATAGATATATAGCAATAAATGTAATTGAAAACATATTGAAAATGTTTGTAAGATGGTTTCTTTCTAAAAAAACTTTTCAAAATAACAATATTTATACTGAACGACGATGATTCACTTCTAATTAATTTATCAGATTTTCTGTAGAAAACTGATATTATCTGTAATATGTCTACAAAATAAATATCCTTCTCAAAATGGTAATATTATATGAAGAATTTATCTTCTAAAATTTCTAACCAGTGTTTTTGTTTTAAGATTTGCAATTATAAATTCTTTAAATATTTTTTTCGGTCTTTTTTATATTTCAATATCCTTTATCTGAGATCCTTTTAAACATATCCATTTTTTGCGATTCAAATAGTCAGCATTTTCACTAGTTCTTAAATCAAAATAAAATCAAGTTTTAAAGTAGTTAAGACACACAGGTAATGCTTTAGTGGCAATGAATAAAACTTAAATGTTTTCCTTATTACTTAAATAATGTTGATGCATACCAATATCAATGCGAAAATTATATACATGCCATCATCTGCAGGCTTTGAATAATGCAGCGCTTTCATGCTAAAAATATTTTATTTATATATGCTAGAAACATAATTTAGTTATATTGGTAAATATATTTTCGTGATAGTCGGTATTTACCATTGTTACTTTATATATTACATGCCTTTTTGAAACGAAACTAAAAGCTTATCCACTGTTCAGGTTACCCTGTATTGTATATTAAAATGTGTTACGTATAGCATGTGTAAAGTTTAATTATGGCGACATCAAATGTATTATAAACTTGATTAATATGTTTAACACCTTTTAAGCACTAAAACATAACACGTTAATTGGGCGTATAATGGCGTTAAAATGGGCGTGTGAAATAAATTCTTTACGAATAGGTTTCAGCTATTTTAGAATTGTTCATTTTGTCGCATTTATGAAACCCAAATATACATATTACTTGCGATCTTTATTCGTGTATTTTAAAATTCATTACCTAAACGGTAGTTTCGTGTTATAGCGGCTCCCAAGGATGAATTGCGAAGCGAATAAGATTTATAATAATATATGATGTATATAACATTTCGTGACGTATATGGCCAAGTTATAGTCATATATGATGTATATATATGACATGTGTAGATGTAAAGCACGTATATGATGTATAAATGCCATATAAGAGTGAGTAAATAACATATATATTGTTATGTGCTTTTCAATGATCTTGGCGAAATCACAGCTGCAAATTGTGGGGCCCCGCTATAACACAAAAGCACTCGTAACTCACACGTAATTTGCAATTTTTGGGATGTTAAATAAGCTAAGTATGTAATATGTCTAATTATGAGTTCAGAAAGCATGTCACTTGTCACACCTCCCATTTATGTTAAGATGTTAAGCAAATGTTTGGTGTACATTGGATACCTTAGAATTACTCATTTTGTTTAACAAATGATACTAAATGGATTTATGCTGTTCTACTAAGCAGTTAGGCTTAAAAACGAAAAATGCCTTTTTGAATTTTTAACAATGATATTTAAATATGTACAATCTTTTGTAATATTTCCATTATTAAATTCGTGTAAATGATTATTTTAAATAATTTTTAACATTCAAGAATGCGTTATATAGTATTTTAATGAAATTCCTACTCAATAGAATACTACTAAAACAGTTCCATTTATCCTGAATTAAGTTTACATATTACCGTACAACGCGCCTTTAAATTTTCAAACTTTATTTTACTATTAAAAACTTGAGTTATGATAAAATAAACTCTTTGTATTTATATTCACCTTGTACTATAAATACTAATTAAAAAAACACAAATGTCCAAAAACATATACGTACCATTTCATAAAATACTTTACTGAAGGTGTTTTCATACACAAAACTGTATTTCTACATAGATAATCGCTAAAATAATTAAGCATACATCAATCTTTTATCAAGCAATAATTAATAAATCCATAGAAATTTTAACTAAAAAAGATAAAACATGTAATGATTCATTATCCTACAATATTCCCAAATTATGTTATAGACTCTTAGGAATTGTTCAAGACAAAATATGATTCACACCCCTCTCAGTGCCTCCCACCCCTGTTGGTTTGTTTTAATGGTTTGTTCCATTCTCCAGCAGTGAACGATGTTCTTACTAGATTTTTCGCCATTTATCATCTGTGTGCTTGCGTTTTGATTTCTAACCATGTACATGAGCAAAAGTTTGCTCGAAAGCGCTTCGTTATCTATGTAGAACTACAGTTTTGTATATGAAAACACCTTCAGTAAAGTATTTTATGAAATGGTACATATATGTTTTTGAATATTTGTGTTGTTTTTAGTTAGTATTCATTTTTCTAATTTTAGATATATTCACTGTATAACGCGCGCTTCATTCTTTGCGAAGAAACCTTCATCAAATATATAACAAAAGACAAAATAAAGATTGTTACAAAATTGTTATACCCATTACTTTTCCTGTAATCTGGAAGTGAATTTTTTTTGTAAATAAATGCCCTGATTATTAAATTAAAAATTTCAGTTCTTATGGTCACTTTTTTTTTCATTTCTACTAAACGGCTCATAGCACGCACCTCTAATTTTCGATAAATTTTCTTGTATCAAATCAAATGTACGCATTATACACTGGAGTATATGATATATATGATGATATATATCCAGTTTTAGTCTTTACTTAGGTAACTCACATTCTATAATTTTATTATTTTACATTTCAGAATGAATTTTTTTCTTTCTTATTACTTCAATAAAAATAATTGAAAGACATATTTTTCTTCGAAATAAGACTTCAACTTAATAGTATGCGCTCGTACATGTATACAAGAAAAGTTCATTAATACTGATAAATGATATATCAGGTCTGTATCATTATCCGCAGATTCTAATTTAGACAAAATGTTTTTTCTTCATAATTCTTTATTTTTGTAATATTGTAGATGCAAAATATATTTCTTCCGGAAATGAGATTTTAGTCATTTGCTGCTTCAGCATTTGTAATAATGCCGTTCTAATTACGTTTGTATATAAAAATCAGGAAACAGAAACTCTGATCTAACCTTAGAAAAACAAACTTACGAAAGATAAGATAGATGTGAAAGGAATTATGATTAAAGTAGCAAAAATAAATTATGCATGCATTTGCAAATAATAATAATAATAATTATTATTATTCTCCTTCCATAAACAATGCAAACCAACTATGATAATATCCGAATAGACATTTTTAAACAGTTACTTCTCTTTCAATCTGTTGATTAGAGTAATTTAATTACAACTTTAATTGAACATCATGTAAAATAAAAGCTGTTATTATAACAATATTTAGTCTAAGCTAATCTTGCAAAAAAATACTTATGAAAAAATCAGAGTAGATGTGAAACACATTATGGACTATGAAATCTATTATATGGAAAGAAATATTATGAAATCGATGAAATTAATTTTATAAAATCAAATATTATGAAATCTATCAAATATATTTTATACATGAATTTGAAAATTAATTAACCTTCTAAAACAACGGAAGTAAAATGTATAACTTCAGAATAGAGAATATTAAACATTTGCTTCTGCTTTAATCTTTTCAATAGAACAATTTAATTAGAACTTTAATTAAACATTACGTAACACATACACTGATATAATCTTACAATTTCCAGACAGAATTTCAATTACAATGCCATTTGTTCCGAGAATATTGCATCCGGAACACAGACTTATAAGACTTACCATGAAAATCCTTCAATATCCTGAATCGTCTGCCACGAGATCTGATGCCAAGCCATTTTTACCAAAGAAAAGAATTGCCTTAATGAATCTCTTTATTATGGTATTAAGTTTGGCGGCAGGATTAATCCATGTCGCGCCAAACTCAATTACCCTCAATCCAAGCTGTGATTTAACAGCTTCCCACAAACACTGGTGTCTGTTATTATAAGTTTAAGTACCGAATTGTATTCACAATTTTGTAGTGCTCGCAACAATAACCTTTCCTTTTTTTCAATACTTTTGTGGATTATGGAATAAAAGATAAATATGTCTGAAGTTTTTTCTTTATGGAAAATATTTGTGTGTGAGAATGTAAAATGAAAGTGTTATTTAAAATGACAATGGCTTGAACATAAGACATTAAAATACATTAAATATTCTTTTTTTATAAATTATGTAAAAATCATATATTTTTATCTAAAAATTCCAACCAAGCACTAAAAAATTAATATATTTAATATTTTGAAAAATATTTAAAACCTAATTTTGTTTTAATAGAATGTTCAGAATGACTTCATCTTCAGATTTTACTAATGTTTCATACTGTTCATAAATTAAAGATAAGAAATAGATTTTAATCACATTTTTTCATACTTTTATATCATAGAATTACCATAGAATTATCACAGAATTTATTAACATTTAAAACAATGGTAATAATATACTTTATTTTAAAATGTTTCTTTTGGTTTTTATTTATAGTTCTTGAAATAAAATATCTATAATTACAATTGGGAACTAGATCAGTTTTTAAAAAATTCTCTGTTTGTAAAAGAAAAACAAGAATGAAAAATAATGCATCAAGCATAGATTATGAAAAATTTTACAACATATCCAGAATATTGTAACAAAACCTCATAGTTTAATAAGGTGAAAGATGATGCCTACACTCTCAGAAAAAACTGTAAATTTATGAGCGTTTGCCCTTCAATTTTCACGGGCAACAGCCTTATTTGATGAAAAACGGTCCGATCCAATAAATAAGTGGCTTTATCCCTTAGACACTTAGAAAATTGAGAGCAATCCACATATTCTTAAAGTTCTAGCCTATATGTTAGCAAAAATACGGTACGACCCCATACATTGTCCTCCGCTAGGGTGTAACCCTTCATTTTACTCGTGTTTCGAAAATTTTAACCCGCAAAACAGCGATTCTGTGATGATTATCTAACGTGCTACGTACTACGGAACAGTAAGCAAAGTGTTATTGTGTTTTAAAGTGCATTATATCCTGTGCATTATAATGTTATATTACTTTGCCCCGTAAAATTACGTGGTGCACAAAATGATGGGCATGGATTTTTATTTTACGGGGTATGACTGGAATCTCTGCTGCCGGCCTCTGCCCGTAATTTTACTCCAATTTTTTTAACGTGTAAGTAAACAATCTGGAAAACACATTTAAAACCGAATTTTAGCAATTACCAGCAATAGTCGGAAAAATATCCAATTTATTTTGCGCAGCACAGTATGTGAGATATAGATTTATTTATAATAGTACATAGTATGCTATAATATAGTTCAGTTAGGAAATGCATAGCACAGTTGAAAATTCCTCATCAGCAATTTTCGTCAATAAACGGAAATGTACCCGAGATCATTTGTGCAGCCCTGTATCTGATCTAGAGAATTTGTGGAAACTGAGTAATATGAAAAAATAAAGTTATATTTGAAAACGCGTCCCACAACTGAAAACGCGCTTCCAGCAATTATTAATCATTGATGGTACTGTAACCGAATTATTTTGCGTGTCCCTATAATTGAATGATGAATGCTATGCACACCATATTCTATAGTAAGCATCTTGTAGTGCACTTTAGTGATATATATAAAGTTCAATGTATTTGAAACAGTGTAAAATCATTATAATACATCGGAAACGATTTTCTCCATACGCCGTAATGTAACGGAATAATTTTCATTATACCTGTAAACTAACTATAAATGCTACACATATAATTTTCAATACCGAACATACCATAGTAAACATCAGAAACATATATCGATTGCATGGCAATCCGAGTATATTTATGTCAGTTAGAGCAACGACGGCCAAAAAAGTCGAATTCATAAACATTTTTTAACTGGAAAGTGTTAAAAAATGGACTGGTATATAATAAATGATCAAATTAAATATGCGATCGAAATTCTCAGAATTTTTTAATACGTGTTAGCAGAATAAAGCCAAGAAATGAATGATTTATTATGCAGCGTGCAATGAGTTGGCACGCATTTTTATATCCCTCAAAGAATCGATAAAAATTTCAAGCTGAAGCGCGTGATTTTTATGGTGTATTTATAAATTTGCTTGTTTGTTGAATTATTTTTCTTTTTTTGCATTTAAGAATTGTTTCACGTAACTGCAAAAGTAATTTTTTTTATTAATCTCAGCAATACAGAAAGGTCCAATTTATACACTGGGTGTTTTTAGGGAAACATTAAAAACAATCAAACATTACAAACTTAATAAAATGTGAAAATAAAAATGTCAACATTTAAGTTTTCAATAAAAAATAATTGTATATAAGTTTGCGCGAGAAATAATTTTCAGTTATTTTTCTGAGATTTTTTATTATTTTTTAATAATAGCCTTTGACCAAATTAGTATTTTTTTCTTTTAATTAATTTATTTACATTATGGAAATTAATAAATTGGCTGATAGAAATAATTTTTTCCTGTATGTAAAATATAACGTGTATATATATACACGTTATATATATATATATATATATACAGGGTGTCCGAAAAGTCTGGAAACGATCAAATAACTCGAGAAATATACATTGGATTGAAAAACGGCAAAATGCATGTTTAATATTTTTGAAAAATCTTTTTAGGGATATAAAAGTTGCCCCCCCCCGGGGGGGAAAGGGGGTCAACTTTGAAATCTTAAATGATGGCCCCCATTATTTATTGCCGATTCGGATTCAACGGAAAAAATACGTAACTTTTGTATTGAAAATTTTCTTCGAAACGTTGTAGATGGCGCTGTAATCGAGTGCAATGCTGTGAGAATCGTTACCATTGCAATGTCTGGAAACGCTCAATAACTCGAGAAATATACATCAGATTGTAAAACGGAAAAATATGTGTTTAATATTTTAGAAATATGGCAACTTTGATATCCCTAAATAGATTGTTCTAAAATATTGAACACGTATTTTTCCGTTTTTCAATCCGATGTATCTTTCTGGAGTTATTCGACCGTTTCCAGACGTTGGAATGCAATGGGAACGATTCTCACCGCATTTTACTCGATTACAGCGCCATCTACGATGTTTCGAAGAAAATGTTAAATACAAAAGTTGCGTATTTTTTCCCATAGAATTCGAATCTGCAATAAAAAAGGGGTGTTATCATTTAAGATTTCAAAATTGCCCCCCTTCCCCCCAAGGGGGCGGAGTTGGGGGGCAACTTTGATATCCCTAAATAGATTTTTCAAAACTATTGAACATGCATTTTTCCGTTTTTCAATACGATGTATATTTCTCGAGTTATTCGAGCGTTTCCAAACATTGCAATGGTAACGATTCTCACAGCATTGCACTCGATTAGAGGGCCATCTACAATGTTTCGATGAAAATATTCAATCTAAAAGTTACGTATTTTTTCCCGTGGAATCCGAATCTGCAATAAAAAATGGGGGCGATCATTTAAGATTTCAAAGTTGCCCCCGTTTCCCTTCCCTCTAGGGGAAAAGTTGGGGGGGGCAACTTTCATATCCCTAAATAGATTTTTCAAAAATATTGAACATGCATTTTGCCGTTTTTCAATCCGATGTATATTTCTCGAGTTATTTGACCGTTTCCAGACTTTTCGGACACCCTGTATATATATATATCATACATATATAACATCTGATGTGGAAAGAGAAGGGTGCATAAAATGTAAAGCAAACATTTTAATATAAATAGAAGTTTTATATACTTGTTGTCGCAGCAATTATGATAAAATGACTGCGGTCTGAAAGATTTTTTGGCGTCGTTTTATTTTTCGTACATTCATTTATTTAGTCACTTGCATTATGAATTACGGTTTCACAAAGTACGATTCTAAAACTTTCAGGAAATGAAAGTGTAAAACATACTGAAATTTGGCGCAGATTAAATCATCAAATTAAACATGCCATCGAAATTCTCAGAATTTTTTATCTGGTGTAAATACTTGTTAGTAGAATAAAGCCAAGAAATGAATGATTTATCATGTAGCGTGCAATGAGTTGGCACGTAGTTTTATATCCCTTAAAGAATCGATAAAATTTTCAAGCTGAAGCCCGTGATTTTTATGGTATCTTTATAACTTTGCTTGTTTGTTTATTTAATTTTCTTTTTTGCATTAAAGAATTGTTTCATATGAATACAAAAGTAAAATATTTTATTTATCTTAGTAATACTGAGTGGTCCAATTTATATTGAGTGTTTGTATGGAAATATTAAAAGCGATGAAACATACAAAATAAATAGAATATGAAAAAGAATGTCAATTTTGAAGATTTCATAAAAAAAATTGTAAATGATTTTGCGCAAAAAGTAATTTTATGTAATTTTTCTGAGATTTTTTTCTGTATTTGTTTAAAATAGCCTGGTTCTTGGATCAAATTAGTGTATTTTTTAAATGTATTTTAATTAGATTCTTTACATTATGGAAATGAATAATTTGTCTCATAGTAATGAAATTCTGACTAAATCTCATCGTATCTCCAATTTAAAGGTAGGTAATTATAAAGTATATACAGAATACTATTGAGTTAATAAATAATTAACAAATTCAAATATTAAATTACTAAAGCTCCAATTCTGAGACGGCACGCAGCAAAACATCTATAATAGTTTTAAAGAAAAAACTAGAAAATCTTATATATTAAAACGAAAAACTATTTCAATCAAATTCCAATTTTTCACACGAAATCGGGACCAATACACATGCGTCAAGTGTCTTCTTCCGGGATGTTCAATCTTAATAAAGTGAACAATTCACTGTAGAAAGTGCTGGGCTCGGCGGCATTTCCCCCGATAACTACCTCCATGTTACTGGGGAACGCTGCTATTCAGCCAATGAGCTGAGGACTTTTCCTTTCCAGAAACAAAGCAATGATTCTTTAGGATTGATTCATATTATCGTTGATCATTGTCTTTCGTTGTTTCAAGTTTGGTTTATTGTAAATATAAGGTATTTTTTCATTTTATATTTATTTATTTTGTTTTATTGAGTTCATGATCATAGAAACAGCTATCTATTTCTATGTTCATAAGTTCTTTGGATTCTCTGTATAATGTTTGCGAAATTGTAGCGGATGGAAATTTCTTATACTCGCGCTTTCGTAATGTAATTGTAAAGCATGCTTTATGAAATTGGGGTAATTGTAAAACACAAAATAGGAGATGCATTTTTTTATTTTTTTTTTTTTTTTTTTTGTACTTTAAATTTTATAAACCTAAAAGTAATGGTGAAGGGGTTTATTAGGATTTTTTCTGAGAGGGTTTATTTTCACTTAGAAAAGCTGAAATTTCATTTTTTGAATATAATATTTCAAAATTTTTAATTGTTACATTCAGCTGTAAAACAATAAAAAGTTTTTATTATATATAAAAATTTGAAAATGAGTTACCACTTTCTTAAATAAAATAAGTTGAAACTGGAATGCGCATTTTACCACTTTTTTGTTGTTTATTGATAGACGATATTGATTTTTGCTTAAATGATGTGCTGTAAGTACAACACCAAACATTACTGCTAATGTATGCGATTCTACTTTCCAAAATAATTTATAGAGGCAGTGTGTAAGTGGCAACATCAATTAGAGGTGTACTGAGCACTCTGAATTTTACTTTCTGTTTGCTTTAATTAGTTGTAAAATTATACTTCCTTTTCGTTTTAACCAAGTATTACACTTGGCGTCAATGTTGTTGGTATGACAAAAACATACATAATGCCCCTCCCCTCCCCCGTATGCCGCAGTTGAAAATGCTATAATTTTTAAAGCTGAAATTTCATTTTTTAAATGTTTTATTAAATTTTTTTTAAACCTACATTCTGGTGTTTTTATCAATTATAGTGTTTTAATCAATAGTACATTTTGTGAATTAGAGAATCAATTGTCTACTTTTTGAGAATATAAATTACAGATGTGTAGAATACTGTGCATTTGGCCAAATTTTTACCATGTACTCGCCCAATACCAAATATAACCCTAAATAACAAATGTAGTCACTAAATAAGCCAGACAACAGATATATTACCAGAAAAAAAGAACTGATCGTACTATAAACAGTTTCCATCCAGTACAATTTAGTGAACATAATATGGTGAATCCAAAGAATTCAACAATAGAGAATAAATAATGATAAAATGAAAATTTACCGAATATTTATGTATTCCACACTTCCAAAACAGCATAAGCATTGTAATAAATTGAGTTCATACTTAATGTTACATTATAAAATACAAGTATGTTTCAATTATAATATAACTTTAAGTAAATAGCAAAACTAATATTTTATGGAAAAATAGATAATAAATGTTTGTTAATTCATTTCTGTTCTGTAAGGTTAAATTTCGTGATTTTTTTCATGTAGCAGACTGACAAATTTCATGATACAATTTCGCATTATTTTCCCCGCGACAAAATGTACAATTTTTTTTTCTGTGACTGATTGGCAAATTTTGCAATATTTCCTTGACCGATTATCGAATTTCGCATTTTCATCTTGCGTAAGATTGACCAATTTCATGTATTTTCTGTGCCTGCCTGAATAATTTTGTGATTTTTACCTGCAACCGACTGGCTAATTACGAGATTTTTTTTCATCCAATCGATTGACAAACTTCTCGATATTTTCCCGCAACAGATTGATAAATGCACGAATGTTATTATATATATATATATATATATATATATGTGGTGATTCCATTTTTTTTTTTTGGGGGGGGGGGTCTGACTGATGAATTTCATGATATTTGTCCCATGACCAAATGACAAAATTTACTATTTCTCCCGTTACTGAGATTTTGCAGATTTTTTCCTGCTACTGATTATCAAATTTTGCTGTAGCTTCCGTGGCCAATTGGCAAATTTTGTGGTTTCATCCTGAAGCAGTTTAAGGGGTCTCAGGAGTCTTACTTTTCCTCCAAAGATGCAAGTTTTCATCATGTCACATTTTATTTTATTTTTGATTTCATATAACACACAATAAATTGAAATTTTTACTACTAATATTTCAATATCTGTTTGATTTAACATAATTATTTCAATGTTGTACAATTCATATTTAATTCTTTAAGAAAGTTAAACATTTTTAAAAAAGTAAAAAAAAAATCACCTGGTATCTACTGCGCGCAAGGTTGCAGAAAAATATTGTTTCAAAAATAACAAACAAAACTGATAATGATGTAAAATTGATGTATCTTGAACTTATACTTCAATTTCAAGAAATTAAAAATTTAATTTTTCTTAAATTTAAATTTAAACTGTAAAATGTTTAAAAAATTCATATTTTTTGTTGAAAAAATGCCAATTTTAAAATAAATTTAATTTTTAATTGCTTGAAATTTAAGTATAAGTTCAAGATACATACATTTTACTTAATTATCAGTTTTGTTTATTATTTTTTAAGCAATATTTTTTCTACAGCCTTGCGCGCAGTGGATACCAGGTAAAAAAGTTTTTTTTTTTACTTTTTTTAAAAAATGTAAACTTTTTTTAAATAATTAAATATGAATTGTACAACATTGAAATAATTATGTTAAATCAAGCAGATATTGACCTATTAGTGGTAAAAATTTCATTTTATTGTGTGTTATATGAAATCAGATATAAAATAAAATGTGACATGATGCAAACTTGTATCTTCGGAGGAAAAGTAAGACTCCTGAGACCCCTTAACGTAATTCATGTTTTTTCCAACCGTTTTTAACTGAAAACTGTTGAAATTTCTCCCGCACCAATGAATTTTAAGATTTTTTTCAATGCGACAATTTGATGAATTTTGCGATATTTTTCATGCAACCGTTAGGTATTTTTCTCAATGTCCTTCCCACAACCTAAACAGGCAACGTGCTCGCAGCACTGCCTGCAAGGGGGGGAAAAATCTGCGACACTCATTATACATTTTCTGCTACTGGGGTTGATAGTTTAAATGTACTTAATATAAATGCTGGACGATTACACCATGAAATGTTACAACATTAAAGACCTGAGTATAAAACATCACAAATTTTACTGAAAGGTGAATACAAATTTTAAACTTTATACATACATTAAAATTAAAAATATCGACGTTTCGACCACCTTCTATGGTCATTCGCAGGAAAAAATTTTTCATATTGCTTCCAAAGTTTCAAATTCAAAAGTCAAAAGTGAATAAATTGAAACCTTGTAAGCAATAATTCTTTTTCCTGAGGATGACTATAGAAGGTGGTCGAAACGTCTATATTTTTAATTTTAATGTATGTATAAAGTTTTAAATTTCTATACACCATTCAGTAAAATTTGTGATGTTTTATACTCACGTCTTTAATGTTAAATGTACTTTTGCAATATTTTTTTTTTTAGAAATCTTAATTTTGAATATTTAAATCTTTAATACGTGTAAGGAATATAAAATCATTTATTTACCCCCCCCCCCCCCACACACACACACCTTTTCATTCCTTAGGACAAATTTCGATTTTAAGGTAAGTGGAAAAATTGTTTATTTTGTATTTTGTATGAAATTTAACCTGTTAAATTCCGTATTTTTGACAATTTGTTTTTAAAAACGTACTATTTGGAACCGGTCAAAATTTGGTGGCAAACAACTTGATGGTACCGTTAAAAAAAGTTCATAGCCACTTGAAAATGCTTGAAATGTTTGCAGAATAATTCAAATTAATAAAAACTTACCTTGATTGAAATCTAGGCTGGGGATGTGGGAACCAACAAAATGTTAGAGTTACACATGTACTCACAGAAATTCTTTCATCTGATACTTTTCCATTTACTGGCACAGCACATGATAAATCATACATGTACATGATAAATCATATACACACTACTCCACCTACTGATTCGATGAACCCTTTTTTATTAAAGCTTATCTAAATACACTTTGTGAGCAATAAATGTGAGATAATCGCAATCGTATATTATTAATCTGTGTTCTGTCAGTAAATGGGAACCTCTCTTACAGTGTTTTCATTGACATGTATAGGGTTCATAAATATCATGGTATTTCTTAAAAATGTCTGATATTATATATATATCCTATATTTTCAATATAATCAAATTACTGCTGATTACAAATATTTTCAACATAGCATATATAAGAAATTAAAATATTGTATCCATAGTAAAAAAAAAGTTCCTAACTGCTTTAGAATGTTAATTTTTTTTTGCACAATAATTCTTAGTAATAATTCTAACAATCTAACTTTATTGTATGCATTTAATAATTTTGAATTAAAATAATGTAAACAATGAATTTTTAATGAGAGAAATAGTATTTAATGATGGAACCCGTCAAATCCTGACGACAAAAAACTGGATGATATCACAAAAAATGTTCTTAACCGCTTCAAAATGTGAAAAATTTTTACAGAATACTTCTGATCAATGATTCAAATAAATAAAAAATCCACCTCAATCCAAATCCAAGCTGGGGACCGTCAATTTTGCAGATGCACTGACATGTCAGAGCCCTCATCTGACGCTCTTCCATTTATCAGCACACCACCAATAAACGATATGCTAGTGTACTTACTATCTAACATCGGTTTTCAGTTACATAACAAAATTGATGATCAAGTAATTGAAATTTGATAGTACCATAAAAATTTTTATCTTGAAAATACAAAGACATCTCCAAGTTCTTTTCTTAAAAAATTTAGAAATAAAGAAATTGTTTAAGTTAAAATTTTATTAGCTTTCCCAAATAACGTCCCTGTGGTACTCCCTTCCAAGGACACCGAAGTACACTCCAGTTTGAAAAATTACAATTCATATGATTTATTTACTAATTAGAACATCTGTGTTAAAAATTGAAGTCTAGTGAAATTGTAGAAGTTTGAATCGTTTTTTGAATCGTTGTTCAATGTGGCAGTTTAAAGATTTGAAGTTAGCCATTGTTTTTCCCTCCAACAAAATGTGCAAGAAATGAACTATGAAAAGAAAATATTTTCAACATAACCTAAAAATGTAATGGTGTCAATTTGTTTTCATAAATATCCAAATGTGTTTCGGAAAAATTGATTTTGCACTCACATTTCGTGTATTAAAATATGATTTTGACATTATTTTTACTAACCCTGGAAATTCATAGTTTTATCCGTTTGTTTGGACAGTTACATAAAATAGCAGTATTTCCTTTTCTTGCTAATTTAAATTAAAAAAGAAAAGTATTTTTATCGTAGTAGCTCCAAACTGTTATATTAATTTCTTAAACCATGTAAGAAACTAATAAACGATTTATTTTATTTTCTCCTAGAAAACGAAATAGTACAATAATTTAGGCATTTAACAAAAATAAATGTCAATAAACTTTTATTTTTATTGTAACGTATTGAGAAAGTAAAATTTAAACGTTTTCAACCTCATAAACATCCTTTTACAGTCACAGTCATAAATACGTATGTTTAAGAGTTACGAAGCTCGCTTTATTTTTATTGCATTATTATTGTTTCATGTATTCCATCACAGTTTTGCAATTCGAGTGTGAAATGCATGACTAGAAGGTAAATATATATATATATATATATATATATATATATATATATAGTAATCTGCATCAAGAAATGGAGCCAAATGGTTTTTATATTTAACTGGAATGACATTTATTATTATTTCTTATTCAGCTGTCTTTCTCTTTTATTTTCATTTACTTTTTTGTCAAAAAACAGCTGTAATTATAAAGATTTCAAACAGCTATTTAATATTTCAACATTAACCATGTCTTCATTCTTTAAAAAAAAGGAAAGTAAATTGACATTAAAGAAACAGCTAACAATTTCATGTCACCTGAAAAAAACGTAGAATTCCACTTACACTAATTATGTTTAACTGTGTTATATAACATGTTTGTTCCAGCATGTATCTCATGCGCGTCCCAACGTTCTTTTTTTAAAATCATTTTTGAAAGTCCTATTTTTTTAGGAAATAATGTTTAAGAATGAAATTAACTAACTTTAAACATTAAACATTAGGGACTTTATTTTTCTTGCTAATTAAGCTTTGTAAAAAAAGAGGGTAATTGTATCAGTTCCAAACTGCTATTTAACTTTCTAACACAAACCATTTACTCTTTGTTACAAAAAATTAAAGGAAATTAGGAATAATAATAAATAAAATAGCATTTTCAAACCATTATTTTATTGTAAAAAAATTTCTTAATGTTACTGCACAAACTGTTTTATCAACCATGTATGTAGCTTGTCACTGCAACGTGTACATATACATTTTTCAATTTTGCATTAACGAATGCAACAATTTTAAATATTCAGATTCAAGAAAATATAATTTTCAAATTATTTCTCTGTACTATTTCTCTGCTTTTACCTTTTCTTTATCATATAATAAACGGAACTAATTATATTGGGTTCAACCTGATATTTAATATCGATCCATCATTCTTTTTTCAAATCACACACACACACACACACACACACACACACACATATATATATATATATATATATACATATATGACCATTAAAAAACATCACAGGAACGTCATACAACAATTGGGGGGGGGATATTAGATATAAAAAATGAACACGTACTTGTTTGTATAATATCCAAAATTATGTAGAGAAATAAATAAATATATAAAGAGAATTTAAAATAAAGAGAATATATAACAGATTGGAGGGAAAAATGAAAACAAAAATAAAAATCCGAAAGCTGGAACTAAAAACTGTTATGAAATGTATCCCTAAATTATCAACAAAAGAAAAAGGAAATTTTTAATGAGACGAAATGATTTGAAATAATTGTGGAATCATGGCATAATTATCAAGCTCAAATTACCATAGATTCCACAAAAAATGTATGATTACATCTTTGTACGAACTATTAAGTTAAAATTGTACAAAATCTGGCCTATCATACATAAAAAAAAAAAAAAAAAAATTAAGATAATAGAAATGTAAACAAAGTTAGAATAATATCCCCATTATGAACGTGGAAAGAAAAGTGGTTAACTCAAAAAAATTCATGAGAATTAACCACGTTTCATAATGGTTAATAATGGGGATATTATCCTTACTTTTTTTTTCATTCAGCAATATAATTTAGTAAAAAAAATTCTTAAATAGAAAAGAAAAAAATTAGAGGGAGTTTTACTAATTTGATAAAAACATAGAAAAATTTATGTATGTATGTAGTTTTGTATGATGTTGAGGAAAAATGGGGAAAAATCTGTATTTAAAATAACTTAAAACTCCAATTAGCATGACTATATAAATTCAATTTCAATATTTATTTTATTCAACAGGTCTTAATTTCAGCACGTATGGAATGAACATCCCTTGAAAATTATGTCATAATTTTAGAGAAAAAGTTGAGCTTGATGAATGGAAAGTATCATTTTCTTTAGGATATGAGTTCATTTTCACAAGTGGAAACTTTTCAACTTTGTAAAATGAGAAATTATTTTCGTAAGTCAAGAACAATTTTCTTTATTACACTGAAGAATAAAACTAAACAAATTTAAACATACAGCGCTAACGACATTTATTTATTTTTCTAATTAAACTCTAAGATAAAAGACTGTAATTATATCATCCCTTTTAACTTTGTAACACAAGCCATTTGCTTTTACTTATAAAAACATGAAAGGAAATTGACAGTAATAAAAAAAAACAGCATTTTCAAGTCTCCCGAAAAAGACACAGAGATCCTTCTGCTGTGATGAATATACAGAACAGTGTTGCGTAATTTGCTTTTTTAAAAAAATCATATTTTTTAAGATGCTTTAATGAATTAAATTCATGATTGTAAGGTGAATATTATAATTTTTTTTTCATTTAAATCGTCGAGCGAAGTAAAATCTTTTTTAGCGTTTAAATTAAATGATAGTTACAATTCTTACTTATTCTACTTTCTTTCATTTGCTTATTTCATAACTTTATTTCACTTTCTACTCTCATTCTTATTCGCTCTCTTTTAAAAAGAAAGTGATGAAACGTACACGGATTTCACAATATTGAGAATTGTTTAACCAGTTTTAATTTTCATAAAAAAAGGAGAAAATTGTAAATGAGAATAACTCTATCAATTTCGTGCCATTCGGAAAAATGAAATATTCCATCTTCTAAAATAAATATTATATACCTGTGCGGAACAATGTACTTTTTACAAACATGCATTGCAACATTCGCTTGTCAGACCATTTATGTAAATCATGAATGATTTTTTAAAAATTTACATTAAAGAAATTTAATGTATGCAAACATACAGAACCACCGACATTTATTTTACTTACGAACTAAACTTTGAAAAAAAAATAGCAATTATTATATCAGCTCTAAACTGCTATTTTACTTTCTAACACAAACTATTTTTCTTCCTCATAAAAATATAAGGAAAATTGACAATAAAGAACATCAACGTTTTCAAGTCATCGAAAAAAAAAAAAAAAAACTATAAGCATCTTACCGATGTGATTAGTATTTTAAACTATCATGCCAAGCCTTTTTTATTCAGGCATGATATACATTTCCTAAAATGTTTCTTCAACCCATGTATGAAGTTTGTCGCTGTAAAATGATAGATGTTTTTTTAATTTACATCACCAAATAAAATAAGATAATTTTTAACGTTTAGCTGAAATTACATTACCTATTATTTCTTATTTAAATCACTTACACTCGGAAGTTACACTAATTTCACATTGTTTTTGAACTTTCAAACATTAATATTTTCTTTCCCCAAAATGAAAGGAAATTTGAAAAACGGAAGAAAATGCCACTTGCTGTAATTCAGACTGTTACTGTGTAAAATTATCACACATATACATAAAAATGTAAGCGCATCTGTAAAAAAAAAAAAGTTTTTTGTTTATAGCATCAACAGTTGTCAACCAAATTTAACGTCACTTTCCAAAATACTGACAAAATAATGTAGATACATTGTACTGAAATTAAAAATCAATTTTATGAATATTTGATATGAACTTTTGTGTGGAATGAATTTTAATTGCGCATGCGCGAACCATACAAAATGTTTTAATTTATTATATATATATATATATATATATATTTACAATTTAGCTTTCAGATATATAGGGCAACTTATATAAAAAGCCCAATCGAATATCGGAGATCCAGGGAGGCATTGGCGATAAAGTGAGTTGAATTTCAGTTGTTTTCTAAAAATAGATGGATGATAAAGTATTTTCCATAAACTAGTAAGCTACGGTCGCTTCACTGGTCGAACCTCGGATGATTGAAACACCTCTTAGTTCCATCTTCCACCGCCAAGGAGCTCATACTGTTCTAAAAAAACCTTTTTCTAAACGAACCTCCGGTACGGGTCCCCGCTGCCTACGACATCGTATAGCAGGCGTGCTGTGCACGCACTGAAAAATCATTTAGTTCATTCTTCCGCTGCCAGGAGGTGATTTCTATACTAAACGAACCTCCGGCACGGGTTCCTGCTACCTACGGCACCGAATAGCAGGCGTGCTGCGCACGCTTTGCAAAAATAAATTAGTTCTACTTTCCAACGCCAGTGGGCACCAGATCTATACACCTTTAACATTACCGTAATATTTAAATTACGACCGACCCCCCATCTCCCCCCCTTAAAATTTAACCAATGACCTTTGACATTAACAAGTATTGGTAACTTTTGAAACAGAAAAAAAAGGTGCATTTGAAACAGAAACAAAATGGCGCGATTTTTTTTGTATGACTTCGCATTTAATTTTCTTTCCTTTTCAGACGTCTTGGTCAGTGTTTTGCAAAAATTAAGAAAAAATGCCTGCCATTTTTTCAAAAATTGAATTTTCGGATACAGAAATGTTTTCTCCATATTTGTGATGAGGTTTATATCGATAACTCTATTACTCTTCATAATATTCTCAAATTATTGAAAACATACCACTCGTTGCCATCGGCAAAAGAGAAATAACCGCTTTTTCGCCGCCACGTACCTTAGAGCTTTATATATACAGATTGTCAATCCACTCACTGTGCATCCGATATCTTTCTGATCTTTGACGATATTCTACTGGCTTTTTATGTAAGTTGTCCCATATCATTGATTACCAAATTAGAGAAACAACTTTGTGATATCGTTCGCTCATGCACAGTTAAAAATATTCCATACAAACGTTCATATCCCATCAAATATTCAAAACATTAATTATTTAATTACAGTGTAATATCCCTACAATATTCTGTTAAGATTTCGGAAAGAGGCGTTAAATTTAGTTGAACACTCTGCATGTTATAAACAAAAAACATTTGATTTTTTAATAGAAACTTATATATCTACACGAATATGCCTGTTAATCTAACACAAATGCATACAAACATCGTACATATTCAACACAGTCATTTGCTACTACTAAAGACTATTTCAAGCATTTCATGTTCAACTTGACAACAAATATTACTTTCATATTCTATCTATATTTGACCCTCTAATTGCGCTCGTGACCAAATTAACACAGATAAATATGCGGGCCAACATGTTCTTCACAGTTCCGAAATTCTAGGACAATTTCTGAAGTTATTTTCTGTAAATATTTGACAAAACATTCAAAATTCAAAGTGTTCTGTATTTTTCCTTAATTTATGAGCATGAATGCATTCATCACAGCGAAAGGATGTCTACGACTTTTTCGAATGACAGAAAACATTGTTTTATTTATTCTAAATTTCCGTTCATCTTTTTTGTGGGGAGAGGCAAGAATTATCCTTAATTTATGACCATGAGTGTATATTTAAGTAATGATTCGGGGCATGCTTTTTTAAACATACTTCTTATATTTTAAGAAGCTTCTTCAGACGTTATATGTAACTCATGACTGCAGGCAAGTATATGATATTTAATTTAAATCGTCACTTGAAATAAAATTATTTCCAGCATTTTGCTGGAATTGCAGTTACTATTCTTTCTTATTCCAATCTCTGTCAATATTCTTTGTCAAACTTTTTTTTCAATCAAACCATATTTTATTCTTCATTATAAATAAAACGGAATTGTCAATGAAAAAACACGCAGCAAGTTCATGTCATTAGGAAAACAGCAGAAAATTAATTCCATCTGCTGAAATCAATACACATAACTGGGTTATACAATCCCCCATTTCTTTGAAATATTCATTATAACATTCTTTTTCTAAATCATTTATGGAAATCGTGAATGTTATTACTTTATTTTTAATTACATTGAAAAAATATTCAGCTACTTTAAAGATATAGCACTAACGACATTTACTTGCTAATTAAACTTATATATATATACTGCTATAATTACATCCGTTACTAGCTGCTATTTAACTTTCTAAACACAAACCATTTGCTTTTCCTCCCATAAAAAAATGAAAGGAAATTGACAATAAAAAAAGGCAACCTTTTCAAGTCATCCGAAAAATCCGTAGACATCCTTCTGCTGTGATAAATATACATAACACTGTTGTGCGGGCATTTTTACGGCGGATGAGAATAAATGATCGTAGAGTCCGGAATCCATCTTTTAACCCTGAAATATAGCATCAGAAAACCATTTCTATCGAATCCCATTTGCTGGGGATGAAATCTTTTATCTTCTTGCAAATAATTTGAGGTTACTTGGCATCGTTGATTCATTCATTTGTTCTGCATTTCAGAGATGCCTTCGCTATGCCCCAGGATCTTTTTTTTTTTCATTTATTTTTCTTTTGCGGAAAGAAGAAAAAATTAAATATGATAAAGCATTACGGCTTTATTGATTTTCGTTGCTTAAAAAAAAGATGAGAAAAAAAAAATCTGACTATGGCATGATGATTTTAGTGCAGGTTATTTGTATTTCTCCTGCTTCATATGTTATAGCGTTCGCAGAAGATAACAGTAAATAATTAGTGTTACGCTATATAATTAATTAAACGCAATACCAGTAAAGCTTCTTTTTCCATATATTTTGACGTTAATTTTTACTTATTCTACTTCAGAGGAAGTATGTTACAGCGTTAAGAAACGCAAGTAGTAAATAATCAGCGTTAGGGTTATTCATTTAATTTAATACAGAATAATGAATTTTCATATATTTTATCTTAATCTAAACTAATTATGTGATTAACTTGCATCGCTGATTCTTTCAATTGCTCTGCATTTCATAGATTCTTTCGCTGTGCCCCAGGATATCTTTTTTTTTTTTTTTTTTTTTTTTTTTTTTTTTTTTTCAGAAATAAGAAAAAAATTAAGTAACATGAAGCACTGCGCGTATTGATTTTCATTGCTTAAAAAAGGAATAAAGAATAATCCGATTGTGGTCTGATGATTTTATTGAAGGCTATTAGAACGCCAGTGATTCATATATCTACTATGTTATATTGTTCAAAAATTCAGGTAGAAAGTAATTAGTGTTTCCATTTTGACTAGCAATAATATTCGAACTCGTATAGTTCGAACATTCGGCTAATTGTCACTAATATTAAAGTAACAATAAACTTGCCTTAAAACTAATGATAAAATTTGTCCCTTAATCCAAACCTAATTCCTATCACATCGGTTAATTCGCACTAAAACACATAGTTAAGATTAGTAGAATTTTTATTACTAATAAAATACTAAAGATTTCTGCCAATGATAATGACGAGAGCTAAACTACTACAATAGAATTCCCAATCTTTTGTAAAAAATAATATATTGAACAAAAAAATAAATATTTTAAAATTACAAATATATTTTTGAATGAGATATAATGGGGATCCCGCTAAGAATTAAAATATAATCCACAGGACAGGAAAATCATTTAAACTTAAATAATAAATTAATTAAAATTTTTCATTCTGGGTATTTTCTGAAAATTCATTAAAAACATGAAAAAAATTATTAAATTAAGCATGCAAACAACAATTCAATTAAAAATATAGTAACTCCTTTCTATATTTAGCTTGATCGGAGACTTGAAAAATCGTTATATATTCGAACACACAACTATATTCGATAGCATTGAAAAAATTAATAAAAATGAGAACCTAATAGTTAATGTTTATAATCGTCCGTTATGTTAATTTATATGCAAATTACAATTTTCTCATTGAAATAACAACATAGAATTACATTTAAGTACGATTGATTACTTATACAATTACTTAAAAATTAATGTTCAGATAGAATTTTTTATTACTTTTCTTTAGAAAAAGAACGGTTTATCAATATTAGCAGTATATCCAGGTACGATATAACGGGGAAGGGGGCTACTGGAAATCGAATAAAAAATTAAATAATGATAAAACTATACTTATCTTCCTCTATATATTAACTGAACGACATATTAATAAAGTCTCAGATCTAATTACATCAGCATAAGCATCACCACCATATCTATAACTATATCAAAACTTTATCTAGCTATATATATGTAGAGATGTGTGTGTTACATATATCACTACATATGAAAATGATCCATTTTTCGAAAATATTAAAGAAGTTTGTATGGAGAAATTATATGTATGTATGGTTAAAAAATATATATTTCTACAAATGCCGTATAAAAATTCCCAATGTATTTTGACCTTTTTTTCCAAAGAAAAGGAAAAGACAAGTGATGAAGTACTGAGTCGAAGGAACAAGAATAGAGTTTTTGAAATTTATGTTAGCACGTGAATAATGCAAAACCGTTTCTTGTATCTTATGTTTACATTGGAGAATTTTTATGGGACGCATGTTTCTGAATTCATAAATGCAAATTATGACTTTTTCCTAACATACGTTAGCACTGACAGATTAAAGTGCATATTTGAGAAACAGAATAGAATAATGCAAACTAAAACTCTGGGTATTATTTTTTATTAAGTACCAGTTACTTTATTGAAAACAAATCTCGTTGGTAATTTTATGATATATGTCTTTGTAATTTTACGTTTTAAACACCTGTTATGAAGCCTTCTAAATTTTGAATCTTCACTACATAGTATAAAACAAAGTCGCTTTTTCTGTCCCTATATCCCTATGTACGCTTAAATCTTTAAAACTACGCAACGGATTTTGATGCGGTTTTTTTAATAGATAGAGTGATTCAAGAGGAAGGTTTATATGTATAATAACCATACGTTTTGCTTTGTAATTTCAGATAAATCACTACATAGTATAAAACAAAGTCGCTTTTTCTGTCCCTATATCCCTATGTACGCTTAAATCTTTAAAACTACGCAACGGATTTTGATGCGGTTTTTTTTAATAGATAGAGTGATTCAAGAGGAAGGTTTATATGTATAATAACCATATGTTTTGCTTTGTAATTTCAGATAAATCACTACATAGTATAAAACAAAGTCGCTTTTTCTGTCCCTATATCCCTATATACGCTTAAATCTTTAAAACTACGCAACGGATTTTGATGCGTTTTTTTTAATAGATAGATTGATTCAAGAGGAAGGTTTATATGTATATCCATTAAATAGTGGAGAAATACTGTTATTTTTGAGGTTTTTAATGTGATGTCGTAAATAATTTCATTTTTTCCGCTTATAAATTGCAAACGCAGGCTGAACCCTACAAGATTTATCAAAATAATGTACTAATTATTGTACACATTAAAAAGGTCTACAGAAAACACAAAGAGATGAAGGTTTTCAAGGTTAACCCGAAGCAAAGCGAGGGAGGGCCGCTAGTTGTGTATATTTTTTATTTTATTAAATTCAATTTGCGTTGTTGAAATTTAAATAAGATATAAATAAATAAGATGTAATTATACATTTTAAGCAATGTAATTATTTATTTTAAGCAACGTAATTATACATTTTAAGCAATGTAAATATACTTTTTAAGCAATGTAATTATGCATTTTAAGCAATTAAAATTATGCATTCTTATCTTTGGAAATATAATACCTTTTTTTAATGCTTAGAATCTCAAATGACAATTCATAAGTTTCTGCTTCAAAAAATATATTCATCACCAATGTCCTATAAAAAAATGTTGTATGTTTTAACATTCTTTTCCAAGAAAAGAAGAAGACAAGTGATGAGATAGTGCATAAAAAGAACAGGAACTGAACTGTAATTATGTAATTAAGCAATTATAATTAAGCCTTCTTATTTTTTGAAACAGAATAATAGTTTTTTTTTAATTCTTAGTGCTCAAATGATAATTCATGTTTCTGCTTCAAAAATATATATTTATCACAAATGTCGTTTAAAAATTCTTGTGTGTTTCAACATTCTTTTCCAAAGAAAGGGAGAAGACAAGTGATGAGCTAGTGAGTCAAAACAACAGGAACTGAACTTTTAAAATTTATGTTGGTACGTGAATAATACAAAACCTTTGTGTGTGTTTTATGTTTACACACGGGAATTTTTATGAGAAGCATGACGCAGAATTTATAAATGCATATTAAATTTTTCTTCCTAACATGTATATGAACTGACAGAATAAAGTGCATATTTCAGAGACACAGTGAAGTGACGTCAAAGAGATTCTTTCACGACATTATGTTTTATTAAATTCTACTAGCGTTTTTGAAAAAATAAAAAAAGATTCTTTACGATAGATCTTTGTAATTATAGATGTCAAACATCTATTAATAAATCATTTGATCACTATATATATATTTTATGCATAATATTATCTACGAATAAATAAGTACTATTTTCAGTAAACATCGTTTACATGTCCGCTGTTAATTTGCTAGCATCAGTAAGGTGTTTATGATGAACGTTTTTATTGTCTCTTGTTTGGTAAGGGGTAATGTTAAAAAATTTCGGAAGCAATATTTCGTTTTTTATTAACACTTTCCAACCTAGTTGAAAAGTGATTATGACTTCGGTTTGTCTGCCGGATGGCCGTCTGTCCGTGCTCTAACTCCCGTAAATATGCTCGGATTGCTCTGAAATTTTTATATGATATTGTCGTTATCTATAGCATGTTCCCTATTTCAACTGAAGTATGCAGCACTTATAGTTTTTTTTTACAGGGACAGTCAAATGTTTTCCGTTACATTACGGTCAATGGGGAATAATCGTTTCAAGTTCATTTTGATGACGCTACGTCATTTAAAACACAATGAAATTGATATATAATTATGAAGAGCATTAAAACATGCTTTTTGTAGAATATCAATATGGGGTGCAAAGCATTTATTATTCATTTACAGAGTCAAACAAAAGAACTATGTTACACATCGTCCTCTGGGGAAAAATCGTCTGCAGTGTAAGTTAGTGATATTTCACTATTTCAAACATAATGAAAATTATATGAATTACTGATGTGTACTATAAATTGCTCTCTTGTGTGCATTGCGTATATTAACATGGACACACAAAATATATTGGTTACAGTACATGTGCGATATTTACAGTCTATGTGTCATAAGTGCGTATTCAACTTTTGTTTGCGTTTTCAAGTTTAACAATTTTTTTTTCATAGCATGTGTGTGTTCATAAACTCGGTTCATCATATACAGGGCTACACAAGGACATTCATAAGTATTACAGACTATGGGTGTGAATTGCTTAAGGGTAGTTTTTAATTGTGTTTACGCATTTTCAAGCTGAACTATATTTAGTAGACTATAGAAGTTTGTGGAATATAAATAAATTCATATACAGGGCTACGAAAAAAAGATACATTGTCGTTTACGTTTGGTAATTGCTGGGAGTGAGTTTTAAGTTGCCTTTTAGCTTAATAAGTGGTGTGTACAAAAGTCTTCAGATAATATACAGGGCTGTACAAACGATTTCGAGTGCATTTCCACCGATTGGCGAAAATTGCTAAATGTGAATATTCTAACTGAACTAAATTTTATCATACTATATATCCACATCTATTGATCCTATACAGAGCTGCACAAAATAATTCGACTACTTATTTTGACACTGGAAGGTAATTTCGAAAACTGTATTTTTCAATGTGTTATATGTTTTCTAAACTGTTTACTTACATATCTTCTTTCACCTTATTTAACGTTGAAGTTTCGTTACAGTTTTCTGGCTGTGTTGGAAAGTGTTTCATAATCTATGCTTGATGCATGATTTTTCGCTATTGTTAATATCATTCTTGAGATATAGTTTTTACACAAAAGTTTCAATTTGCCTGATTAAAATGCATCAGACATTGATAATACCAAGAATACCGACCAAATTAATTATTAATAATAATATCACCCTTATACGCAATAATTTACCGGTTTCAATAGAGTCATTAGCAATAATCTCTAGTAAAAATTTCGATAAAGTTAATGTTTCCATTTTTGTAAACGTAGGCGTGAATTCCCTTTATTATTTTTAATTCAATCAAAGTGATTGGTAAAAATATCATACGAATTGACATTTTTCCAACTGAGTGAAAAGTTTGTAGGCGGAGAGTTGATTCCGAAGCCTCAGGATTGGATTAACTGAGTAAAATGTGCTGCCGGTGGTCAATCCAGGTTTCTCAATAGGTAAAACGTTAGCAATTTAAGCATGAAGTCTTGTGCCGGGACACTTTTTCACTCAGTTGGGAAAATCTAAATTTGTATGGTAAAATGTAAATTAGCATGATACCTTTACCAATCACTGTGTTTGAGTTTAAAATAATAAAGTGTATCCACACATACATCGTTTAACCCTTTATATCCTGAATTAATTTTCCAGCTACTTTTTAATTGTATTTTTGCATCATTGGATAAGTTTTGGTGCAGAATAAAGATAGAAAAGAAGAAAATATTTTTTATAGTGTTCTAGTGGTTAATTATGCAACTGTAACCACCATAAATTTTTTACCCTATGATATAAAATGAAATAGTAAATTTCAAATAAAATATAGGAAATGTTCACCTGTAGTGTATTAGAGTATAGAAAACAATAGAAAATAATAGTACTAAATAACCGGTAATAAACCACTAAAATTACTCAAATGAAGAACAACAAGCATGTCAATTCTATTGCAAAATGGATTTCGAATGTAGCGTGGCAAATGTAAAATCCCTACAATGCAAAGAAAGAGGATATGTGCTTGAATTTGCCATCTCCTGCCTGCTGTCAGAAATACACTCTTTGTGCCATTGTGAATACCGTTAAGAAAAACAGTCATATTACGAATATATAGGTGTTTTATTAAAGTGGTACGTCTAAGTACCGTCAGGATAAAAGGGTTAATTACGGGCTTGGACTGACGACTACTTTTATGTTAACTCGTACTACGATTTACAAAAGAATATTTTTGTGGCAGATCTCTCTTGAAATTATCTTGCTATAAGTGTATGGCAGGTACTGGTATTGAAAAAATGGTGAGAATAGAATAAATAAATAGTATCTGGGACGACATATGTCCCAACCCTGTAATCAAAAGTTTAAAGTAATACTCATCATAAATAAAGTTTGGAGGCAATTAAAACACGTATAACAGGAAGGGGAAATCGCGTAGAATACGGACTCTTGCTGTTACAGTACATAAGGCTATTAAAGGAGCTCTAGCTGCATCTACTGACACGAACGCGTTACCTGACTGTGCGGGAGTGAGAAGGGTGGGTATTGTCATCTTATAGAATAAATATAGGAAGCCTGCGGGTTATCCGAAAATTCCTATGGAAGATCCTTTGTCCCGTGCTTTTCGGATAACCGGGGTTTTACTGTATATAATTCTAGCTTATCGCAAAAATCGATTTCAATATTCAATCTATACATGTAAAATGAAAGTGAAGAACGTAGAAAAAGGAAAATGTTTTTAGAAAAACAGGCAAAAAAAATAATATATTTTTTTTATTGTTACAAAGTGGTTTTACTAAATAGATTTATTCCAATATAAGAATATATTTTTAAATGAAAAATTTCAATGGACACGCAAAAAGTAGATTTGAATGATGAGTCACTCTTTACAACAGTAATTTTATAAATGGAAAACAGATTTTGTTGTCTACGAGAACATGTCATCTGTTTTATGTTTATGAAAACAGAACCAAGAAGACCACATGAAGAACGGCCATTAAAGTTAAAGAACAACAGTATATAAGTTAAAGAAGTTTTTCATTTTATGTTTGTTATATTATTTTTTTTAATTCTAGAGTACTTCATGTTTGTGTGTAATATATTTGTTTGTCAATCTTTATTAAATATCGAAAAGAGTTATTCCGGTACTTGAAAAAATGCCATTTACTGTATTTTCTTATATGTTTATAGTATAACGATTAATATTAAAATTATATAACAAATATGAGCTTTCATTGTGTACACCACCCTTAATTCTTTTAGTAATTAGAAAGATCATTCGAAATTTTTGTTTCAATTAGAACGGAAACGTTATGCTTAGCCTGCACCTAGAAAAATAAATGTTATTACTTTAAAAACGAAGCATAAGCTCATGTTTATCATGTTCTTAGTTGATATTACCACCTTATTTTATTCAAGAAAGAAAAGCATGATTTGAATAACACCTAAATATAAGAATTTTAATTTACTTTAAAACGTGGATAGAATTTGTATTTTAGGATAGAAATTTAAAAATACATGTTTTTTTTTTGTGTGTGTTATGACTGACATGAATGATTAAAGCCTTTTTGTATTTCTTAATATCCCTCAAAGTTTCTTAACACTTTGCAGTCCGGCGACACCACAGTGGTGTCGTACGTAAATTAACTTAATTTTAATCCTTAAATGCTACACTGGCACCAGAATTTTGCAATGAAAAATTCCCATTTATCAAGTACATGAAAAAAAATATTTTACTTATTTTCGAATAAATTTGTTTCTAAATTCTCGTGTCAATCAATCATTTCACTATTTTACGAATAGAAGTATTTTTACCAGACAGCAAAGTGTTAATTCGCTTATTGAATAATCATATAGACGTTTTCAAATGCATTTTTAATCAGAAGATGTAGAAGGCGTTATTGAAAGCTTACATTTTTACATGCATCTTACTCACTATCATCCACTTTTTCTACTTACGCATGTTTTTTTTTAACATACAACAACTAATAATGCATACAATAAACATAACAATACTTTTTAAATTACATGAAAATAAAAATCACTAATGGAAAAGTTTCTATAATCCTAATTCTAATTGGCAACACGCCAGTTGTTACAAGAATGGTTTGTTTCCACAATCGGGGTGCATTTGTCATGCATGAGACAACACTTTTACGGAGACTGAAAGTAATGAGCAACTTTGTTGCTTAATAATAATAGTGCAATAGCAAGTAGTATATCAATGAGGATGAAAGAATTTTAATGCAAATATAAAGCAAATATGAGGTCTATATGCTTGAATTTCAGCTAAAAGTCACATTTTACTTGCATCTTAAACCTATTTACTCACTACACTATATGCTGGTTTAGTCTGCATAAAGAAGCACACTTTAAAAATATAATATCATTATTTAATAATAGTAATAACAATAATGCAATAACAATGACCATGATAAGCAGGAAGTTGATCCTGAAAAAAATATTTAACTACAATATGATGTTCGTTTGGCTTGTAGCCAGATCTCACATTTCATACTCATCTTAAATCTATTTACTTCTTTAAGCTAGATACATTTATATATATATAAATAGACATATTTTCAAAAAATATCTTCAGGAATATCTCTATTTTAAGAATATATGTAAAGGAAAATTGAAGATAAATCGCAATCTAAAATTATAACATTATGTCATTATACTTTTCCAAACACCAAACTTGCAGTTATTGTAATAATAATAATACCTATTATGCAATAATTATATTGAGATTGAGGAAAATTATAGTGATTAAAGTATTAAACTATATTGAGGTCTATATGTATATGAATAGTAGCAAAAACTCTCATTTTCCTGGCAGTTTACTGGCAGATACTCTTTAAGTTGAGTAGTTTTTTAAATGACGAAATAAACTTACTTTTACAATATATCTATAAGAATGTCGCTATTTTAATAGAGACAATAATAATAACAATAATATAAATAATGCAATAACTGCTTCGAAAATTCATATTTTAAATAATTTAATGTTTATGTTATATTTTAAGTTGCTTAAAAAACTCACTTTCAAAATAAAACTTCAGTGTTATAAGTGTTTTATTAATTACTAGCTGACCCACCCGGCGTTGCCCGGATAACAATCTGTTCTATACGAACATGACTTAAATTTGTAATACTACCGAAATTAAGTGGAATCAGGAAAACCCCGTCGTAATCGGGCCCATAGAACCCGAGATCGGAAAGTGCGCCTTGGCGGTAGAAAGTGCAACTAAATTATTTAAGGCTACAGATATCAAGTCGAATGAGCCAAACCCCGTCGTAATCGGGCACATAGAACCAGAGATACTCCTGTAGTTACACCTTCCACCATCAAGGGGCGAAATCTGTTCTGGAAGAGGCCTTTTCAAAACAGTTGACCCAATCAAATTTCCCAATAGAATTGAAATTTAACCACGGGTATACGTTGGCAAAATTGCGAAAATCAAGAAAGTGGGTTACGTAAACGACCAGTTTCGAAAGAGTTAATGTAGATATTTTTTAAAACCCAACAATGCGTTTTGAAGAACATGAACGTGTCCATGATATGATGTCTTTTGTTTGTCTGTATTTGCATTTCCGGAGTCGATAGCGATTTTTAAACCTGGGCCGAAAAACGAAAATCGCATGAGTGAGTTATGGAAATGTTTTTTTTTTCCAGAGTGTTAAAATTCAAATTTTTTAAAACGGATACCAGATTTTAAAAAACAAAAGAACGTAGATCAGGCGCGGTATTTTTAGTTTTTCGTTTCTTGTTTATAAACGCAGATTCAAATTTTTAAATATAGGAGAAATCGTTAATGATGCGAAATCGACTTACGGTAAAAAAACGTTTTCGAAAGGGTTAACATTAATTTTCTTTTAAACTAAAGGTTTCTCTCTGAATCCCATTGAACGGAGATGTCATTAGATTTTTTTGTTTTTGTTGTTTTGTTGGTTATTTTAGAGACCTATGCGCGATTTTATATATCGCAGATAAATCGAAATTCGCAAAAGTGAGTCCTGCGCGAACTCTTTTCGAAGGGTTAATTTTCGTATTTTTGAAAAACAATTGCAGATGTCGAAAAGGGCATGAATGTAAATGTTGTCTGGTATATTTAGTTTTTCGTAACTCGCTCGGAACTGCCGTTGCAAATTTTTAAAAATCGGCAAAATCCTTAAAATCGCGAAAAGGCACAGAAAATATACTTTTTCAAAAGCTTAATTTTCGTATTTTTAAAGCCAAAGATGGCTTTAAAAAGGATGAAGTCAGATCTTTAATTTACTGAACTCCGTTTTTCCGTATCTTTTGTAGTCGGGCGGATGCGAGGCTCGATAAACGGGAGAAAATAAGAAACATGAATTCGATGGTTCTTTATTACTACTATTTTTTTTTTGAAAAAGTTAAATGTGATTTTGTTTTCAAACCGACCGGATCGTTTGAAAAGTACGTTCTTCGAGAATATGTAGACGATTTTCCCGTCTTCTGAGGGGCTTCTGAGCATGCGCGCGCGGATTTCAGAAGAATGCTTTTTTGTTTGTGATCTTTGATCAGTTTTAATTAATAACTATTCTAATTTTCAAAAAATTAAAAATAAGAGATTCGGGTACACCAGGAGAGGCCTTGCACTATTCTCGCCTAAATTTTCAGACTTCCAGGTGAGCTAAATTTTCTTAGCCATCACAGACACACACAGAGAGGAACTTTCTTTTAATAGTATAGATTAACACTACTGATGACAATAACAATAATAAAACTAATTATACCAATAAAACAATAAAAGGATCATATGGATGAAAGTGGAGGTCATACATACAAAAATATAAAGCAAACCTGATCTCTGCATGCTTGAATTTTTGCTAACAGTCACATTCCAATTGAATTGTAATATTTGCATCTTTTTACTTTTTTAATTATGTACAATGCTAAATTTACTATAGCAACTTATTTTTTAAATATATCTGCGAGAATATTATTATTTTAATAATTATAAAAAAAACATAATGAAAAAAAGAACCCGGATTGATAAAGATTAAGCTGCTACGTATCGAAATATTAAACGACATTAAGATCTATATTTGGAATATGGCAAAACTCGTATTTTTTCGCATCTGAAATCCATTTATTTAAGTTATATATTATTTAAAATTCTATTAAGAACAAGACTCATTTTCAAAATATATATACAGCAATATCACTATTTTGATAAAAAAAATAATAGTAATAAGAATGTCCCTCTTGAAGAAAATGAATGAATTTATTTAAAATTCTATTAAGAACAAGACTCATTTTCAAAATATATATACAGCAATATCACTATTTTGATACAAAAACAAAATAATAATAGTAATAACAATGTCCCTCTTGAAGAAAATGAAGCTGATGAAAATTTCAAGCGCCACTAAGATATATACTTGGATTTCGACTAAAACTGGAATTTTAACTGGTATCCTAAATCTATTTACTCTTCAAGCTAACGTACTATTTTAAATTGCCTAAAGAAACTTATTCCCAAAATATATCTACATCAATATCACTATTTTAAGTATAAACGTAATGGAATATTCAAGATAAATCGCAATCTAAAAAGCTATCTAATGATATTATATCTTCTCAAATAACATGAATCTCCAATGCATTTTCCTAGATACTCATTTAATGCATGTCGAAAAAGTGAATATCGGGAAAGCGAAAATTCCTAATAGGACATATAAGCCGCATTTCTAGAAGATCTAACGAAGAACAAGAGAGATAGAAATAAAGCAAATAAAAATACATTGAGCTACTGGGAGTTAAGCAATGATTCTACCTTTGCTTTATTCTGGCAGAATCTTATTATCCCCTAGAGGCTGAGAATTGATCACAACAAGACCAAACAAATAGGATTTATACCTGATTTCCGCAGTAGACATATTGGGAGTGAAATTATGTTCTTTTCGGTAAAAACACGGTATTTTCTTCGAGATTCCCTGGAGTTATTTAAAAATCGTTCTGGTTTAGATCACCTATTAGTAAAATGCAAATAGTAAAAGAGTAGTACAGAGATGCTCTGCCGATATATTGATTTATATTTATGAAAAAAGTATAAAATAAAAGAAGAAAAACATAGAGGGGAAAAGGATTATCATTGAATTGGATATCAATATAATGTATTATTTTCATTCAATAAATGTTGGTGATTTTATTTAATGTTTATATGTTTCTAAAACATTAGAATTGTTCAATTGAAATTCATTTGAATTTCTATATTTGAAAATTGCGTTCATATTTTAAAGTTGAAATTTTAATTTGTTTTTCTACATTTTACTGAATATTTTAGCGTCTTCGGTTTAAACATTTCCTTAAAATAATATAGAAATGAACACGTAACTTCAGAATATGGAAGATTAGTAAAATAAAAATAAGGTGATTGTCAGGCAAATGTATGAGCCTGAATAATGTGTTTCCGGAATAATGTGATACTTTAGTAAGATATACAAAATACTTTAATTTAAAAAGCAACCTATCTCTCCTAGAAAAAAATAGTACGTCATATAATAATTTCGTTTACATATTTTGTATTCCCAACGTATTTTGATTCCCAAATGCATAAGATTATTGGGCAGAGATAACAAAAAAGTGATAAAATGTGTCCTACGTTCCCGTGTTTCATGCTACGTGTACTGTTCCAACGTGATTTATGGCTGATCATTTTCGGAGGAGAAAAAATGGGTGTTGCCACTCAAAAATTTTGAAATTGCTTAACTGGATCCGAAATTGCGCAGACTCAATTGTTCTTCTTCGCTTTAATCTCGAATGCATACCTTCAAACAACTATATATCACATTTCATTTCGGTTGATTGAACGAAGCGGCCCCTATAGAGATTCATATATCGGCAAATTTTCTTCATGATCACCCTGTCTAATAATCTACATAAAATTTATTTCTTGTTGCTTAAATCTGTGCAAAAACATTGTGAACTATTTCCAAGTGGCATTTAGTGTGTTTCTTTCGTCCTTTTTAAACTTTAAATTATATGTATATTTTCTTATGTTTTCAAAAAATAATTTATTTGTGATTAATTTCGCTCTATGTAAATTAATTTGTATTGATTAACTAACTTAAAGCAGACTCAATTTAGAGTAATGTAATAAATATGATATTCTTAGAGTAACAATATTTTTTTCTTTATAATTTCCAGAATGTCAGTAATGTATGTTTCTTATAAAAATATTAACGCTTTAGCAACGGAGTGCGTTATATATATATATATATATATATAAACACAGTTTTCGTAAATTATGTATTTATTGTATTTGAGATTTATAAAGTGCTGTACACCCCTTGGAAATTCCAAGAGGCCTGGCACAATTATTTCAGTTTAGAAAAATTATATTTAGTATTTCAATCATACAATTCGCAATCATCTCTTTAGTTTTAGATTTGTAATATTTTCTTCGATTAAATAAGGTCCAAAAGTCAATTGAAAACTTGTAGTAAAACTGTTTCCTCCCCGTGTTTAGTATATACACAAAAAAGGGAAAAGGAAATCCTGTGTTCAATATTCAACTAATATTAACCTTTTAAATAAAATAATACCATCTCTTAAAATTGTGCAAATCAAAACGAAATACTTTTGTTTTTTTAAATATAGTATGTAGTATAGAATCACGGATCTTTTACTTTGTAATTTCTTAAAAAAATATGCTCATGGTGACATGAATTGCACCCTTAATTTGTGTCAAATTTACAAAAACAAAAATCTTAACATGACGTGTTCATATGTACAGGATATTTCTTTCAATATATTATGATACTTGTTTTATATGAAATTAATGATAATTGTCACAAGTTTCATAATTCTCTTAACACTTTCCAACATACTTGAAAAGTGTTTATGAATTCGGTTTTGCTGTTTGCCGTATGTTGTCCGTCTGTCTATCTGTCGTCTGTTCGTGCTCTAACTCGCGTAAAGATATGCGGATTGCCATGAAATTGATATATGTTAATGAATTTTACTATGTCTTATTCAGTGCGTAGCATTTATAGTGCATTTACAGGAACATTCAATACATTATGGTCTATGGGGAAAGATCGTTTGAGGTGCACTTTCATAATGTTAAACTATTTCAAATATATTGAAATTGATATCTATTACTGAGATGCACTACCAGATGATTACTATAGAATAAGAAGGTGTGCATAGCATTCATTGTTCACTTACATGGACGCACAAATCAATTGGGTTAGAGTACTGTCTATAAGTAATAATTGAATAACATTTGCTGGAAGCGTTTTATGTTGTGGTACGCGTTTTAAAATTTAACTCATTTTTTGTATATTACTTGGAGTATATAGATTTAACAGATCCTATACAGAGCTGCACAAAAGATCTGGGGTACATTTCCGTATATTGGTGAAATTTGCTGAAGGGCGATTCCACCGTTACGTGTGTGACTTTTAGAGAGTTTTTTTGCAAATTGAGACAAATTTGGAAGTGAAATTATTTAGATAACGTTTTACTTTTTATATTGCTATTATTATATATATTATTACAGGACATATACAGAATCATTTTTGTAGTGACACCTTTAGTCTAAAGTAATAACAATTCTTTTTTTTTTAAAATAGTAAAGTCGTTGTTCCGTGTGTGAGTCAGAAAAATCACACACGTAACAACGAATTTACTATTTTTTTTTAGTTGTTATTACTTTAGACTAAAGTTGTCACTACAAAAATGATTCTATATGTGTCCTGTAATAGCAATATAAAAAGTAAAACGTTATCTAAATAATTTCACTTCCAAATTTGTCCAAATTTACTAAAATTTACTCTCTAAAAGTCACAAACGTAACGGTGGAATTGCCCTGTAGTATGCTGGGTCCAACTGTCGTATACGTTTCTTAACTTACTAAATTTTAGTATAATATGTAGTACATGTACACAAATCTATACATCCTAAGCCGGACTGCACAAAATTATTCGGATACTTCTCATACGATTGACGATAATTGCTGGAATTTGGTTTTCAAATGTGTTCTGCATTTTCCAAAATCCCTTCTTTACTTAGACATCATCTTTCATCATATTATACTGTAAAGTTTTGTTACAGTTACTGAATGAATTAGAAAGTGTTTCCTAATGTATGCTTGGTGCAACTTTTCCTTTCTTGTTTCCTTAGATTACATTTATATATTATATTTATGTATTAACATGGATGTCTCTTTCCTTAAATTGTGTTCTAAGAAATTATTATTCTATGAGTTATACGAAAGGCAAAGTCTATAATTCTCTAAGAAATATACACTCCTTTCAGGAAAAAACTCATATACAAAAAGTAAAAAGTTCGACTATATTTACTTTAAAATCTCCAAAAAAGTGATAAATTTTAGCTGCCAAAGATATTTTGGAAAGCAATTTACCAGAAAACTTTCCTTTAAAGCAAAAGATACTTTCGCAACTTCTTCAATCAAGCTCGATCACATTTTTGTTTGCTCTTGCAATCATGGAAAAATCACACTGATTTTTGGTAAAGATTTCTACATTCCTTCCTTCATAGATACATTTACCCTTTCTCTTCTTTTGTATTCTAAATTTATTCTTTAACACCATGGGAATAATATCGTCTTAGAATATTCAAATGAGGTAGGCAATATTCTACGAAGAACATTGTTCAAGTTTCAAAGTTTTTCGAATCCCGCTAGTGCTAAGAAAATATTACACATGCCATTGTAAAATGTTATCAGTCTGTTGATATATTAGACGAAGTCTAGAGAAAATGCAGCTTTATATCAGTGATTGAAGATTTCGGAAGCTAAAGCTAGGAATTTGTTTCTTCTCCGATATCACTTGAACATTTTCATTGTTTTGATTTTTCAGCGTCGTGTATGAATAATTCAACAAAAGACAAAACGTATAGATTTAACTCCGAGAAAAAATTTGTGTGGTTCTTTCAGAAATTAGAACAGAGGGAAAAAATTAAAGTTTTAGTTTTTTTAGTTTTTTTTTTTTTTTTTTTTTTTTTTTTTTTTTTTTTTTTTTACTTTGTTTACAGTTTTTCATGTATAAATTGTCTTTTTATACAATGTTTTGAAACATTTTTTTAAAAATTTTAATACGCAATATACAAGTATTTCACAAATTGAAAAAAAATATTACAGGGGACTAAAACACAGTGAAGATGAAATTTTTACTAAAGATTATTTGGTTGGCTCTGGGCAATTTAAAATTATATAATCATTCTAATAGTGAAAAAGGACATGCATTTTTTAAATTATAGTGAAACTGTTATTTTATATACGAAAATGTATTTATAGACATCAACTACAATTGCAACATGAAAAAAAAATCAACATATGCTATGTTTTAGCTAATTGCTATAAATCCTAAAAACGGTGTGTGTGTGTGTAAGGGGGGGGGGGGGGGGGAGTGTTAAGTTATAACGCACTGTTCCCCAAATGGTGCCCTCATTTTACGGATTTTTTAGAACGATTCTCTTTATAAATCGCGTACAAAATTTTTATTATTTGTTTTTTTTTCTTTTTACTATACAGGCTTTCTTTTCAAGATAACTGTAACATAGATATGTGAAATTTCTGTGGGATATTGTTAAGTATAAAATGTATTTCTTCGTGGTTAGAAAAGAAAGAAATATATAGCACAATGAGAATAATATCACCTCTAAATTATCAAATGATGTAGGCAATATTGTATGAAGAAGATTGTTGAAATTTGAAAGGTTTTCGTATCCCTCTAGTGCTAAAACAATATTACACGTATCAGTGTAAAGTTTTACCTATACGTTGCTATATTAGATGTAGTGTTGTGTAACGTTGAATCAGTGATTGAAGATTTCGGAAGCGAAAGCTAAGAACTTGTTTCTTCTCTGATATCCTTTGAACATTTTCATTGCTTTCTTTTCCAGCGTCATGCATGAGTATTCAAACAAAATAAAAAATATATATAAATTCAAACCTTTGATTATGCGCGACTTGGGACATATACATCTTCTAAAACGTATAAATCCGTAGAAAACTGGAAATCGAAATTTTCCATGAATCCAATACTTTCTTCTTGTAAAGACAGAAGAAAGTAAAACATGAATGGGAAATTGTCAAGAAAATGATTTTCGCTTGAGGTTCTCCAAACAGCGTTCTTACTTTACTTTGAGCTTACTGTTTCTGAATAATTCCCGTTATTAGACTTTGATAAAACATTTATTATTTAAAATGCTGCTGTGTTTTATTTTTCCATTGCAAGTTTTCTTTTCAAGCAGTTTTCTGTATGTGAGATTTAGAAAAAAATTGTAGAATATTAAATTTAACAAAGGATATGAAATATCACTTACTACGCAGTGTACAAACCAACACAGTGAAAAATATTCTGACGGCATTCGATCCCGACCCTTGGTATAACGCACTAAGCTATCCGGACGAAATTCAGTCTGCCATTTCGGACTCATATATGTTGGCCACAAGGTGGAAAAACAATCATGAACACACATCTTTAGTGGCGAACATGAGACGAATTAAACCCCAATATTGGAGAATATATTATGTAAATTTTTCGGCAGGTCTGAAATTCCGCTGGTAATTAATGAATATAACAAAGGATGTGAATTATCACTTACTACGCAGCGTAAAAAACAACACAGTGCAAAAAGGTCAGACCGGGTATTGAACCCGGACCCTAGATAAAATGAGAAAACTGTTTGCAGAACCTGAAGCGAAAATAACTTTCTTGTCAATTCTCCATTCATTTTTTACTTTCTTCTTAGTTTACAAGTAAAAAATCCGTGACTCGGCGCAGTAAGTGATAATTCACATTTTTTATTATATTCAACAATTTCCAACGTAATTTCAACAAAGCTTAAAAATTCAATTAGACATAATGTTAAATTTAAAAAAAAAATCCCTTCCCAATTATAAAAAGATAACTTTAACAGAATGAGAATAATATCACATCATAATATTTAAATGAAGTACGAAATAGTCTACGAAGAACATTGTTTAAGTTTCAAAGTTTTTTGAATCCCACTAGTGCTAAAATATACACATGCCAGTGTATCACTAAAATGTTATCAGTCTTTTGATATATTAGACGAAGTCTAGAGAAAATGCTGCGTTACATCAGTGATTGAAGATTTTGGAAGCTAAAGCTAAGAATTGTTTTTGTCTTCGATATCACTTGAACAGTTTCTTCTGTTTTTTTTTTTTTTTGTTTTAACTCTCTCTGTGTCATGTATGAATTATTCAAAGGAAAGTCAAAACGTATATGTTTAACTTCAAGAAAAAAGGTCTGATTTTCTGTCAGAAATAAGAAACTTAATAAAGAAAAAACAAGTTGGAAATTGTACGTCAAACGTGACAAATGAGGTGTGTTCGTACTATAACTAGTTTTATAAATATTCAGATCTTGGTGCAATAGTTGTAGCACCCTTATACAAAAATGCATGAATACAAAATTTATTTTGTGTGCAGATTTTCATATTATAGATATTAATTTTATGAAATTAATTTTCAATACACTTTTACAAACAATTAATTACAATTCTATTACATTAAAATTATACTATGCGCAAATATCCAATACAAGACAATGTAAAAAAATCATCGTTATTATTTCAGTGAAATGAGTTATATCGCCTGTTATTATGATATGATTAATTTCCGTAATAAAATAAATGCATTTTAAGTTGACAACATTTTATGTTTTGTTGACATTTACAGAAAATTCCGATGGAAACTTAAGCCTAGCTTTGAAATTTTCAAAATTTGAAATCCATATTTAGACTCTTTTTCCATTTAATATCTATTTCTCCGTAAACCTCTATCCAAAAAACTGTCGGTAGATTATATGATTGCTATAATTAAACAATTTCAGTATGTATACAAATTCGGTTTTTAAATTCAGTAATACGGAAATAATATGACTCCTTCTTAAATATGCCGTAATCACCATGGCGACCTAGAATCATTACCTATCATGGGATATCACTGAATTAATTACGTATGACAGGATTTAATAGAATGAAGAAAATTTTTATTAATATCTTTTTAAGTTTTGACTCGATTTTCATAAAGTTTGAAATGTCTCGACAAAATTCTGCAAAAATTATATATATTAAATTTTAAACCACTCGGTTGGGTAAATTTTGCGCTGTTATATGGGAACAAACGGACAGACGGACGGAACAGGCGACGACTATAGGTGCTACATTACGAACGCACTTAAAAAGTTTTAATTTAAAAAATGCTATGTATGCATTTCTTCATATCTTTAACATTTTGTTCGTGTATAAAATCTTCTTTCTAGCCTTTTTTAAAATCGTTTTACTTTTTAATATAAAAGTATTTCACAAATTGAAAAAAAAAACCATTAAAAGTGTCTAGAGCCAAACAAACATACAATTTTTGCAAAATATTTTTCGCATTAAACACTAGGGAAAACTTCCTGAATCTGATAAAGTCCTGTTTTTTTTTACAATATAATGAACAAACTATTTTGGATATGAGAATGCTTTTATAGACAGCAAATAGAAATAGGAAATAAGAAAATGTGAATGTAAGTTCTGGTTAGTTAATTACTAAAAAGATTCAAAACAATGCATGGTGGTGGTGTATTTTAATACACATTGATGGTCTGGGTGAATTTTATATAAGAGTCTCGACATGAAGAGAAATTGTTGGAAAAGAGCAATGACAAGAAAGTCAATTTCGCTCAAAGTTATGTAAACAGTACTATGATTTTTCTGATCTTTAGAATGATTCCAGCTTATCCAATCATAAAATATATTTTATTATTTTATTCCGATTTTTATTTTATTTTTCCGGTGCATGTCTTTTTGTAAACAGTATGTAATGAAACATACAATTTAAAAATGTTTATAGGATATTTATTGTTAAATTAGTCGGATGTGCCAATACCAAAACTTTTTCTATCTCATATAGGTTTTAAGTATACATTAAACGTACCAACACCAATTTATATCAAGTTCTAACTGAAACTAACGTTTTATTAAATCCCGTGCAATAGTTGTTGAGATATGACTATATTAAAATCGTGTAAATTCTGAAAAATGCAGCATATTTGCCACCTGTTGGGAGATTCCCACCAAAACCTAATCAACAACTTATATCAACGTCTAACTGAATCTGAAGATTGATGAAATTCCGTGCGTTCGTTTTTGAGATATAGGTGCCGTGAAAATCATAAAAAAAGTAGCATAGAAGCGCCACTTATTAGGCCATGTACACCAAAACGTAATCAGCGTCTATTTATGTTATGGTATAACCGAATCTGAATTTTGATTAAGTTCTCTGCATTAGTTCTTGAAATATAGCTATTGTGAAAATCGTGACAAATTTAGCATAGTAGCGCCACCTGCGGTGCGATTTACACCAAAAACTAATAAGCAGAAATTTATATCAATGAATAACTGAATCTAATGTTTTATTAAATTCCGTGCATCAGTTCTTGAGTTAGACTGCACACAAATTTTTTCTCACGTACAGACAGACTCAAGGACAGGCATTTTCTAAAACCAGTCAGTTCGAGTTCAGAACCTTCTAAAACATGTAAATCCTTCTAAAAACTGAACTCGAAAATTTTCATGAATCCAGTACTATTTTCCTGTATAGATAGATATTGCTTAAGCCGGGTTTCCTGAGGTGGTCATCCATGTATAGATAGATAGTAAAAAACAAAAGAAGTATTTCTTTGCAAACAGAAAAAGACATATTTAATACAGGCAATAATATATTCGTAGAATATTTAAATCAGGTAGGTAATTGTCTACGAAAAACACTTTTCAAGTTTTAATTTTCTTTTCCAATCCCACTAGTGTTAAGAAAATGTTACATATGCTAGTGTAAAATGCCATCAGCCTGTTGATATATTAGACAAAATCTAAACAAAATGCAGCTTTATATAAGTTATTGAAGATTTCGGAAGAATTTGTTTTGTTTTAGAATATATATATATATACATTTTTTTTTTTACTTCCTCAGCATTATGTATGGATTATTCAAGGAAAAGACAAAATGTATATATTTAACAAGAAAAACAAATTTCTGAAGTTAAAATATCTCAGAGAAATTAAAACGTCAATATCTGAAATTAAAAGAGCACTACACTATCATTTCAATAAAAGTTAATTATCTGTGATAATTTATAAACATTTCTTATCAAAATGTTTATTTAAAACAAACACAAAAATTATTTCATTTTGTATTTCTCTATTGCTTTAACACTTTCTTTTTATAAATAAATAGCTTCTTTGTAAATTATTCTTAAAAATGTTGTCAGCTGGTATATAAGGCAAAGTCTTGAAGCAATTCGGGTTTCTATCAGTTATTGAAGATTTAGGAAGCTAAAACTAAGAATTAATATTTACTTCTCCAATATGAGTTGAGCATTTCTATATTTTTACTCTCTCACATTCATATATGAATTATTCAAGGAAATAATAAAAGGCATGCACTTAACTTTAAGAACTAAATCCTTCGGTTCATATGTATCACAAAAGCGAAAACATCATAAATTAAAATAGAAAAGAACATTAAAGTATCATTTTAATAAAAAATTGTAATCTATTTTATTTTGTAATCATTAATTATAAAATCTTTGATTCAAAACGACAGAAATATGTGTTTTATTATTATTTTTATTTATTTCTTTAATGCATTGTTCATATGTGAATATTCTCCTTTTGGTTTAATTTTGAAATTGTTATCAGTCTGTTGATATATAACGCAAAATTTGAAGAAAATACGGCTTTGTATCGATGATTGAAGATTTCAGATGCTAAAGATAAGAATTTGTTTTCTTCTTCAATATCAGCTGCGCATTTTCTTTTCCGTGTCGTTTATGAATTATTCAATAAAAGTAAAACGTACGCTAACTTTAAGAAATATAAATCTGCTGTTCATATATCTATCAGTAGTTAGACCGTCATGAATTAAAATAAAAAAAGCATTAAGGTATCATTTTAAATAAAATTTAAAATTTATTTTATTTTATAATCTCTAGCTATAACATTGCTCATTCAGACCAAAACAAAAATCTATTTTTGTATTTTATATTTCTGTATCAGCTTTTATAATATACATATAAAGTGATTTTAGCCTATATTTTGATATTATTTATTATATTTTTGTTGATTGTATAATATAAAATCTGATAAAATATAGTTTTGTATCTTTGATTGAAGGTTTCAGAAGGTATAGCTGATAATTTGTTTTCTTTTTCTGCAATATCAGCTGAACATTTTATTTTTTTTTTACTCTCTCGGTGTCGTGTATAGATTAGTCAAGAAAAGACAAAACGTACATATTTAAGAATGCAAAAAATAGTGCTGTTCATATAACTCTCAAATCATCACAAGCTGAAATAAATAATCGGTACAATAACTTTATTAATTAGTATCTGTAATATTACAAAAAATAGTTGCCTCAAGAATAATATAACTTTGTAAGAAACTGTAACACGAAGGATTGGGTATAGCTATATATACTAGCAAAGAATAGTTACCATGATGTTACCATTACGTTACCATGAACGATCCATGAGATACCATGAACGTTCAGAGACATATGAAGCCTAAATAGCAACAAATATCGCTTTTGAGTATGATTTTTTTAAATACATAAAATAAAGACCTTGTACAAAATTTTCCTGCAATGTCCTCCAAGTTTGAAAAAGATACCTCTGGGGGTGCCAATCCAGGTGCAGGTCTCTCATCTGAAATTGGTTCAAAATTAGGAGACCAGCTCCAGAAGTACAACCTCTCTTGAGGCTCTGGCACCCGTTCTTTCAGAAAAGTGCCATGGCACTTTCTCTGACACGACAACAACATGGCTATAAAATACACCAGGTCACAATGCTAGGTGCAAGCTTCTTCAAAAGTGGTTCCCTTGTGAGTGCAATCGAGGTATGTCACCTGATACAGTGCAAATCAACTCCTCAATTGGAATGGCTGCTACCTCTTGTCATACGGTCTTTTTTAGTGCTAATAAGAATTGGGAATTTTCGTCATAAACACGAGATTTTGTGTAGCCTCACATTCAGACAATTTCTCAATAATTACAGAAAGTCATTTGTTATCTGAAGGATTTATTTGTGGCTTCCAATTCACTTGCAAAAAATGGTTGTCGTTAAGATCAACAAGAAATTAACTAATTGACTACGTCAACATACGGGGTTGAAACTGCGCAGATTTTATCCGATCTTTTAGTTTTAACACCACTGTTTCTCTAAAGCAATATTTAACTTATTTAATGACAAAAATCTGCATTAAGTGAAATTAAAATTTCTGTAGAAAAATACTTGTATTAAAATGTAAAAACTGAATGAAACCTGCTACATGGGTTTGGATGGCGATATAGTCACGGAGTTAATGTTACTGTCATTAGTTCTGAAATATGTTACACACCTTAAACTTAAAACAATTCCTAATATTAAATTTAAAATTTTCACCTTCCGAATACATGTTTACATAACCATAAAAATCCGATAAATAATCCCTGTTTTTATTCATTTTTATCTTAGAATAAATAACATCTTCCATTTCAGAATATCTTATGAAGTATCATATTTTAAAACTAAGGAAAAAAATATGCGCGGCGGAATATCAGAGAAAAATGGAAAATAAAACTGAAATTTCTTAAAATCATTCTGTCTAAAAAGAGAGTATCATCATATATCAATTCTAACTGCCAAGCTACAATTTCTTGACAATGACAAACGACAGTGAAATTATTTTCGGAATAATGATTCGAACATAAAATGCCCATTAGTGTTAAAGCACAAACCTTACCACTATCACCAGTTAATTATTTTCTACAAAGACATTTATTATTATCGTTGGTATATTTGCGAAAGAATGTTTTCAAACATAGAAAGAGAAACATAATGAGAAAATGATAATGTACATAACACAGCAGAAAACTGTTACCAAACCAGTAAACGATAATGATCTTTTATGAGGTGTGAATGCATAGGTACATTGTTCCTGTTGATTAATGATGCCACATATTTGGGTTAGATGAAATTGTGTTCTACATCAGCAATTCAGTTATTTTGAATAAATTGTTTTTATATGTAATTTTGCTTTTCTCTCATTTATATTCAAACGTTTAGCGCAAACATATATTCCATTTCACATTTAGGCAATTACATAATTACACACTGCGAAATTTTATCGTAGATGGTAGCTTTCTTTTAATTCTTCTGTTGAAAATATATATCTTATATATGTATATATACAGAGGGTGTTTGCACATTTTTTAGACGTTTTCGGCGTTGTTTTTTTAACGTTTAAAATATGAATATTGCTTTCTGAAATAATCTATATGATAATCTTGTTTCTTGATTCTAATTCTGCGTAATGCTTTCGATGGTAGAAGGTTTTTTGTAAGATTTCAAGGGTTATTGCTTCCCATGTATCTTTAAAAACTTTCCAGATTCGATCAATCGTGGTGGTTTTGCGCTTTGAAAAAGCTTTTTTCAGCAGCCCAAATGCACAATAAACCATAAGAGAAACGTCAGGTGACTTCTCTTATATCTCTTATATCTCAGGTGACTTCCCAACAATATGTTGAAAGGTATAAATGCAATACCTGTGTGAGTTTTTAATGTTTTCAACGAATACAGAGGTAGTTTTTGAAGTATGAGCGGTAGCTTTGCTTTGATGCAGTTTCACGCTTTAAAAGTCGTTGAAATAAAGAAAATAGCATTTTTTCTGTAAATATCGGATGTAACACATTCTCTTAATAATATAATGAATTGATTGTAACATTTTTGTCCAATATTCTTATTTTATTTTCCCATTGTAAGATAAATTTGCGACAGTCATAAATCATTTGCGACAGTCATAATCATTCCATCTATCTATATATATTATATACGAGTATATATTACAGTCGAACTCATTTAATACGATTAGAATTAAATCAAGTAAACGGTCAAAACAAGTATATTGCCCCTCCCCCCCATACGAATTCCGCGAGGAAATTTTATAATTTTATTTGTCAATGTGTTGAGAATTGAATTGATCAAACAATTTCTCAAATTTAATATTTAAATCTAATAGATTTATATAATTTTACAAAATCGTGAGTTGATAAACACGTAATGTTGCTTAAATTGTTTAACTTCCTGATAAGTTTATATCTATTTTTTACTATGAATGAAGCGCCATTATGCAATACCTTATTATATATATACCAGTGGGCCCGAGCGAGGATTTCGCACTACAATCTAATATTTTTCATAAATATGTAATATTTATTAGATGCAGGTTGAAGCTTCTAAAGAAAATGTGAGGACAAAAATATCTGCAAACAACATTTAGTTTTTAGTCAAGCCAGAATATCATCTAATTTATTCCGTCAAAGTTAGAGTAAAAACGGATTCAATATTGCAAAAGGCACGTGCGAGGAAAAAAATAACAATCGTATTTTAACTGCATTAGAAGATGACGTCATCCGCTGCGGGGAAAACATGGGACATAGAAATATATATCTAAACGTTTCAATTTCAACTTCGCTTTTTAATCATAAATATAAAATAAACTCATGCGTTTTTAAATCATTGCTGAGCATCATATAACATGGCATTTTATTTTTGTGGAAACAGTAACTTGAGGAAAACCTTTCATTTCTTTCATGAAATCAACGCCGATTTAATATTTAATTATCAGCAAATTTTAATCAAAAAACCTGTTTTAGAAAAATGTAAGTGTGCTATGTCAGAAGCCTGTTCAAAATCCTTTCATATGACATCTCCTTCGTTCTTCTGCGTTTCGTATTTTCTGAGAAAAAGGGATGTTGACAGGAGAATTATAAGGAGACATGTCCAATACCTTATTAATATATATATTCTATTAATCCTAGTAACACAGAACGTGGATAAAATGTTCTAAAAACGAAAATAAAGCGAAAAATCTCGATTTTCAACATTTTTAAACCGGTGTGCGCTTCTAGGGTAACATGTTAAATAAAACTTTGTTAGCCTTTAGAAGATAAATACTAAAACCATATGAAACAGTTCTGAAGAATATCGGGTTCTTACGGAATTTTGAAACTAAAAGTAAATATAAAAATTCACTATTATTTTGCTTTAAAATTTAAATTCTTAAAAAAATGTCTTATTCTGCTGCTAATTTCTTGTTTGCTTGTACTTAAGAATTCGTAATTGTTTTTAATTTGATAGTTTTCATTGAGGATTAATTTATACAGTTTTTTACACACTACTGCATCATTTGTGATAGATGTATCTCGATACGTGATTATGAACACTTCTTTTAATTCTTTTATTGAAGTTTTTAAATTTTTTATACAATCTCTAGAGCAGAGCCCGATTAACCCCGGGGCAAACTTCCACCCATATTTCAAACGACTATTTTTCGCCTTACTTAAAATAATAATTCTGCGTTTCAAGAAGTCGAAATATTCTTTGGTGGAAGTTTCCGCCTGCGGTAGTCCGACACTACTCTAATCGCTCCCTCATAATTATTTTTGTACAAATTAAACAAATTTCTGAAAATTTAATATCTCCATTCTTGAAAAATACTTTTACGTAAACTATTCATGTATATATATATATATATATATATATATATATATATATATACAGGGTGTCCGAAAAGTCTTGAAACGGTCGAATAACTCTAGAAATTCATAGGATTGAAAAACGGGAAAATGCATGTTCAATATTTTTGAAAAATCTATTTAGAGATATCAAAGTTGCCCCCCAACTCTGCCCCCCCCGGGGGAGAAAGTGGGAAAACTTTGCAATCTTAAATTTAAAAAAAACCTTTTATTGTAGATTCGGATTCTACGGGAAAAAGTACGTAACTTTCGTATTGAACATTTTCATCGGAAAATCGTAGATAGCGCTGTAATCGAGTACAATGCAGTGAGAATCTTTTCCATTGAAAAGTCTGGAAACAGTCGAATAACTCTAGAAATATACATCAGATTGAAAATCGAAAATCTGCATGTTCAATAGTTTTGAAAAATCTATTTAGGGATATCAAAGTTGCCCCCCCCAACTCCGCCCCCTTGCGGGAAAGGGGGCCAACTTTGAAATCGTAAATGATAACACCCCTTTTTTATTGCAGATTCGAATTCTATGGGAAAAAATACGTAACTTTTGCATTTAACATTTTCTCCGAAACATCGTAGATGGCGCTGCAATCGAGTAAAATGCGGTGAGAATCGTTCCCATTGCAATGTCTGGAAACGCTCAATAACTCGAGAAATATACATCAGATTGTAAAACGGAAAAATATGTGTTTAATATTTTAGAAATATGGCAACTTTGATATCCCTAAATAGATTGTTCTAAAATATTGAACACGTATTTTTCCGTTTTTCAATCCGATGTATCTTTCTGGAGTTATTCGACCGTTTCCAGACGTTGGAATGCAATGGGAACGATTCTCACCGCATTTTACTCGATTACAGCGCCATCTACGATGTTTCGAAGAAAATGTTAAATACAAAAGTTGCGTATTTTTTCCCATAGAATTCGAATCTGCAATAAAAAAGGGGTGTTATCATTTAAGATTTCAAAATTGCCCCCCTTTCCCCCAAGGGGGCGGAGTTGGGGGGCAACTTTGATATCGTGAATCGTTTGATATGAGAATCGTTCCCATTGCATTCCAACGTCTGGAAACGGTCGAATAACTCCAGAAAGATACATCGGATTAAAAAACGGAAAATACGTGTTCAATATTTTAGAACAATCTATTTAGGGATATAAAAGTTGCAGTTTTTCAAAAATATTGAACGCGTATTTTTCCGCTTTTCAATATGGTGTATATTTCTCGAATTATTCGAGCGTTTCCAGATATTGCAATGGTAACGATTCTCACTGCATTTTACTCGATTACAGAGCTAAACTGCTGCTTACGTTTTCGTCCTATGACTTGTTTCGTACGGACCCTAATGATTGGTTATATCTATAACAAAATAACTTATATAGAGAGTAAAACTTCATCTCAAACTTGACTTAGTATTACAAAAAGATGGATTCATTTCACATCGTTTCTAGACGCTCCATTTGCATAAATACTTGGATGAAAACATTAAAATAATTTTGTATTATTATTCACAATAAAGTTTAGGCATAAATCGTGTAGCTCTATGACACTAAAAGCATAAAATTTTACCATTTATGCTTGAATTCAGACTTGGATTCAGCGTTTTGAGTTCAGTTTTTCTTCATGTACATTGAACATTGAACTTTCTTTAATAATAGTCTGTCGTATTATTTCTCCAAAAACATTTTCTAATATTTCGCTAATAGAAGCCACATTTTACAGTAACAGCGCTGCATTGATATTGGAAAAATTTCCAATATAAAACTAATATCGCAAATTGTTAGCATTACACTGCAAACTTATTTTATTGAGGGATACGTTGTACTCACTTATTATTGTAAAGGTGTACAGGTTTCAATTTTTATAAAGACCATTCGAACATATTCAAATTTCATGAGAAATTAATCGAATGAGATACAAACTCTACATAGTGTTTTTTTCACGCATCACTGTCTATATGTTCCTAAAATGCAACCTTTCCAGTATGCGTAAAAAATGTGAAAATTCATTCTATATTATGCGTTTAATTACCACTAGGGAATTCGGCATGAAACAATCTTGCGGCTATATTTTTAAACACTATAAGAGTTTCGATTTGGTCAAAACATTATGACAGTCGCTTACTTAATGCTATATTAGATTCCTTCTTAAAATATCCTTTTTTAAATAAAAACATGTTAAAATAAACTATAACTGTAATGAAATATTTTATTCGTTTCCTGGAGGCTTCCAAAATTACTTTTAGTATTTCAAATTCTTAGCTAAAATGTATTTATTTAACTTAGAATATTTCCGTCATCTTATGAAAAAATTTCAGAAACTTTTATCATTATTTATTGGAAGGATTGGAAGGAAGAAAAATTTGTTCTCAGTTCGAGTTATATTTCTTTGATTTGATCCCTTGAGGAACATTCCTAAACTTTTAAACAAATATGTAGTTTTCTAAAGACGAAGTAAGATTATCAGTATCTACTCTCTACAGTTTGTTTGAGAAACGAGAATGTCTGGTGTAATACTTTTTAATCCGTGAAGTACTGTGAACAGCTTGATAAGATTCCAAGAAGAAAGTTTTAGCTTCTTTTGTATTATTTGCACCGACGGAAAATCTTCTAACGTCCCTATACCATAAAATATGTAACACTGTTGATAAATAATCATTTTATATTAATGAAGAAGAACACGAAACTTCTGCAATTTACTTTTATAGTTACGGGGAAAGCTGTAGAAAAGAAGATATATTGGCAGTAAATCTATCCTAAAATTTTGTTTGTCTAGAAGCTTTGAGCATTGTCTATAAGCAGGGTGATTCCAAATGGTAGATTTATCATGGTTCAATAGGATTAAATTTTTTGAGCTATACATTTTATGTAAAGGACTTAAATGATGTATAATTTATTTGTCCCATTTGGCCTATTTGAAGTTGTATGGATGACTTCTAGAAAAGGATGTTTTAAACTTTTATTTTTCCACGGGCCCTTTTGCCAATTAAAACAAGGAGATGAATCCCCTAATCTGATCTATGGACCACCTATATGAACATGCATATATAAATATAGCGGGTTTATTTTTTTTTACACTGAACACGGACTCCCAGAAAATTCACTGTGGAAATTCAAGGAGTCCGTTGACTCTTATTTAAGAACCCATGTTCTAGGAGCTTCTTGATCTTTTCGACATCTGATAAAGAATACCTTGCGCGATTTATTCATCCCAACTGTGATATATTTTCATACGTTATCCAAATTGGTTGCTAGAAATAATACATAAACTGCTTCATTTACAAATCATTATAGGAAGTGATCTCGTTTTACTGAACACATCAATCCAAATACTTTTGAAGTGCTTTAGTGATAGTATATTATTCTTTAAGACATTATATTTCATGATGTGTAGATCAAGTGACATCGAGCCAATATTTTTCAAGTGGCCTGTATATTGATCAGTAGATTTTCAAAAGGTTTATGAAACTCGTCATGATGTGCAGATCTTAGCTAGACAGCGGTGTAGTCCAATGTCATTGGTCCCATTGTTGAAAAAACCTGTATATTGATCAGATTTGTCAAAATTCCAATAATTTTAAGTCATTTAATAATCTCGTATATTAAAAAAGTATAGAGTGAAACATGTGATTTCAATATCGACAGAAAAAACATCGTACTAAAAGCAGTCTGCAACTGAATTTTGGCGCTGCTTTCAAAGAAAATTGAACATATTTGGAAAATTATGTTCTAAAGAGATTTATTATGAAATTAAAATGAAAGGCTGATGCAATATTCATCAATCGTAAACGAGCTGTCTTTCAATGGTATTTATTTTACACATGACCATACTTTATTAGTCTATCTTGTCCGAGATTATCTAATCCCTGATCTGAACATCTTTGATATTTCATTATGGGTATATCTTAAAATCATTGTGGATTAAAGGCATGTACGTGATATCGCATTTTTGAAAGATTAAATATCAGAAAATATCTGATTTGCCCGCAGTAAATCAATACAGGATCAATACAATACGCAGCAAATCAATACAGGATCAATACAATACGCAGCAAATCAATACAATCAATGATGTGAGCTGTTGGTTCGTGAGAAAAGTAGTTTTGTTCAACCACATTTTGATTTATCAATAAATGTTGTCATATATTGTTAAAAAAAATTATGTTTTCTATTTATTAGTTCACTGTACATACATATTAATCTTGAAATGCCGCAATTTCTCCCGCAATTCATCCTTGTGTCGACTTTTGATACTAATTTATGTTTTCTTTTGATACCGAAATTTCATTGTGCACATACACCAGTTTTTGTTACATATTGCCAAATAGATTTATCACTACAGTACTTAGAAAGCCTCGCATTTTTTATGGCTATTCTGTATCCATCGATTGTGATAAGAGGTGGAATTTCTTACAACGTGAGGTATTTACAGCGAAAGCTTGAGGGCTCAATATGATACTATCAGAGTTGTTTGATAGTTTAGATGTTTAAGGGATTTACTGACCCAAATAATAATTAAATTTATTCTCTTGAAAAATCGTGAAACTCGCACTTGTGTTAATGTTGGCAAAAGTGAGTGTACTTTTTAATATGGAAATATCATTTAAATTATTTTTTTATAAAAATATAAGAATGTATAAAATTTCATATATTGTATGCTGTTAAAGATGTATTTTTTTGAAGATAAGATTTCTCTGTTACAAAATTTTATTTATATTTTGTTTTATCTAAAAACCTATATGCATGCGAATGACTGAATTTCCTTTTCATTCAGGGTATACAGGATTTAAAAGTGAAATAATGATGGTGTACTGTGTTGTGTGAATTCCATGTTCATGTACAGTTTTCGATTATTTACTCTATTTTTTTTTCAAACTGAGTTGATTAGGAAAATATATTGATTAGGACTATTTTTAAAAGAAACTCCGAGTTTTATTCCAGCTTTATAGTTATATAGTTATTTTGCATGTAGAAATGTGAAACAATTTCGCCTTTTAAAGGATGTTTAATAATATATTACAGATAAATTTGATTTAACATTCTATGGATGTAAATACAATAACACAGTTAAAATATAACTACATTTTTTTATTCACCTTATATATATTCAAAATTTGCCAATAAAACGTAAATATTTAATCATTGGAAAAGGTTATAGCATCTGTTTCACATTTTTAACTTTCTTATATTTAATTTTGCCCTTTTTTGATTTAAAAAGTGACATTCTAAGATAAAGTTACGGTATTCTCTAATATCTTTCTATATGGTTACAATTAATTAAAGAACCTTTAAGGAATTCAGTCGTTAATTTATGCACTTTAATCTTCCTATATTTCAGAAATTTGTTTATATTACTATTCTATTTCATGTTTATAATAACACGAAAGTATAAAATATACATTTTTCTCACAAATTCGTATTAACTATAACACATAAAAAATGTTGGTGGTAGTTAGAAATGCACACTTTTACATGTAACTAACTGTTATGGAACATGCTAACCATACTAACATTTTTGAGTCTATTTTAAATGTGAATCCGATGCTAATTAAGCGTTTTACCTTTCTTATGTTTAATTTTGCCATCTAATGATTTAAAAAGTGACATTCAAAGGTAAAGTTATAGTATTCTCTAATATCTTCCTATATAATATAATTAATTAAAGAACCTTTAATGAATTCAGAAGTTAATTTATGCACTTTAATCTTCTTAGATTTCATAAATTTGTTTAAATCTCTATTTTATTGCATGTTTATAATAACACGAAAGTATAAAATCTACATTTTGCTCACAAATACGTATTAACTGTAACACATAAAAAATGTTGGTGACAGTTAAAAATTCACACTCTTACATGTAACGAACCGTTATGGAATATGCTAACCATTCTAACCTTTTTGAGTCTATTTTAAATCTCCAGCGATACGTATGCAATATGTATGCAATTTATTCGTTAAATTAAATATTAACGTTTTGTAGAACAATGAGAAACTTTGTGCAAAGCTGTGCAAAATTACACGCGAAATTTTAGGTAGCGGTTAATGAAAGCACTATAGTTGACAGGGTTGTCAGTGGAAAGTTTAGTTTAGGGAAAATATCGATTGAATCGTTCCAATCTGGTATGATGCCAAAACTAATTACTGAAACTTTCGGTCATTTTAACCGGACTGCTTTAGTTATTAGGATGTAAACTAACTATTAATGGATACGTGGAATGAAATAAAATATTACTTTAATCATCTAACTAGTAACTGTTGAAAAATATGTATAATTTTGTAAGTCACAATTTTATTGACGTGATATTAAAAAAAATACTCTTATCGTCTCATTACGTAGCATTATAGTTAATTAATTATTAACCAAATCTTTAAAATGTACTGCTACAAGAAGTATATAAAACAATTATCTTAAATAATATATTTATAAAATCTTCTTAAATATTCGTTTTTCTTTTTACTAAATGAGGTGTTTTATAGCATGTAATTAAAAAAGCAACAGCAGTTTTTTTCTTATCGTGATAAGCTTTATTTGCGTTTTTAAACTTGCATATATTATTTTATATTTAGTTCACAGTGACGCATTTTGGAACTATTTTACAATATGTTCAAAATAGACATTTCATAATCAAAATTATACAAATTAGTTTTTATATAACGGATAAATACTGTGTATTTTAAATGTTTAAAATTTTAACTAAATTTAGAGAAACAGAAAGACAAGAAAACAAAATATTTGAACAATGTCAGCGAACTTTTTTTAACCAGTAATATCTGAATGATAAGCACATTCGAAGGCTAAGTGGTTTTAAATATATTTCTTTTCTTAATCTGGTTATCTTTGTAAAATAAATTTTGTACTTTTTTTATAGATATATTCCGTTTAAGTGCTTTATCTTCCACTTTGCTTTTAATGACATACGGACTAATTCAGCTGTATTTATCGAAATTTACAGAATGTTAGCTAAGTCCGTTTTCATTGGAAAATTCCTAAAAAAAATTAACAAATTGATATCGGAATGTGGTTTATTCCATAATGCTTGTTAAAGTGTCGGATATTTGTGGCAAAATTTTAAAAAGTTCAATTTTTTTAACTCTCTTTTACTTTAACATTCAGACCATTTTCTATGTTTTATTGTGCAAACTGAACTGCGATACGATAATTTGTTATTTTTTTAGGAGTTTTTGAAATGTCAATAGACTTAAAGCATTCTTACTTGAAACTATTTGTTTTTATTTTTTGCCACCAAAAGGGAACTTTTTGACAAGTTTATTGGTTCAAACTAGACTCCGAAAGCGAATCTGTAAAATTTGTGTGATTTTTAGTGTTCCGTATTTAAAAAATAAAAACTGAACCATTAAAAGATCACGCGTGTATCTGTCTGACAGCCCATTTTTCTCGAAAAGTTCAAACTTGGCTGATTTATAAAAGCTATTGACCGACATATTTATAGCTTATTAGCCATTCACAAATATTTTTAGAAAACAATTTGGGGGGCTAATTAAGTTGCTTGATTCATTTTCTTGTATATACTGTTGGGTATCGTTCGAAAGATCTCGAAACACCGAGCTCAAAAATATATATTTGTTTTAATGTTAGGTATTACATTTTTAGAGATATCGTCGAAAATATACTTCAAAAACTTATCCACCCCCTCCCCCCTCATCGTATTTCCGAATCTACTGAAACTAAAATTATAAAAAAAAGATAAGGGTAGTAAGAGTTTATTTACACATTTGAAGAAAAATATTGCGATTATCCTAAGCCATATTGCTTTTGAGAATATCGGCTTTTTCCGTTACACACAAACTTTACTTTGTGGGCTCTCAGCGGGGGAAGTTAAGGGGCGCTCGCAGTACCTTTTGATGTGGAATCATCCAGGAATTGCGGATAATGATTTTCAGAAAAATGTGTGTGTAATTAGCCGAGATATTAACTAGAAACCCATCTATAAAAATGTGGCACGGTCGAAAGCGGATGGCGTTGCACCTTTGCGACCTCCTTTCGAAGCACGCTTGGCACAATGACAAACTTAAATAGTCAAAATTTTATATTCAATTATTGAACACAATTATTGAAAAATAACTCATAGAATAATTCTAAGATATTAAAAGTCAGTAGTTTTGAGAGAACAATCACTTATAACTCGTTTTAATCCATTTAAATTGAAAAAAACTTTTCAATTACAAATCACTTCAATAATAATGCTCGTAAGTGTCATGCTGCTATGTTTAAATATTAGACATAGTAATTAAGAATTTTATTGTACGGAACTTTTTGTGCGCGAATAATACTCGTACTTCACCGATTCAAATATGGATTTACTTATGTCTCACTTTCAACTATTTGCCACTTTTTGACAAACCGCACTCCGATAAGAGCATTTCTTAAATTTGTGCAGTGTTTTAAAAATCTGAACTTACTTATAGCTCAATTTGAACTATTTGTTTTAAATTGCCTCAAAACCATTTGAAGAGTCTTATGGAACAAACTGCAATCCGCTGCGAAAGTTTGTTAATATTTTATGATTTCTTAAAATCTGAACAGACTTATGGGAAGTCTTGTATATTTAAAAAAAATCAATTAAATAGTCTTTGAAATTTTTCATGCGCGCATTTTAATTTATCGCGATAGATGTGGATAACATTTTGCAGAAGCCTATTTATCCAATGTTATTTATATAAATAAATCATTCGAATTAAAAGTGGTTTCATTTAACTTTTTTTTTTCGATTTTTTATATACATTTTAGATAATTTTCTAACTAAACTTTGCAGTAGCTTTTCATTATATGGCGCTTGACATAAAGACAAGTAAAAATAGTGATATATTCAAATAATCGATATACTAGTACTATTAAAAATCATTAAGGAATAAAATAATTTATAAGTAAATATTTTATATTTGAATTCAAAACATTTTTTATATGAAATGCCGATAGAAAATTACACTTATTGTATTTGACTTTATATTTACTTACTTAAAATTAAAACTTAATTTGCGGAATAAACGAAAAGCGCTATAATTCTCAATGAGCCATGTCACGAAAGCAAAACATCGAAGCGTTCCTATAGATTTAGATGAAATACTGAGACATTCTTAATTTAATCTTGAAAAGCGTATGATGTATAATTTGATTCAAATGTATTTTATAAAATTCATATTTAAATTCAATTAATCAAATGGAATTAAAATGTTTCACAATAAGAATACATTTGAGTATATTTAAAAAAAAAACACAAAATCTATTAGTTTTAATAATTAATTAACAGTTTATGAAACGATATTTGAGAAAATATTATATCCTTTTTATTTTTATGTTAGACAGAATATCTTATTACTCGAATCAAATACTTCAAACTACTATTCGCATTTTTCTTTCAACATAAAATTTTAGTAAGACAAACTTCTGAACTAGTAGAAATAAAAAAAATAACTGGTGAAAAGCAGTTTAATTCGATGCCATCATTTATTTTAAAAACGCGTAATTAGTATATTCAAAAGTAAAATTATTTGAGTGTTCACTTAAGAATTAATTATTTATAAACTTTAGAAATACGACATAAAATTTTCAAAACATTCATTAATTAGGAAGTCGGATAGTTAGTAATCTTTTCAAAATAACACTTAATTAAATTCGGAGAAGTAAAAAAAAAAAAAAAAAAAGCTTCAAAACGGACATTGACAGCCTAGTGGTTTCGGCAAATTTAAGAGAAATACTTCGAAAGGCTTTAATTTTTTTTCTTTAAGTATTGAATAGTTAGGCTTCCATTAAGTTCGTCATTGAATTCTAAAATAAATGATAAGTTTTTATTTTAGTTTTTTAAAAATATCTCTGAAAGAAAAACTGAGATTTTTTTTTTTCGCGAGACTAATTTTAAAGATTCAGCGAAAGGGATTGCGTGAATTCAATCTTACTTGGCTTGGAAACACGAGCAAATCATTCAATAGCTAATTAGAGTTATATACTGTCTGCTTTCGCATCAATGAGTAGCTTTTCAGCAGCTTCATTCGGGAGTGTATGCTTCATAGAGTTGAATAAAGCGAAGTTCTCGCTATTATTAATGTATTATTTCGCTCTATTTACGATGAATATTAGTCTGAATAGATTTCTAAACACTTTATTGGAGTCTGGTCGTCTAAAGTGTATTCGATCGGGAAAAATGAGAAAGAAGCTAATTTCCGAAGATTACAGAATGCTAAATCCGACTGTTCATTCTGATGTGTAATTACACATGATCTTAAGCTGAATTAATGCGCCAATTAATTACTGTGACGTTTGAAACAGTAATATAAATCTGATTATATTATTTAATTTTTAAAACTTGTACGATTCGATAATTAGTCTTTAGAGTTTTGTGAAAATATGCCATTTATGAACTATAATATTCTTTGTATCTTACTGTACCAAATAATTTAATTCAAAGATATATCCAAGAAATGCAAAAGACTGGGGCATTTTGAAATTTAAAAGCATTCTGTGAGATGTAATCTGTATTTAATTAATATCTATAAGACTTTTATCGTTCCTAAAACGCAAGTGAGCGTAAAAGAAAATATGTTTCATTCAGAATTTAAATTTGACATTGTTCTTGGTTTAATATGACAATAGATTTCAGATGCTTTAAATTTACACCCGAATTTAAAGATTAATTGTAAACGAATTTGGTGTTTAATGAATCACTGGCAACCAGTTAAAAAATCAACGATCATTCGGTCTGTACAGTTAAATTTACATTGTTAGTAGTGGTATGCTAATATTTATTTATTATGAGCGGCAGACTTCATATAATTCACATTCAATCGCATGCCAACAAAATAAAGTATCAAGTATGAGATATTTCATTCGTAATGATCCGTTATTCTGGACATCGATTTAAGAAAATTTATATGTAAATCCATGTCAAAAGGTTTCTGTCAAAATAGTTTTCCGTTTAATCAATCACTGATAAGATGTTTTAATATTCAAAGACAATTTTAACAGTGCAATTAAAGTTTCATTATTGATGATAATGTTATTAGTATTATAAAAATCTTATTATGTAACTTAATTTTATAATCTTGTACGATTCATTTGTTAGATTTTTGATACAATATGATATTTGTAAATCATAATATTTTTTCAATCTTTCACTACCAAAAAATTCAGTTCAAATATACATTCGAAATCGTTTAATAAGAGCACGGCTAAAATGAGGACACGGTTAAAACGAGCACGTTAAGAAGGATTCATCATTTACGCTATATTAAGATTTTCAGACATTTTACGAGCTAGAAAAGCAGGATCACGTCTATTACTAGTAAAACACCAGATCATTTGAATGTGGTTTTCGGTAAAAAGTAGGGTAGAATAAGGAAAGAAATCACTTTTTTATAGAACACTGTTCTCTCTCAGAGATAAAATTTCTACATTACAACTTTCTTCCAAAATATAATAATTTATGTTACACAGACAGAATGTTAACCGTCAAGGTAACTCCCCCTCTCCCCCCCCCTTTAGAAAATGCTAGGGAATGTCTTGAGGTCTTCAGGGGACTCTTCACGCACTTGGAAACAAAAGCTCGCAAATGTTAAACCTATGGACAGGTTGTTTTCGAATTTCTTGTATAAATTTGAACAATCGTTTTTAAACGATTTTTCTTGCATAGTATACCTGAGGCCGATCCCCAATATGGCTATTTTTTAATTTTTCGATTTTGGTTGCAGATTTTTTTTTTTTTTTATAAAGGTACTTTTACTTTCAAAACGGTTCTGAAAGAATTGAGTGTAGAATATTGTCATTTTTCTTGATAAAAGCTTCTGTGAAGCCGAAACATGAAGGCAGCTTACTATTATTATTATTATTATTATTTTACTGTTTTTATGTTTTTAACGCATTTTAGCAATAATGAAGTATAATATTATTTTTAATGCAAGAGTTATATATGTATATATAGGTTTGGCTTGGAGCGAGACACCCTGTATTTCTGAATAAATATATTTTTAGGTCCGTCCTTTTATACCCTTGTAATTTTTTGTTGTATCCATAAATACTTTAATTTTTGTCTGATATTTAAGAATATCCTAATGTAACTCACACCAAGAACTGTAATAAAAATATATTGAGAAAATAAAGGAACTTTCAAAAAGAGAAAAAGAAATCTCACTTACTATATCTAAATCTTAAGATATTTAAAACGTGCTTAAAATAAATCATTCTAATCCCTCTTTCTGCTTGAAACTAATCCTGAAACATCCTTTTATTGACATTTTTTAATGCTTTCCGTATAAAAATTTATCCTCTTACAAGGAGCGTAGACATCTTGTGTTGAAGAACTACATCCACAAGGAAAATAATAAATATATTCCACACGATTTCTTTAGACCCTTTTTTTTTATTTCTCTCTCTTAGAAACCCTTTGAAAAAAAAGTTTTTTTGAATTTCATCGAAATACATATATATTTTTTGCTTTAGAATCGTGGTTTTAAAGTGGTATTTGCATTTATATCTCGCAATGTTATTATTATTTTTTTTTGCTTCTTTTAGATTTGTATTGAATGCTTTTAGATACACAAATTTTCGTATATTTTTAGTTTTTTAAAACATTCCTTTAGACTATCTTGCATGGGCTATTTGAAAAATATCGTATTAAAAATGAAATAAAAATGAATGTTTATGGTACTTTTGCTAGATTTTTAAAGGAATATATCAGATAAACAAATATGTAAATAAATCATTTTTAGTTTGATTATACATAAAATAAAAAAAGCAACACGATTTTTGATTAGCATAAAAATATTTTTCTTAAATATTTTGTGCTGTTGCTAAAAATTTAATAATTATTAAGGTCTTTTTAATTTCATCGCAATATATTTCTTATGTAGACTCGTAGTTTTAAAGAGGTAGTTGCATCTATAACTCACAATGTTTGTAATTTTTTAATATATATATTGAATACTTTTAGGTATATATATATATATATATATATATAGTAGACCATATATTTTGAAAGTATTTGGCAGAACCACAATTCCACACCATATTTAAACATTATCCAATGTAAAACAGCAAAACATCAAAGAATTTTTTTTCTAACAAATCAAACCAAAACTAAAAGGCTGTGGTCTCATCGACCGTGGGTACTATATATATATTTCAAATTTTTATTCAGAATGTATTGTTTGCGCTTTTAAAAAAATATTCGTATCAAAAACGCAATATGAATAGTTCTGTATATAAAGTATTTATTTTATTTTTTAATTATTTAAGGGCAATTCTGCTGCTGCAATGTTGAAAATTGACCAGAAATTTCAAACAATTTATACCTTGCTTTTATAACTAGGCGACCATTTTTCTCGAGAGCTATTCGATCGATTTCTTTCCCTCATTAAAAATAAATAAAAATAAATAAATAAAGCTACTCTTTTTTGCTGGAGCTTATGTCATCGAAAAGTATAATTTTGATTGATTTTTTTTTTTTTTTGCTATCTCTTAAAAGGTTAAAAAAAATAATAATAATTGCGAAAAAATGATATTTTTTGTTCAAATAACCGACATTTTTTCAAAAATCAACTTTTTAAACTGAATGTTTGGAAATTTACGGAACGCTCGTGCAGGTATTTTCCGTCACACAAGAAGTATTAGTCTATTTTTTATACATACAAATTTAAATATATAAGTGAAATGTCAATAATTATAATGCAAAAATTCCAAAGACGATATCTCTATTCTTTGTAACCTAAAAGAATCGTAAATGTCACGTAAATATTAGACCAAAGAATTAGAATATCCCCCTAAAGCTATGTAATTTCTCTTTTAACAAACTGTTTTCGCGTAAAATTTTAATTATGTACACATTTAAAATTTTATGCAGAAACAGCTTATTTATCTTTCATACTTTGAGAATATTACCGTTATTTTATGTGCACGAAACTAGTCGGTTTGTTTATTAAGAGGTTTTTAAAGCCTTTATATTCAAAGTAATCACTTTTAACATATGTGATCTATTTTACCAAATTCTTTATCAATTTTATTTCTATTTATTTAATTAGTATTTAATTAATTTTGTCGTATTACGTTCTCATTTTTTTTAATATTGAATGAATAGTAAATTGTTGTTTTTGTTATTATTATTCCGTATCACTTCGATTTTTAAATTATTGTTAATTTTTGTCATTTGTTTTATTAGCAATATTGTCGCTGAAAGTGCAATGCTCCACTTTCTAAAAGCGACTTCATTTTTTTTTATATAATGTTAATTTAAAATTTCTCCTTCAAGAAATTCTTATGCTCTATAAAAGTATCTCATAAAAAGCATGCTTTCAAATTCTGTTCTTTTGCTTGTGAAAATGTAAATTGCTTGTAATAGCTTAGTCATGTTCCCTAAATTTCTGCAATTATATACGTGAATAAAACCCGTTAAAACCATACAGTTCGCAAAAAACACATGCACTAAAAACGCTGAGAATAAATTGCAAACCGTTTCAGAACTTCTACTAAAAAGGCTTTTTACGCGATATTATTTTTAGCTAAGACGTGGTTTCATTTTGATGTTTTAAATTTTTGAACAACGTTAGTATATACCGTATCAAAGATATTATGAAAGAAGTACCTAAAAATATTATGTAAGAAGTAGCAAACACGTAACACATTTTTCTCCTTCTTTTCTAAACTTAAAAATCTACATAATTGATACGTGCTTAAATTTTTAAAGTTCATTTTCATATTATTCAAGATCTATTATAAGAATTTTTAGCGCTTAGATAGCTCTTTGTTATAACATACAGCGTTTCTTATAGACAATGTTTGCTGGGATAACCTTAGAATATTTGAAATATCTAAATCTCCATGTATCGATCTTTGGGGGGGTTACTTCTATAAGGAGTGATGTCGAGGCATATTTAGCCATCAAATCCCTTAGAGAAAACTTTGCAAAATATTAATATCGTAGCATATTAGTTATCGATGATTTTCAATTTTTAGATATGAAAAAATTATTTAGAAAAACATGTGCACAAAATACTTCCAGTTTTACTTCATAATATGAAATATGCAGAAACTAGATTTTGTGAAAGATTATGTTGTATGTCTTATTTAGTATTTTTTTAAATAACATAAAAACGTATGTTAATATGTTAAATAACGCTAAATAATAATATTTTTAACCAATTAAACCGAAATTATTTGTATGAATAAGCTCCTTCATTACGCTTACAATTTCTTATCTTCTATGAATTCTTCAATTATTTCAATATCTAAGGAACATAAAAAAGAGATTTTAACTTATTATAATTTTCATTATGGAAAAACATTTTACTATCTAATTATTTACTAATTTTTTAATTACAATATGATACGTAACTAAATTTGTCTATGCATCTTGTAGTTACCGTAGACGTTTCAAAAATTCGAATAATGCAATTATAATACATTATAAAGTTATTCATATATTACCTAAAGCGTACATCTTTTTCAAGCCTTTTTATGAACATTAAAATGTGCGTCAATTTGAAATACTTAATAATTTCTTAAGTTTCAGTCGATATTACTGAAAATTTATTGCCAGAATTTTCAGTGTCTCAATTTTCCCCTAGATAAAATACATAGCGCCATTTATAGACAAATTTTGCGTCATATAGATATTTAGAACATTTGGTGTATCTGGAATTCCAAGCATCGATCCTTGAAGTCTTAACAGAAACCTAATCAAAGTCTCTAAAGATAGTTAGATACTCTAGATATATTTAGCTGTTATATTTCTTACAGGAAATTTTGGAAAACATTGATATTTTACGATATATCTCCGTAATACTGTGTAGAACTGTCGATAATGCTCAATATTTAAGTCTAAGAAATGTATTTAGAATAACATGAACAAGTGTGCAGTTACTTCTAAGTTTTATTTAATTATGTAAAAGATATAAAAACAAGATTTCAGCTGATTAATGTTCAGTATTTCGGTCTAACAAAGTTATTTAGAATAACACGAACAAGTGTGCAGTAACTTCTAATTTTTTTTTTTTATGTAAAAGACATAAAAACAAGATTTTTAGCTGATTAATGTTCAGCTGATTATGAAACACTAAACTTAAACATTATTTGCTAGCATTTTTTCTATAAAAAATGTAAAATCATATTAATATTAGTCTAAACTTCCCGCTTTATTTTAGAGTCAGAGTAATTTCAAATTTAGAACAACACTAATATATCCCGTAAAACAAAAATAATGTAAAAAATTACCTAAATTATAGCTCATTTTTCATCTACTTTTCTAAACTTTAAAATGTACATAATTGAGAAGAATTGGATTTTTTTCTGAAGTTTATGTTGACATTATTGAAGATTTATTACGTGAATTTTGAGCTCCTGAGTAGATCTTGAATAAAATATACATAGCGTCTCTTATAGACAAATCTTGCTGGGAGCAGTCCATAAACTTCAGAATATTTGATTGTCTGAAACTACAGGCATCGATCTTTGCATACTTATGAAAAGTCTAATGAAATTCTCTAAGGATAGATGTCTAGACATATATAGCCATTATATCCTTTAGGAAAAACTTTTAAAAGTATTATCTTATGATAGGTATCAGTAATATTGAATGGAACTATCATTCATGCTCAATTTTTGAACTAACAATTATTTAGAATAACATGAAAAAGTGCACAGTTAATTGTAATTAATTATGTAATAAGTGTGTAATTAAGGGGACCATGGAACTTCATTTGTGCAAAAATCGACCCAAAAATCGAAAATTATTTTTGTGCATATTATTTTTCTCCAGTTTGTTCTGAGCCATTTGCGAAAAATTGCATGCAGCTGCGACTATTTTTCGCAAAATTACAAGCGCTTGAATTTTGTACACAAACAATTTTTCGGCCCTTTAATATACTTTAAATCTGTTTTTCTCAAAACTGATTTTTCTACTATTTCAGATTTTTTAAATGCTCCGAGCGTCTTAGTTTTTGATCAAAATTCACGAAATTGATAAGGTAGTATACTGATATTGTGTACAAGGAAACTAACCATGCATTTTGAAATTCGACTTCATTAAGATAGTTAAATTTGATTTTTAACTTGTTAAAAGGCAAAATTCAGATGAAAATAGATAGGAAATTCAGAAAAAAATCTCTAAAAAATTAACTATACAAGAGATTAAAAAATCAATGCTTAGATTTGTTTGTAATGTAGTTTTAAGTGATTAACATTCAAAAGCAAGGACATATCTAAAAGATTAAGACGCCCGCAGCATTTTAAAATTTCTTTTTAAAATTTTAAATAATTTTTTTTTTAAATTGCTTGGAAATTTCTTTTAATGTGTTTTATATACTTATGATGAAATGTATATATGTAAAAATTTTTACATCTCTATGATGAAAAAAAAATAATAACATCCACCGTCCCCTTAATGTACATTATTTATTAATGTTATGTTTTTTAAGAAAAACGGTGAGAAAGTATATTAATATTTGACACAGCTGCATTTCGTTATTACCATTGTCACAGTGGTATTTTCAAAATTCAAACACGATTGAACAACAATTATATCCTGTTTAAAGAAATTTGTATGAAGTATCTGAAGTTTAGCTCATTTTCCAGCATTTTTTTTATTTTATTATATACATATATATAACTGAGGAGGATTTAATAAAAATTAAAGTTTATGTTGACATAACTGAAGATTTATTACGAGAATTGAAAGTACCTCAGATTCTCTTGGATAAAATTTATAGTATCTCTTATTGATAAATTTTGCATCGAGCAGCACATAAATTTAAAAGTACTTGATACACCTGAAACTACAGTTATTGATTATTCTTTGAAGGCTTACGGAAAGTCTAATGAAATTCTCTAAGGAGAGATATGTAGGCATCTTTAACCATTATATCCCTTTCGGAAAACTTGCAAGTTATTAATATCTTATGTTATGTTTCATGCTCAATTTTTGATTTAGCAAATTTATTTTAAGAATTACAAGAAGAAATATGCATACTTATTCCTCAGTTTTACTTCATTATTTAGATGACATAGAAACAAGTTCACTTTTTGAGGGAAAAGTTCGCAATGTATGAATATCTTATATGTCTGATTAATACTGAATAGAACTATCGATGTTGCACAATTTTTAGCTCTAACAAAATTACTTAGAATAACAGGAAAAAGTGCACAGATAATTCTAAATTTTATTTAATTACGTAAAACACATAAAACAGGAATGTGAATCAATTAATCTTTAATATGAAAAGCTGGACTTGGTATATATTACCTACCTATGTTTTTTTTTTTCATATTAAAAAATATAAAAGTATTATAATATTTGCCTAAACTCGTCAATTAATTTTGTTGTAAACTTAAAAGTTCCAAACTTGGAAGAAAGCATATAAATATTATATCCATTATATATATGTATGTGTATATATATATATTGTGTAGTGGGTTGTTTGCCGTGTTGAAAGTAGAGAACGTGATGGTGTAGTCTAGCTATAGTTTGCTTCATTTCGTTATGTCAGTTTCATTCATTTTCTGCCTGTACTAGTCAGTTATGGGGAGTGTTGCATGCATAAAACTAGTATAATCCAGCAGTGCATGTGTCAAGTCATGCCACCTGATGCAGGTCATTTTATTCTTTCTCTGTCGTTTATTGTTTTTTTCATTTTTGTTGTGATTTGTTGTGTTCTATTATTTTGAGTTTAAGTAGTTTGTTGTGATTTCTGGTTCTGTTTTTTAGGTAGTTTGTTCTGTTTTCTTGTTTTGTATTTATGTGGTTTATGGCTTTTGTGATATCGGTTCTGCATGTGTTTTTTCATTGGAGTTTATTATTAGTATTATATACATACATACATATGTATATATATATATATATATATATATATATATACAGTACTTGACAAAAGCCTGAGAACATCAGTATATTTTAAAGATTGAAATGCACAATAACGAAATAAAACCTATTTTATTGGCTTTTTTACAAATTAAGCAACTGTTTGAACAATAAGAAATAAAATAAAAAGTACCTATTTTGACTTTTTGGCAAGTTTATTTAGGTAGTTTTCGGTAGTCCGCTCTCAGCGAAGTGACGATCCTCAGATTTGATAAGCACTTTGATTAGCCTTGGTATCCTATATACTAATTTTGTCAACTGTTTGGGATCAATTAGACGCCAACAGTTCTGAAGAGTCTTCCAGTGAGGCCTTCAGTAGGCATCTGTTTCCGAATTTTCAGGTCTAAGTTCCCCCCCCCCACCAAAAAAAAAAAAAAAAAAAAAAAAAAAAAAAAAAAATCGATACACCCAGAAAAAGGAATTGATTAAAACAACAAAACATGTTTTGTTGAGTACATTTTAGTTGTTTTAGCAAAACTTTTAGTTGAAGTAAAAAATTGGTTTTGTTGCTTGGACAATTTTTTTTGTTAACACTCTTATAAAATGTTAACAAAATTTCATCAATTTTACTTGAATTAACAAAATTTGTTTTTTTAATTTTACGCTAATTTTGTAATTCCAGCAAAATTTAGTTGTTTTTGCAAAATTTAAATTTTTGTGTAGTAGCCATAACTCTCTCATGTAACTCGATTTATTTGACTTATATAGCAATATAATTAAAGGATTAACATAAATTTTGGATAATTAAAACTATTTTTATTGGGACAGACCAAGGTAGTTTTAAAAATCCCTCTGTCCCATTTATTACTTTCATCTATCTTTACAAGAAGAAAGTATTGGAATCATGAAAATTTTCGACTTCCGGTTTCCGACAGATTTTAGAAGGTCCTGAACACGATTTGACTGTTTTTATAAAATGACTGTCAATGATTCTGTCTGCCTGTATGCGACAAAAATTTCGTGGGCACTGTATCTCAAGAACTAATGCACGGAATTTAATAAAACTTTATATTCAGTTACGTCCAGATATAAATTGTTGCTGATTAATTTTTGGTGTAAATCGCGCAACAGGTGGCGCTGCTATGTTGCATTTTTCGCAATTTCTGCAATAGCTCTATCTCATTTTCAGCAGTGAATTACGCCTGTAATCTTTGAATATTAACCAGTGAATTTTTATCCTGCTTTTTGCAGGCGTAATTCACTGCTGAAAATGAATTAAAAATTAACTGTGTTGCCGTATGCTGGACTTTGTATTGTCGTCTCATGTTTGCCGCAGAAATTTGCCTGCTCCTGATGACATTTCCATCTTGTGCTGCAGTTGCAGCCGTTCCGACATATATAAGAGTGAGAAATGCCGAGAACAGTTATCGTTCCTTGTAGCTCAGTGGTAGAGCCTCAGAACGCTGTTCTAGGACCCGGGATCGACTCCCGGCTGAGGCATTTTTCACTCTCTCTGTTTTCACTTGGAAAAAACGCAGGATAAAAATTCACTTGTTATTATTCAAGGTTTACAGGCGTAATTCACTGCTAAAAATGAATTAAAAATAGTTAAAATTGCATATTTTTGTTCATTTAACAAAAGTTTTTGTAGTATAAAAAAAACAAGTTCGTAATATAACATATTTTATTATTTAAACAAACAAAATATAGTTTGTTGAAAAAGAAAATAGATTGTTAAAATAACACTTAGCATATATCTATGTAACAAAAAGAATTTTGTTAATTTAAGTAAAATTGAACCATTTTACTTGAATTGACAAAACATTTTTTTGCTAACGATACAAATTTTTTTTGGAATTGCAAAAAAAATCAACAATATTTTTTTTTTTTTTGTTGATTCAGACAAAATTTCCATTGACCCATATTTAAACGAAAAGTTTTGTTGGGTCAACCAAGTATTTGTTGATTCAACAAAGCTTTTTTCTGGGTGTACAATCACACGTTGATAATATTTCATTATTTACGATTACTGCGCACTCATGAGACACGTTACTACAGGTATACACGACTGTTAGTGATAGCGAACAAACAAACAGCTAATGCAAAATTGTAGGTGGAATTCCTGCTAGATGAGAATTTAGAGATGCGACCCCAGGCAAAGCCTGCAAAGTACATTGCTGAAATCATACTTCCAAGCATAAAATTTAATTTATTAACACATTTCTATAGGTTTTCCTAATTGAATTCCAGGTAAATAATGTATTTTGTTATTTTTATCATACTCCATGCATACACAAGTAGCAGAATATACGATAAATAAGCTTTTTTCGATTTCTGGGTTTGCGCTCAGAATTTTTGGAAGGTACTGATATATATATATATATATATATATGTGTGTGTGTGTGTGTGTGTGTGTAAAAAATGTAACTGAAATGTAGTTTATTTTTCTCTTACTTTTCTAATCATTAAAATATACATAATTGAGGGTTTTGTAAGTTATTTTCAAAGTTTATATTGACATTATTGAAGATTTATTACGAGCATTTTGAGTGCCTGAGTTCATCTTGATAAAATATACTTAGCGGCTCTTATAGACAAATATTGCTAAGAGCACACCATAAACTTTAGAAAACTTGATGTATTTGAAACTATAGGTATCGATCTTTGAAGACTTATGAAGAGTTTCATATGAAATTCTCTAAAGAGAGATGTCTAGACACATTTATCCGTTATATCTCTTAGGGAAAAACTTTGAAAAGTGTTAATATCTTATGATATATCTCTGTAAAGTTGAATGGCACTCGTTGATGCTCAAAATTTTGGTGATTAAACAGAATTACTTAGCACAAGTATAACATGCACAAGTGTGCAGTTACTCTACGTTTTACTTTATAATATGAAAGACTTATACCCAGCATTTTGAAAATATAACTGTCAAAACAATATTTCTGTGTCACTAGATTCCTGAAATATTTTTGCAGTAAGTCTTATTTAATAGTTTTTTTCTAAGGAAACTAAGAAAACATACGTGAGAATTTGACAACATCATACATTTTAAAATTATTCATCTATACAAATTCTGTGACGACCCCAACAAAGTCTTTACTTGTCTTTAATTCTTAAGTTATTTCAGTATGTAAATGACATAGAACAAGATTTCTATCTTATTAATGTTCAGTATAAAAAAATATGCTTAGTATGTGTTATTTACTAATGTATTTTCTAAAATTATATGTAAAAGTATGCTAATATTTCGGTAAACTTTTTGCTCCATTTTAGTATCTCCATAGATGTTTAAAAATTAGAATCAATGCTCATAGAAAATGTGTCATAAAGTTATTTTGTAGTACCTAAAATCATACATTATTTCATTTAACTTTTTTCAACTAATGATATTTTTTAAGGAGAGATAGCCAGACACGTTTATCCATTTTATATTTAAGAGAAACTTTGTAGTATAATAATAGAGTATATGTCTGGTAGCAATAATAAATGAAACTACTAAAGATGCTAACCTTTTAGGTCTAGCATATTTTTTGAGAATTCAATAAAGAAGTGAGTAGTTTTAATTTAAGTTTTCCTTTAGTCTTCGAAATACATAGAAACAAGATTTTGAAATTATTGATGTTGATATTAAGAAAAAATATACTTAGTATGCAGTATTTATTAATTTTATTTAAAAAGAAAAAAAAAATATATATATTAATAAAATATGTTAATATTTAACAAAATAGTCACTTAATTTTCTTATTACCGTTGTCACAGTGGAATTTTCAAAATGGGAAACACGTTTCAACAACAATTACATCACGTTTAAAGAAATATGGTTGAAGTATATGAAGTGTAGCTCATTTTTTCCTATTTTTCGAAACATATTTTATATATATAACAGAAGAGGTTTTAATAAAAATTACAGTTTATAGTTACATTACTGAAGATTTATAAAATACCCCAGTTTCTCTTGGATAAAATATATAGTACCTCTTATAGATAAATTTCGTATCGAGCAGAGCATAAATTAAAAAATATTTGATATTCATGAAACTACAGTTATCGATTATTCTTTGAAGGGCTTACGGAACGTCTAATGAAATTCTACAAGGAGAGATATCTAGACATCTTTAACCATTATATCCCTTAGGGAAAACTTGCAAAGTATTAATATCTTATGTTTCGTAGTAATACTGATTGGAACTATGGATGATGCTCAATTTTTGATTTAAAAAATCTATTTAAAGAATTACAAGAGGAAATATGCATACTTATTCCTCAGTTTTACTTCATTATTTAGATGACATAGAAACAAGTTCACTTTTTGAGGGATAAGTATGCAATGTATGAATATCTTATGATATGTTTCATTAATATTGCATGCAACTATCGATGTTGCACAATTTTTAGATCTACCAAAATTATTTTGAATAATATGAATAAATGCGTGTTAATTCTTTCTACATATATTGAAATACATTCATACATTAAAATGGAAACAGTATTTTGAACACATGATTGTTTTATTTGAGAAAACAAAATATATATATTATGCCCAATTTAATACTGATATTTCTATAAAAAAACATTAAAAAAAGAAAGGCAAGATTTAATTGCTTACTCCAGTTTTATTTATATATAAAAAAAATTCTTTAAATACACATACATGATCTGGCATTTATTTAATTCTTCATATATCTACTATGCTGTGATGGAATGTTATATAGCGTCTTTTATAGACATTAAGTTTCTCGGTGAGCACTTTAAGAACATTTCAATCCCGATTATTTTCGGACGACTTGCGTAAAGTCTAATGGAATTGTATAAAGAAATATTCTAAACATATTTAGCTATTATACCCCTTAAAGAGGAAATTGCCATAATAAAATTAATTATTTTCTTGATATTCATTAATATTAAAAGAAATTATTGATAATTCTCAATTTTTAAGGTTTATTTTTTTTATTGCATTTACGATCGGGTAGTGAGTTGTATTTTAATAAAATAAAATAATCTTCAATGATTCCACTCCACTTATAGAACATTGGTGTATGTGCCCAAAAAGTTAAAAAAAAAGATACATTTTTTGCTTGTTTAACCGAATAAGGCGGCGTACCAAAAAGGTTTTGGCTTACATCTTTGCTGGTAGCAAAATTTAACTGCCAGCCACGAATCAGCAGGATTTAAACACTGGACCTCCCACTTTGGAACTGGCGACGTTACTTCAGCGCCCCGAATGCTTGAATACGAAGGCGGAATATTTATCACCTATACTCTGTTATATTTCTTAGCTGATTTTTCCTAGAAAATCCATCGCAATATCATTTGGAAATAGTTTAAAAATGGATTATAAACTTAATCCACCGGCCGATTTTACGAAACTGTATGTAGTTCTCCTCAACAATGGTCTATAACACGTTCGTCAAATGTAAGCCCAGTCAGAAGCCCTGTGGCAGAATGTACGCGACGCTGCGACGGGCGTCGCAGACTTTTTAGGACACCTGCAGACTAAAAACATACAGTGATGCCGCGGACGCGCTATAGTGCGTAAATTACGCGAAAAAACGGCAAACTTTGTCGAAGGATCGCAAAATAAACGGCGAATTTCGTCAAAGAATCGCAGAAAAAAACGCAAAATTCATTTAAAGATCGCGAAAAATGGCTAATTTCGTTGACAGATCGCGAAAAAAAATGCAAACTTAGTCAAAAGGCCGTGAAAAAACGTGAATTTCGTCAAAAAAAACATCAGTTTCGTTGAAGGATCGCGTAAAAATGCGAATTTTGCCGAAGGGCTACAGAGAAAACACCAACTTCGTCAAAGGATCGTCGAAAAAACTGTTAATTTCGTCGTCGGATGGCGAAAAAACGGAGAATTCTGTCGACAAATCGCGAAAAAACGGCAAATTTCGTCAAAGGATCGCCAAAAAACAGTAAATTTCGTCGAAGCATCTCGAAAAAAACGGTAAATTTCGTCGAAGGATCTCGAAAAAATGGTAAATTTCGTCAAATGATCTCGAAAAAGCGGCAAATTTCGTCGAAGTATCTCGGAAAAAAACGGCAAATTTCGTCGGAGGATCGCGGAAAAACGCGAATTTTGTATGATATATTGCGTATTGCGGACTATTTTTGAAAGCATTATTAGCGTTGCAGACACTTGAAGATAGTTCTGCCACTGGGGTCAGAAGTACCTTTTGGGAGTTATCGTGTTTACTCACTCACTCACACATACACACACAATTCCTGATTACAATATTTTCCTTATAGTATGTGTTCGGAAAGTAAAAAGGCTGTGAGATTTGAAATGTTTAATTCAAATATATACTTAGTAGGTATTAATTAGTATTTTTTGCTGTAAAAAATATCAGTATTTAATTAAACTTGCCATACCACTGATAATATTATATACAAACGCTCTAATGAAGCTCGCAAAATCTTCCATTTTCTTTTCAACCACTTTTTGTGCTACTAAGGCATTTGATATAGTTTTTAAAATACTTAAAATGAGTTCAGGAAAGTCAGATCAGTGAGTTAAATCGTCACACGTAGTTTAGAAAATAAAATTAATTACAGAAAAAGATCGTCTACTTTTATTAAATTTAACAGAATATTTTACCGTTTTGATCATAGTGTTAATCTTCAAAATAATTAGCACTGTGGTAAAATGTAAAACTATATTGCATTTTAATGCAGAATTATAAGCAAACTTTCAAGAAAATAAGTTCATTAAACTATCTGCTCCTTAAAAAATAATTTAGCGTTTAAAAAAAGCTACATTTTGTAATTTCTACTAATTTTTAATTTTTAAATTTTTCTTTCGAAATCTATAAACACAGAAAGTATGAAATAAAGATATACACCCCTTTTGACTCTGCCGCAAACCATCGTAAAAAATGTGATTGGAAGCAAATCGATTAGCAATAAATTCTACTATTATACTTATATTTCGCTTATAGATTCATTTGCATATTAATTCCTAATTCCGACATCATATTTGTATTTTTATACATATGGATACATATGTACTTTACATTTTTTACCTACATTTTGGATTTTTATAGATATACTTTAACTTCGGATACCAAACGTGAAGTCATTCGGACAAAGAGTTTAGAATTAAAAAAAGGAATAATAACAAATACGAAATGTCTTCAAAATTGTTTTGTACTAGCTGATCCATCCGGCGTAACCCGGTTACGTAAAAAAAAAAAAAAAAAATGCGAAATCACTCTAAATGCTAAATCACTCTGAAAATCACTGCACGAAACCGTTTCTCTGGTAACTATTTGTCTTAAAAAATCTTTGTTCTAAATAAACGTCTTTCCGAACGAAACTCCGGCACTCGTTCCCGCTGCTTACGGCACCATGTACAAGGCGTGTTTTGCACTCGCGGAAAATATGTTAGTTCCACTCTCCACCGTCTGGCGGTACCAAGTCTATGTCCTAATTAATTTGCTATATTTTAAATAGTTTATGTTAAGTTGAATGAACCGATTCCCGTTGAAATCGGGCCCATAGAACCCAAAAAATTAAGTCACCCCCCTGCATATTGATATTCATAAATGGTGGTAATCAAGGGCTCAAAAAATTATGCCGAAATTTATTTAGTACCTGGGAGACTTTCGAAAAATGTTAGAAAGTATTTCGTTTGAATCGGACCAAGATTAAATGCAAAATCTTTTAGTTACATTTTCCATAGCCAGGGGGCGCACTCTGTTCTAAAAAACATTTTTCCGAACGAAACTCTGACACGTAGCCCCATTGCTTATGGCAGCGTATAGAAGGCGTGCAATACACCCATTAAAAATATTTTAATTCCATTTTACACCGCTAGGGGACACCAAATCTATATCTTAATTAGCTACCTATATCATAATTAGTCCCTGTTAAATTAAATGAATCATATCTCGTTAAAATCAGGCCCATTGTTTGAGTCGGTTCAATTTTATATGCAACATATTTTACTTCCACTTCCCACCGCTAGAGGCGCACTCTGTTCTAAATAAAACTATTTCCGATCGAAACTCCGGCACGTGTCCCTGCTGTCTACGACACCGTATAGCAGGCGTGCTACGTATGCGCTACAAAATCTTTTAGTTTCACTTTCTACCGCCAGGTGGCGCCAAATCTGTATCTTAATTAGTTATCCATATCTTAATTAGTTCGTATTAAGTTGAATGAGCTAATTCTCGTTGAAATTGGGCCAATAGAACACGAGAAAATACCCCTCCCTGATGATTAATGTTCAGAAATAGTGGTAACCAAGATCTGAAAAAATGATACCGAAGTTTATCTAGTTCCTGGGGGACCTGAGAAAAGGTTTCGTTTGAATCGGACTAATAATAAAAAGTTCTGATTTTGGAGGCAGGGGGGAAGGAGGGATTTTCGATCAGAACATTAACGCGATATTTAAGTTACAACCGGACACTCACCTGCCCCCCCCCCCTCCACACACACACACAGAATTAAACCAACGACGTTAAAGAATTAGGAATTATCATTAACTTTTGAAACATAAACAAAATGACTTTTTACTTTTGTTTTGGCATACTGAAACAGTAAATTATCGTTGCCAATTTCTGAAATCAAATACATAAATGACGTCACGTATATGAAAAAACTCTAAAAATCGCATAAAACAAATCGCGAAAAATTCACAACTTGCTGTTCAAATTACAATCAGCTGACGACCTTTTCATCTGCTAATCACAATTGCCTGGTTGACTTCCAGCTGTGCCTACAGTCCTATCAGATACCAATCACAACTAACCTCCAACGGCGTTTGACTTCTAGTGGGAGATTTGTGATGTCATTTGAAAAAAAAAAACGCTCCAAGCATGAAAAAAAAGGTAAAAAATGAAATTAAAAAAACTAATAAAAAAATCGGGATAATTAATAATCCGACCTTCCCTTTTTAAAATCATGATTTTTTTTATCAGTTAAGAGCTATCAAATCTTTCCAAGCTAAGAAGAGGGGAGGGGGGATGACGATTTTGAGCGTAGCTGAGGAAGAAATGGAAGCAACCACCGAACCAATCAAGCATTCTGGGCAAAATTTCCTAGTGTCAAAGGAAAATAATTGCCAAAAATTCAAAATTCACTCTACGAGTTTCGCATAAACTTTGATAAAAAGAGTACAAATTTTACTATATTGGGCTAAAAGATTGGAACCGTATTCCTGTTACTAAGGTGGAAAAATCGCAGCTAAACGTGAAAAAACACTAAAAATTGCATCAAAAATTAAATTAAAAATATCTATTCAAAAATTAAAAAATCAGGCTTCGAGGTGCAAAACTATACATGCATAGAGATACCTTCCCAACAAATTTTATAGCTATGCATCCAGAGGTTTCTTCAGAGCACAACTCAGAAACACACAAACTTTCTTTTTTATTATAGTTGGAGATACGCATATTTTATTTTGTTAATAAAATGACGATAATTAATTACTGTTATTCTAATCGAATTATTTATACGTTATTAATAAATGCGACAAACTAATAACCTTTTAAATATTTATTTTTTTGGAAGACAAGCAGAAAGAGCCAAATATCGGGATAGTAAATGTGACGAGGCACAGTATAATGCAATATACTGTACGCAACATACTGTAATTTTAAGCGTTTAAGTCTCGGTTCATATAAATCCGACTCCGACCAGAAATTGCATTTAACTTGTTTCTACTTCGCACTAATTCGATTTTATTTATCAAATAAAATTTCTGCTTTGATTGAGACTTATTTTAGCAACGACTTATACACCCGAAATTTTGTTATATATGTATATCAATTTTATATATTAATTTTTATAAGTCAGTAACTTAAAAATAATATTTCGTATTTTTTCGATTTTTACTCATTTTCCCCATAAGTTCACCGTCCTTTTAAAAGCAGTGCTTTCGCCGATCGCTGTTACGTAAGTGCACTGCTTTTTTTTTTTCTCAACCTGAAAATTCAATAGACAGAGAACTGAATACAGATGTGCATGTCATTGCTTCGTGATAAAAATAGAACTGTCGTCCAAAGTAAACAATTGTATTGCATTACAAAGCGGTTCTAGCCAATCTATTTTCGACACCGCTTCTCTTGTATAGATATTTGGGGTGAAAAACACAAATATGCAGCATTTCTAAAATTAGTCGATAAACAAACTCCTGTATTTGTAGAACGATAATTGCCTTTGCGGAATTTTCAAATTATTTTAAATGGTAAACTTAAGCTTCTCTTTATTCTGAAACATTCTATTATTTTATGATTTGTGTTACAAAGGACTAGGGTAGATAAGACTATTTAAAAAATACTTCTAAATGAGGTTTTTTTTATTATAATATATATTTTTTATCGTTTAGAATATCTGTTCGATGTTATACAGTATTTAAGTACACTGCAATTTTAAAATCGATTATTTTTTGTTAAATCGATTTTTTTGTTCACATTTTACATAGTTTTTATAAATAAAGCGAATGCATGCACAACTTTGATTTTGGATGACTGTTTATATGGATTTATAAAACATTAAAGTAAAAATGTTACCCCAATTCGCTTTTACTTGAAAGAAAAACCTTCTCGTTTACAAGGTAAATAAAGTTTATTACATTATATATTTTTATATATCTATTTTGTAATGTTTTATATGATTATACAAAATTGTAATTTTGTAAGATCGTTAAAGAAATTATATATTTTTTATGTCAATAGCTGAATTATTTTACTATTAGCTTCTATTAAGTCATTTCTAATGTACATTAAATCTTAATTATTTAGCGTTTTTATCTAAAAAACTATGGGACCCAAACTATGCATCCCGGGTTACAGAACATGGATACCACTTTTTTTTAATTGAAGATTCTAATAAATCTTTTACATTTAATATATGATTTTAGATTGTACACTAACAACATCAAAAATCATTTTTATATTAAAAATATAATTTATTTATTCAAATAAAGTTTCGAAATTTATCAAAAGCGATATATTTGTATTAGCCGTATGCGGGAGGTTAATAGCCGGAGAAATCGATAAAGATTTCGCTACTTACGGTAATCATTTTGATTCTGATAATTTCAGTAATTTAATATCGTAGCGTGATTAAACTGTCTTAAAAGTTGTATTTTATTGATATTATTTTATTTATTGATGAAGTTTCAAGTTCATTACAGATTATTAGCTGGAAACAAATGCTGAGTTTTTAATATGGTTTTAAAGGCAAGCAGGTTAATCGTCCTTAATCGAGGGACACATGATAGAGTTAGAATTTTTTTTTAAGTTATGCATGAAAATTATTTAAAAAAACATAATAAATAGTAAATTGAGGTATAGTTCTCAAACAAACTACATTTGAAAGAACATTTTTTCCCCATTCGACGGTGTAAATATTGAAATTGTGTGATGTTTTAGAAGTTTAAAAAATTGCATTACAAGCGAAAGTTGCTTGTCAGGTCGTTGCCATCATCAAAATGACGTCAACGTTGCTTACGGACATATTTTGCTTTATAATATAAATTTTTTAACGGGTATTGTTAGTTAATAATTTTCTATTATAAACTTTAAAATGTACATTAATGTCGCAAGAGCCATTTTTAAAGCCTTATCGACAGTAGTATTTTTAAATAAATGAAAACAAAGCGTGTTTGCATTTATTCCATTTCCATTTCTCCTTATTTTTAGGTAGATTTCGACAGAAATATTACCTATTACATTCTCCCCTAAGTTGGAATTTCTGAAAAACTTTTGCAGATCTACCCCTATCATGACTCCCAGAACTCAAAACCATCTCCAGTTCAAAACTTTATCTATCTATCTATCTATCTATCTAACTATATCACTTTTTTTATGGACACGATAACTTCAATAATTCTGCATAAATCTCTTCCAAACTCATACATAAAATCAAGGGGCATAAAATCTCGGTCAAGTTCTTTAATGCGCAAAATCGAACCAAGGGAGGGGGGAGAATGGGGGCTTTTTGTGAAAACAGAAAAAAAAAACATAATTTCTTAATTATGATACGTATCGAATCCGTTTAAAATTATTATTACTTCTAGGAAAAGGGCCGAAAATTTATGTATGACAGATTTTTTATATCATTAAAAAGGGCCACAGAGGGGGGGGGGGGGGGAGAGGGGTTTAAGAAGAACAAAATTCATAACTTCGCCAATTCACAAGATATCAAATCCGCTTAAATTTGTTATAAATCCACTTAATATTATCTACAACTTTTATATGGACAAGTTTTTTTATAAGACTAGCCCTTATAGGAAAAAAAATCCATGCCGGCTCCGCCTACAGACACATTTAGATTTCGAAGTGGGCGGTCCCAACTGCCGCATCATGCCAAAAACGTCATCTCTTCTGCAATTCACAATAAACGGCGCCCCACGCTCTGCATCTTCGAAATCTACCTGTGCCTGTAGGCCGAGCCGTCAGGGATTTTTTTTTTGTTTGTTTGTTTTACAAATATACGATAAATATTTAACTTTTTTTTGGGGGGGGGAATATGTGTATTGGCATACTTAATTTAATAGTAAATAGAACTTATAAAAAAAAAATAATAACATTCAGAGTCATTGACAAAGGTATAATGTCTCAAACATAATATAGGTTAACTAAAATACACCACAAATTGTGTGGTTATTTTAAAATGCATGTTGACCCTCGTTTAGGGTTATTAAAAACAGTCGAAGAGTTCAGGATAAAATTGAAAAATTAAATTTTAATGATATAATTTCATTACAGATAGAACGTTTAGATGTTAGACCACCTAATAATTTCATTATTGACATTTCGTTAATTTTGAAACTTGCTATTAAATCATCTTTCGTATTTTTATATTTTTTCTGAGTAAATAAAAGCAAATCAACGTAAATAGATATATTTATATGTAAATTCGTTAATAAGAAAAGCTGGACATTATATAAGATGTCCAATATCGTAATACGGCATATAATAATTCATTCACTAAATTAAGTCAAGAACTAATTAATAAAATAGCGTACATAAATTGATTATTGATTTTCCTTTTACTCAGAACTACATTTTAAAATTCATTTTAAATCATATTTAAAAACGGAAAGCAACGAGTGTCTCTCAGCCTCATCTACATAAAAAAATGGTACAGAGAGGCACAAACTGTTTCTATAACTACATTAAATATTTATTTCGATTTCGATTTGTAAAATGCATGAAATTTCCAAACAAATATTCGAAAGCTAATAAGAATAGAATTGGAAATGTAAATTAATTCATATTTCTTTAAATAGGTTTTTACTTTAACATGTTTACCTGAGTATAGTCGAATTATAGAAAAGTTAGCGCATTAAAAAATTCAAAGTCTCGGAATTAAAATAATAATAATAATAATTACATATTTTAGTATATATTTTAATTTTAAGTAAAATTAAAATTTAACACATATTTATAAAGTAATCTTTTCACTTAGTGATATTTAAAAAAAAATATTTAAATAAAAATTGGCATATGTATTAAAGTTAGTATTTGTACAAGGTGTCCACTAAAGTACATTGAGAAAGGCGAGAGCTATAGTCATGAAAGTCTAGTTATAGTAAAGTGGCTATGTGCTAACCTATGGAACCGTTTTCAGTGCCATCTAGCGGCAAACTACGGAGTAATTGTTCCTACGTCGAAGACGGTTCGAGAAAAAGGTGATACGAGAAAAGAAATCAATTCCAAACTTGTAGAACTTACTCGATTTAGTATGAAATGACATCTTGCGTGCAAAAATAACTTTACTGGAAGCTATGACATGTTATTTTTTAATGTAAAATCACTAGTTTAAATACGTTACTAATTGCATGCAAATGTGTACCATTAAAAGTCAGAGGCACATTTACTAACAAAAGTAACATATGTAAGCAAGGTACACTTTAACTTAATCATAGAATTAAGTTAACTATGCTGAATGTCTGCACTATCGGCAGCAATGCATCATGCAATCTGCATGTATAATGCATGTTTTAAAATAACGTTGTATTTTTAAACATTTAAGTTAATGATGCATTCAGTAAAATGTCTGTTTTGGATAATTATAGAACCAAAAGAAACATATATGCGTATATTCCTTAAAATTTATACACATTCAGCATGTAAATGTATTTCAAATGTATTTCCAGTATGTAAATGTATTTTAAATGTATTTTTAGTTCTTACATCAAGAGAAAGGTATACAATAATGAAATAAATACTTTTTAACAATCTTGTATAACATTTTTGAAAAATATTAGCTTATACGATCTATATTTAACGTTTTAAAATGAAAGTTGTACAATTTTCGAGCAGAGCGATCGCTTTCCAAATACAACGGCACCTTATGAAGTATAAAATAAAATAATAAATCACTTTAAAAATCATTAAATCAGTTACTGAATATATAAAATTTTAATAGAAACTTATTTACAGATGTTTTATTATAAAATACTCCCAAAGCATGCACTGGATTAAATTTAAAAATTTGGAAATTCATATGAACTTATGAGATTTCCACACAATTTTTCTGCAGCTATAAATATTTTAAATACATTTTTTATGTTATAAAATACTGATTTATTATTATTATTATTATTATTATTATTTTCTTAATTTAATTACGTGAATATACTATTTAGGTTTGGGAGATAATACAAAGTTGAATAAATTACAAATCAGAGACACGTAAGTAAAAAGAAAATATTTTAAGAATTTATCATATTCAAACTTTCATTTATTTTTAATTTAAATGCTGAAGGATTCAAATTATAAGTTCAATTGAAAGTAAAAAAAAAATCAAATTAAAAACGTGGGTATGATTTAAAAAATACATATTCAGGAAAAAACACACTAAGCACTTTTTGAATCTAATGTGTTATTTGCGTGCTTCAGTTTTATTTCAAATATTGAAAAGTTTGTTTAGAATTAAGATTTAGAAAAATCATATTATTTCATAACTTGGATATCTTATGGGAAGAAAATTACTCTCACTCCATGTTATTGAAAATTACGATCAAACTATTTTACTGAATAGCTACTTTGGTTAATAAAAGAACGGCACAGATTTTTTTTTCCTTTATGTTGCGTGCAGATTTTTCAAAATTTTAAGAAGTTTAAATTCAAGAAGAATGTAAACAAACCATGTTCTATACTGTAGGAAGCTATTAATCTTCCAGAGTTTCATTTGAAATTATGCTAGAAATCGAAAACTTCTTCAGTAATAAATTGGAATATATCTCGATAAATGAAAATACTAACTTTCTTTTAATCTTGTTTGAAAAATAAGTATTGTCGGGAATTTCAACTTGCACGATCTAATTTATTCAACACGAAGTTACGTGATTTTGAAATTATGAATTAGCAGTTCTTTGAATTGGAATTCCTTTTCAAAAGAATTTCAAATATTTTTCTTTATAATTGCATATCCACTTTAAACATAAATCGTGTCTTCGCAAATATCGTTTAATTCAAATTACATTTGAATAAACGGAATGAAAACTTTTAATAAATCCAAAACCTGCTACTGAATTTTGCTAATGTTGTTTAAAATTTCGCGAGTTTATTTTATATTTCCATGTATTAACTCCATGATACAAAATAAAGAATTAAAATAAAGTAGTACTAAAAATTCCATTTTTCCTACAGTCTATTTTTGTCTTCTTGGGTTTACCGATACTTAGAACATCCATACTTGCAGTTTAAAATATCCTTAAGTAAACAAACGATACGTTTGATTTATACTAAACTTTTTTATACTGATTAAATGTAACTGTATAAAACTATTGAAAACGCAGTACATTAACTTAAATTTCATTTCAAATTCTTTTTGTGATGACTGTTAAATATTTTAAAGGAAAATGTTTCTTGGTAAGGCTTGGTTTTGGGAATTATCCTATCTTATGTATGGTACAGATTTTTCAAAATCAAAGAAAGTTCAATGTTAAATATTGTTTGGGACATTAATTTTGGGAAATTATACACAAAATTATTTTATTCATAGAAAACATTTGCTGATACTAATTTTAACATACAATCAATAAATGAAATTTAACATACAGCAATAAATGAAATTTAATATACATCAATAAATGAAAGACCAACTCTTTTTAAATATGTATTATAGAGAGTTTTGACTTTCATAATATAACTCATTCAGAACAACATTTTGTATTTTAAAAGTATGAATTAGCAGTTTTTGAAATTGAAATTCATGTTCAAAAGAATATGAAACTTTATAATTTGCATATTCAAACTACTAAAAATAAATCTTCACTTTCCAAATTTGGTATAATTCAAAGAAAAGTTTTGCCTATGACACGAAATATTTTACAAACGTTTGTTAAAATTACACTATCAAATTCAAATTTGTGATTGATTTTTGTTACTGTGGTTATAAATGTCATCTGCTTATTATATGCTTATTATTTTTCTGCTGTAGTAAATCAACATTATAATACCAAATAAAGGAGTAAAAATATTAAACATTGCACTTCTCTTATAATTTGTTTTCATCATCGTAGAAGTTCTTATAGATAGTAGATATATACTTATAGTTTATAATAAACTATCACTAAGCTAATAAGTTGCACATACTTTTATTGTCTTATTTTTAAATTTGATAAAACCCCCTTTTTTAAAGAATCATATAAATTCTGGTTAATTTTTGTGATGTCTGCTAAATATTTATTAATTTACTTTGTTACTTATAAGTGCATATTGAATCACCTATAAAAAATATCGGTAAATTAACAAATCACACATACACACTTATTTAATGCCTTTATTTAATATTTTACGAAGTGTGTATTACATAAAAAAATTGCTTTAAATTCCTTTTCATTTTTGTGGTGTTAATAAATATTTTTAGCGATGCTTTTACGTTATGTTTTATAATTGTATATGCAATCATCTCCGAAATATCTTGTTTCATTTTTAAACACAACATTTTGTAGTATGATAATAAACAAGAAGTTTTACTTTTCAGTTACTGTCCAGTTTTCTAATATGTTCGTACCTTGCGTATTAGTTTGAATCTTAAAAAAATGAATTATTGACTTAGACACTGTAAAGTTACTAGAAAACGCTCGTGGGGAGAATGTCAAATCCATAGAATGTATATATCGTTAAATTATTCTATCAGGCATATAATGAATCAGTATTTTTATTTATCAGTTATGTTCAAATTTCTTTAGTATTCTTCGAATTTTACAAATCTAAAAATAGAAATAATCCTCCACAAAATAATTTTCTCTGGAAATAACTTCCTAAACTGGACAATATACAATTATTTATTTTACGTGGACGGAATATATGGCAATCAAAATCCTTTAGTATTGAATGAAATAAAGCATTTCAAACATCTTAATTTTAATAGCTGAATAATTTTTTTAACGTTTTGGCTAATGCTACTTTTTACGCCAATGACTATATATACATATTTAGAGTTTGCACTGAATACTAATTTTTAGTATTGTACCCAAGATTACATTTCATACACCTATATTATAAATCAAAAACATATATCTGAGTAACGTTAACGTCAAATCCACGGTGGCAACACCTGTCCATTAAATTTCGCTTTTACTAATTTGGCATTGCACAATTTAAATTTTTATACCGTCGGATAGGGAAAAAAAATCTTTAAAATGCAGTTTGTTTGAAAAACCTATCTCAATGTATTCATTTTTTATGGTTTTTAAAATAATTTTCAAGCATGATTTTCTTAAACTCTATAGAAAGTAGCCCAATTACAAAAGAATAACACGTTTTCATTTAAAGCCATATGCATAGTTGAGCATTTGTTTCAAATTAATATTCCGTAACGAAATTAAAATTTCATCAAAAACATATAAAATAATAAAATAATATAAATAAATCTCGAATTTAAGATACACGTAATCGAACTACACACTTACATCACTGGAATTATCAGAATGAAAAAGTCTGCTGTAAGTAGAAAAATATTTGGCGATTTCTTTGGCTATTAACCCTTGGCATGCGGGTAATAGGAAAATATTGAATGAATTATTTGAATGGATAATTTATATTTTTCACATAAATATGTGTTTTTGGATTTTTAATGGGCAATCTAAAACTATATTAAATATATAAATTCTATTAGAGTTTTCAATGAAAAAATGTTTTTTGTCTATATTCTGTAACCCGGGAAGAGCGAGTTGAATACCTTAGTGTTACTAATTGTGCTTTAATTAATGAATATAAAATACTTGTAGTTTGGGGGTAAAATCCAGTCATTAAGAAATATATATATGACTAAAAATATTTATATTTTTTTCTGTGAAGCACACAGTATCTAAAATTGTGCATGTGTATGTGAGTATTTAAAGTAAGACGTTGTGGCGTGCACTAGCATATTATACGTTTTTCGAATATAAAAATATATTTTTCAGGAAATAATAATAAAAAAAAAGTTATGAAAAGTTTGCATATTGCATAGCAGACGTCTAGCACTAAAAAGTTTAATTATACTTATCAGTTATGATTACAAAGGTTATTTACCTTTGTATTTTTCGTATATCTTTTCAAATCTAAAAATAGGAATATTCTCCAATAAAATAATTTTCTTACAAGAAATTGCTGAAGTGGACACTGTAAAATAATTTATTGTGACCTACATCGTAAAAAAAAGAATAACATTCAAAATCGTTTAGTACTTCATTAATCATTTTTCTATTGAAATTTTTACTTTATATGAATATTTTATGTCAAATATTTCATGCTATTGAGGAAACTCCAAACAAAGAAAAATATAGCTTTATTAGTTTAAGCATTATAAAACGGCGCATAAAGAATTATGAAATATTTATATGTAATCCGATGTTAATAAAGGGGAGAAACAAAATTGTAACTTGTATAAATTCTTTTTAAAATGAAAAAAAAATTGATAATTCAAATTTTAATTATTTATAAAATAATTAAGAGCACTTAGCATGTACAGTCATATTCCATTTTTTGCAAAGAATCAAAAACTATAATTAATCTTTTTTTTTAATATAAAAAATGTGACTGGGAATTTAAAAATATATAATTAGTTAAAACAATTATCCTAGTTTTCAAGAAAAATATTGCTGTTGATCCAAATATTTATTTTTATAAGAAAACTTATTTTTGAAGAAAATGATGCGTTTTTGCCACCATCAGCAACTACTGGATTAAACATACAATTTCAAAATTCAATCACGAATAAATAATTTTATTTATCAGTAATAGTCAAATTTATTCCATATTCTTCGATGTTTTGAAATATAAAAAAAAAAATAATAATATTTTACTACAAACTTATTTTCTTTGCAAAAGAAATTCTTGAACTGGACACCAAAATTATTTATTGCAATCCCACGTGGGAAGAATGCATGACATTCAAAATCCTCGCCTAAAGCCTTAGAAACATTTTAGGTATTTGCGCAGGTAAGCGATTTGACACTAATATTTATTTTCGATTTATGGGATTCACATTTTACGCAGCAGCAGCAGTTTCCTGTTAAAGCGTCCTTTCAGCATTATTGATGTATTGCACCGCAGGAATACCTTTAAAGATTCTGCACATAAAGTATGAGACCATTTTAAAGCAAACTGTAACACGCATGGAAATATTTTACAGTTGAGATTATTTTTAGAGTTTGCGAGCTGATGGACTACATATTTCATCATAAAAGCAACTGTAAATTTTTTTTGAAGCTTCGTGAACTTATGATGAAGTATGAAGACTCCATATCTTGAAAATTCTTGTTACATCTACATATTCCAAATGAGCATATTTTTGTAAGTTTAATCTTAAAAGAGATTTTAGCAATATTTGTATTGCTACGGTTGAAAACTTTCTTCAATACGAAGTTTGCTTATTTAAAGTCAGCCCATTTTATTCCCGCAACATTGATTCTGATTTGAAAGTTTTCCCTTTTTTTTTCTTTGTCATTTTTGAAAGCTATTCAGAATCTGTTTATCAATCCACAGTCACTGATTACGTCCAAAATATTAATATTTTCTTGATATATCTTTTTTGTATGGTATACTCTATCACACAAGAGACAGTAGAGCGCTACACGTACCGAAACTACAGTAACAGTTACTTTTCCAATAGTTTGTAGTGTATCGCGCTACATTTTGAAAATGTAATGTGGCGAATAGCTGTATACGAAAAATCAGTAAATTATACCGAACATTGATGCTACTTTTAATGCTACTTCAGGGGAGGAAATGTGCTATTATTCTAGTCATGTGATCGTAACTTACCTTTTTTGTGCAAAAATATCTTTTTCACAACAGTTTGCGAATATCAGCAACTCAGCTGTAGCGTTAAGCAACGCATCGTATGACGTCATGGATTTTTCCATTGATACAAACTGTTGTCAATCCAAATAGCAAAATCGAAATCCAAGAAATTAATTTTCTTCCAGAAAATATTTGTCTACTTACTCATTATTAGATATCCATGCTTCAATACCACAATTTTTTTAATTGCTTTATTTGCAGATTTTTAAAAAAAATATAGTTGACAAAGAAATCTATTATCAAACTGAACTTCAACGAAACATCAAATTGCGAATCCTCATGATAGAAATAGATTGTCATTCAATTTCAGTTGCGGTCATCTAAGAGGGGGTAACGAAAGTCTATAATTTGTTCGAAATATGTCATGCTTATATAAGTACAGCATACAACAAAACCCCATTCTTAGCATCCTGAATATGGGAATACATTGCGATTTAATTCGGTTTGCAGAAATATAAGTGTTTTATATACTAAAAAAACTTATTTCCTAAATCGATGTAATTTCTTGTACGGTTTAAATCATTTAATTGAATTGATTTATATGGAAGAAAATTTCGTGATGTCCACAATATAATAGATTTAATTTAATTGTTAATTTTATTATATATTATAAGTGCATTAAAATGTAATAAAAATATGCCATGCTTTAATCCCATTTTTTGGTGTAGGTTTTTACGAAAATATACAAGATCTACCTCAAAATAAACCATAATATATATATGAAAGTAAATACATTATATAGATTATAAAACGTTATTTTAAAGTGAAGCATTTGAAAATATAAGATTGACAATAAAAATACAATTTAAAAATTTCCAAATAGGAAATTTGATGCAGAATACGAACAGACCAAAAATTACACAAATAATTGTGTGTAAATGAAATACACAAACACGTGTAAATGTGTTACATTTCAATACGGAAGTTGAAGGTTCTATTTCACAAAATTAGTTATTTTTAAGCATATATTAACAATCAAATTTAAGTTTTTTTTTTCATGGATTATTTATTAATTTGAGTGTGTGAGAAGTATCTCTAAGAAATTTAGACATACTATAGTATAAGTTTCTGTGAGTAAAATATTTTTATAATTCTATTTATAGAAGAGTAAAATATTTTTTAATTCTATTTATAGAATAGTAAAATTTTCTATAAATAAGATTTTAAAAATAGTTAACTATTCTAAAAATAACTTAATTATAAAATAGTTATCGATTATTTGACTTTTGCTGAACTTAACCTATATTCGTAAATTCTAAATTTAGTAAATTATGTATAGCAACAATAATAATTCCTTATATCGGTTATTAAATTTAACTTATTGTGTATTCTTTTAAATAGTTTATTTCTTGCTGCGATTTCAGCCTTAACTGACTTACATTAAAAACAAAACAGAATTAAAAAATATAATAATAATGCCCAGTGAGTATTATCTACTTTTGGTTTGAGCATAAAATGAAATATTAATTTTGTAATGTAAAAATTCCTGTGGTAGGGACCTGTGAAGAAATAATAATAATTTCTATATTGAAGAATAAGACAGTGAACCAAAATTATTTTTATAGTGAATTTTAACAGCCAACTTGTACTGCTCAATCACTAACATACTATAAAGAACAGTCTAATATTAATTTCTCTTCGATAAAAGTATATAGAAAAAAGTTATATTAAACACCTCGTGAAATATTTGGGCTTTCACTAATATTTAAATTACGTAATTCTTAACTATGTTAACCGCGTTATGTAAAACGTTTTTATTGTATCACATTTATACGCTGCCGTCTTGTAAAACTGATTTTTTCCTTAGTTCTTCCTCTCCTTCCCTTTTCTCACTTTAGTAGAAAAAGAGAAAAAAAAAACTTAATCCTTATCATTTTAATCAATTTTAATTTATAAAGGTTTTTTTAGTTTTCAAAACTTTTAGAGCATTTTTATATTTCATATAATTTGAAATATGAACGTAGCATTGCAGTTACAATGACGATATGCAATTGATCATTTTTTTTTCCAATTTTGTTTCCAATTATAAAAGAAACTTTCGAAAAGTATGTCATTTAAATTTTAAGACTTATACATTATCATTTTCATTCAACGTTCTTCCAACATATTTCATAACATCTTCTAAACTTTGTGTATTTTCCCCTTTCCAGTCAATACACTAAATAAAAATTCAGTCCATAATTTTCTTTTTATATTCATTTTATTCAAATTTTCGTTCCATATTAATATTAAAAATGCCCGCATCTTTTGAAAAAGAAATCCAGTGCTGCGTCTTTATAAGTCACGAATCACAGCTGGAAGGTGTATAGAATTGCAACATGCATTGACACGAGGAAACTTGCAGCTTATTTTTTATTCCACAAGTCGGAATACGACGTGGTGGCAATAGCAAAAAAGCCGACACTTCCTTTGATGGAATAAAAATAGAAAGCAAAACCGATGATCACAATTCTTTGCACCCTCCAAAAATGCTCAAAGAAAACACTTCTAGAACTGCATTGAATATTTGTATTTTGAAGTCCTAAAAATGTTATTGAATAGAGAAGTGAATTCGTACAAAATTGTGTTAAGGCGTTGGTGTTTTCATATCTATCAGCTTTCGTGCTGTCTTTACTTTTGAATACAACTTCTTTTGAATAGAAAATTTCTACTTATTTAATCGCAGAATGTGTAAAAATTTTCTTTTTTTGAAATAAGAGAAAGATTACTATTTACAGCGGTAGTTATAAATAAGGACCATACGCGTCTCGATATACAACAAGAACGGAAAATCATGCGTCAAGCATAGATTATGTAACACCGTCCAACGCTTCCAAAATAATTTTACAAATCATTACCGTTTAATAAGCTGAAAGATAACATCTAAGTAAACAATTTGGAAAACGCATAACATATTCAAAAATTCTTATTTCAGGAATTTCCACCATATACAATATTCGGAAAAATATTCGAATACTTTTATTCAGTCCTGTATATGATCTACAGATTTCTATATATACTACATAGGATGCTAAATTTTAGTTTAGTTAGGAAACTCATAGCACAGTTTAAAATTCTCCTTCTGGAGTTTCTGTCAATAAATGGAAATGTGTTCGCGAACTTTTGTGCTGCTCTGTATAGGATCTACAGAATTTATACACACCAATTAATAGACAAAAAGTGAGTTAAATTTAAAATCGCGTTCAGCAACTTAAAACGCACTTCCAGGAATTATTGTTAACAGACAGTAGAGAATTCTTTTGTGTGTCCCTGTAAATGAACGATGACTGCTATACACACAATATTCTGTAGTAAGCCTCTTGTAATGCACCTTAATGATCTATATAAATTTCAATGCGTTTAAAATAGTGAAACATTATTTAATTAAACCGCAAAGGTTTTTACTCCATAGACGTAATGTAACGGAATTCTTTTGACTGTCCCTGTAAAGTAACTATAAGTGCTATGCACTTTTCAACTAGGTTGGAAAGTGTTAAAAAGCAAATAATATAATATTATAAAAGGTAATATTTCTGGAAAGGATATTTGAAATATGTAAATATTAATTAACTGCTAATTATAACATTCATCATGTATATTATTTTTGTTGCCAATATCCCTTTTTCTATAAATTTAAGAAACGAACAACAACAAATCAGGTAGCATTCGAAAGTTTTTTTGAAGCGTCTTCTGACATAGTACACTTACATTTCGTTAAAACATGTTTTTTGACTCAAAATTGCTGTTAATTAAAAATTAAATCGACATTTCTTTCATAAATGAAATGAAAGATTTTTCTCCAATTAGTGTTGTCACAAAAATAAAATACTGCCGTATACGATGTTCTACAATGATTATATAAAAAAAGTACAAAAAGATAAATTATGATTTATCCGCACGGGTTTATTTTATATTTATGGTTAAAAAGCAAAATTGAAATTAAAATATTTAGAAAAAAATACACCATCCATCGATCGGTGCAGTGGTATTTCACGTGTAGAATAAATGGCATGCTTTGTTATATTAGACTAAATTGCATTTTAAATATATTTAATTTGTTTTTCTTTGTTTAATGTTTTTCAAGAAGCGAATAGCGTCATTTTCTAATGCAGTTCAAATACGATTGTTAATTTTTATTTTTGTTGAGCGTGCCTTTTGCTATCTTCTATCAGTTTTTACTGTAACTTTGACAGAATAAGTAAGATGATATTCTAGCTTAACTAATGTTGTTTGCAAATACTTTTATCCTTAATTTTTCTTTTGATGTTTAAGCCTGAATCTAAACAATATTAGATATTGCTAAAAATTATTAGACTGCCGTTTTGAAATCCTCGCAAGGTCCACTGATATATATTATTTCTGTTTTCAACATCCCTTTTTCTATAAATTTACGAAATGCACAACAACGAATGAGGTATCATTCGAAAAGTTTTTGAAGTGGCTTCTGACATAGTAATTGATGTTAACAAAAAATTAAATCGGCATTGTTTTCATAAATGAAATGAAAGGTTTTCCTCAAATTAGTGCTGCCACAAAAATAAAATTCCGCATTATAGTATGCTCAACAATGATTACAAATAAATAGTACAAAAATATAAAGTAGGAGTTCTCCGCTCGGTTATTTTATATTTATGGTTAAAAAGCAAAATTGAAATTGAAATGTTTAGAAGAAAAAGACACAATCGCTCGATCGAAGCAGTGGTATTTCACTTGTAGAACAAAATATATGTTTGTTATATTAGATTAAATTGTGTTTTAAATACATTCAATATATTTTTCTTTGTTTCATGTTTTTTAAGAAGCGGATAACGTCATCTTCTCTAATGCAGTTAGAATACGATTGTTATTATTATTTTTTTTTTTCTCACGCGTGCCTTTTTCTATCTTCAACCAGTTTTTTCTGTAAATTTGATGGAGTAAATGAGACGATATTCTGGTTTGACTAATGTTGTTTGCAGATACTTTTATCCTTATTTTTTCTTTATAAGTTTAAATCTGCATCTAGAAAGTATTAGATGTTGCTAAAAATTAATAAACTGCAAATGCGAAATCCCCGCACGGGTCCACTGGTATTTATGAAATCCCATTTATAATATTCTTTCTCTTAAAAAATTTGTTTCAAACTTGTTCAAGAAAAACGAGGTTGGCCGAAAATACACTTCTCCAAATCAGATTGTGTAGACCTTTGTGTGGATCATAGTGACTTAAATGCCGATAAACAGCAATATATTGTTAAACAAGATTATTATTTTCTAAAATTGTTTTCTTTTTGCTTAAGTATTTTACTCATAATATGTTTCTTTTGTTCTGAGCAATACTATTATTAATATCATTATTATTTTTGAATTATTAATGATGTAGGAGGAATATTCTTTATTCGGCGCGTTGGAAAAAGACGTGGTGACAATACCAAACAAGGAATGCCTTCTTCGGAAGAAATAAAAATAGAAAGGAAAATCAATAATCGCAATTGTCTCCGAATCAGGAAATGTCCTTATTTGACTAACAAATGTCGTGGCGTAAAATTATTGAACTGATGATTTTATTGTACTTTGAAAACTAGAAAATATTAATGGTTATAGATATGAGTTCTAACAAATTTCTATTAAGTAGGTTTTACTCTGAAAGTAGTGAACGCGATTCAACTCCAAAAAACATATTTTTATTAGTGACATAAGTTTAAATTATCTCTGCTAATTCCCTGCACCATTTAAAATCTTTTATTTTACTGAATGTGAGCAATATATTTTTTTCTTATATTTTCGGATATATTTTTAAATAAAATAATTAAAATTGAAAAAAAATTCTGTGCCTCAGCATTTAAAATAGTGTGCATTTTAAAATTCAAAACATTTTTACTTCTGAAAACTTTTAATTAAAAAATATGTATTGTTTCCTAAATTAGATGGATTACATTTCAATCACGATAACATGATTGAAAAATTTGGCATTAAACTTTTAAATACCGTTTCTTTTTTAAAATAAAGTGCATGAAAAGCAACATATTTCTTTTCTGTGGGTTGCATTACAAGCAATCACTACATTCAGTCTCTTTTAGCATATACGAAACTTACTTTTCGTTTTTATTTTTTAAAATCCATATACAATTATATCCATAATTTGCCAGTGGCATCCATTTTATTTCAATATTCACTTCATATAAACCACTTACGGTAAAATTACAAATCTTGCTACCGATGAGATTTTCATGTCAAACCGTAAAATGAATAGCAGCACTCGTTGTCCAACTAAAGTTACTTAAAATGTTTTTGCTAACATAAAATTTCTACTGTTTATAATAATTTGTATATATGCATAATTTATAATTTTAAAAAGCTGTAAAAATAGGCAAATTATATGCACCAGGTGTAAAGCACCTATTATGAGCGCAAAAGAACAAAGGGTTGGGAGAGCTAGGAGCTGTTAATTTTTTTTAATTGTAGTTTATTGTTCATGTTATTTACATTATTTTTTAATCTTGTTATTGCACCTGAATTTCATTAAATTTCATAATCTATCATCTTGTACTGAAATATTTATAATTTATAATATATAGATGTTTGATTTAAAAAAATGTATAAATCATAAATTGAAATATGTTGCGTTTTTAAATGCAAAATTATTTATTTCTTGCACAGTATCTTATGTTTAAATCTTAACCTAAAGTGTTAACAGCACCAGCTTCTTTTAAAAAAGGAAAGCCGCAATTACGCGCCATTGTCACTTATGTTTTTTTTTCGGTTTTACAATATATTAAACGTGTAAACTAAATAGAGTTTCCAATACACTAAATAGATACTCCGAACTAAAATTAAACTGTGATATTCATTTAATTCATGTCATCCAATTTTTGCTTCTTAACAATATTAAAACATTCTTGTCATTTGAAAAATAAATGCAGTGCAGTATCTTCATCAGTCATAAAAGACAGTTTGAAGTGTCATTAGAGTTGCAGCATTGATTGATATGAGGGAATTGGTGGTTTATTCCTTATTCCGCACGTTGGATTATGATGTGGCCGCGATAGCAAAAAAAAGAAGGGACTTCTTCACTGGAAGTAAAATTAAAATAAAAGTTTATAATCACAATCCTATTAATCCCCCAAAGATGCCCCAATGAAAATCTTTGACAATTAAAAGTTGAAAATAAAAAAATATGAACTATAAATGATTTTCGAGTTTCGTGAAATCTTCAAACTGTTATTAAATTCGGAAGTGATTTCTAATAGAAAGCGAGTATAATTTACTGTATAAAGAAAAGATTGTTCAACTAAGCCAAACATAATTTCCTTAGTGGCATTTCAAGAATGAGCTTTTAAATTTGATTTATTTAAACATTTAAAATTCTTTTAAAAAGGGTGATACAGATTGTATCCTCGTGCAAGTTTTCTTTCCACATTTGTAATTTTTTTTTTAATTCAGAATATTCTTTCACTTGAAAATTCGCATTGCATACAATATTTAATGTTTCAGGTAATTTATAAATCATAAGAACGATATTCCACTCACGATAACTACAGTAAAATGAGCTGATGATTTGGTATTCATTCTATAAATGGTACTCCAACTTTAATTATTTTTTCGAAAAATACAACATTTCATTTCTATGTCTTTAAGTATTATAAGCCATCACCTTCATTCGGCATCCATCTAATTTCTTTTAACATATTCTGAACTTTATTTAATTGATTTTTCCGTTCTCGTTTGAAGTTAATATCGAATTCTGTCTATAATAGTTCACTGATATCCATTTTATTCAAATTTTCTCATCATATTAATATTAATAACACCTGCTTTCTGTGAAAGTTAAATGCAGTGCTACATGTTTATCAGTCATGAATCACGGCTGGAAGGGTGCATAAAGTTCCAAGATGCATTGACTTGTGGGAACTTATTCCGCAAGTTGAAATGCGAAGTGACGGCTGTAATAAAAAAAAGGAGCTATTTCTTTAGACGAAGTAAAAATAGAAAGAAAAATCGATGATCGTAATGCTACCAACTCTTCAAAAATGCTCCTAGAGCATCTTTGACACAGAAACTAGTAATTTATTTTCATCTAAAAGGGATAAAATCACCCCAAAATGTGTTTCATATTTTTATTTTAAGTGTCCGAAATTCTTTGATATGAGTAAACACTTTGATGTTTTATGGACCTCATAATGTTATAACATCAAGAGTATCTTTAAAATGTATTCAAGTAATATTAAAAAGTACCAATTCATCCATAAGAAATATATGAAACAATATATGTAACAATATTAAATAAATATTAGAAGACTTATATGATATAAGAATAAATGTAAGCATGTTTATATATTAAGAATAGTTTGGTAAGTTGATTGCTAATAAAACAAGTCATTAAATTTATTTATAATGAAAAGCAAGTAGGATTTTCTGTATTTCTAAAGCAATTTCTTCAGAGACATTTCAAGAATGGGTTTTTAAGACGCATTATATGATTCATTTAAGCTTCGTAAACTTTTTTTTTCAAAGTCGGTTATAGGTTCAATATTTAGAGAAGTTTTCTTCCCACATTTGAAAAGAAAAAAAAATCGTTAAAAATTCTCTATGCTTCAACAATCAAAATTTACCTCGTTTAAAAGTTCAGAATATTCTTTAACTTGAAAATTCGTATTTCGTAAAATATTTCATTTTTCAGGTAATTTATAAATCAGAAGAACGATATTCCAGTCACGATGAATAATGTAAAACGAATTGATAGCTTTGGGATTCATTATTTAAATAATGCTCTAACATTTTTTTTTTTTGAAAATGCATTATTTATTTTATAGTCTTATGTATCATAAGTCATCACTTCATTCGGCATCGATCTAAACCCTTTTAACATATTCCGAACTTTATTTAATTTATTTTCCCGTTCTCTTTTGCAGTTAATATCGAATTTTGTCTATAATATGCCGCCGATATCTCTTTTATTTAAATTTTCTCATCATTTTAATATTAATAACCCCTGCTTTCTTTGAAAGTTAAAGAGAATGCTACATGTTTATTAGTCATGAATCACAGCTGGAAGGGTGTATAGAGTTGCAAGATGCATTGACTTGGGGGAACTTCGTGGCTTATTCCTTATTCCGCACGTTGCAGTACGACGTGGCTGCAATAATAAAAATAAAGGAGTAGCTTCTTTATGTGAAGTAAAAATAGAAAGACAAATTCTACCAACTTTTCAAAAATACTTTTATAGCATCTTTGGCTAGAGCACACTGTAAAGATAAGTTATTGTAAATTTTGTCAAAAATGCTTTTAGTGTACATTCATAACTCAAAAAAACCTATTGAATACGGGAGCGAGTTATAAAATTCTGAGCTAACAAGTAGGATTTAATGTAAATAAAAAAGGACTTTCTCCGACAAAAATAGTTTATTTAATATTGTTTAAGTATGTAAATTTTTTACGTATAATTTGATTCGGTACATTATTTAAAAAAAAAATTAATGAAGAAAATTTAAGCATTCCTCCCTTGTACGAATCTGCTTGCGCGTATGTAAAAAAAAAAGACATTAAAGCGAAAATATTTTCCTGTCCTTCAACATTAATAGTCCATTAAGAATATTTTTTTTCATTTAAAACTTTGGATTTCGAAAAATGTGTAATATTTGATGTAATTTATAAAGAATATTTTTGTCACTATAAAATGAATGGAGGTAGCTTCTTTATGCGAAGTAAAAATAGAAAGACAAATTCTACCAACTTTTCAAAAATACTCCTATAGCATTTTTGGCTAGAGCATACTGTAAAGATAAGTTATTGGAAATTTAATGAAGAAAATTTAACCATTCCTCCCTTGTACGAATCTGCTTGCGCGTATGTAAAAAAAAAAGACATTAAAGCGAAAATATTTTCCTGTCCTTCAACATTAATAGTCCATTAAGAATATTTTTTTCATTTAAAACTTTGGATTTCGAAAAATGTGTAATATTTGATGTAATTTATAAATAATATTTTTGTCACTATAAAAGAAATGGAGGTTTTGAAATTGATCTTTTAAATGTTGCTTCATTCTCATAAGAATGTTTTTGTAAAGTACTATATTTGACGTTCTAGCATATTCGGTATATGTCTGAATTCCATGTAACATATTCGAAATTTTCATTAATTATACAATTTTTTTTTTTTTGGCAGTCAAAATAAAATGCAGTCCATCATTTCCAATTGATATCCATTTAATTCAAACATTCACTTCATATTTATATTAGCAATACCTGTTTTCTTTTAAAAAGGAAGAGCAATCTTGCATCGTTATCAGTCAGGAATCACAGCTACAAGGCTGTATACACTGTACAAAAAAAAATCCCTATTAATCCGTACAAATGATTTTATGTGAAAAGTTAGTCTTTTAATGGAAATTCTCTGTTGTTCATCCAACTCAGTGACGCATATCAACTTCCTTATGTTTTAAAAAGTGTAACACCATTAAAATGCACTGAAAACAATTTCTACCCATTGACCGTAATGTAACAGAATAATTTTTAGTGCCACTGTAAACGAATTATAAATGCTACTTATTATATACTGTATAGAAAACATGTCATCTACCTCAGTCGCCCATATCAATTTCATTATGATTGAAATAGCATAACATTATTAAAAAGCACTGAAAACGATTTTTCTCCATTGACCGTAATTTATCGGAATACTCATGGGTGTCCCTGTAATGTAACCATAAATGCTAGACATTTCATTTTCAATACCGAGCATGCTATGGTAAACCTCCATAACATGTGTCAATTACAAGGCAATCCGACTATATTTACACGAGTTAAAGCGCGGACAGACAGACTGACCGACAGACAGACGGCCAGACAAAACGAAATCTTAAACACTTTTAACAATACTGAAAATTGATAAAAGAAGAATGACTTCTTCAGACGAAGTAAAAAAACAAAGAAAACTCATTGATCACAATCCTCCGCACCATTGCTAAATGTTCCTAGAAATCATTGACAGATATACGATGTAAAAAGGATATATTGAACATTTTGATAAAAAATGTTCGCAGCGAACTTTGAAATCTGGAATTGTTATATGATACGGAAGTGAGTTATGATAGAATTTTATTAAAACAAGTCGGCGTGTTACTTTAATCGCAAAACAAGATTCAGCTACGTCAAATAAATCTATAATTGTGACGTTTCAAAAATATCACTTTTTATGGTACTTCTCCATTATCCCGTCGACCACTTTTCATAACAAAAAACTATCGCCAAGCTGTAAGATTAAACGCCAAAAATGCAGTCCCATTTACTTGATGTCAGAAGTGATGTGTTTGTTATGTCATCAACTGGTTTATAATTCGACATTTGCGTGTATTTTTCATTATGTTTTACTGACTTATTAGTTATTTCATTAATTAAAATAACAATTGTGTCCTTAAATTCTTATATTTTATTTATTTATTTATTTTGATATTCCAATGGCAACGTTCTCCCGTTTATTTGGCGGTACAGTTTGGCAATAGTTTTTTGTTGTGAAAAGTGGTGGACGGGATAAAAGAGAAGTACCCTTTTTATTAATGTATAATTTAATTCGACGCAACATCATAAACAATTTTATATTAAAGAATATTTATCGATTTCATCTTTGTACAAATTTTACACTCATATTCGAAAAAAAAATAAATGAAAAAAAGTTCTTTGTGTTCCAAGATTAAAAATTTAACTTATTTAAAATTAAGATTTTGTTTCTTTTTCATTTCAATATTTGTATTTTGTAAAACAGGTAACATTTTACATGATTCCCGAATCAAAATATTCAGTATTTCCCTCATCATAAAATGAACAGTTGATTTAGCTTTCACTTTTAAAATGTCGTTCCCCCTTAAAAAAATTTTTTGAGACTGTGCTATGTTAATTTGTATGGTTTATGTATTTTAACCTGACTTTATTCAGAATCTGTCTAAATTATTTTAACATGTTCAGAACATGATTTAATCGATTTTTCTTTCCGTTCTTTAATCCTCAATATCGATATCTTCATTAAAATTAGTATTTTGCTTTTCAATTTCAATATTAGGATTTTATAAAACATATAACATTTCACGTAATTCATAAATCAGAAGATTCAGTATTCCCCTCATGATAAAATGAACAGCTAATTTAGATTTCACTTTTAAAATGTTACCTCCGCCTCAAAACGAAGTTTCGAAAACATGTTCTGCTTCTTTTGTATGGTTTTATGCATTTTAACCTGACTGTATTCAGAATCTGTCTAAATATTCTTAACTGATTCGAAACTTTATTTAATCAATATTCCTTTCCGCTTTGAAATCATCAACATCAAAATCCTTTCATAATATGCGATTGATATCCATTTTATTAAAATTTTCACTTTATTATGATATTAATAACACCTGTTTCATTTTTAAAAAATTGAAGAACTGCAATCATACACCGCCGTTCGTTATAGACCACAGCTGGAAGAGTGTATACAGTTGGAACATTCATTGACTTGGGGGAATTTCGTAGATTATTCCTTATTTTGCACGTTGGAATACTACGTGGTAGCAATAACTAAAAAGAAGGGACTTCTTCAATCTGTAAAAAAAAAAAAAAAAAAACAATTATAATATTCTACTCCTTCTACTATTATGCTACTCGTACATATCTTATTTTGGAATGCTGTAAAAACAAATTGTCAAAATGTTTATCAAGAACGCTTCTAGCTTTTTTGGAAATCTCTAAAAAATGCTATTGAATATGGGAGCAAGTTCTGAAAAAAATTGTGTGAAAGGGAGTTAGTTGGTTTTACGGTTTACAGTATACGAAAAAACAAGATTCATCTCCGTGAAACATAGTTTAATTAGTGATGTTACAAAAATGTAAATTTTCTTACATATAATTTGATTCACCGCATCCTTTAAAACATTTTATCGAAGAACATTTAATGGTTCCACTCTTGTACAACTTTTTCGCGCGTGTTAATCGAAAAAAAAGCTGAAATTGAAACAAAAAATGTTGTGCTTCAAGATTAAAGATTTAGTTCAAGATTTAGTTCTTTTAAAATTAAGATTTTTTTTTTTAAAATTCAGATTTAAAAAAACTAGTCGTTGGATGCCACCGTAATACTTACCAATCATGGATACGCATAATGTAAAATATTAAAATAAAAAAATGTGTAAACTACTTATAAAATGCATTACAATTCGAATAAAATCGTGGCTTGATAACGTCATACACTTTAAAGGCTCGATTACTGAATTGCTTAAAAGAAACATCCTTATAACTCCAAAAACAATAATCCTATTAACTAGCGGTATATTGCATCTGATTAAGCGTCTCATTTCCAATTGAAATATATCTTTAAATTGAAATTTGGATGAAATACAGGGTCATGAAAAATCGAAGAGTGTGGAAAATAGGATTACAAATATCTCGGCAACTAATTATCCGATTGACTTTATGCTTTATGCAAAATTTATGTTTTTTAATTGTCTTTTATATTCACTCCTTAAAATAAACAATTTCGAAAATTTTTATATACCTTTTATCAGAACGAATATTTCGAGAGGGCGAAAAAAATAGTTCCGGTTAATCGAGGTTACGGAAATTCAAAAGGCTTCTTCCCATTATTACATACTAAGTACATACCAAATTTCAAGTCTCTATCTCATTTTTTTTGGGAGATAGAGCGTTTACAGACACACAGACACACAGATGGACGGCAAAAATGTTTTTCTAAAAATATGTTTTTCGGAATCTCCAGTGTCTGAAACGTGTAAATCCGTCAAAAAAAAAAAAAATTCGATTTTCAAAACAATTACAAGACTTACCCTATACTACGTATGATGGGTAAGTAATATGTAGTATTCTAAATAATTCAAGAAACAGATGAATGATTTTACAGCCAGGATAAAGTTAATGGAATATTTGGGCTTCATCCTTTAAAAAATTGTTTCCACTTTAATAGAAAGATTTTGAAAAGTGCTACATTTATACATATTGACTTTTGCATTATAATCTACCAGATCCATCAGTATCTCACTGGTTTTAACATATTCGAAGTTTAATTTAATTGATTTTCCTTTCCCTTTTGTAGTCCTCCTCGATATCAAATGCGGTTCATAATTTGCCAGTGATATCCATTTTATTCAAATTTTCACTTCATATTAATATTAATAACACCTTCTTGCTATGAAAAAGAAAGAGCCGCAATCGTGCACCGTTATCAGACATGAATCACAGCTGGAAGGGTGTATAAAGTTGCAACATGCATTGACTTAGGGGAACTTTGTGCGGTTTATTCTTTATTCCGAGCGTTGGAATACGACGTGGCGGTAATAACAAAAAAGGACTGACTTCTTCAGACGAAGTAAAAATAGAAAGAAAAATCGATGATCGCAATCCTTCCCACCCTCCGAAAATGCTCCTAGAACACCTTTGACTAAAGCAGCGTTGCGTGGAGAATTTATTGAGCATTGAATACTTTTAGCGTATTTTGAAATCCCGAAAATGTTATTGAATACGGAAGCGAGTTCGGATAAAATTCTATTAAGGCAAGGGGGTTTTCTTGTATCTTCTCCCGTAATGTTGCAAACAATTTATTTATCTTGCGGTTTTCTAGATTCTAGAAAATTATACGCTTGGATTGTCTCCAATTTAATTCAATTTATGCGGAAGTATTTTCTTCTTATAGGAGAAGGGTTATGCGAAATAACAGAAATTCTCCTTTATTGAACTGGGGATATTTTTTGCGTATTTTTTCCATCGCTTTAAACAGTAGTAAAAAGAGGGAAAAAAGTTTTTCTTGCAGAACTATGCAGATGTTGTTGCAGTATTTAACTATTTTAAGCGAAAATATATGTTTAATAAAAAGTTTTTCGTTTCCAATTTTATTCTTAAACAGCTCAAAGAAACTCGATTACTTTTCATTACAAAATCATACTTCGTTTTACTTTGCCAGAATTTTCATCAAGATCTAATTTAAAAAAATACCTATAGTATACACATTTTGCAATTTATCCAATTTTGAATGAAATTTTTGCATATTGTATATATTTAATAATTTATTTATATAATGTTTAGAAACAGATTTTAAAAACTGCATTGATTCTGATCTAAGAAATTAGCTTTAAAAAGGTCTATTTTTAAGGAAAATGGGGAAGTCGTGCATAATTAATTTATATTCATACAATTTTAAATTTAAACTTTATTCTGTAGCAATCTCAAAAAGGTTTGTATATTTGACACATACATTTTTGGTTACAAATTCATGTTTGGTTTCGGGTTTTTGGATATGGACTGTCGAAAAATGCATATATGATTACAATTTCATGAACTCATTAAAAACTATTTTAGAGTAAAAGTATGCATATCTCAAGAGTCATTATTATGAAAAAGAATTATTTTAAATTTTGAAGTTGTATTGTGTTTTATATGGTACAGTTTTATGCAAAACAGCTCGGGTAATAATGAAAATAATTCATTAGCCGAACAACAATTAAATAAAAAAATTCTGTAACAATTAATGCAATATTTGATTTTTGGTGTTTTCCACAGTGCTCAAAATTATTAACGATTGAGAATTAGTTAAAACAGAAAATCGATTTTGGGCATACCGAAAGCTAGCTTAGTTTCTTGAAATAATTTTAAATCATTTCTTCTCTTCTAAAACGTCATTTACATCTTTAGCTTTAAAGGATCGATTATTTTTCAGGAGCAAAATGACAATTGATTTAAAATTTAACATTGTGTTTGAAAAAAGCAGACAATAATTTCAAAGTTCACGAACACTAATGAGTCATGCAGAAAAATATTTGTTATGGGTACAAAAAAAAAAAGAAATGTATCATAGTATTTTGTATAAATTTGAAATGGTATCGCATATTTCAATCGTTAGAGTCTGCTTTGAAATAATTTTATTAGACTATATATATATATATATATATATATATATATATATATATATATATATATATATATTGTCGCTTTCACTAAGAATGACACTTCATTGGATTTTTAAAAAATAGTAATTTGTTTTCCTCTAAAAAGGACAAAACCAGCTCGAAATGTGCTTAAATTGTGCCGGAATGCTTTGATATGAGTAAACACTTTTAAAGACTCACAATGTTATAACATCAAGTGGTTACTTAAAATTTATTTAAGTTATATTTAAAATTAACATTATATTTTGAATAAATGCAACAATACTTATATATATTATATAAGAATAAATGTAAACATAATTAAAGGTAAAATGACAAGTTGTTTGCTAATAAAATATGAAATTAAATTTTGTGAATAATCTATTTTAATGAAAATATTTCTGATTGTAAGACATTTTATACATGATAAATATTGATCTTTTAGAAACATGGATATGGAGCGTATGTGTCCTCTTCTGCTGGTTGCCTTAGTGGCAGTGTGCTACAGCAATTCTCTTCATTGCGGACTTGCTTACGACGACATTGCTGCAATTAGAGAGAACCGAGATTTGAGGCCACACACGCCTTTGACCAATATATTCTTTAACGATTATTGGGGAACACCGTTACGAAAGGTAATTCATAGTTGCCAACCTCCCGATTTTTTTAATACCAGTAAAATCTTACAAAAAAATTCGCTTTATTAAATTGATAAAATTGTATGATTACATAAAACAAATGTTTTTACATAAAAATACTGGTATGAAAAAAATCGGGAGGTTGGCAACTCTATATTATTTCTGTTAAATTGTAGGAACTATTTGTATTTTTTATTAACAGTTTAGTGTAATTCGACGAGCATGGCACATCACATAGTAAGGACTAAGTGGCAAAAACACCCAAAAGTGATTTTTTTTTATTTAAGCGTTGTTTCTGGTGGTTTTGTGTTCTTTGATAGTTGCAAGAATTAAAAATGCAAAAATATGCTAAATTAAAGAATTATTATATAATTGAATTTTCCCGAAAACAATAGTTTTCACCTATAAAGAGGGATCTAACAGCGGTCTTTTTCAGACTTTTGATAACTGGTAAATTTTAGTCGAATTTTGTTCTTCTTCGTGTAGCTTCATTCTCAAATATATAATTTTGAAACATTGCGGTTATTTACCTCTTATATAGAGGAGAAAAAAACACAATTAACACATTCAAATTTTGCATTACTATATGAAGAATTAACGTATGCAATATTTCCATTCTAAGAAAGCGAGTAAAATTGAATATCAAAAGTTTAAAAAAAACTCCATCAGCCTCCAATATGTCTTGTCATCTATTACATTCAAGAAACAGCTATATTTATTTTATCTGCAATTATCTGCAATTGTGGACTACGTACTACCTTATTACAGGCACATAAATTAAATTATCTCATTAAATGTCCATAATTATTTCGAGAATGAAGATCTATCAATTTGGGACTAGTCTTATTCGATTCTTCACGCAAAAATACGAAAGAATCATTTCAAACACCCCTAAACCATACAATGTTTTGTCTTTTTTAAACTTGTAAACTAATTTCCTATTTATTTAAATGCTTTATTCAGGATATTTTTTCATTTGTAATTAGGTACTTCCTTTTATTCAATTTTAGCCAGTTTTTGTGATATAATGGGACTAATATGTTATGTAATGTACACATTTTTATGCAAAATTCAAGTTTTTCGGAAAAATATATTTAGAGTCTGAATTCCAGCTTTTCATCCCTTTTAACTTAGTCATAGTTCCATGAAAGTTTCAAATGTACGTAAATGATAGTAAAAAAGTAGCTACGGCTTGTATTGAACTGCGGATGGTTCCATTCGATTTAGCGAAAAAATTACATAAGAACTGACAATGAAATATTTCATAAGGAAATATATTTTAGCTCACTTAAATAATGAAGCATTTAAGTTATCAAATATCGTTAGAAAAGTGGTTATAGCACCTACGAAATAGGTCGTATCGATGTATGTCGGATGGTCTGATTCGATTGCGCTCTTGAACAAAAAAAAAAGGAAACAGTGGTCAGAAACGAATTTCCTAAAAGATGGGACAGTTTTCAAATTTTTTGCCGGAAAACCAGGGTTTCGCCCCACTGCGCATCATGCAATAAACTACACACATATATATATATATATAAAGTAACTGAATTTGGATTGAAACTGACATAAACAGTGTTAAAACTAATTTCTCACAGCAGTGCAATTCAAAAAATACAATCTGCTCATGAGACTTCTGTTAAACTTGATATTTTCGTTTTAAACAACTGACTTTAACTATTTAACAACAACAACAACAAAAAACACCCCATCCTTCCAAAAAAAAAAACCTTTTTCGAAAGTGTCAATAAATTTATCACGCATCTCTCTTATTAATCCTTCACGTTCAGATCTCACGATTTCAGCGAATTATAGAGCATGTCTTCTACGAGGGTTCAAGTTAAAATCGCTGGAAAATATTTGCGTCAATAATCAATAATCTCCACTGCACATTTTTAAGAAATATATATGTATGCATGTGGAGGAAATGTAAAAGAAATCGGCCCGTAATACTTTCAGAGCCGGAAAATGCAAAAACATCTACCCTCAAGCGGAAGATTAGCAATTTTAAATGTAAAATATTGATAATATTAAATAGGAAGAATAAAAAATATGTAAAACACTTTCCATATTTTTGCTGCGTACCAGATTATATTACACAGCTGTGTGTAAAAATATCTGATTCTTGGAAATTTTATCATGCCCTCATTGTCCCCATCTCATTAACTATTTTTTCCCTTTCAGGAAGGTAGCCATAAGTCATATAGACCTCTGACTGTAATGACTTTTCGAGCAAACTACGCCGTCCATGGACTTATACCATACGGCTACCATTTGGTGAACCTCCTGCTTCACTGTCTTGTATGTCTTCTCTTTTACAGGTAACCTACACTTTTGTTTTTGTATTTATAAAATTAACCTTATTTTGGGGATGAATGGATTCAGTTTGTGTCGTAGATGAATTATAAATTTTTGATTGAAAAATTTATCATGTTTTTTCCATTTGGTTTTCCTTATTTGAATGCATTGCTACTACATATAAAAAAAAAAGTATCTAACTCAAATAGTTAAGAAACAGAACTGATTTATCCGTTTTCCTAATTTCAACAATTATTCACAAAGATATACTTTACTTTTTAACAACGAACTATTTGTAGTTAAGAAAACAATTCACATACCCTAGCAAAATGTTTTAGTCATATATCGAGAATTAATTAAAAATGTGGAATAAGAAATGAATAAACGAGGGTTTTACCGAAACTCATGCAAAAGTTGGATTAACTTTTTATATTTTTACTTTATTACTTATTTATTTTTTAATTTTACATGTTTGTCGAACAATTCTTTCTCTGTAGAAAGATACTGCTCAATATATTTTCCATCACAAGCGGTGCATTTGCGTTAACGTTGAACCCAACTCTTGAATCATCTTTTAAAAAATTGAAGTATTCACTCCTGTACCAACATCTTCAAAGCTACTTTCATTTCGTCAGTGTTATCAAATAGTTGTGTCCGAAAATTATTTGTTTATACCTTTCTTTTCATTATAGGTAATAATTGGATATACAAAGACTAATTTACATGACTAATGATAACATCATCGTAAATGTTGTATACCGTGAAAATTCTTGGCGTCCATTTAAAATTACCTGATTTTTCCTTTTATCTTGTAAAATATCTTGTAAGAAAAATGGAACTTTTCGTAATTGCATTGCTATTTTATTAACTTTGTGCATTTAACTATGTAATTAGTTTTTTTTTAAAATATCAGCATTTTTTAAAGGCCAAACGCGAATTAAATTATCAAAATCGAAATAAAAATATGGTATTTGCACCACATCACTAATCTTTTAATTTTTACTCTAAAGACAGATTTTTTATTTTATTTTTTTACATATTTACTTTATTTCGTGTATTTATTCAAAATTTGTTCTCAAAATCCTGTATAAATTACCGTTTATGTGTTATTTGTGTTATTAAAATTACATACACATTTATCATTATTTTTTACTAATGCAAATAATAGCATTAATTTGATTTTAGAATTTATAAAAGGTATTTATTTTATTGAAATGTGAATAAATGACTGCATCAGTATTAAAAAAAATATAGAATAGGCATTTTTAATAGTCTAATTGTTGGGCAATTTTGGCACTTTAGTAAAATTTTAATTTTATCTAAAGCGATGTTAACATTAGGTAATTCATCTAATATTTACTTCAAGGTAAAAGGGAAACTTTTATGAACTATCGACGAGGATAAAAGATAATACTCAATAATCTTTCTTTTAATCTAATGGAAACGGAAAAAAATACTGTATTCAACATCTATGAAATAACTAGTTAAAATGGGAGAAATAAAAGTAATTCATAAATAATACACTCTCGAAATTCTGAATAATAAAACAGAAAAAATGTTTTAACAACTTTCTTTTAATTTGAAGTAAATAAATAAACATTTCATAATGCTGCTAATATTTTTCAATGAAAATAGATAAAATATAATATATAACATTAAAATATAGTTAAAAACACAAGAAGAGAAAATCTGTTTTCAATTGTTTGATTATTGAAATAATACACAAATTCAAAACATAACTTTCTATACGATAACTGAAACTAAATGAAAACATGTGTTCTGTAGATATCAATAAAAATAACTAAAACAGTTTAAACAACATAAGAGAAATAAAAATTTAATAAAATCAATGTTTCGAAATTTTTTTAAATTGTTGAAATATATCCATTGCCTTATGTATACTTTCAATAAAACTTGTCGGTCAATTAAATGTCGGTTTTTATATGTATTAGGAATAATTATATGAAATAGATAAATCAATAGTTACTTCTTATAGAATTTGATTGATGATAATGATTTTAAAATTGGCGTAAAATTTCAACTCAAAGAAAATCGTTTTGAAGATATTAAAAAAAAAAAAAAAAAAAAAAAACACGTGACATGCACTTATATGGACAAAAAATATGTAAAAATCAATTTTTGATTAATAAAAAGAATAATTCGAAAATATTTTCCTTCCCTTTATCATAGATACATAAAAATGTAATTTTCCTTTCTGCATACATTAACAAACGTTTTCAATCAATTGAGAAATAATTTAAATAACTCAAAACAAACTTATACCCTAAAAATTCTAAGATATAATCAATAAACCATTTAGAAATGTTGCGTTCATATATACTAATATCTGTTTTCAATTAAGAAATATTTTAATTAATTTAATGTTTCGATTCTTTTATGCTGAATTTTTATTATCACAAAAAATTATAATGGATATTTTCATGGATATATTTAGTAATTCAATTCTTCAGATATGGATTTCAAGTGTATTTTTGTTTAAAACTATTTTCATATAAATTTATTGAAAGCAAAAATGTCATTTTGAAAAATTAAAACTAGTTTATAACCTAATTAAAAATTATTTGAAATAAAATTTGAATGCCATTAGTGATTAAAACTAAAAATATTAAATGCATTGATTCGAAAGTCGTTTTTCAAAGTACATAATTCTTTTATTGATTTTTACCATCAATTACGCGAATTTTCAAAAGAATTGAGCGTATACACTTAGCTGAAAACGTTTCCATTTAATTCTTCTCCAAAAATCTTTTCCAAAAAGATATTTTATAAAAATAATAAAAAATTATTAAAAATCCCTTTAAAATTTTTTTTATCCATAAGTATGAAAACTCAGGAGCTGGAAACTGATCTTAAAAAATCAATATGCAAAGTATATTAACAATACATTTTTTTAAATAATGTTTTTATACAAGACTAGAATTGGGAGGGGGGACAGTCTTCGGAAGGGGGGGCAGCTTTAGAGCCTTCGGAAGCATACACCGAGGATGCTGCGCAAGCTCCGATTTTTTTTGCAAGATATTTTTGCAAGCAAACCTCGAATTTGCATGGTTTTGTAATTATTTCACGAAAATCTTTCCAAACGAAATTAAGGGTCCAGTTACAATTATTGCTTATTTAATTTCTACCATCTAAATATATTAAACGTTCAATTCTGACCAAATGTTCCCATGAAAAGTTAAATAATATAAGACGTCATCCCTCACTCTTTTAAAACGAGAAATGATATCTTTCAGTATTGGCAACCTGTGTTATAAATGGTTTTCCTGGGCATACGTTGATACATAAACCTTCCAAAATATGTTGTTCAAAATACAGTTCTCTTAAGGAAGGTCCCCATGCAGGTAGATGTCCCATGTTTCACAATTTTTTCTCTTTCCCACGCTGTCACATTCAGAAATTCGGTTCAAACCTTCTACTTTGACAGCAATCTTTGAAAGATTTTCTGCCTTTACAGAAAATTTTTAAGTTACAGAAACTGTTCCATCACACAGTTTTTGAATAAGAACATCTGCTTATATTATTAGTTACCGAACAAAAATTAATTCCGAAATAGCCTGTTTGCATTTGAGAATACTTTTAAGACGGGAAACGATATCTTCACGAGTGCTGAGATAAAAAAAAAAATTATCTGTCGAATCCTTCAAACGACTCCCAGAAAATATATATTTGTAAATAGTAAATATTAATATTTGTTTAAACCAAAAATAGTGTTAGAACCGGAAAAGTACCAGGCAAGTGTTTTTTGTTTGTTTGTTTGTTTCTTTTTCTATCTGAGAAACGGAGATGGAATTCTAAAACGTGAGGGAAAAAAGAAAATATTAAAATAAACTCGATTCGACCTCGGAGAAAGATTCTTTTGGAAATAGTAAATATTAACATTTTTCAAAACTAAAGATAGCACCAGAGCCGGAAATATACACTGAATAAGTAGGTATTTGTTGTTTTTGTTATTTTTTATTTCATTCCAGGAAGCGTTTGTGGCAGTGTGAAAATAAATAAAAAACAGAAACTTTGAAATGAATAGGAAAACACGAAAACCACCGTGAAATTGAACTTATATAACCATGAATCGGATTTTTTTTTCAATTTTAATTATTAAATAAAAAAAAAACCGTTATAAATGTAAAGATATCTCGAGTATTTTTTGTTGTTTTATATTTTCGGCTAGTATGCGGATGCGGCAGTTTTAAAATGCTAAGTAAAACTTCAAAACTGATGTGTAATCAAAACTTTAAAAAAAAATGTTTTTCAAAATAGTAAATATTAATATTTGTTTAACAAAATGTTTCGTTTACCCGATAAGGTAAGAGACAAAACTTTTCCCATTCGTGTTCTCTTTCTCTCTCTCCCCATTTTTATTGGTAACTGCACGGTTTACCCGGCGATCACGATTTCAAAATGCTGGGAAAAGAAGTAGATTCAATTCCATCTGCATGAAGATCATCGGAAAACCGATGGAAAACCGAAAGATCGCATAGGCGCAGGCACAATCCATGGAACGACGGAATCTCGCTATTTTGTGATGTTCATTAAAGTTTATAATTAACATATCAGCTAATCTTAAAAAAATTCAAAAATCCGAGCCTCAGGTGCATTCGGACTTATCTTCGTCTATCCTAATCCAAATTTTCAGAAGAACAGTACGTCCAAGGATTTAACAGTTGCCAACACACAGACAAGCATCTTTCTTTTATTAATATATATTATTATTACTATTTTTTTAAATAAGTAAATGAAAAAAAAAATAATTAAATAGCAATTTCATCTATATATACAAACGAAACGTCTTTGTTTTCCAATAAGACGTCTAGGAAATAGAAATATGAATTGCATGCATACCATTTATTTAATCGATTGAGGAAAAAATCCACCAATTTAAGAATTCAATTCTCTATAAGAGAATAATATATAACAGTATTCCACGCAAATAAGTTAAACAAATGGAAATGAAACGAAGCATTAAACATGTATGTATAATTCTTCTCCATCGATTCAGAATGAATTTCATAACTTTAGAGCTTCAATTCCTTCCTGAAAATTTTTTATTACCATTTTATTAACCGGGAGTCTAGACTTGAAAGAACTGAAAGTGTTGAAAATTTTCCAACATGTCAAAATCGATAGTTTTGCAGATGTATATATATATATATATATATATATATATATGTGTGTGTGTGTGTGTGTGTGTGTGTGTGTGTGTAAAACACGAGAATCGCATTTGATTAGAACGTGAATATTTAAATACAACGTTTTTTTAAAAAATTGATTATAAAAGAGTCTAACACAAAAGATTCTCTTCTTATTAAAAGACGAACGAAAATGTATTACTGTTTTTTATATTCATCGATAAATTTCATAATTTAATTAAGAATTTGCTTTAATTAAGATTTTAACACTAAATTCATTTTACACACACGCACACACAAAGAATAGTTATTAACAAAACACTATAGAACTCCCCTCTTTCCTTTGATGTAAGACGAATAAAATAATGTAATCCATATATATAAATAATTATCTTTAATCAAATATGAAATATTTTCATAAATTTTAAATTACTATTCCTTTTCAATGGATACCAATTACATTTTAAAAATGCATTCTAATTTTTTTTTCATATACAGCTTATAAATAATGCAATTTTGGATTTAAAAAAATGAAAATGTGTTTGTTGCTTGGGCTTTTTTATTTTAAGTCATTGTTATTATTTAATGAAATTAAAATATAATGTTAATAAAAGAAATAATAATAAGCTAGAAACAATTGCTTCTAAAATACACAAAATAGATAAGACATATAAAAAACGTATTGTAATCATAAAAAAAAGAAATTAAACTCATTTCTTCAAATCATTCTTTCACAAAATTGAAAATCTTTTTTTTTTTTTCTAAAATTCCTTGATTAAAGGAATTTAACATAACCACTTTTATTTCTTGTGAGTCATATAAAAGAACTTCTACTGATGGGATTTTTACGTATCAGTAATAAATAAATATATGTGTAATAATATGCATTAGAATTACATATTGCTTTAATGATGTGAACATGCAAGTGTTTTTATTAGAACATTCCTAATATATAAAATTAAAATTCCAGTATACAAAATATAAATTAAATGTATTGAATGTTACTAAGTTGAATGTTTTATTTTTATTATTATTTCAAAGCATTAGCACTTAGACAAACATCTATACACTATTATATGCCACCAAAATCATTGAACAATAAACGAAAGTGACATATAGAGACTTTAGAGAAAAGAAAAAGTCCACTGTAAACAAGGAATACAATCAATTAGGTTGATGTTCTGAGGTCCTCATTAGTTCTCTGGCCTCCCAATATCTGCCAGAAGACAGTTACTTGATAGTGCGGGGCACAGTAGTAAATGCTGTGCATTCAAGATTACAAAATCTCCACAAATAGGGCAATTTGGACTTTCAAGAATACCAAATATGAAAAGTTAATTAGGTAGACAATCTTGTCCCGTGGCAAGTCTAAATAAGGCACCACAATTTTGAATGTTGGTGTGCGTTTGTAATGAAAAAAAAAAGGTTATTGTGAAAAAAAAATGTTGAATGGGCTTGAGTTGTAATTTTACCTCATACTCGCAAAATTGTTTGAGTATAACTCACCTCACCTTCACTTTTCAAAAAATGTATCAAACTTAACTCAAAACTTCCAAAATGTGAGTCAACCGGTTCCTTCCCGCATAAGACTGGGCCTTGTGTAGTATAACTTATATTCAGAAAAAACTTTATCCGTGCTCTAACAAGTAAAACGATAAAAATGCCATTCTATTAGGACTACAACTTTCCGAGCTATGATAGTTTCAATTGTATGAATTATTACAATTTTAACGACAATAAAAACGATAATAAAACAATACAACAAACGATTACAACAATTTAACAACAATAAAGACGGAAAAACATGTCTTTAGTGCACAAAAACACTGAAATTTCATAAAATTTAAAGCTTCGAAAATTAAATGGAATTTTTACTGTGTTGCTTGTTGGAGCATGCCGGAAGTTTTTCTTAACATAACTAAGAAAAGGGACATTCCGTTTACACATAATTCTTTTCAATCGATTAAGAAAGAATTTCTAAATTTTAAACTACATTTCTTATCAAATATATATATATATATAAATATATATTATTTAAAAAGTAAATATGATGAAGATTTCTATACCTATATAGACATACTATGTATGTATTAACCAAAGAATTAAAAAAAAAAATCTTCGAAATCTTTAGAATGCTAAATAACCATTATTAACAATAAACAATAACACAGAACTACATGTAATCCATAATTCTCTTCATAGGATTAAAAAATATTTTCATTGTTGTTTTAAACATCCAATTCCTTTCAGAGGAACATTTAGTATTATTTTGTTAATCTTAAGTCTGAAAGACAACAATATTGAAGGTCGCATAAAATTTCAAACTTAAGAAAATCGATAGTTTTCCAGATATCTAGAAAGCTCGTGAGTTGACTAAAGATCATTCTCAGTGGTTAATGACATCGAACTTTACAAAGAATAACAATAACAAATGATGACATTTATAAATTAATATCTAGAATTAATAACTAGATTGGTTAACTGGATGCATAGTAAAACTTAGAAAAAAAAGTAAAATAAATGTTGAAAGTTTTAGAGATATAAAAAAAAAGCACTTGACTTTCCTTAAATCATTCTCAATCGGGCAGAGGCACCGAAATTTTTAAAGCCTTTTAACCTTACAAAATTATTAGATGTGACAAATAATAATTAGACTAATGAGAAGAAGTATTTTAATAACTAAATAATTAAAAATGATGAAAATTCGATAAATTTTCAGATTACCCAATTATACAATTTTCAGTTAGACAAGCTCACCGAAGTTGTCAAAGAATAACTAAAAAAACTTGTCACATTCATAAATTAGTAACTTTAACCAAAGACTAGACTAAAGGCTAGATGCCAATTAATAACTCTCTAGAAAAAAAAATCGATTATTTTGTAGAAGTATATTTGACAGAAAAGCGCGCGACTTCTCAGATAATTTTTAGTTGTGCTCGAATACCGACAAACAACAAACCAAATTATGACATTTTCAAATTTATAACTAGACAATTATAAACAGACTAATGACTAGATGAATTTATTAACTAGATCGGGGTTTCCCAAACTGTGGTACGAATATCTGTTATGGTACGCAAACGTTCTATAATTCTTGAAAATTAATAACCAATTTATTTGCTGATGGTTTGTCAGCACTAGCCGACAATATGTGACTCATTTTATTAAAGTTGGGCCATTGGATAATCAAGAGTCTTTAACCAAATTATGGGTCGTTAGTCAAGATATATGTTTCATAAAGCCACTCGGCGTTAGCCCAGAGATTTCTTTCATAAAGCCACTCGGCGTTAACCAAAGTAACACTGCATAGTCATAATTTTCTTAGATAGATATAGATATATACATAAATTTCTTTAATTCATTCAGAAATAATTTCAAAATGTTAAAGCACCAATTCTATTTCGAATAAGAATTTTTATTACCATTTTATCAATCTGAAGAATTGCAAACGAACTCAAGGTGCCATAAAATTTCAAACATTAGAAAATCGATAGTTTTGCAGATATCAAGAAATCATGTGGCCTGCCTGATAATCATTCTCAAGAACGACACCACAATTTCTAACGAATAACAACAGCAAATAAATCGCACTTCTAAATTGATAAGTAGAATAATAACTAGATGTAAAGAAACAAGTATAAATGGAAAGATAAATCGATGCTGTTGCTAATATCAAGAATGCATGTGACATGCCTGATGAGATCATTCTCAACAAAAACACCGTAATTTCTAAAGCATAACAATAGCATTTAAAAATCAATAAGTATATTAATAACTAGACGTAAATAAATAAATAGATAATAAATGGAAAACTAAATCAATGCTCTTGCAAATATCAAGAATGCACGTGACCTGTCTCAGATCCTTCTCAACACTGACACCGTAATTTTTAAAGAATAACAATAGAATATGATATAATTTGTAAATTTATAAGTATATTAATAACTAGACGTAAAAAAATAAATAGATAATAAATGGAAAACTAAATCGATACTCTTGGAAATATCAAGATCACCTGTCTCAGATCATTTTCGACAATGATACCGTAATTTTTAAAGAATAACAATAGAATATGATATAATTTGTAAATTTATAAGTATATTAATAACTAGACGTAAAAAAATAAATAGATAATAAATGGAAAACTAAATCGATACTCTTGGAAATATCAAGATCACCTGCCTCAGATCATTTTCGACAATGATACCGTAATTTTTAAAGAATAACAATAGAATATGATATAATTTGTAAATTTATAAGTATATTAATAACTAGACGTAAAAAAATAAATAGATAATAAATGGAAAGCTAAATCGATACTCTTGAAAATATCAAGATCACCTGCCTTAGATCATTCTCGACAATGGTACCGTAATTTGTAAAGAATACCAATTGAAAATTATAAGTAGATTAATAACGAGACTTAAATAAATAACTAGATAATAAATGGAAAGGTAAATTGTTATTTTTCCAGATATCAAGAAAGCACGTGCCCTGTCTCAGATCATTCTCAATTGGACAGCAGCGGAATGTCTCGAGAATAATGATAGACAATTATTCAAAGTACAAACAAATAACCAGAATTAATTATTTGATTAATAATTGATTTAGATGTAAAATAATAAATTGTAATAAAAAACTAAAAAAAAAAAAAAATCGAGAGTTTGAGAGTTATCTAGAATGCATGTGAGCTGCCTGGGAAAGCTTTCAGTCGGAAAATTCGAATCGAATTTTCCACACAATAACAAAAGAAAATATTATCCCATTTGTAAATTAATAACTAGACTTAAAGACTTTAGATATAAATGAGTAACTAAATAAAAAAGTAATGAAAACAAATTAATAGTTTTAAAGATATCATGGGACCTGTCATAGATCATTCGTATTTAGTCAACGACATTGAAAATGTCGGAGAATGACAGTATAAAATTTCACAATTATAAATAAATAGTTATAACTAGATTAAGACCTTTAATTAATGTCTAGAAAAAAAAACTAGATGTAAATAACTAAATAATATAAATATAAAAAGAACGTTTAGGAAATTTTAAATCAGAAAATAAATGATTTCTAACAACTTTCATTTCGAAAAATATGAATAAAACAGATTAATATATTCTATATAAAATACATATGCATCTCCAATCAATTAAGAAATAATTTCATAAATATAAAGCTCCAATTCCTTTACAACGAACTTTTGTTTACATTTTATTAATCTGAAGTTTAGAAGATTACTAAGTACTGAAGGTGGCGTAAAATTTCAAACCTAAGAAAATCGATACTTTTGCAGATAATAGGAAAGCATATTACCTGACTGAGATCATCCTGCACGGTTTAAGGCTTAAGACACCGAAATTTCCATAGTATAACTATAGCAAGTGATACATTTTCAAAATATAAAATAGATTTACAGCTAGATGTAAATAAAACAATTAACAGAATAACAATGGAAAATACCTGTACACATAAGTAAAAAAATAATATTAATAATTTGCTTAAAAAGAATATGTTAATGCAAATTCTAGTATACAGTAACTATTATATAGTAACTAGTTAATAAAAAAGTAAAAGGACAATCAAAAATTTTGCAAATAACGAAAAAAGGCCCGTGACCGGCCTGAGGTAATTTTCCATTAGATATCGTCTTTGAAATTTCCAAAGAATAACAAGAAAAATGCCTTATTTATAAAATTGGTAACTGGTTTTAATGACTAGAAGTAAATTAATATCTAAATAATAAAATAATGAGAGAAAAAATTATTGTTTTGTAGATCATATCTGACGTGCCAGAGATTAATCATAACTGAATAATGACACTGGAAATTCTTTAGAGTAACAATATCAAATTATCCCAATCGTAAAATAATAAATAGAAGTTATAACTAGATTAATAATTTGAGCAAATAATTAGATTAATAATTTGAGCAAATAATTAGATTAATAACTTTAGATTAATGAGTAATTCAAAAATTTGTAAATGAATAACAACATGATAAAAAATAAAAGGAACATATCATAAACCTGAAATAATAAAAAAAAATAATAAATTTTATTCTCATAAAATATACATAAAATTGAATAATATTTGATATAATATCAATATGTCTCTATGATCAATTAAGAAATATTTTAATAAATTTAAAGATCCAATTCCTTTCCGAGGAATTTTTATTACCATTTTATTAATCTGAAATGAGGAAGACGAAAACACTGAAGGTGGCGTAAAATTTCAAACCTAAGAAAATCAATAGTTTTGCAGATATCAAGAAAGCACGTGACCTGCCTGAGATCATTCTCAATTGGACAACGACACTGAAATTTCCAAAGAATAACAATAGCAAATGATCGCATTTGTATTCTTCGCCGATGGCATTTCCCTTTTTTTTTCACTTTCAAGGAATATTTTCCTTGAACAACGAGCTGCTCCCTAAAAGTGGCACTTAAAGAATACTTATTTCGTTATTGTTAAGTGCCGGAATATAAAAAGAGATGGTAAAGAGATAATTTAGAATAGTTTTAGAATAATATCAACTGCAAATAGTTTCTAATATTCTCCTCTTCAGTAATGAATATAATTTATTTAAAACAATTTATTCTAAATAAGCTAAAATATTTTGGAAATATTTATTTAAGAGATGTTATTTAAAGAATACTTCTAAAGTATTGTTTTCGTTTCGGATTATTATGAAAGGGACAATTCATTCTCAGGCACAATTCCTCTTGAAATATGTGTATTGTTTTATTAAATAACAGGTCCCTTTTCTCTTTGCTAACAATTTATTTTAAGAATTTTATAAAACTGCCTTGTGTAAATAATCTTTTCCTATAAAAACCACTTAAACTAAACATGCTTTTATTTTTAGCTCGATTGAAAAAGAAGGTTAATTTTTTTTTTTAATGAAATACTTCAAATGTAAACATAATTTTCACTAGTTACCTATAAGTAATGATGTATTAAACGAGGTTTTGTTTTGTTATTTTTTTTAACAGAAGCTTTGAAGACATGAACTGGATTTTCCCTTTCTATTTATAAATGTTAACTCATTGAAGGAGATTTTCGAAGCTTAAATTCTGCAAATATAAACACAATTTTTATTTCCTACCTATGACTATTGATATGATAAACGAGGTGCTTTTTTTAATTCAATTTTTACATGTATAAACCGAAATTGGAATTTCTTTTAATAAATAAACTAAATCTGCGGTGCTCCAATCCATTAAGGATCTTCGCCTACAGTGTCCATCCCTGTTTTCATGACCATGAGCCATGAGGGGTTGTGCAGCATATGTCCTCTCCATGTGATCAGCCGAACGCGAGACCCTCAGTGCTTACACTAGATTAATTTTGACACAATTATTCAAATTGGTACAGAAATCATATGAGTTGTAATTTTCCCGAATGAGCGAAAAAGTCTGGGCCAAGATTCGGAACAGGGATCTCTTGGCTAAGATCCCTGGTTCGATCCCTGAGGTCCGAAGTTTTTCGTCCAATTGAGAAAATTTCATCTCATATGATTTTTTTACCAATTTGACAATTATGCCAAAATTTATCTAGTGTAATCACGTTTACTGTAGTTAACATTACCTGCGATTTATGCTGTTGAACTGATTCAGATATCAGATCAGATGCTAATATCTATAAGGTTAACAGTGTGAATTAGATCCGCCAGGTTTGTCCGCGATTTCTCAGTTGGTAGAGCATTGGCAACTACCAGAGATCTTTGGAACCAAGAGATCTTTGGTTCGAATCCTGGACCTGACTTTTTCACCCAGTTGGGAAAATTACAACTCATATGTCTTCAGTGTTTAGTTCACAAGCAAGCTTGGCACTCATTTTATCGACCCGGAAGGGATGAAAGGTTGCTGTTAATAAATAACAAAACACAAAAGAAGATATTACAAAAATATTCAAATGCAAATAGACCTTTCACTTTCTGTTCCCATATCTCGAAAAAGTTACAGTGTTACATCGGCTAACGATGATATTATGGTTCGGAGTCCTAGTCACTAGTACCAAAAATTCACTAATCTAAACTTGTTTTAACTACCAATTAAAATACAACGAGATATCTTTAAACACTCTTTAGCCGGGTCTGGAGCTCCTATACTCATATATAGGCTCCTATGCAAATATATAGGCCCCTGAAGCCTTAGCAAGGTCCGAAAAAGTATTAAAAAATATTTTTAAGTCAAAATATTTTAACGTAGGTAATTATTAGCTGGAATATCAATGTACTAATTTTTAAAAATGTAAACAGAAATTTGTAATTTTAAGTGAACAGGAATTTTGTAATTTTAAATAAGGGGACATTTTGTAATTTTTTTTAAATGTTAACAGACATTTTATTTTATATTAATATAATTTCAGTTTTCTTCATATATAATATTAGACTGCCTTTTTAGTTATTACCGTTTTATTAATCTGTTTATATATTAATATAACGTATAATTCAGTTTTTATGTATTTAAATAGAAATTTGAATTTCTGTTAATAAATAATAAAACACAAAAGAAGATATTCAGCAAAAATTAAAATGTAAATAGACCTCTTTTTTCTGTTACCGTATCTCAAGCAAGTTACAGTTATATCACGTGCTAACGATGATATTTCGTTTCGGAGTCCCGGTCGCTAGACCAAATCTTCACTAACCGATACTTCTTTTTCCTTCCAATTAAAATATAACGAAATTGCATAAAACGCTTCAGCCGGGTACAAAAAAATACGAAAAATATCTTCTTAAGTCAAAATATTTTAATATAGGTATTTGTAAGTATTGAAGTAATTTCTAAAAATATATACAGAAATTTGTAATTTTAAGGGGATAGAAATTTTGTAGTTTCAAGTAAGCAGAAATTTTGTAATTTTAAGTAACCAGAAATTTTGTAATTTTTTAAAATTGTAACAGAAATTTTATTTTATATTAATATATTTTCAATTTTTCACATACATATTAAAAGATTGTCTCTTTACTTAAAAAAAATCACGTCTTTTATACCCCCAAAACAAACATACATATAATCACAACCTAACAATGACATTATTTTAGTATCTTAAACTGGGGAACATGAGCCCCTCGTAAAAACATCACCAAAATGTATACTACTTATGAATCTACATAAACTCTTATGTGTTATTTTCTAAGTTTAATCGTTAAGTTTCTAAGTTTAGTCGCGTTTAAACCAACGAGTCTCAAAACCTAAATTTTAGGCTATTAATCAACAATTTCAAATCATTCAGATTTTACGAGACACACAGCAACACTCTAAAAATGCTCAAACTTATTTTTGGCAGAGGCTCATATGCATTGTGTTTTCTATTATGATAAATCCAAATGTCCATTATTTTGCGCTGTTCCGTTGGTCACGTTTAATATGAAGCACAAAAAATAACCAAAAAGCTTTGTGCGTACGTTGCAATTGTCTTTTTAGTCGAGGGATGGATGTTGCAATAATGGAAGCTGGCTGAAATAAATAATTGTTAATTAGTTTGTTATACCACATTTTTCCGTATATGTTTTATAAAGTAAAAGAAAACACAGAGTTTTGTGTATAAAAGTAACATATTATTCATTTCGAAACATTAGTGAAATAAGATTGTATAAGGGACATTACATATTCAGAGACATATAGTGGCAATGTTACCTGACTACAGGCCTTATTGACCGAAATATGTCTTATTTTGTAATTTTTGTGTCATCATGTGACGTGGAAAAGACGTTGAATTCTAGTTGTTCTAACGTAAATGATATGCGTCTTTTCTCCGCACCCCCACCCCAGAATTTTCCAACTTTGTGAGTAGTAAAAACTTCCACAAAAATATAACAATGTTATAACAATAGATTGTTAATCGATAGTCATAGTCGAAAAATGAAAGTTCTGAATAACTATTAGTGGAATGAACTTTTGAAATCAATCCGTTTACTAAAAGCCAAATAAGTTAAGCCATTTTTTTTATGATCGATATTCAATATATTACATGAAATATAACAACTTTTCAACTTAACAAATGAAAGTAATAGTAACTAATGAAAAATCTCCCACAATCTATAACTAAACACCTAATCTATAACACAATAATAGGTACAATAATTATTTATCTCCCTAACCAAGGAGCTTTTCTCTTTAAAGAAAATAAGTTTTTGCTTAATTGTTAGCAACAAACAACTCTGTCGCTTAACGATTAAAGATTAAGTAACAGAAAAACAAATTGAAATTTCTCCCGAGACGTGAGCATAATTGTGGTGCTATTGAGGTGGTACAGGGTTCGATTCCCGAAGGCTCCATAGTTGAGTTCCCCCTAAGGCTGCTTTTATGTCTGAATTTCAACAATCCTCGACAAAAATTCGTAAATCACTTCCTTGGTCTTTCTTTTCTAAAGGTTCTGTGGTCATTAATAAAGTAAAGGAGGGTTTCAACAAAAGCAAAAGGCGGAGATAAACATGTAAGGGATGCCGTCCGCTAACCTCTGACTTCTAAACAATCTTCTGAAAACTGATAACATGGAAAAGAGCGCCTGACCACATTGAAGTTACCGCTTAGCAATAACGTAGTCTGTTCGAAACCTTAGTTGTAAAATTGTCCTGCTACATCATTTTATCCTATACTGTCTGTTCTCTAGAACAGTTATGAGAAGACGTATGCACTGTATGGAACTAATAATATATATATATATAAAGGATTATGTGAGGCAGCTGCCCTGGTAGCTATAGGTTTCAAAGTAACTACCCAACTTAACACAAACTAGAATGATACATGGATTAATTTTAAATAAAGGGAAATGAACAATAAAAAAAATGATAAAATTAATTATTAAATACATTCATTGTTCAAAACTGATTATTATTATTTTTTAGTTATACAGAACGTTATGTGTCGAAAATTTTAAGCATTTTAAATCTTGGACACCTCTATAGAAGAAAGTGTTATAATTAATAGAGACAATTTATGACGTTTGAATTTATTTACATCTCATTAAATTATATATAATCGTGTTTGTTTTGTATTTCGTAAATTGTGTTTAACTGACTTGAAATAAATCGAAAAGTAATTATGTTTTCTTTTCTAATTTATCTGTTTTAAGTAGAATACAATTTCCTTTGTATTCTTTTCTTATGGCATTTCCTTTCTTTGTTTTCACTCTCCATTGAATATTTTGAGCACAAGAAACAGCCCTTAAGTGTACCCACTTAAAGAATACTTATTTTCTTATTGTTAAACGCCAGAACACAAAAAGAAATAGTTAAGAGATAATTTAGAATGGTTAAGGAGTAAATGGAACAGTAAGATGTTTCTAGAGTATTTCTTCTCAATAATGAACGCAGTTTATTCGAAATGATTTATTCTGAATAAGCCCAAAAAGTGTAAAAATATATATTTTTTTCAATTTTGGAATGTATGAAATAGAAAATTTTCTTGAGAATAAAACGAAACAGTATTTTGTTTGTGCGAATTTATATTCTAAAAATTAACAGTTGTTTTTTGTGCAAATATAATTTATGGAAATTTCTATTCTCATTTGATCATACTTGTAGCTAAGGTTTGACAAATGCGGACACCAGGTAACCACTGACGACCAAGTTTTTTATCTGGCTACCAAGTTATTTAATCTGGCCCTCTTATTTTATTTTGTACAAAAGTTGACTTAAGAATAGTACACAAACGGCATTTTTTCTCCCCACCCCAACCCCAGAATATTAAGAAATAAACTGAGAAACTATATTAAAACAAAACATATTTTTAATTTGGCAAAAATAAGTTCATCAACTGCAAATTTTAAAATACTATAATTAGAATAATTTGACTGACTTCAACAGGAAAATAAGCAAAAACTTCCTTTCCAGCATCGCTATTTTATGGGTGCCATGCCCCCCTCATTAGATTTAAATTTTGTATCAGTCTACTATCCAGAAAATAGAAGCATTCGGCAATCAGAATTTTCCGAAAATGCAAATTAATTCACTTTATATATATATATATATATATATATATATATATATATTCTTTGAGATACATAATTTAGACAAGTTTCTTCAGAAAACTTTTTTTCTAAATTGTGTATTATTGTACTATTCTAAACTATGTTATTAATAATTCTAAATTGTGCTTTGTTATTATTTTTTTTCTCAATTAATTCATAAAAAAACTTTTGTTTGTTTTTTGAAAATCAATGACGAGACAGGGTAGTGGGAGGCGCTAAATAATTTTTTCAGGCGACTAAATTTTTTTTGCGGGTTTTTATCAAATTTGTAAAGCCCTGTTTGGAACTGTACTTTCTAAGAACAATAATTGATAAATATTTCAAAATCGGATTATTTATTTTGATTATTAATTTACTAGGATTTTAGACGCATTATTCTTATGAGATAATGCACAGTCATAAAATAATCCCCGCTTTTAAAAAATAAATTGTATGAGAAATATGTAATCAATCGGTACGAAACCAACTCGAAATTATAGAACACCTGAAGGAGTTTTGGTAGAGGCAATTGCGTTTGAATTTGATGTTACGCCACTTCGTGACACGATGCCATTTCACTCATCAGTCAGTTCACAACAATCATAGTCAAATCATCTCAAAACCATTGTTTTTGCTGAACAAATTCGGGATCAGCAGTAGTTAAGGGAGATAATTTACGCAGCAATAGCGAATGTAACTACTGGCATGATTGAGCGCACCTGGAAGGAGATCGACTTCCGCTTAGATGTTTCCCAATCAACAGTGGGAGCTCATATTGAAGTTTTCAAAGTAATGTAAAAAAAGTTCACAGATTTTTCCAGTCTAACAGTGTAAAAATAAATGGTCTATCTTTATTAAGGCCTTTGTTATTTTAATTCGATATCAGGGACACCTTTTTCGATGACCCTCCATCATTAATTTGGCTTAGAAATGACTATATTTTGAGCCTTAACGCCACTTCGTGGCACGATGCCATTTCACTCATCAGTGAGTTCACAGCAATCATAGTCAAATCATCTCAAAACCATTGTTTTTGCTGAACAAATTCGGGATCAGCAGTAATTAAGGGAGACAATTTACGCAGCAATAGCGAATGTAACTACTGACATGATTGAGCGACCTGGAAGGAGATCGACTTATTCTTAGATGTTTCCCGAACAACAAGGACAGCTCATATTGAAGTTTTCAAAGTAATGTAAAAAAAAACTTACAGATTTTTCAAGTCTAACAGTGTAAAAATAAATAGTCTACCTTCATTAAGGCCTTTTTTATTTTAATTCAAAATCAGGGACACCTTTTTTGATGACCCTGCATCATTAATTTGGCTTAGAAATGACTATATTTTACTAGTACATGAATAAAATTCTGTGTTTTTGCTTTTTTTCTAATTTCGAAACAGTTTTATAAATATACATTAAAAAAACATTGGATCGAAATGGGGCCTGACCAAACTTTTAACATTTATACTGAATCGGACCTAGCAAGATTAACTTTCGTTCGGGTCGGGCGGCAGTCGGTTCTGAAAATTTCAGCCCAATACAGATCTCTAGGTTCTACCGATAAGAAAAATACAATATTCATTCCCCTAAAGCTGTAATCTTGTACTGTGAGGTTAACATTTTGCAATTTTTCGCAGAAAATATAGGACGCGAGATGAAATGGAATAAAATGGATAAATTGAGCAAACTTAAAGTCAGTTTGCATATGTATGAAATATAAAATTAATCCTATGATATATTAAAATTGTGTTGTTACATATACTTTTATTTATTAACAATAAAAATATTTTGATTAATCATTTAATTCCAAAAAACTGACAGCATATTGATAATGTAATAAATCCATAAAGAATATGTAGTAGTATGATTAATGTTATAAATACTTTGCTGTAAAATTGACCATATTTAACAAAATAAATTAGTTTAATATAAATTGCTTTATTATTTTTGTTTCTACATAAAAAATAAAGAATTCATTTATGGTATAGCCTCAAACTTAAAAAGAAAAAAAAAACACAAATTACTTTTAATTACACTTTCATGAACCATGTACTAATTTAATGCACAGAAAATAGTAAACATTTGTATAATCATAATTCTTAATTACCTATATTTACAAAAAAGTTTATATATATATATCTATTAACTAATTAACTATTTAATTTTTGTTTTAGTCAGTAACGTTCTTAGATTATTTGAATAATGAAACAACGCAAATGAACGTAACGATTTTATAAGCTTTTCTTTTGATGTTAAATTTTACGATTCACACTTTTTGTAATTATATCCTAACATGACAAATAAAAAAAACAGCTTAAAATTAAATTTTAAATACAATTATTTAAAATTAAAGTTATACATATTATATTACACATATTATATGGATCACCCAAATGAAAGTGGCACTACAGTCGGTTTGAGAAATGGTTGAATGGTATAAATTAGTATACAAAAGAAAGAAGTAATACAAGCGTAACAGATAGGCTAGACAAAGTCATCTTGTAGGTTGAAACAAGTGTCCCAGCGGTCAACGAGACGATGGATACCCTGGGTGAAGAAGCTCTGCGGTTGGTTGTGGAACCAATTTTCAAAGGCAACTTGGACCTCATTATCGTCGGCAAATCGACTCGCCGTCCCTTCAGATCTTTCTTGAGTGGACCGAAGATGTGGTAGTCACACGGCGAGAGGTCTGGGCTGTAAGGGGGATTTTCGTAAACACCACCCAGCGGAATCCCCCCCTCCTTACGAAAAACCCTACATCATCGGAATACCTATCTGCATGACATACACTCCGTGACATACACAATTTGCATTCAACGATAGATTTCACAAGAACTCGCATTTTCCGCTGTTAAAAATTGACCGACCGAGCGTTGACACTGTTTGGAGGCATCCATGATGCGCACAATGTTTTAACGTGATGCCAGGCTATCACACACGCGTCTGGCTGAACCTGAAGATATCGCATGCATTCCCAGAACTCTGCGCCTTCTATAGGAGCATGCGCAGTCATCTTTCTGTTCAAATGGCGGAGTTATTACAGCAATGCCATTTTCATTTGGGCGACCGTTATGTTAACTCCTTAAAAATTTATTTTTATTTTTATTTTTATTTTGTTTTTGACACAATAAACTAAATATAGGGAGAAAACACCACTTTTTCCGTACTAATATATTTGACATACAATCGAAAAATGCCTGTCAGTTAATAAAGCGAAGATTCCAGATAAAAATTAGTGGTGTCCAAAAGAATTTAGTAACGAAGCAAGCAAACTCTTCTTAGCGGAGCGGCGTTTGGGCAAAACTATTAAGAGGTTAAATATATTGGCGTCTGAGGATTTAAAAGATAAAAGAACAATTTCGGATTTGTGAGTAACTCGGAAGAGATTATTGAATAATGTCGTACGTGGTTGTATTATATTTTCGTATATTAAGAAACATTAATCTTCTTTTTACAGTGTATAACTTGATAAATTTACCTAGTTTACACGTTTGGAAAAATAAACAACTCCTTTGACAATACACTATTAATAAGTTATTATCATAAACAGAAAAATATTAGTCAAATATTTGAAAGGATTTAACACGTCAAAAATGTAATTTAAGTGAAATTTAGAATTTTTGAAGATGTTTTAAAAAATTCATCTTTAATTAAAAAAGAGGAAAATCTATTTTTGTTCCGCTTTAGATATTAGTAAATGTATTTAATAACTATCTTTTCATCAGATTAAATATCACAAAAGACAGAAAAGAAAACTCTTAAAATATTTTCTTTAATTTACATTTTTCAACTTAGCTATTAGAAAAATTAGCTTGCATCTCTTGAAAATATATTATCGCTTTAATTTGAAGAAATAATTTAAACTGTAATTAGATTTGTGTCACATTTTGGTGCGTGTTACGGAAAAATCCATTTTCACAAATTTATCACTGCTACAAAATTAATGATGTTTTTTATGTTGTAGAATATTTTACAGCCATTTGCGATTTGTAAAGTGTTATGACAGAAATTTAACCCATAAATATTTAAAAGAAGACTAAAAAAAGGTATTACTTGAAACTCTATTAAATTTTGGAATTAATATCGGCAAAATATTTTTTAAATATACGCTTGTTTGATAAATACAAATTAGAGGAATGTTTTTTAAAACATGAAATTAGTATTCGAAATCCAATTAATTTTCTTTATCAATTAAGTTTAAAATTTCCCATGTCTTATTAAAATATTACACGATAAGTTGTTTCCTTTTCTACAAACTGTTAAAATATACGAGAGTATATACAGGGTGTGCCATAAATTCATTAAAACTTTTAAAAAATCATTTAAAAGGAACGAATCATGCTAAAAATAGCTATTTGCACGAATCGGATTAGAGGGTGATCAGATTTTTTTAATTAAAAAAAAAAGTCGTGGTTCAAAAATGACCGATAGATGGAGCTGGTATGCATAATATCAAGCAGATGTGTGCCAAAAAAGTTTACAGTAAAAGACAATGAACATGACTACAATAACAACACAACTCTGAAATCTATAGATTTATTCATGCAGCAAGTATTAAACAAGACCTCGACCAAATGGTAACAGAGATTAACAAACAACGCTTATTGATCTGATAACGATAGTATATTGATGGCATTTAATGACGAATCTATGTGCAACGAGATGTTTTATTGACAGCCTGATTTAAAGAAATCTGCTTCATATTATGCATGTCATCGCCATCTATTTGTTATTTATTAAAAAAAAATCCAATCTCCCTCTGATCCCATTCTTGTAAACCGCAATTTTTTAGCCTCATTTGTTTCTTTTTAATGATTGTTTAAAGTTTTAAAGAATTAATGGCGCACTCAGTATATTGGTTTAACATAAAAAGGTAAAATGTAAAAACGAATACAGAAATGTACGAATTTACAGACACAACAAAATTTTTTGTTAATAAATGTTTATTATGTTTTTATTTTATATGTTTAATATGTTTCCTTTTTCTGTAAATAAATAAAATTTTTACTATCGTAGTATTTAGTTTTATTTATTTTTTAATGTGTCATTGATTTATTAACCCACTGGAACATGAATGGCGAACCATTTCACATCCGAATTTTCTTTTCAAACAGATTTATTCTATGAAAAGCTTTGTTGTATCAAAATTACTTGAAATTTTGTTTTTAGGATTAAAAAAAATATATGGGTAACTCTTGATTTTATATTCTAGAAACTAAATAACTGATATTTCCAATTTTTTTCGTTGCATCATAGAAGCTAAAAAAATTTATATTAAGTTCTTGATTAGATACTACTTTCTTCTATCTATAACAAAATGAAATATTATAATCGAAATTTTTTTCGTCGGATTTACACGTTTTAGGGGTCAGAGGTCCCGAAAAACATGTTTCTACAAAATGTCTGTCTGTCTCCGTGTGTGTGTGTCCTCCTTTTATCATCGAAAGGTGTATGAAGTTATGCATAGAATTGAACCAAATTTCGTTTGTATGTGTTTGTCTATGTGGCTAGAAGAACCCAGTTGAATTTGGGTATTTTCTGCAAGAAAGAGACTCTGTGATAGAAATTATTGTTCCATTTTCATTACTGGATCATCGAAAAGTGTATGAAGTTATGCATAGAATTGAACCAAATTCAATAACTATGTTTCTGGCTATGACCAGCCAGTCCTAGTTGAATTTTTTAGTATTCCGCCGGAAAGGGGTCGCCGTGATAGAATTTTTTTTTTTTTTTTTTTTTTTTTTTTTTTAGATTTTCTCGAGTTTTCGTAGTTGTGTTGTGTACATTGGCTGTTTGAGCAGCGAAGAGTGATTCACATCCAGTTAACCCGGCGATTCGCAAGCAGCTGACATACAACAGAATGAAGAAAAAATATTAAATTTATTGGCCCTGTGATAGCGAATTTAGAAGTATTAACATGTATGAGATAGAAGAAAGTTTTGGTATTGGTACATCCGACTACTTTTTAATCGTGTGCATGTTTAATCGGAATCATTTAATAAAAGGTTCACCCTAAAAAAGATCAACCTAACAAAGAATCACCTAAAAAAGAATTGATTAAAGCAACAAAACATGTTTTGTTGAGTACATTTTGGTTGTTTTAGCAAAATTTTTTTAGTTGAAGTAAAAAAATTGGTTTTGTTGCTTGGAGAAAAAAATATTGTTAACACTCTTACAAAATTTTAACAAATTTCATCAACTTTACTTGAATTAACAAAATCTGTTTTATTTTTATTTTACAATAATTTTGTAATTCCAGCAAAATTTTGTTGTTTTTGCAAAATTTAAATTTTTGTGTAGTAGCCATCACTCTCTCGCGTAACTCTATTTATTTGACTTATATAGCTATATAATTAAAGGATTAACATAATTTTTGGATAATTAAAGCTTTTTTTCATTGGGACGGACCTAGGTAGTTTAAAAAATTCCCCTGTCCCATTTATTACTTTCTTCTATCTTTAAAAGAAGAAAGTATTGGAATCATGGAAACCTTCGACTTCCGGTTTCCGACGGATTTTAAAAAGTCCTGAACACGATTTGACTGTTTTAAGAAAATGACTGTCAATGACTCTGTCTGTCTGTATGTTACAAAAATTTTGTGGGCGCTCTATCTCAAGAACTAATGCACGGAATTTAATAAAACTTTATATTCAGTTACTTCGTGATACAAATTGTTGCTGATTAGTTTTTGGTATAAATCGCAACAGGTGGCACTGCTATGTTGCATTTTTCGCGATTTCTGCAATAGCTCTATCTCATTTTCAGCAGTGAATTACACCTGTAATCTTTGAACGTAACTCGATTTATTTGACTTATATAGCCGTATAATTAAAGGATTATCATAATTTTTGAATAATTAAAACTTTTTTTCGTTAGGACGGACCAAGGTAGTTTTAAAAATCCCACTGTCCCATTTATTACTTTCTTCTATCTTTACAAGAAGAAAGCACTCTGGTACATAAGTACTCTGTTACTGGAAGAAAGTACACTGGTAAAATATAACAGTGAATTTTTATCCTGCTTTTTTCAGGCGTAATTTACTGCTGAAAATGAATTAAAAATTAACTATGTGTTACCGTATGCTGGGCTTTGTATTGTCGTTTCATGTTTGCCGCAGAAATTAGCGTGCTCCTGATGACATTTCCATTTTGTGCTGCGGTTGCAGCCGTTCCGACATATATAAGTGTGAGAAATGCCGAGCACAGATATCGTTCCTTGTAGCTCAGTGGCAGAACCTCAGAGAGCTGTTCTGAGGACCCGGGATCGATTCCCGGCTTGGGTAATTTTCACTCTCTCGGTTTTCGCTTAAAAAAAGCAGCATAAAAATTCGCTCGTTATTATTCAAGGTTTACAGATCTACTTCACTGCTGAAAATGAATTACAAAAATAGTTAAAATTGCATATTTAGATTGGTTCATTTAACAAAAGTATAATAATATACAAGCAGTATAAACGAAACAAGTTCGTAATATAACATATTTTATTATTTAAACAAACAAAATATATTTTGTTGAAAAAAGAAAATAGATTGTTAAAATAACACATAGCATATATCTATGTAAAAAAGAAGAATTTTGTTAATTCAAGTAAAATTGAACCATTTTACTTGAATTAACAAAACATTTTTTTGCTGACGATACAGAATTTTATTTTGGAATTGCAAAAAAAAAAAAAAAAAAAAAAAAAAAAAAAAAAAAAAAAATATTTTTTTGTTGATTTAAACAAAATTTCATTAGTTTTGTTGGGTCAACCAAATTTTTGTTGTTTCAACAAAACTTTTTTCTGGGTGTACTTGATTTTTTTCATATTATTTCTTTCCGAAAAAAATGACTCGCAGGAAAAGCCAGATTCTTTAAATAGCTCTTACAGCCTGGAATCGAATTCCAAGCTGTCATACTTTTATCATTGACATTTTTGCTTATAATGCTCGGTTATCTTTTCTTTTCGATAATTTCCGAATCCTCTATTTGAAAAAAATGTTGAGCCGAAATTTAACTACATTGTAATTCATTCAGTTGCATTTCAGTTTCTTCATTTACTAACCAGTGTTATTCCGACAAACACAACTAGACTAAATTTGTGTATTTGATGGAATTTTGATTTTGACCATTATTCAATAAGGTGCCAAAAATATTTTGCCGCGTGCCAGGAAAGGCACGCGTGCCGTAGTGTCCCCGTTCCTACATCAGAATAAGTGATAATTGCTGGAATTATGTTTTGAGTTATGGTATGCGTTTTTAAGTTTAAAAAAAATGTTTGCATACTACGTGGTATGTATAAATGCTACAGATTATATACAGGGCTACACAAAAGAATTCGTAAGCATTACTGAGTATGGGCGTGAAATTCTGAAATGTGATTTTTAATTCAGTTATGCATTTTGAAACTGAACTATATTTAAAATACTAAAAGATGTTTGTAGAATATTAATAAAATCATGTGCAGAGTCATACAAAGAAGTGGATACATGGCCACCTATGAATGATTATTTTTGGAAGCGTAATTTTAGAAGTTTTAAGCGTGTTTTAGCCTAAATTAAATTTTAGCTTAATATGTGGCATGTGTAAAAATTTATAGGTAATATACCGGGCTGTACAAGTATGTTTCTGTCTATTGGTTGAAATTGCTGAAGGTGAATTTTCAACCTATTATGCCTTTCTTACTAAAATATATTTTAACATACTATGTGGAATACGTCCAAATCTATAGATCAGGCATGCACAAAAGAATTGGAGCTCTTTTCCGACTATGCCTCACTTTATTCCGACTTTATCAGCAATTATCATAATTAATTGCTGAAATCTGGTTTTCAAATGTGTTACGAATTTCTAAAATGTTTACTTAGGTATCTTCTTTCTTATTAAACGGCGAAGTTTTGCTAAAGTATTTTAGACGTTGGGAAAATGTTTCATAATCTATGCTTGATGCATGATTTTTCTTTCTTTAATAATTGTGCCATTGAATTATTATCCAATAATATAAGCCATAATTAAACATTAAAAAAAATCTTTAAAATAATTAAATGATTACGTATGAAAACATTAAATGGGGAAAATTACCTCATATTAAACAAGATATATAAAACGTCATATTCAAAACAATTTTTTATAGCGTCTAAAAGTACAATTCAATTTTCCGTAATAGGGAAATACTTTTTAAAATAGAGCAAGCTAGCGCGTTTCTAGAGTCTACGGTGTCTGGACGGGGGATTGGCGAATGTACTTCGTAACGGTCAGAACCTTCTTGATTTAAAACAAAAATATTAAAAATTAATACAAAAATAAACGAATTTCCAGATACAACAAAAGTGTTTGTTAATATTAATTTATTAATTTATTTTTATACTATATGTGTTTAATGTATTTTCACTTTCATTACATAAATAATTTTTTTATTATCGTAGTCTTTATTTATTTATTATTATTTTTTTTTTTTTTGTGATTGAATCATTAAAATACTAGAATAAGCAATATAAGGTTAAATTATTTTTAGTTTAATTAATAAAATGTCTTTTTATGTTTTAGATTTTGCCTACATTTTTCTTCTGGGTCAAGCAGCCTCGTTTCTTCTGCTCTGTTCGCCGTCCACCCTATCCATACAGAGGCCGTAGGTAGCTATGCAATAATACAAAAAATGTGACTGGAATAATTGATTATATGAATAATAAAATAAAATAAAATTTAAAATACAATGCTGGCGGACATCAGCTTCATCTGAATTTTGTAATAAATATTTTTTTTTAGTAACTTAATAAAGGGGACCGTGGATTAATATGGATAAGGAGTAATATGGTTTAAGAATATCCATATTAGCTAATTTTTGAATCATTCACGAAATCACTTTATGGGCAGGGCCTGATTAACGCACAGGTCAACTTGGCTACGGCCTTGGACCCACTGCTGATGAGGGGCCCAAAATGAATAAAATGATTTAGAAAAAAGTTCCGTAAAAATGAAGTTTTCTGCAATTGTTTTCTCAAAAACTAAACAAATAATTTGCTTAACTTGGCAACTGTATCATAATATCTGATACTAATCTTCGAAAAATTTTCTAGCTATTATTTTAATTCGACGGGGCCCCAAAAAGTTGCTGGGCCTTGGGCCCCAGATGACATTAATCGGGCTCTGTTTATGGGAGAAAAAAATCCGTAAAAATCCGGAAATTGTACTCGCAATCAACGGAATATTTTTTACAGTGTTGTCACGGGAAGGTGTTAATTTATTGTAGTATTGTTTTCAGATTGCGTGCGATATTTTTAAACGATTTGTCTTTTGAATAGAATACATGAAGTCGATATCTAAACGTTTTGCGTTTGTACTTTTTCCATTTGTGTTAGAGAATTTTTTTATCTTCTCTACAGACTTGGTTTTCCAGTCTGAGCAGCACTTTTAGGGCAATAAAAGTTAAAAAGTCTAATGATTGCGATTGAATCACGTGCAAAACGAACTATTTATACTGTAAAAAAGTTCACGTGTAGTTTCTGAAAAAGAAAAAACTGATGAGCGATACAACTTAATTTTTAGATAACGGTCACTTAAAAGCCTACACTACAATGCAAAAAAAATAATAATAATAAAAAGAAAGAAATAAATAAAATAAAAAATACGTTAATTGCCGGTACAATTTCCGTATTTTTTATTTATTTTTTATTTTTTGGAAAGCATAGCTTCTATTTTAATATTTTTAAATGATTTCTTTTTTTTTTTTTTTGCATAGGATACCTGAGGTTGATATCTAGCGTTGTGTGTTTGTATCTTTTCTATTTTGGTTGTAGAATGTTTTTTTATAAAGTCACTTTCTATTTCAGAATGGGTTCCGAAAGTGGAACTATCCTCATAAAAAAAACTGCAACCAAAATCAAAAATATACAATCTCAAAGAGTTATAATTGACCTCAATTATCCGCTGCAAAGAAATTTATTTAAAAATATTAAAATACTAATAGGCGTTAAATCTGAAAAGAACGCTCCCACAGGTTTAACATTAGTGTGCGAGTTTAAATGCGTGACTAGGGTAGGCTCTTAATCAAATTATAAATCATTCGAATTAATCAGATTAGAGATGGCTACATTAACAAATTCATAAAAAATTGCTGAGCGATATATTTTTTTCTGTAACTGATTGAACGAAATTTTTGTAAATTAATGGTTCTCGGAAATGGAATCTTGCTTGTGGATTCGAAACAGCTGTTTGCTGCTTTTTTGTTTATTATATGCATTTTTAACATTGGTTTTCTGTCTTTTGAGCTACTTTTTGTTGTCGGAGAAATTTTGTCGCCCGAACTCAAAATCGGGCCCATATCATGTTGAAGAGCCAATCAAATTCATGGAAAACTGACGAGGAAAAAGCCGTGCCCGAATCAGCCAATAAAATGCTTAGAAAACTGACGAGTAGCGGCAAATTTTGTCGCTTTTACTTCTTCCGTGTAATAGCACTTTAACGGTATTTTTCTATTATAGGTGCAACGGCTTAGTTTTAAAAAAGCTTGGGGCAATTCAGGCGCTTCAGAAAATGAGATTTGTTGCCAAGTGATATTAACAGATATCAAAATAAACCTAATGAACTTTTATGTTTGTTTCCATATATATTTTTCCTGTATATGTTATTATTGTTTTTTTATATACAAATTACGTATGTTTGCATATGAAAGTAGATAATTGGTTCCTTTATGTTAAAAAGCTGTATAAACATTGAAAAAAAATTGCTTCTGTAGATGAAAGAATAATTATGCTGCCAGAAAATATGCATGAAAATTTTCTTTCTCTCGCCATAGTCCCTATAACAGAAAAGTACCAGAATAACTTTCAGACGTGGCACAATATTCTAGACAGCACAGAAAATGAGAAATAACCCATATAATATGCCGGTAGATTTGGCGAGGCTTTTTTTTTTGGCTATGCAATTTGGCTTTTGGAATGTTTCGATGTGATTATTGCGGGCTCTAGCCTTTGGGGTTGCTTTTTATAAACGATATTTTTTTGTAGGTGTAATATAATGTAATTGAGCTTTTTGTGCTTTTGTAATAGATATATTTATTTATTAAGTACATATACATTTTAAAAAATTATAACGGCAGTTGTGAACGAGAATTTTACCTTTTCATCTGTGCCGTCGGAAAAATTAAACAAGTTGGAAATTGTACGTCAAACATCAAACATAAAAAAATTAGGTGCGTTCGTACTATAACTAGTTTTATAAATATTCAGATCTTGGGGCAATAGCTACACACAATTAGCTACAATTATGTTCCATTAAAATTATACTATGCGCAAATATCCAATACAAGACAATTTAAAAAAGTCATCGTTATTATTTCAGTGAAATTAATTATATCGTCTGCACCTAGCATAACATAATTTCGCTAAACTTTGATTGTCTTATAAGGAAAGGGCCGCTGACATCATTTTTGTCAAATTACTTGTATAGCAAGAAACACCTATCTGTTCTTTATGGCTGCTGCTATACTCATGAGTATGGTCGATTTGATTGGTGTACGTATAAAATATGTGTCGTATGATTAAAATATGTGTCGTATGATTAAAATATGTGTCGTATGATTAAAATATGTGTCGTATGATTGGCCTACGCCTCTATGTCGATTCCTGCAATGATCGCTACGACAAACACCAGGCTACATCGCCAAGCTTTGCGAACTATTTCCTTCATGGTTTAATATTTTAAACGTTCACGACGAAGCAATATCTTTTTTGCTTACTTTCATGGATCGAGAATTTGAACAGCCAACCTAATTTAAACTAAAGTTATTGAAGAATATATACATAATTGAACGTAAGTCATCTCTGAAACATTAATTTATTTGAACGATCTTTCTAAAAATGTAACTTTTATGCAGTTTAATTCGAAAAAAATATGTTTGAATAAAAATAGCCGTCTGGCATATGAAAAAGCGAAAAGGGTATCCCGGAACTGTTGATGACAGTCAATTAATTGTTTTTATTATATAGATTACGTATGATATGATTTAATAGAATGAAGAAAACTTTTATTAATATCTTTTTAAGTTTTGATTCGATTTTCATAACCTTTGAAATGACTCCTGAAAATTCTGCAACAATTATATATATTAAATTTCAAACCATTCGGTTGAGTAGTTTTTGCGCTGTTATATGCGGACAGATGGACAGACGGACAGACCAAGCGAAGACTAAAGGTGCTACGTATTTATATAATTACGAACGAACCTGAAAACTAAAAAGATTTATATAAAGAGTATAATTTTTTGCATTTTTATACGAACCACTTCTCTATTATATGATTTTAAGTGCTGTTTATTTGAGATACATCTTTCCTGAGATTCTCACAAGTTTTCTTTATTCGTTTATTAATTGTTTACAATTTGCCCCCCGCTCCCTGACAATAACAATTATTTATCACAAAAAGGCCTCTTTGGTTTGTTAAATATTTTTATATATTTTTATTGCTTGTTAAAATATCGAAAGTGGAGATAAAATTTTGTGTCAGCATCATACTTATTTTTCTAAGATGGCGCAAAAACATGCTTTAATAAACATATGTGTTAAAAATATTGAAAAACATGTTTCTCCGTAGTCTTGGAAAGAATTTTAACATACGAAAACTGCCTTTTAGCGCCATTTTGGATTTTTTCGCATATTGCGCCAACAGACCATAGGATACGGAACTCTTTTTGTTCTGTTTTAATTTCTGTTACATTATGACTTAAGTAATGACAAGCAGCAGCTTTTGGACCGTTACGGGGAGGTTAAGGTTCATAAAAAAATCGATTATTATTTTTTTACATTTTTCGGAACTCTGTAGTGTGTAGTTTAAGCCCCTATAACAGTTAAATGAAATTCAAAATATTAAAAAAGTGACAGCCATTTCAAAGCGAGCGCGAACCGGCTGAAAACAAGTTATACGGGATACGGCCGGACACAGCTGCACGCATTCTGAATTCTTTGCTTCGTAGGTATATATCTATATATATATATATATATATATATATATATTATACCTACGCTTAATAAGTATGTATATATTAAGCGAACGTTGAAGTTGGAAAAAAAGGACGAAAAATTGACACTTTTTTCAAACGACTACCATTTTAACAAATTGCACTCAATTGCATTAAAAACAGGTTCATGACCCCGAAATTCAAAATGTTTTCAGAAAACATTAATTAGGTTTGTTTCAGATGACTTTAACAAGTTAAGTAAACTACACGGCGCAGTGTAGTGCGTACACAGTATGCAAGTAACACAGTAATGCACAGCAACTGACAATCTCTCCATAAATTTTAATAATTATTATATAATAAGAATAATTTTATGATAAAAACTATGAATAAGCAGTGTGTAAATTCAGTTATTGTGTTCAGTTACTTTATTCTTTCTATAAAAAAAAATAATTATTCTGAAGTTGAAAACTTTTCGGGTCGACGAACGGTAACCTCCCTTTAATGTGCTAAATGTCAGTTACAAATGTAGCTATTCTTGCAATATTTTTTTTATATCGAAACACGCCTTGTTTGTTTATGTGAAAACAGCTTCAAGTTAATATTTGTACTTTTCTAGTTATTGAATATTTGTTTCTTCTGAGTTTTTTGATTTAACTGTAATTGCCTTATAGTATTAAATTTTAACATATTTTCAATATTATATAGTACTTGCGATACCAAATAAAAAAGAATTCATTTTTAAAATGCTCTACTTGAGCTACCTGGACGACACCGACTAACTCAATTCACTCAGGCAAATGTTCAATTAATCTAAAAGTTCTGGGTTCGATTACTGCCCTGGACACTTTTTCATCCAGTTCGAAAAATAACAACTCGAATGATTTTTTAACAGTCAGTGTGATTATGTTAAAGTAATAAATTATATCTAATGAATAGTTTATTTAACAAATTTACATGAACAATAAGAAAAGAAAAATTATTTTAAGAGCATTTTTTCATTCCACAAAAATAACACTGACATTTTAGTCTATTATATTAAAAACTTTATTATATCTATTATTTTTTAATTGTTTTCTTGTATTATGAAATATCACTTATGAGAAACTAGTAGACTATTTTTTTATTTCTTGAATTTCAATGGATTTTTTTTCTTTTATGTTATCTCGAATTCTATTTATTAAAACCAGAATTTATTAAACTAAAATCTACATATACGCTTTGAAGCATTGACGAATGAATAATACAGTTGAGAAAAATATTGAATAGTTTGTTTTGAAGATACCGTCTTAATAAAACCCCTTAAGGTATTTTCTTGTTATTCATTTGTAGGTAACTGGTGTGGTGGGGCGAGCAGAGCTTCTTTCAGCAGTTGCCTTCCTTTGTGCCTTATTATATTACATTAAAGTCAGATATGAACACAAAACAAACGGTAAATAATTCTATTTTGAATAATGGATTTTTTTATTTTATGTGCATGAGATATACAATTATCCTTATTATTACTTACTTTTCTAGTATGGCAGGAGTGTGGCGTCACTTCTATTTTAGCTGTATTAGGACTTCTTTGTAAAGAACAAGCTATGACAGTTCTCGCCATATGCTGTATTTATGAATTTGTGATTCCGAAGGTAAGTTGTTTAAACTTAATCAGAATGATGGGAATTTTAAAATTTTGCTTTTGTTTTTTCTATCTGGAGATGTAACTTTTATAGCGTTTATTTATTTATTTCTTTATTTTTTGTAAAAAAAAGAGATATATATATTAACAGAAGTTTTATTATTTAAATGATTCTTCGGTTGTGCGCACAAGCGTTTCATCATCATAAAATGTTTCATGAGGTAATCTCTGTAAAAAATACAGGACTGACTTCAATTTCGTCCTTTAACTCATTCTTTATCAAAAGTTACAACTCGCAACATCTAAGTCTAATTTCAATTTCATTACTTAATCTTTTAGTATTATCTTATAATAACATAACATTATCCATAATATTATTATTTGTAGTTCTTTGCAATTTTATCATTTTAATAACGATTGAAATAGGTGGGATCATTTTGTTTTGTTAACTGTTCGCCCATTTAACCAGGAACTTAAAAATTACAGTAAGTATCGAAAATTAACGATCGAAAAACTCCAAAGGATATCGGTAAATTCAGACTTCTAGTTGGAGCTATTAACTATCAGACAAGATTACAGTTGGTGACGAGAAATGTAGCTGCAAGGATTTTCGGCAGCGTTGAAAGTAAAACATAAAATATTTTATATAAATCAACAGCAAGAAAATAATCATACAATCAATACTTTATCCTTCTTTTTTCGAAGAAATGAGAATTAATTTTGTGGTATTCAAGCAACATTTCGATTACATCAAAACTCGTCTATCTCACAGCTATAACTGCGTCAACCGACCCTTTCCTGCACCCCTTTAATCTCTAAAAATTTATGAGTATAAATAATATTTTTAGCTCACGGATAATAAATGTTGCTTTTGATAGAAAAAATGGAAAGACTCTTTATTTATGCAGTTTTTCTTAATGATTTCTGATGTAAATCGAAAATTCGGAAAACATACTCGCACAGACAAAAGTAGCAATTAAAACGTTGTTTCATTCTTTGTATCATTATTATTTAAAATTAAGCTTTGTAGTCCTTTTGAACTTGAAAATTGTTGCATATATATTTATATATTCAAGTTCCTGATTTTATAGGTTTTTGAAATGTGCATCTAACAGAGGCAACATATAAATGAATATATATGGATGTAGGGGAGGAGTCTCCACCTAGGTATTTAAAATATTGAAATGTATCCGTGATTGCACCAAAACCTGACTACCCTTGGATCACATCTTTAATAAATTTTAGGCATAAGTATCAAAATCACATCTTCATTTAGTTAACTTTCTGTTCTCTGACAGTTCTGAGAACATTAAAGTATACGAGAAACCCAGGAAAAGATAATTAAAATTTCTGAATGTGTAAATAAATAGAAAATGTATAAATGATAGGTTATTTCTACCTTAGTAATATTTATACAGAAGAATATTGTTACAACAAATCTCACTTTAACGAATTTTTCAATCTAACGAAAATTATTTTGATTAGGAAAAAAAAATCAATTATTTGCCATTACAAATATGTTCACGCAAATAAATTTCAGATTAATGACTTTTTTAAATTAATGAATTTATTGAGGTTTTAAAAAGAATATACTCGTGTTATAGTTTAATGAACGCCGAGCTCACGAAAAATGCAATCTTTATCGCAAAACTAGAATTACAAAAAGAAATTTTTTTATTATTATTTTCACTACTCCACGATACTCGATTTTTCATCGTACCTCGAAGCTGACGAGATGAAATTGCTCCCCTATGCGCATTTTTGAAATTGAGAATATCTTTTTAAATTCACATATAATCGCTTTTCTTCTTTGTTTCTTCGGCTTGCCTTACACACATTTTAAAAAAATCAGGAAGTCCAAAGAATTAATTTTTCTGCAGCAGTCCTTTTCCATCGAATTTGGCGATAAATAGCGAATTTCCTTATTAGCGAATTTGAAATCTGCAACCATTTACATTTACAGTTAGATTTCTTTTTTTTTTTTTTAATTGAAAGAGAACGGGAAAAGAAAGCATTTTTCATTAAAATAAAAAAATAATATTACACAAGCAGTAAGTGCTTTTAGAGGACAGATAGACTGCACAAAAGAATTTATGTTGTTACTTCTGCATTAGCTGCCATTTTAAAAGCAAAGGATAAATTGTGAAGCTGTCTGAAAAGTTCTAATATGTGACCAAATAGGTAACAAATATGACTTGGAGATTATCAAGCCGTTTATGAAAATGTATACATTTGGTTTAAAGATTTTTTTTTTTTTACATTTGGTTTAAGAACCAATCATTTGCGCATTTAAGGACCTATATTACATGGTAAAGCCAAATATGTTCCACAGGGCCATGGAAATAAAAAAAATAAAGCGAAGGGATTTCTTGTCGGCTGTTTTGCTTTCACGATTGGTACGGCTTAGTATAGAAACGAATCTTCGAAGATGAAAAAACTGCCGATGTGTCGTGAAAATAATATAAACGTCTATGAAATTGCTTTTGTATCAACGTTTACCAAGTCGCATAATAGCAATGAAAGTTGAAGCAAGAAAAAATCTGAAGCGCAAATTTCGTCTTTGCTTTGTTGTTTGCACAAAAGATCTAAAACCATTTCAAACCCTTTAATGCTCTATTGGGAAATCTACAAGCCACGTTGCTTTAAAATTAGAAAAAACTTCCACGTCGATATCAAAATATTAGCCAAGCCTCTATGATTCAGAAAGCCTTTTATAAGTGGCTTAGGAATGTGAATGAGCAAATGAACAAAATTAAAAGAAAAATCGCTTTTTGCAGATAATGGTTACAGCAAATTTATCTAACATAAAAGTAGATCTTTGACATCCCAACTTACTTCCATTTTCTGCCCCTGCATATAACGACAGGGATTTACAAATTTAATAAAATCTAGTAGCCAGCAAAAAATTCTACTCGCTAGTAAAAAGTGTTTACTCCACCCCCTACCCTCTCCAGTCATTCATTTTCAAAAAGCACAAAATTTTTTATGAATTATTTGAGAAAAAATAATAACTAGTTTAAAATTAACAGTTACATAGTTTAGAAAATAATATAAACTAAATTTTCTAACGAAACTTATCAAAATTATATATTTCGGACAAAAAAAAAAAAAATCTATTAAAGCTGAATTGTGTGGCTGAATCTGTGAGAAAAAATTAGTTTGTGCTTATTTCTTACAGCAATTTTTCTCAGATTAAATAACCTGGTCGCCAGATTAAAAAAAAAAAAAAAAAAAAAAAAAAACTCGGTCGCCAGTGGAGACCTGGCGACCGCATTTGTCAAACCCTGCATAAGGGTATTATTAAAAAAAATGCCATAATAAATTTCGGGCGCCGACTAATAGAAAATACTTTTCTAGACTAAAAAATATTTTTGGAACGGGGAATGTGAGATAGGAAATTGGACAAAATGTGTCTTCTACCAAAATAAAAACTAATATAGAAATTTCGGCCTTGTACATTAAACAAATGAAGATCAAAAGGCCTCAGCAGACAGTGCTTACTTCAGTAGAATTTCCTACTGATATTTGGACCACTTGATACAGAATATTTTCAACTTATATCATCTTCTAATGATTGATTACATTGGATGGATGAAGGGGTCGTCACTTGCCCTGACTTAAATACAAATGACTTTATTGAAATTAAAAAAACAAAAGGGTATGCAAACGACAGTGAAATCGAAGGTGGTGATTGTTCATCTAGTAGTAAAAAGTACATCTGTCGAGTATGGTAGCTTTTAATAAGCATTTATCCCAGCAAAACAATGTGACAGAGACAATATATTCAATGTTAAGTAATAGTGAAGATTTTGCTTTGAAAAATGTGTTATCAATTTCAGAAAATAGGATAATTTGTTACTTTTTTGTAAATAATAATAATAATAATGGAAAGTTACATTGATGGTATTTATGAATGCAAATACATCAGCTACCAGGTATGTAAGATAAACTATAATTCTTTCTAGTTGAAATTTAATGAATTTTATAATTATCTTGGAAGAAATAGGTTAACAATAATGTTACTGTATATTTAATATTTATTAACATGTTTGCAGAAATTTAATATAACTTTAGTAATGATATGTAATTTTATTCAAAGTGTATACAAATTTAACTTTTGAAATATTGGAATGTCATCTTAAGTAGTTTTTCAGAATAACGAACTCCATCAGTAGTCTCAAAAATTCGTTGTAACGAGATTTTACTGTATATTATTCAGTTATAGAACGTCATACGATTGCTTATGACTATACATGTGATTCACCTTTCTGTATTAAATATACTATTCACATAACTAAAATATCAGGAAATTATAACGAATTTTAACAAACGTATGTTTCTATAGTTAATTTTCTGTTAAACAGGAATTATCATTAACATGCGCTTTGAATTCTCGACAAATTTGGCAAATAATTATCCGTATATTCCCATTGGCTTTGTTTTATCATCATTTATGTTATATGTTAATAACGCTTATTAATATCTCATTTTTGATATCGAAACTAAAATAAACATTTTGTGTCTCGTAAGAGTACCTTTCAGTGAACTAATTAGTGTAAAGCTGTGTTTAACTAAAGAAATGTTTAAAATTGAAGCTATCGGTAGATAATTACCTATTTACTTCTAATTCGTTATATTTTAAAATTCTAAAGCAATTTACTCGAACAATTACAAAATTCAAATATTTCGTTTAGCAATAAGCTTAAATGTAAAAATGGTTAAACTCTCTATCTTAATATTACCATCTGTGTATTAATTTGCAAGTCTGTATTACTAAAAGCGTCTATGTAATAAACAGAGATGACGTTAGACTCCATATCTCTGGACATAAATGTAAAATTAATATCATTAATGATAAATTTTAATATTGTGAATATATTTTTAAAATTACATAATAGGTAGTTTGACCTTTATAACCTTTATTGTTAAACTTTCCTAGAATATTATAAAGGTTAAACTGCTATTGGGAAATATTTTTTTTTTACAAAATTAAAAATTCTCAGTAATGATAACTATTTTACATATATGTCCAAAGAAAAAAGTCACTTGTAACTAAAGTCATTTGTAATAGTTGTCACTAAAGTCCTTTATAATAGTTGTAATTATTCGTAAATATTTTAGTTTAATCTTAGTTTAATATGCATTACAAACTTTGAAAATTAAAATCAGTTAAATCTAGTATAATTATAATGATGTTTTTAAATGTCAAATTTTTATTCTTTAATAGGTTTTTATTATTTGATAAGTATATTAATTGTAAAACGAAGTCGCTTTAAAAAACTTTTGAAATGTCAAATGTTAGCGAAATTTGTACCCACTTACGCAAAACTGGAAAAAAAAAAAATTGCTCTTTTGTGTTTTGTTTTTTAAAAAATAAAATATTTTTTATTTAAATGTATAAGTAATGTCATAAATAGATGCAAAGTGTCACATGAAATGGTGCACCGAGTGCAGGATAACACACACATTATTCAGACGAATCAGTTAAATGACCAATTATTAAAAAAAAAACGTAAAACATTTGTTATTAAATACTTCTATTCTGCACTAAAGATGCACTTAAATATGTCTTCTTCTTTGCAATTCGCCAAATCAATAATGTTTCTGAAATCAGATACCAATTCTTATTACATTATTTATTGAAAATTACAAACCATATAAAATAACTATTTATCTGGATAAAATTTCTCGTTATGGTTTACTGTAATGTTCGAAATGATCATTTTCACTATGATCCGATTTATCTAATCGGTTCAAGATTTATGAAATTTTATACAATAAAATGAACATTATTGTGAACACGTTAAACTAAATCAATTTAGATCTCAATGAAGAAGCACTTTGATCAGATATCCCTGTGCATCCGATTGCTTTGTGTAACCAATCAGCAAGCGGCTATGTTAGTGATGTTAATGTGATAAACAATATTGTGTGTAGTAATGGTTGCTACGACGGATACTGACTGGTTATCTTGGTGCACTGACTAAATCTCAACATAAATGTCGCTAAAGGGAATGTCCTAGATTGGATTACATAAAATATCACGTTTAGACGAATTAGACTCAAATGTAAATGCATCTATAGAATCCTGATTCAATCTTTCAAAGGAAATGAAATATTTTTTTTAGTTTTACAAAATCTATAAGTTTAGTTTAAATGCACTGTAAAAAATGACGAATGTTTCTGAATCTGCGAAAATATAATATAATGACGATTAAATTTATAATATAAACTTATCCTTGTTAACCATGATTTTGAAAAGTGTTTCTTTATCTTTAGAAACCTCGGACATCAATGGAATTTCGAGATTTAAAGAATCATTTAGAAAAACAAAATTTTTCTAGCTGCCCGTAATTTTCGGAAACGTTTACGAATAGCTTTTAAAGTGTTTAATCAGTTTTCTAAGCCCGGAATATAGTTTTTTCCGATGCTATCCATTCTCAAGTAAACATTTCTATGTTCAACAAATATGTTTAACAGACAAACATGCAAAATTAACAGCGTTAACATTAACATTAAAATTAAGGTTATTTCTTTACTCTTTCATGTATAAATTAACTTATGCTGCTGAAAACGTATACTTGAGAATGAATGACATTCGATAAATAGGTATTCCAGGCTGAGGAAACTGTTTAATACACTATAAAAACTATTCGGAAACGTTTCTGAAAAATACGGGCAGCTAGAGAAATTTTGTTTTTATAAATAATTCTTTAAATTTTGGAAATGTATTGATTTTTGGAAATTCAAAAGACAATGGAACACGCTTTTCGGAATTTAGGATAACTCATAAGATTATATTATATTTTCTTTCGTGGTTATAGTATATTTTCATAAAATAAGAAACATTGATCATTTTTTACAGTGTGGTAATTAAGTAATTATTTTAAGGTATCTGCCTACGTACAAAGCACTTTTTTTAAACAAACGACAGTTTTGAATAAATATAATTATTTTTAGTTCAATTGTAATACAGAATGATAAGAAAACATAAAATCCTAGCAATATCTTTTTAATATTTTAAAAAATTGGGGTTTTTTGCCATTTTTTTAGCAAAATTTCATGTTTACGCCAGACAGCGTACACTCAATTCAAATAAATATATTTCAATTTCCTTTATGCTGCAAACTTCTATGACACTTATCTGTGCACTGAACTAGAAGTTTTACAATATCTTCAAAAATAACCAAAAAATTTAAAAATATGTAAAAAAGTACAGTTTTTTTAGTAAAAATTAGCATTTTTTCATATTCGAGTACCTATAAAATAATTAAATTATCACATATATAGCTTAGATCCTAGTTCAGAGCATGGTGAGTGATATGGAAAGCATTCTTACAAAATTTCACTGAAATATCTTTAAAACTTTTTATGTAATGAATTTTATCGCACATGGAAATAACGAAAAAACTGATTTTCCAGAAATCACATTTAAAGATTTCTTTTTAGGCAAAAAACTACAATATTTAATTGTTAAAATTGCCATAACACCTCTTCTAATAATCGTAGGAATAAAATTAAAACAGATTTAGAATCGTAAAAAAGATTGCTCTTTTAAATAAAACAATAAAAAAAAATTCGAAAATTTTCACCAAAACAGCCAATTTGATAACAAAGTTTCCCAAATAGTTAATTACATTTTAGAAATTAAGATATGTTTTGATTTGTTTGATTCATGTTTTTTCGGCAGATATATATACAATATTCAATCAGCGTCAAGTACTTATATATTATGTCAAAAATTAAGTAAATTCTTAAAGATTTTTTTTTTTTTAAAGCTATTAGACATACTTAGACAAAAATTTTAAAAGATATTTAGCCAACATCATTACACAATATATAGCAAATATTCCAACAAGATAAAAGTAAAAACAATGGCAAAAACAAAACCAACTTCACACTATTAATCCGGAAATTCATTTATAATTTAGATATTATAAATATCAATGTAACGTTTACACAATATTATATATCAAATATTGATTAGAATATTTTATTTATAATATACGTGTTGCGAGGTTTTAACCCTCTCATGCATAAAAACCTCCTACGATTTTGTATTGAAAAACAACCCCCAGCGAACCGTGAAAATGTTATTTGTATTTCTTTATTACTTATAAACCTCATAGAAAGTTCAATAATGCTTGTTAATTGCAGGAATAAATCACAGAACTATTTTCTTTTCGAATATTCAGTTTTACAATTCGTCTTTGACATTTCCCCCCTCTTCTGCACGCGAAAAACATTTTTGAGAGAATTTGTGTTCTTGGATATAAAAAAAAATGACAAAAACTTATTTGTATTTTTAATTTTGTGGTAAGGGGTCCAAAGTTTAAGCTATCACAAAGAAAATTATTATATAAATTTTAATAGTAAATTTTTAATGTATGTAAACTTTAAATCATAGTCGCTGTGTAATTTTTTTAAGAAATGTCAGATTAAAAATAAAGCCACGTTTATTTCATCATAATAATCAATTTTAAATCAATTTTAAATACAAAATATGTATTTTATCTAGTACTTAATAAATAATTCATGTATGAAATGCCAAATATCTTTTACTTTGATATATGTTCTCGCTCAACAATTCTTTAAATTGATATGTTCATTGAATGTTATCATAATCGTCACAATATTCGTCGAAATTCAAGCACTAAATAATATCACCACCTGTCTCAAAAAAATCTCTCGTCTATAACTAATTAAAATACAACTACACCTGCGTTAATTTTTGCATAATCTTGCTATTTATGTAACAATTTAAAATTAAAAATAAAACAGTGACATTTTGTTAAACATATGGCTCCTTAAGAAAATATGTATTTCTGGCCATTGCATAAAATTTACCTCAAGCAGCCACTCGATAAAACAAAAAATAAATGAGTTTATTAGTTTAATTTTACTCTGGAAAATATAAATATAAATTTATAAATATTTCTATCTAAAATGTGGTATATGGATATAAGTTTAAAACTGCACACTTTCACAAAGTTTAGTTTTGAACATAACGATTGATTTGTTATTTTTTCACATGAGTATTAACAACAATATAAACTAATCATGTAAAACACTCATTTTCTTAATTCGAAGTCTTTATGCATATTTTATTCGTAGATTTTTATAGATCACCAATAATCTATCAAATAGTAAATGGGTAAAATGTATAAATTTACATTCTTTTTAAATTATTATATTAGTTTAGGCAACAGGATATTAAATGTTAATCAAAACAAATTACAGTATACGTGTTGGAAAATTTTATTTCAATTTATTGACAGAAATATCGGTTTCTTTTAACATTTTTTTTTTCAAATTTATACATTCCGTGAGTAAGATACCATTATATCAACACAAAATTTGTCGAAATTCAAATACTAAAAATATCACAATTTGACTGAATAATATCTTGAGTATATTATCTTGGAAAAAAAACGATCCTTCTGTTGATTGCAAATCATCGTATAAAAATGTATAGATTAGACATAACGTCTTCTAATAAATTCTATACTGAAAATTTCCTTTCGGGTAGTCTACATATAAAAATTTCAGCAAACAGTAAAAATTTCAATACTAACACCTACATTTCACATCAGCTTTGAATTTTTAGGTAAGTATTATTTTCGGGTTACAAACGATAAGTCACTTGGTCATGCTGTTTAGGAACTATGTGGGTTAAGTTTAAAACTATTAATGTTGAATTAATTTTTAATTCTTTCAACACAGATTGAAACGCACGTAATTTTTAAGCATCACACTAAAACCTTTTTGGCAGAATGAACTGTAATTTTAGATTCCCATTTTGAAGTTTCCAGAAATCGATTTCTATTGCAATATTTATAGGTTTTAAATATTTATCTCGAAAATATATAAATATTTTAATTAATTTCGAAAATATTAAGAATTGTAATCTATGCATTTTTTAACAGAAATTGATTACTAGCAGCTTTAAATGCGCAAATTCAAAATTGCAGCTTATTCAGATAAATTGTTTTTTAATTCACCGTTTTACAATCTGTTTTGCAACAATTAAAATTTAATTTAACATTAAGAGTTCCAATCTTTAAACTTCCATAATTATTAAAATAATTCACCAAATGACTCACTTATCTGTATCCGAAGTTTACATTTACGGAATAAACTAAATATGATGTAAAATTAGGTGTTAGTATTGAAACGTATAAGGTTTGTTACAATTTTGTATATGTAGAAAAACTCTTAAATAAAATTTAAGTATAGCATTAATTAGTAGTCATTATTACTGTTCGATTGATATCAGTCATATTTTTATACGATGATTTGGAGCAGAGTAGTTGTTGTTGGTAATTTTTTTCCAGGACTGTACATTGCTAAACGCGGTACAAGATCATTTGTACTAGTTATATGTTTTCGCATTTTATTGTAAAGTGTTAAAATTTTTGTATAATTATAAGAACGGAAATTGATTTTAAAGTTTTAGCAAATTTCCTGGACCATACCCCAATAATATGCAATTTGCATAAGAATTAAAAAAGTTAGAAGCAATTGAAATAGTAAATTTTTTATACACACAATAAATAGTTAGAGTTCAAAACGTTTTAATAGTTATGACAAAACTTAGCAGTACCATAGTCAATCCAAAATTAACCTTAGAAGGGGTAAAATATGTAAATTTATTATTTGTTTTTACTACTCATCTTAAAAAAAATGTTAACATGAAAGCGTAAATATCATTACCTGAACTATAGTAAATTCATATTATATTAAAAATACAAACTCTCACTCTCGGTTTAGATTAAATTCTAACGTATAAAGTGAATATATTATTAAATTTTATGTTAATTTGACCAAAAAGCATTGAATAATGATCAAAATAATTAGGAGCATTCCTGAAACAAAATCCATTTTATATTTTTAATCCAAAAATTTCTATAGCTACTCTAATTATCGATGTGTATTTTACGCAACAGTGCATTAAATATTGATCAGAAGAATTTGTAGTATACGTGTGCAAAGTCTTAACTCACATTTTTATTTAACAATTCTTCAAACTAATATGTCTCGTGAATAAGGTATCATTATCATCACAAAATTCATGGAAATTCAAGCACTAAATAACATCACCATCCGTCTGGAAAAGATATCTCCTCTATTACTAATTAAAGTACAAAGATGTTCGTGTTGTAAAGATGCAGTTTCTATGCGGAAACCAAGTTAAGGAGGGCACCTTGTTGGAGGAAATTATCTGTCAATGAACTAATTAGTGTAAAACTGTCTTTCGGAAGTAGAAGTTCTAAGTTTGTACCAACATCTGTAAACTAATTAGATACTTCAGATGGTCTGCAGTATCGCAATCTTTCAAGATTTTGTTAACAAATCGACGGAAGTTTTAAATTTAAGTGTTGGAAAACTAATTCGAATGTTCGAGAACTTGGATTTAATTCTCAGAATTGACATCTTTAAAATGAAATATTCCTTTAAATTTCATGCAACTGATAGCAGTGAAATACTTTATTTGCACGATTTCTTTTGTTTAGTATTGATCTAAATGCACGATTATTTAATTGTGAATTGTGTAATGAATTCTGTTCATTACGTAATGAATTTTAAATGTAACTATTTCTGTTGTGTTTATTTGCCCCAAAAATAAATAACTGTCCCATTAATTTTTTTAAATAAGTATGCATAGTTTTTATAAACAATATATCTCGAATTCAGAAGTGCTATCAGCATGTATAAATAAAATAATTTCGTTATATACAGATTTTGCAATAAAAGATCTATTTAGATTTTCTATTGAAATTAAAACGTTAAAAAAACTTGGGGAGGCTTGAGCTTTACCCCCACCCTCCCGGGGAACCAGAGGGTCAAGGGAACGGGAGTTTTGGAGGAGGGTGTGTGAACAGGGGGCGCTACCCAACTTCCCAGGGAGTTTAGGAAGTTTCCTTTCGTGGAAGAAGTTGCGTGAAGGGAATTTGGGAGCGACAGGGTGAAGAAAGTGGGTGTCCCCTCAGCCAGACCCGCATGGCGAGGGGCCTGGTGGCTGTTGGAGGAATTCAGGGGAGTTAGCAAATTTAACAACTTTTTGTATCAATCACTGACAATGAAACGAAACAAATACGAGACGACTGCAATCTAACATACAACATTGTATACAAAAAAGTACTGCAGATTGTAACTGTGTTTTATTGTAACTTCACTGAGTTTCATTGTAACTCAACTGTATTTTTTTACAATATTTTTACGAGTTTACAACGTTTTGTAAAAAATTCGTCGCATTTTTCTTTATTTCATTTACAAATAACTTACACCTATTTCATTTCTTTGAACAATGGAAGTGGCGGAGCAGCTAAATGCGAATTCTTGACACGGTCCACTGGTTTATGTTTAATATGCTTTATGTCGTAATTTATTTACGTTCTGTTATTTTAATTTTTGAAAAAAATCCTTAAAATATAAATATTTCTCAATTGTGTCATGCAAAATACGAAACAGAGATTGCGAATACACGAAAATAACATGTAATTAAATATTTATTGTTGATATTTTAAAATCTATTTGCTGGTGTCTGCATACGAATCGTCGCATAAGTTAATAAATATTGCAGAAATTCTTTTGTATCATCTAAAAAAAAAAGAAACCGTTCGTATACTCATTATCTGAAATAATTTTGCTGGTCTGGAAGGTTTATTTTACATTAAATATCGTAGGAAATACTGTAACAACATTTTATGAGAAATATTCAGAGTCTGCGTTTCTGTACCTGTGGTTAAATTTAAGTAACATATTACAACACTTACGACCTTCAATACAAAAACTGAATTCAACTTTTAACAGTTAACATATTACTATCAATAAAATGTTTTAAATTTTAAATTTTAAATCAAATTTTAAAATGTCGCAGATCATTTAAGGAAAAGAAATTTCTTATATTCTGCGTGCGTAACCTCTTTAGCATTTCTAAGATGTCTCACACCGCTATTTCTGTTTTGAAGAGTTCTATTTCATATTTAAATTACAGCATTTACAGTCATCTTGTTTAATTGTCGAATTTAAAATATTTTCTCCAATAAAATAAATTGAAAAATTACATTTAAAAACTGTGGTAAAACTGTACGCACCCTATATATGTTAATAACAATTAAATCAATATATATATATATATATATATTCATTTTATTTATCGTTGTGAGATTGCTATTGTTATTAATCGCTACTAAATCATCTTTCATGCAAAATATTTGCTACATTTGCTATAAAATGGGAATATAATCTGTCAACATATTTTTAATCAATATTTAAATAAAAATTTGGAAGAAATGTTCATACTTTCATAAGAATCCAAACAATTAATGAAGAAAAGCCAATAAATGTTTATTTATAGCGGAGTATCTAGGAACCAATTTAGGATACTACACTACAATAAAAATTTCTGAATTTCAATGTTTTAATATTACACATGTTCATAAAGATTACAAGGTCATCAAAAAATTTATCCAAATCTGCTGCCGTATTGACAACAGCTTTTTATTTTAAAAAAATGTAAAACTAATTTACAAGAATTTTTAATAGTTGCATAGTAGTTATTTCCAGTAGTTTGTAGCAAAAATATGATTTAGTGTTGACACAGAAACGAAATTGTATTTTTTGACAACGTAAAAACTTCAAAAACTTAATTTTGGCGTATTTTCTTTTCTTTGCAGAACCAGAGACGTGTGCAAAGTATTCGTTACCTCATGCTTGGACGTGTATCACCATGGTTAAGAGACAAGCTACTTAGAATATCTTTGTTATCTACAGCTGCATTCGGAGCTCTGTACTTGCGATGTAAAATAATGGGGCCTAGAATGCTTCCTGCATTCAGCAGGTATATATATTCTTTTCTTTTAAATTTATATTCCTCTAAATCAGTGTTTGTCAACATTTATATCGCACAGCACATTTCATCCCTCGGTTATACTTTCACGTTACACTAAGGTTAGGATTATTGAAAAATACATGAAAGGAATATATGCGTTTTTTAAAGTAATTTAATAACACAAACGAAATGATCTGCAAGCGAGAAAAAAACAACAGTTTGTAATACACTTTTTTTTATTTGTTTCCCTTATATCTGTAATTTATTATTTCTGTTAACTTTTCCTCATCAGTAATATACAATTGTGGATATGCATGAACACAAAGCATAAAACAGACATTTTTCTTCTAATCCAAAGTAATTGTGTCAAGCGCTCATAGGTGGGTGCATTCTTCAAAATTTGTGCGCATAGATATAAAGTTTGTAATTTTTTTCTATAAGATTTTTATCTAGTTTACACTTTTTCAATATTTCGAATATTTCTACTGCAGTTTTTATTGTAACCTTTTGATCTCTGAAAGCATCTTTATCTGAATATGTGAACCAACTTTCATATATATTTTTAAATGTTCGAGCACTAAACCTCATTAATAAATAACGTCATTAACCTCACGTATTAGCCCATTTCCATCATTAGCGCATGTATGCGTCCATTTCAAAAAATTATTTTTTATTCAGAAATTCCGTATTCATACCGTAAATTCCGAAAGAAGAATTTTTACTTTATGTAATCAGGAAATGTCAGTTTTTAAATAGAGCAACAGTTACTATTTAGAATATAAATTCAGATTTTCTGAAGGGGATGAGGAAAAAATTATCCATTCCAAAGGAACAGGACTATTAAAACCGCTTAGGTTTTCCAGTTTTACTCTTAATGTCTTTAGAACAGTACTTTAAGGGATAAACTGCAGATGGCAAAATTCAAATCATTCATTTCCCGAAAGAGATTATTCCTAATCAAAAATAATATATTATTTCTGTATTTTACAACATTCAAATGCTAATGAGAATCCCTTATTTTAAAAAAATGATTCTACATGTTCAGTATATTCCTAATAAATTGCAACGTTTTAACGTGAGAAGGACGTTTAATTATTTCAATTTTATGAAAATAATTGAATACACAAAAAAGTGAAAACTTCATTCGTTTACTTTTAACTAAAATATATGTTTTTAAGGTGTAATACTTTATGTTGCTTAAATTAGCATTGATAAATCTAAAAAGAAAATATTAATCTTTTAGGTTTGACAATCCAGCTGCTGCATCTCCAACACCGTCTCGTCAGCTTACATACAACTATCTGTTACCTGTGAATGCCTGGCTTTTAATTTTTCCTTGCAACTTGTGCTGTGATTGGACAATGTCCACCATACCTCTGGTTTCGGGACTCTGGGATGTGAGGAATGTAGCCACGCTAGCACTATATGCTTGTCTTTTCTTTGCTGTACGGACTGTTTTTAGGTTAGAGGAGGATTCTAGAGTCTCTCTAGTGATGGTAAGCAATTAGAAACACTTTTCTTTCTTTTTTTTAAGCATTTAATTTAAGATTTCTAAAATACATTATTAATGGGGTAGACAATATGTCTCTTAAATTTTGAGTCTTGATTAGCAAACTATGTAAATATATATACAGGGCATTTATAGACTTTTAGAGCAGATAAAGAACATTGATAGGAATCATTTTCACACAGAAATGTATGACCTCAAACATATTTGTGGTGCCTTACACCAACGTTTAGATTTGTCGTCGTGAATCCGTCGCATGACCTCCACATTCACTTTAGTTATAGGGCATGGATTTATTTCCCTAGTGCCCCCTAGTGTCCCTAGACTTGAAAGCCATTGTTTGAAAAGAATCCATTGCTTCTGACATGGAACTTGCCATCGCTGTTGCAAATATCCATGAAACTCAAAATATCTTTAAAAAAATTTTACAATCCATGTGGAGATGATGACAGGTCCTACGAATAGTCGGACATTTGTAACCTCCTGTGAAACTGTATTTTATATGTAATAGTTTTTGTAGTGTAGGTTATCAAATATGCTCTTTATATTGCTTATTACGTTGTATTATTGATGTAACTTTCTGTTACTTTTATGTCGTGTGCGAAGCTTTTTTGATACTTCTTTCCTATTCGAATATGTTTGCATAAATTTTCTCTACTTCCTCTCAGAGTTTGTATGCAGAGTTTTGAACGCCCTGTATAGGATTTCTCTTACGCATTTCGTAATCTTTGGAGACCATCTCTTTTAAGCCAGTTGGTCATGTGCTGCTTGCCCTTTTTCAGTTTCAGTTACGGTTGCTTATGACAACTTCTTGTATTAACAAAATGTACTAGAAATATTGATATACCAGGTTAATTTTTAGTAATTTCAATAATCATTTAGCAAAAGTAGCAAAAAAATAGTTCGTAGGTGACGTATTTGAAGAATAAAGAGCAGAGTTATTAATTTAAGTATATTTCCCTGTAATATGTTTACAAATACAATTGTCTGTAATTCTACAAACTGAAAATATATCTCAGCTTCAATAAAATATTATGCCCAATATCTTTATGTATGCCAAAGTTGATAGCAGTTATCTCTAATGATCATTTCTCTATTTTCATTGGGTATATTTAAATCTTTTAAAATTTATCAGTAGTTCAGTTTGCTAAGAAACAATTGTCTTTGAATCTTTCGTCTCTCTTTTTTTTAATATTACGGTGTTGATGCTAAGCCAGAAGTCGGGAGTAGTAAATTGCTTTCTCTCGTACTCTGTTAAAATTTTGGTACTGTGTTGAACAACTTTTGTTGTTGCAATAACTATAACCAAAATATGGTTATACCTCGTTTCAATTTTTGATGCTCCGGTTTAACCATAAACTTGTGAAGGGTTCAACCACTAACTAGTAAAATTTCGGTCTGATAACTAGTACAATGTCGAACAGTAAGCAGATAAAATAATGAACTGTAAAGCTATTCTATTGATCGTTTGTAAACTAAAGCTTATCAGAGCGATACCTCTGCTAAAAGCGAAATCCAAAACACTGTGAACATACAAGCTGAATCGGTATTCGAATTCGACATTTCTTGTTTTGTAGCTAGCATTCTATTCTCTAAACAAGCAAGCGGATTTCTCAGTGCTCTTAATCAGCATATTCAGTGTGTGCAGAGTTACTATTTTCTGATTGTATGTTGAATAACATTCATTTTAAATAGAACTTCTTGTCTGTTTCAAGGTTGGACGATGTAGAGGCTATTTTGAAAACTAAAAAGATCCATATTTTGGTTTTTCTAATTGCTTTGCACCAGAGAATTATTCAACTTAGTATAAAAATTTTCACAGTGTAAGATGATTTTCACAGTGTAAGCTACTCATCGAGTTTCTGAAGGCATTTTTTACAGTTCTTTGTTTTAAATTTCATGAAGAAAACGCAAATTTGCAGTAATTTAAAAAAAAAATCCTCACTCAGTGTTGCACTGAACAAACAACTATATATGATATTGTGTACTGATCTATCCAACTTTAAAGGCAATTTGTAACCTCTTACTGAGTTTCCATTCAAAAATATTGATAAACGCACTACATAAATCTTCCTTAAATATTCTTTTTCTTTACGTTTTGTGTCGCGTAGATTTTGAAATGTTATACGTTTAGAATATTTTTCTTCATACAATCTTTTAAATTTTTAATTCAAAACTGTAAAAATATTGACAGAAAAATCAATTTTAATGCTTTTGATTTCATAACTTGAAATTGTTTTATTTTATTTAAATAATTAAATATTTTTTTAAATAAAGCACATTTACTTTTATATAAAAAAAGATATTCACACTGTCATTTTAGTAATTAAAAAAAAATCCCTGACGGCTCGGCCTACAGACATAGGTAGATTTCGAAGATGCAGACCGTGGGGCACCTGTTTATTGGGAATTGCAAAAGAAAGACCTATGTGCCATGGTGTGGTAGTTGGGACCACCCATTTCGAAATATACCTCTGCCTGTAGGTGGCGCCAGCAGGGTTTTTTTTTACCGTAAAAGTTGGTCCTATGAAAAACTTGTCAATATAAAAGTTGTATATAATACTAAGAAGATTTATAATAAATTTAAGCGGATTTGATATCTTGGGATTTGACGAAGTTATGAATTTTTTTCTTCTGAAACTCTATCCCCCCCCCCTTCCTTAGGGGCATTTTTAATGAAATCAAAAATCTGTCATACATAAATTTTTGGCCCTTTTCCTACAAGTAATAATAACTTTAAATGGATTCGATATGTATAAAAATTAAGATGTTATGGGTTATTTTCTGTTTTTACGTCTGCTTGTAGGCGGAGCCAGGAGGGATTTTTTTGTTATTAATTTTTTTTTGCCATAACAGTTGGTCCTATAAAAATCTTATCAATATAAAAGTTGTAGATAATTTTAAGCAGATTTATAATAAATTTAAGCATATTTGATATCTTGGGAATTGACGAAGTTATGAATTTCTTTCTTCTAAACACCCCCCCCCCCCTTGGGACCATTTTTTAATTATATCAAAAATCTGTCATACATAAATTTTCGGCACTTTTCCTAAAAGTAATAATAACTTTAAGCGGATTCGATATGTACCATAATTAAGAAATTATGTTTTTTTTCTGTTTTCACAAAAAGCCCCCCCCCCATTTAGCCCCCTTGGTTCGATTTTGCCCATTAACGAGCTTGACCGAGATTTTATGCCCCTTTATTATACGAATCAATTTGGAAATTTTTTGTGCAGATTTATTGAAGTTATCGTGTCCATAAAAAAGTGAGATAGATAGATAGATAAAGTTTTGAACTGGGAGTGTTTTTAGGTTCTGGGAGTCATGATCGGCATAGATCTGCAACATTTTTTCAAAAATTCCAACTTAGGGGAGAATGTAACAGGTAGTATTTCTTACGAAATCTACCTCAAAGTCTATTTCATTATAATACATCGATGTCATTTTTGTGTTCATCACTGACTATATATTTTGATAAAATATTTTTATGTAGAAATTTAAACCGTGTAAAAAATTTAAACCCTACTACTTTTACTTTGAAACACGCTTTTATTTAACGCCATTTGTGTGTTTTGTTGTCCTGAATTTGAACATGAAACTTCAGAATATTCGGAGTATATACTATTATTACATCAATGATTTTGTCGTAAATAAAATGCAGGGATACATCTATATATATATTTCTCTTACGTGGCGCGGAAATAAGGCTGAATTTCTAGCTTACCGATGGCAACAATCGTAGTTTCCAGCTCCAATATGGCGGCCATTGTGACAGCAGTGAAACCTAAACTAGCAATTATTAAAAATAAAATAACATGTACGTAATCCAAAGCGTTTGAGATGATTCCTCATTTTAATTATGAATAATATCGTTAATTCCAAATAAATTCTCAACTCTTATTTAGAATTTATTTACGAATTTCTCTTGCACAAAAACCGGAGAGAATGAAAATATCAACTGTTTAGATTGCACGTGCTGCCATCTGTTACTGTCTTGAAGAAGTAAAAAATAATTTCTTTTTCATATTATAGAAGCAATGAGTTTTAAACTAATTGTTTTTCCGAGATCTTTTTTCATAGTATTTAAATGATTTATGTCCATTGGTAGCACCAATATAAATGCATTTTTAATTGTATTTTCAACGAAGTTTTCAATTACTTTTTTTAAATTAAAAAAAATTTGTCAATTTCATATGTTAAAATGATTTATGGTAGTACTCATTCCGGCTAGAACTGTTTGGGAACACGTAGCGGTCTTAATATGAATTGCTTTGCAATTCACGGGGGTTGTCGAGCGTTAGCGAGTAGGGGGATGAGCCCCCTAGTTTATTTACATTTCTGTATTGTTTTATTTAAATTATGTATTATGTAAATCTGGACTATTTAAATAATGATATGTTAAATAAACCTTTCAATTTTTTTTCTTTTCAGAGCTTGTCTTTGTTGACAGTTCCTTTTCTGCCAGCAAGTAATCTGTTCTTCCCGGTTGGTTTTGTCGTAGCAGAGAGAGTTCTTTATATTCCGAGTATGGGATTTTGCATGATAGTAGCCCAAGGATGGAGCATCTTATGGGAAAAGAGGTAAACTTCATAGATTCAATACACAGAAGTAATCGTTTTCCTGGTATATCTTAGGTATCACCCTGTATTTATATAGAAGTTCCTGTTGAAGCCAGCATGAGTCACTGTTAAAAATAAATCCATTAATTCACGGTAAAACTACTGACAGCAAAGTTGCCGGACTTTTTCCGTTCCGTTAGTAGATTTTCCGTTTTGAGAGATAAAAGAAGATAAACTCCGTTTGAAGAAGCAGTAACTTTTCGTTATGAATGATCTCGATTTAAAAAAAATACATCTCTAACATCTAAAAAAATACGTGCTGCTATCTATTGTTTATTGAGGGAGTATTTAATATTGGATATATACTTCAAGAATATTTTCTGGTTAACCTTGGGGATCGAACTAGGGACGTTAGTGCCTTGAGCCAAGTGTTTTACTTTAACGCCAGTAGGCCCTTGCTAGAACAAGAGTTTGAAACGATGATACGGGATTTCTTCAAATCGCGGCTAGGGACTTAAACAGTTTGTGGTTTAGAAATCTGGTAATTTTGAAATTAATTGCGGGGATATTTTATTATGAGATTATGGTTGAAAACTTTAGTATTAATAGAGGATAAAAACATGAATTATATTTATTCTTAAATTGATTGTTAGATGTATAATATGAATGTTATATTTTGAATTAAATTCGATAAAGTATGTTGAGGAAATCGATTTTTTCAACTATTATATACTTTTCAAACGTGTTTGTTCAAAATATATTTTTGATGCGATTGTTTCTTTTTATAACTTTAAGAAATAAGAAGCGAATAATTTTAAAGGAATGAGAAAATTATTTGTTATTTTTTAAATTCTAAAGCATTATTTTAGTCTGCTGCTTTTTTTGAGTAAAATCGATTTTGTTTTCACTTAATTTAACTATTATATATATATATATATATATATATTAAGCTATTTGTTTAGAATATATTTTAATAGTGTATATTTTTTTATAATTTTAAAAAATAAATTGTAAATAATTTTAAAAGAATCGGAAAAATAATTGTTGCTTTTTTGAATTGGAAAGCACAATTTTGTTGTTGTTTTAAATAAACTCAAAATTTTAATTTGTTGAATTTTTAGTTTTTCTGTGCTGCAACATGTCAGTTTTTTATACATTGAAAATAAATATGCAGCAGATAACGGGATATCTCCGTTGGCCACTTTCTTCTCCGTCTGTTCCATTGTTTTCAGGAAATATGAGAAAAATTTCTGTTTTTTTAACGGAAAATGCTTTTTGTCGTGAAAAGGGCCTTTTTCTGTGAAATTCAGGAAAAAAAAATATCCATGAATTTCAGATTTTTTTTAACAGTGTTGGTCAGGTATTTGATTATAGAGTACGTTAAAGTATTTGTTCAGATACTTAAAAAAATTACGAGAATTGTTCAGCTACTGGTCACAGCTTCTTGGGGAACGTTTTATCATCTGTTTCGAAGCAAATATGATATGTTTTTGGTTAAACCATAAAGAGAGATTAATATTTCGTACTAAAATTATTAAATTATTGGACAATATTTAAATTTTTATTAATAACACATGATTTTGTTTGCTTGTTTATTTATTTTTTGTTTTGGAAACTAGTGTAGTTGTTTTTTCCCACACATCTTACGATTATTATCAAAAATTAAATATCTGAGATAAAAAGTAGAAAGTCTATATTAAATTTACAAAACGAAACATAAAATACTTTTTATTTATCTTTAGAGTATGCTTTGTACAAAATAATATTTTAAGGCTTTGCCATCCTAAAAGTAATATGCGTCGATAATTTTGATGCTCATGAAACGTTCTGCACAACCTCTGACATATTTTATGGATTAACTTTGAGACTTTTCTTCTAAGAACTTCAGGCACTTAGTAACTTTTCAAAAATTAATTCCTTCGGTGGGAAATTTTTAAAAAGAATTTGGACATAATAAAAAGAGATAATCGAGTATTTCTTATAAGTGCTTAGAGCAGAAATTTAAGATTTAAAAAAAAAAATTATATGAGATTTCAGCAACTGTTTAAAAGAAAGAAGAAAGGGAGTTATAAATGAATAGCTATGTTACAGTAAACATTTTTTTAACATTACATTTAATTATTCGGAAGTAATTTAAAACTTCAACGTTTAACAGTAGTTCTAAAACCAGCAAATTAATTTTCAGTAACATGGTAGTCTTTTTACACGATGTGTGTATATTTTAAATGGTAGGACATAAGAATTATCAATATGGTGTACATAAGATTCCAAAATATCTATGAATATTTTCATCGTATATCCCATAGATATAAATTTAGAAAATCTTTACAAAACTACTGTAATGCTACATAAGTTATGTTCGATTAGATATAAATAAAACCTAGCCTGATAATGTGTATAATTTTCCAAATTCACATCTTCAAGTTATCATTCCAACGAATTGATTAAATTAGCAAGAAAGAACAATATCAATTAGTAACTGTCATTTTAAAAAAAGGATAAATTATTTTAAAAAGTTCTTTTTTTTACACCAATGTGCTTTTATACATTCTGTTATTAACACATTTTGTCATGGTGCAATGTTATTTGTTTTTCAGAAGTAATCTAATTTATTTGTATTTTATATTAGGGCGTGCAAGCAACTAGCTGCGGCAGGTTTGATAATTTTGATAACAGTTCATGTCTTAAAAACAATCAGAAGAAATGAAGATTGGTAAGTTCAAAATTTCAATACATTAATTTTGAAAGAATATTTTTGTAATTTTTCTTCAATTTTAATTCCCTAATTGGTTTGAAAACTATCACTATAAATTTTCAAATTAAATCATCTGATTTTCGAATTTTTAATTTTGCTGAGATTCTTATCGTCTCATTTTATCTTTACTAAACTGTAATTTGTAAACATATGTAAACTTTATTAAATTATTAACTCGTGTGAAGCCAATATTTTTTCTTATGTATTTGGTACACAGTTAAATCCCTGTTAAATATTTCTTATTTTTTTTATTTGAAGCTTTTTAATTTAAAAAAGAAGGGTTAACGAAAGCTGTGAGATCTCAATATTATTAAAATTATATTCAGAGCAAAACTTGGCATTTAAATACAAGGTGCCTCTAAAAAATTTAATTGAATTAAAATTAATTTAAGAAAAGAGAGAATAAATAAATTTGTGTTTTCAAAAATATATTTGAAATAAATCATTGTTATTATATAAATAGGGATTTTTATTTGAAAAAAAGATAATTAAGAAGTTATTTTCCTCACAATACATATGGACAAGGACAATTTCGCACTGAGTCTACAATAGGTTTTGCTATGTTTATGCCTTTTTCTGTTATTGGCCTACCGGAAGGAATTAGTTTAACCGTTGCACTTCAAATAAACAAATCTTGTATCGTCTATTAACGTAGTAATTGGTGCTGCTAATCCCGTGTTGGTGATTCGTAGTGTTCACAATGCTTTCATCAAGCGTTTCTAATGGAATTATTTTAACTACCTACACAGAAAACAAGTGGTTTGTTAAAAAGCGCGCCGTAGTTGTTACATTTCTGATATGATACTTTTATATAGTGGTAGCATGGCTCTTCCTCCGCTACGTTTATTGCTACAATTTGGACATGAAATGCGAAACGATTTTTGAGACATCTGGAAAAATACATTAATATTTATTTCCGCTTTCCTTTATCTATTTCTGATAATCTGTTTAAATAATGCCTAAAACAAATTCTTCACCAGATACACCTTATATATTGATCGCATTTGTTTTAATAGTAAAAGATGTAGTAGAAATAAAATTAAACTCTTGACTCAATATAAGGTAATTTGTAAAGATATTTTATTCTTTTAAATTTAGAGAAAAATAATGAATAACATTATGTTACGTATTATCGGTAATACGGAAACATAGCAATAGAAATATTTGTAATAAAAAAGCAATATCTGGGGTATAATTGGAATAAAATGGAAAAGTTTGAATAAAATAAAAACATTTCTGTAACATCTATAAAAGCACGCCCCTTCTTACAATAGGGTTAGGTACCGATAAACTAGATGCATCTAGAAAATAAGGTAAGTTGTAAATAATAAATAAAATAGGATGCATGCTATGTACAGATAGAGGTTTGTAGTTAGACGAAAAATATTAGCATATTATATGTTTACATTCTATATTCATAGCAGAAAATATTCGATTCCAATTTTCTCACTTTTTTCCGTTAGTCCAGATTTTATTGTCTTAAAACGTATATCAAAAAACCGTAACTCGAACTATCGTGAGTAGGAGATCGTACGTATTGGATGACACTTCTTTAAAAGTTTTATTAATTTTTTTCTAAATCTTTCCATAATATAAGTCATCTAACATGTATCAGTATCAGAAATCATTCATTAGAAGGCATAACATGAAAAAGCATTTCATATCCACATTATGTAAAATATATTATTAGAAGAGGGGCACTGTTTAAAGTTTTCATATAATGGAAAATACTAAAATAAAAATAAAATGGTAAAAATATAAAGAAAACAAAATACTTTAAAATGAAATGATAGCTGAAAAATAAACTGCCTGCTTAAAAAAATTATAAAAAATGAACACTTCTGAAACAACTGAGCCACTATATAGTCCTGACTCAAATACCACTCGTTTTAAATTTGTAATAGAAAGAAGGGGCGTCGATTTTTTTTCATCAGCAAATCTTTTTAAACTGAGTAACATTTAAGTGCCGATTAATGACCCGTTTGGTTGAACAGCGCTTTTTTTCTTTTTAAGTGTGGGAGGGAATATACATATATATATTTTATATTTCATTTTTTCAACCTTCTCTACCCTAGTGCTATAGTGAGTACGCTCGCTATATGTTGCAGCCTTTAAAACATAGGTTTTTGCGGCTCGATCATGTGCGGTATGCTTAGTTACCGTAAAAGAATGTACAGGTGCTGCAGCCTCCTATATTTTCTCTATCATTAATTTTAAAAAATATGCTTCGTGGTATATTTCTTTAGCACGCGCAATAAATAGTGGAGATTTTTGTTTGAAAACAGTGGTAGGAAAAATACAGGCGACACCAAAATGTTTTTATATATTTAAACAGAAAATAAAATCTCATTATCTTTACTTCTCAGAATTATATTTTTGAAGCTGTTTCGTATCGTGCATGGTGGTTGAAAAGGTCTTAGTAAATTTTTCTTTATAATGAATTTTCTATTTACATGTTGGTTTTATCATTGAGAATAAATGTCATAGTTAAATGCTTGATAAAAACGGTACAAAATAACTTGTAATAGGTTATTCATTGAGATTATGCGAAAAAAGTACCATATTTTCTCATGTATGCCGCAAATTCGTGTAGCACATGCACCTTGCTTTTTTAGTGCCGTATTTTTTAATATAATAATGTTGATATTATATATACATATATATAATATCAACATTTGGATGAAGGGTGGTTTTGGGGTCTGGGAGTCATGAATAACGTATTCAAGTTTTACGGAAATACTTTCCTCCGGATGACTGCAGAAGGTAGATTTTTACTTTTTGTAATGAAAGCTATATAGAAAAGACATGAAAGTGGAAAAGCAGATATGGAAACCATTTTTGGTTCCTGATGAAATTCGTAAAGAACCTACCTCTTAGAAACTCTTTCCAACAAAAAAATAATTAATAAAATCGGTGTTTTAGTTCAAAAGATATGCAACGACATACATAAAAAATTACAAACGAATTGTAAACATTTTTGCTGGAAGTACGTTAAAAAAAAAAAAAAGAAATAGACGCTAACTATTATCATATATTTTACTTTAGTATATGCTCTTCCCTAAAAATCCAAATCTAACAAATACAGTAACACCAGTGAATAACGGACACCTCGATATCATGGAATGTGTTCGCTATTCGGAGATGTCCGATATTCAGAGATAAAATATACAAATACATAGGTATTGGGGATCGAAAAAGGTGTCCACTAAATGGAGGTGTCGGCTATTTGGGAGTATCTGTTATAGAGGTTTTATTGTATATAAAAAAAATAAGCATATATAATGATGGATAAAAGAACAGAATTTCTGCAAACCTCGACTTTAAACATTTTTTGAAGAAAAAATACGGATTCAAATATAAAATGCATAAAACCTTTTCATATTTTGCCTTGTTAGGGTCAGAATAGTAAAAATATTTCTTTAATATATCCTAACTATAACCATTCTTATTGAAAAACACGAAAAAGTTATTGTGTCTGTGTAGACACAAATTGGCAACTCGAAAATATTTATGGTAATATATGTTCAGCTCTGCGTGCTGAAACCATGGAAACAATTTTCTAGCCTTTCATCGTGATAGTAAAAAGGAAATTTTTTGTGGATTTCAAAGTATTTTTCAAGTATTTTAAAAATTATTTCAGAATGCATTAAGAAATATTTATCATGTAAGGTATTTGCAGTAGCTTTTGTAACTTAAAAAAAAGTGAAATATCCGTCCTTAAAATAAGCGTTTAGTATGTGTTTTATGTCAAAATATTTTATTCATTCTGTGACAGAAAAACGTGTTTAAATAAAAAAAAATTATAATATCTTCATTAATACAACTGTCCAAAATAGCTGAGTAATTTTCATAAATGTTTGTATGTGTGTATCCATTCGATCATGATCTACATTTCATAAATAGGGATAGATTTTAACGAAATTTAATTAGTTAAACAAAATTAAAAGTCATTACATTATGTAGAAAATAATTTCCGTAGAATTTATAGTTGTTTTACACAAGAGGACAAAAAAAATCGTTTACATTATGGCCTACGGTTGGTATTTTTTTATATGCATTTTAAAGATTTTAATCGTATGAAAAAAAACGAAGAAAGATAGTAATGTATATTATACCAGAACGTTGTATTTTACCAGAGAATGTTTTCCATTCAAAAAAACATGTGTAGCATTTGTAGTTGTTTTTATAAAGACGCGAAAGTCGGATACATGTGATATATTGGCGGTAATGGTTACTTATTACTTACCCATCATACGTAGTATAGGGTAAGTCTTGTAATCGTTTTGAAAATCGAAAAAAATTTTTTGACGGATTTACACGTTTCAGACACTGAAGATTCCGAAAAACATAATTTTAGAAAAAAAATTTGCCGTCCGTCTGTGTGTCTCTGTGTGTGTCTGTGTGTCTGTGTGTCTGTAAACGCTCTATCTCCCGAAAAAATTGAGATAGGGACTTGCAATTTGGTATGTACTTAGTATGTAATAATGGGAAGAAGCCTATTTCATTTCAATAACCTCGATTAACCGGAACTATTTTTTCGGACTCTCGAAATATTCGTTCTGATAAAAGGTATATAGAAATTTTCGAAATTGTTTATTTTAAGAAATGAATATAAAAGACAATAAAAAAACATAAATTTTACATAAAGCATGAAGTCGATCGGATAATTAGTTGCCGAAATATTTTGAATCCTATTTTCCACACTCTTCGATTTGTCATGACCCTGTATTTCATCCAAATTTCACTTTAAAGATATATTTTAATTGGAAATTTGACGCTTAATCAGATGCAATAAACCGCTAGTTAATAGGATTATTATTTTTGGAGTTATAAGGAAAAACTTCTTTCAAGCAATTCAGTAATCGAGCCTTTAAAGTTTATGACGTCATCAAGCCACGATTTTATTTGAATTGCAATGTATTTTATAAGTAGTTTACACATTTTTATTTTAATGTTTTACATTATGCATATCCATGATGGGTAAGTATTAGGGTGGCCCCCAACGACTAGTTTTCCTTGAGCCATAAAATGTACATTGATATTTATAATATTACTAATAATAAACTGAAATAATATGATACACATATGTGATAAATTTTAGTATGGATTTGTAAGCAGATTTATTTTAGTATGAATGAACTAAAAACAATGTTTTATGTTTCGAAAAGAAAACATGATGCAGTTTTATAAAGAATAAATGTTTTTTAATTTCATTATACATTTTTCAACTTGTAAATTCTTTTCATTGTAAGATCAGAAAAAAAATTGTCTTTTATCTTTTTTTAAAAAATTCAAATGTATTTCTTTTCAGGAAATCTGAATACACTCTTTATTCGTCTGCGCTTTCAGTTAATCATCGCAACGCCAAATTATTTAATAATATGGGTCACGTTTTAGAGACAATGAATAAACAAGAAGATGCTTTATTTTATTACAAAGAAGCTATTAGGTAAGAGTTAAACATGTATATCTATATATTATAAAATTAGTCTTTGGATGAAATATTACTTCCTATTAAAATAAGATAGCGTGTAAAATAAGGAGGATATCAAGTAAGGAATACCCCCTCAATTGCAGCTTGTAAGTGAGTCGAACTTTATTTACGAAGAAGTAGAATATTTGAATCATTAACCAGCAAACGGCTCTGATTTTTCACTATTTGACATTTTTCCTGTGCGTTAGTATGTGAACGAAATAGTTTTTCGATCAAAGCTAATTATTTTAGACCAAATGCGAAGAATGCACCCACTTGTTTTGGCAATTGACTAAAACGGGTTCTTGCTAAAATCATTCAAAAATTTTCCAAGTTAGTTAACTTTCCGATTATTTGAGTAAGCAATTTTGGTTCGTTATATGAATGACGATTTGTTCCAAAATTAATTCCTAATATTATCCTAAAATTATATCATGTTATTCTACTATACATTAGCTGTCTCGCTTCATTAAAATCAAACAGCTGATACTGTCAAATCTCGTTAACACGAACACACTTAACGCGAATTACTTTTAGCACGAACTGTTTCCGATTGCCCCGTCCAGTTGTATGTAACACGAACAAAAAAATTTCCCCCTTGAGTGTTCGTGTTAACGAGGTTCGACTGTATTAAGAATTGTGAAATACGAGTATATGTAATGGAGTTTTGTTTTCCCCTCTTTATAATCTGAAGTCATTTTAACTTTGCCCTTCATAGTTATAAACTATGCAAGAGAAAATTGCTAATATGATAAACTAATATTTTGAAATCTGAACCTGTCCTATTACAGTAAAACCTATGAAAACGAAATTGCAAGAGACAGGAAAATAAAAATTCCGTTTTCGACTGGTTTCCATCTTTTCAGAGCAAATGGTATGGTATTCATTTCGTTGGTAAAATTTTAGGTTTAAGACAAGATTCCTTATTCCGTTGCATAGTGGTTTAGTTTTCAGAGGTTTTGTAATGTTTAAATTTTCTGAAATGAGTTTTTAATACTGATTTCAAAATTATAGAGTATTTTGTTAAGGTATCTGATTAGGTTTAAAAAGTGGTTTTCGACCAAAATTGTTAAAACGATTTTATTACATTTTATTAAAGCCCAACTTTGTATCTTTCCAAAACTGTTTATATTTTTATTGTATGATAACTTGAACCGCAGTTGTAGCGGTTTTTATACTACTCAATAGCTGTCACTCAAACCGGAAGTACTGTTTAAAGGACCGGAAGTACTATTTAAAGGTACTAATTGGGAAGGGCGAAGCAAAATTATGGCCTTCTAAACATAAACAAAGGCTCAGTTCTTAAAAAAAATGCGTATTGCGCATAAAAACAGTGGAGTTTAGATGCATATTACTGTGCAAATTCTTGTAGTAAAACATAAATCTAAACTTTAAATGCATTTTTTGGAAAATGTAATTTTTGGTGAAAATTCCATACGCAAAACATGATTTCTAAAAAAGTTATTAGAGTATCACTATGAAATTTAAATTGCATGTTATTTACCCTATTGTGAAGACAATGAACTAAAGATTTAATTTTAGAATAAATATTTTTTGTTTTATGGATGTTTTCGTGGAAAGACATTGATGAATTTTATGAAAATCAGCATGTAAAAAGGTGCGATATGCTATAAATTTTGAAACATTTAAAATTTCTCTTAGGTTTTAGTTTATTGCCTTCATCAAAGTCATAAGTATGAAGTGGAAGAAGGACATTAAGATACATAAAAAATGTTTTTCTGTAGCGTGTTTTGCGTATTGGGCCATATTTTGCTAAATTTTACAACAAAATTCCCCATTTACCAAAATTTCACCAATGAATGAAATATGTTTTGCTTTTTTTCACAGTTTCTAGTCATAATATTAATAAAAATAAGTTCAAAAAATAATTAAATAGCTTTTTTGGAAAAAAATTGCACCGTACGTAATCAAGCACCTTAAGAACATAAAACATAAGGAAATTTTCTGGCTTAAAAAGGTTCAGAAAGGTTTTATTTAACATTGCTTAGCCTTCGATGAAAAATTTACAAATCGAATAATTCGCTTTTAAATTAAAAAGAAAAATACTTTTTAATCACATTTTAATTGCTTAATTGCTTTTTGATTTGATTATTATGAACGCAAGGCGTGAGATATTTTCTATGGAAAAATTTCCAAAGTATTAAATATGAATTTACTTTTTTAATCTTTTACAATATTTATGTATTTATTATTATTATTTTTTTGTTTACAAATAAAACTAAAATTTTATTTTTACATCATATGGATTGTACACTTTTAAATAAAAACAGAATGCTTCTAAGCAATTTCAATTTTCTAAACATTGTGAAATACATGTTTAGAATAATAGTTAAGAATTATAAAATTTATGTATATTTTTTTAGCTGAACTTCTGGTATATGCTTTAAATAGTTCCCGAAAATTTCATATTATATTAAATATATCTTTTTATTTAGGATACAGCAAGACGACGTCAGAGGATATTTAAACCTAGGTCGTGTTCTTACTCAATTGCGAAGATATGAAGAAGCTGAAATGATTTATTTACAGGTATGTCACTTTACAATTTTATATTGTCATGTAAAACAACTTGGCATTTTACGGAAGTTATTTACAATTTATGTGTGTTAAGCACAGTGAGTTATTCTAAATTTATATAACACTGTAAAAAAAATTGCAGTAAAATTACGGGCAGAGGCCGGCAGCAGAGATTCCAGTCATACCCCGTAAAAAAAAAAAAAAAATCCATGCCCATCATTTTGCGCAGCCCGTAATTTTACGGGGCAAAGTAATATAGCATTATAATGCACAGGATATAATGCACTTTAAAACACAATAACACTTTGCTTACTGTTCTGTAGCACTTAGCACGTTAGATAATCATCACAGAATGGCTGTTTTGGCGGGTTAAAATTTTCGAAACACGAGTAAAATGAAGGGTTACACCCTAGCGGAGGACAATGTATGGGGTCGTACCGTATTTTTGCTAACATATGGGCTAGAACTGTAAGAATATGTGGATTGCTCTTAATTTTCTAAGTATGTAAGGGATAAAGCCGCTTATTTAGTGGATCAGACCGTTTTTCATCAAATAAGGCTGTTGGCCGTGAAAATTGAAGGACAAACGTTCATAAATTTACAGTTTTTTCTGAGAGTGAACCACTACTACCCTTGAAATGGTTATAAAAATGCACAGATCAGCGTTATATTTTTTAAATATTCAACCTATCGTGTATATGTATTTCATATGTTTTATTTACTTAATTGTTGTACAAAGAACACGTCAAAAATTTAATAAAGAATCTTCTTTAAACATGTACGACGTTGGCCAAAATGTTGTTTCATTTGAATGTAAATAAAGAATCGTCATGAAGAACACCCTGCTTTGCCAAACGTCTTTTACTAAAATACATAAACCAGAAAGCAATAAGCAAAACAAACAAACAAACAAACTACAACAACACCAAAAAAAACAATGACACAATTTTCCACATGGATATTTTTCTGAAACCGTCAGTAAGTCGAAGGTTGAAATATAGGTCTGCACGAACACGGGCCTGGCCAGGACTGTAAAATTAAGACAAACTTTCGAATGTGGCGGCAGAATACAAAAACATTTTTCAACGGGCCACGCCCGGCCGATAGAAAAAATAAAAGGGGTGAATCGGGCTGATAAAAGAATAAAACGGGACCGCCCATAGAAATAATAAACGGGGCGAATAGAGCCGATAAAAGAACTAAACAAGACCGTCGAGCCGATAAAAAAAAATTAAGAGGGCCGACCGGCACAATATAACAAATTTAAATGAGTCGGACAAAGCTGACAAAATATGAACAATTTTCAATGGACCTAAGTGGGCCGAGAATAATTTATAAATGTGGTACACGTACCGATGCTAGTTTGACAACATCAGTCAAAAAATTAACATTTGTAGCAGAGAGATCTGTGGAGAGACAGTTACATTATGTGTGAGCCCGATCTTATTTTGTTTCAGCGGAGTCGGGGCGGGCTCAGGTTTACGTGTAGGGCAGGCAATTTTGTTTCTAAAAATAATAGTGCTACTTCACTTTTGCTAACGTAATCTTTTTAAAGATACATTAATAAATTATAGATAAATATTTCAAATATGATGTTTTTAACCATCTTTTTTCTTCTAAACCACATTATTTTTTAAGGAGTCTTGATTTGAATGTAATATCTAAGAGAATAAGTGATCATTAATGTTGCTATTCTGCGTTATATGACTTGTGTCATTTTGTCTGGAATATACTACACATTTTTCGCATAAATATGTATGCATTATTCTTTTAAAAGAATCTTTTTTGTGCGTTAAGAAAATTCTCAATTTTTTGTAGAAATTCAATCGGCCGGGCCAGGTTGTGAACTGCAAAAATATAAACGGCCCTAGCCGGGGCAAAATAACTTTCATTCGGGCCGGGTCATTTCGGCCTGTACAGACCTCTAGTTTGAGAAACAATGACTTAACCTTTAACTGATATAACAGAAAATGTTACACAGCTACCGTGAGCCGTCTCTGAAACAGCTTGTTCGAAAAATGAATAAAAGGCTCGAAAGATGAATAAAAGGATACTGTTTTTTACTAATTTTACGTACACAATTGTTATAATCAAAATTCGATCTGAAATCTCTTGCGATAGTACTGGGGCTCCAAACAGAACACAATTTTACTAGTATCTGTAGTTAAAGTTAAAGTTCCAAGTTAATATGGGGGAAATTAAAAGACAGAAAACAGCGATCTGGGAGACCGCTAAGAACAGTTAAACGTTAAAGTTTGTTATATATTTTTTTCAAAATATATTTGTTTTATTTGAAACAACTAAGGACAAGAAATAACACAGGCGTGATTACGCTGATACTATCAGTACTTAACAATACTATAATATTTCAATGTCTAAAAACATTGATTTCAATTTCAAAGATAACCATTATTCATTTATGCAGAAAAACGCATATTTCAAGAACTTTATTTCTTATATTTTTTTAACCAATCGCACACCGCTTATTTCACCTTTGTTTCTCTCTACTTCACAGAAATGAAACTAAAAACAATTCTTGAAGCTAATGCAATTTAAAATAAACTTATTAACGTACTTTTGAATGTAACATGATGTAACAGACTTCAAATTGTGTACATTGTTTTTGCTTCTCTGAATCAAATGCATTATCTTTATTTAAGCTGCAATATTTAAGTTAAAACATGAAATAGAAACATTGAGCATACCCAGTCCTTTTTTCCTGAGTTACAGAACATAGAAAAAAAACATTTATTTAATTAAAAATTCCAATAGATATTTTATTATTAATATATTTTTTAGACTGCCCACCTAACAACACCAAGCAGCAGTTAGTTTTACCTGAAAAAGACCATTCATGTATTCAAATAATGATTTGAAATGTATTAAAAGAATATTTTCTTATTGGCCGCATGCCAGATTAATAAGCGATGAAACAATTTTTTATTGTTATTATTTCAATGTTTAACCAGGTAGTTCTCATCTGCACTTAAATTCATCTATTACATATCTGTTAAATTTTTGTTATTTCATTTTTTTTATTCATTGATTTATTGATAAAACGTTAATTTAGTTATTGGATAGTAGCCGAAAACAAATGCTGCATTATTTATATTGTTTTGAGTGCAATAGACCTGCATGCGACAGATATATGTATCTACTTTAAAACTGATGTATGTATGAAAATATTTTTTTAAACTATAAAATATCAATAAAATGACATTCAGTTAAAAAAAAGCCCTTGAAAGTACTTCCCCCCTCCCCCATTCGACGATGTAAATAATCAAATTGTGCTATGTTTAGAAGCAAATAAACCTCCGAAACTTAATTGTTATATCGATACCATTGTTGCTATGACATCAGCGTTACTCATGGAATATTTTTTTCTTTATAATATAGATTTTGTAGTTTTGCTGATTTCCCTGCATTGTGACATTAAGAAAAATTTAATGTAAAATGAAATATTTCCAGAAGTTTTGAAATTTTAATTCATGCTAGTTAGTCAATCAGTCTCACGTGGACAAAAGTAAGTTCCTGAGTAATCAAAAATTTAATCGAAATTACAATCTTATTTCGTATTTCAGATATATCAGAGTTAGAATTGCGCACTTTTGAAGATCTTTACCAATGTATGAAGATCTTTGCCACGTATGAGCACAATAAACAGGAAACAGGCTCATTCCAGCATTCCAGTATTTTCATAGAGTCAGATTCTTCTTATCCTATATTTCTGCTTTCTCAGGCGTATCCAATGAATTTCAATATTTTATAATCTCATTTTTATCACCCTCTAACGTACTAGCAAAATATTTATGAATTCGGTTTGATGACCGTTTGTATGGCATCTGTCTGGCTGTTTCTCTGTCTGGCCTTCTGTCTGTCTAGCTGTGTTCTATCTTGCGTAAATATACTCGTATTGCCATGCAATTCAGAAAAACTGTGCTATGTTTGGCATTGAAAATTAAGTGTGGAGCATTTATAAATAGTTTAAAAGGACACTCAAAATCGTTTCGTTACATTATGGTCTATGCGTAAAAATCGTTGGCAGTGTATTTTAATCATTTGAAACATATTGAAATTGATATGCATCACTGAGGTGCATTACAAGTTACTTACTATATATTATGGTGTGCATAGAATTAATTGTTCATTTACAGGGACTCACAAAATAATTCGGTTACAGTACTGTCTGTGAGTAATAATTGCTGGAAGTGTGTTTGCAATTGTGGTATGCTTTTTTAAATTTAACTAATTTTTTGCATATTACTTGGTGTGTATAAATTCTATAGATCATATACGGGGATGCACTAAAGCATTCGGATATCTTTCCGCTCACTGGCGGAAATTGATGAAGGGGAATTGCGTTATGCGTTTCCTAACTGATCTAAATTTAGCATACTATGTAGTATATAGATATACAGAGGTATATATCATGCAAATCACTGTACAAAAAAATTCGGACATTTTCTGACTGTAGATGCTAAAATTGGGTTTTCAAATATGTTAAGCATTTTCCTAATTGTTTACTTAGACTCTGGGCGGGGCTAGTTGAGCTTAAGTCGAAAGGTATGCCACCCCGCCCGGTTTGACCTTAAACTTGTTTACTTAGACATCGTCTTTCACCTTATTATACGGTGAAATTTCATGACGGTATTCTGAATGTGATGGAAAGTGTTTCATAATCTATTTTTGTCGCCTGAATTTTCTTTCTTCATATATTCTACTCACTTGTCTAAAAGGTCGTTTTCATACTCTTAAAAAATTAATATTTGTAATTTGTTTTATTATAATAAAGCAAATCACCATGTACAATATACATTTTACGATTTTAAGAAATAAACATTTTCCCACATTTTCACATTAGGAGAAATTCAAAGTAAAATTAAATGTTTCCAGAAGCTTTGAAATTTTAAATGTATGTTAGTTAATCATTCAATCTCTCGGACAAAAGCATGTTACTGAGTAATCGAAAATTCAATCGAAATTCCAATCCTATTTCGTATTTTAGATATATCAGCGTTAGAATAGCGAACTTTTGAAGATGTTTGCCAATGTATGGACACAATAAACTGGAAACAGGTTCGCTTAGAATTCCAATTTCCCGTTTCATCTGAATTAGTAATAGGTTAAAAGCAATTGATTTTCAGTTGAATTGCAAGAACAACTGGGTAATAGCATATTGAGAGCATGTACTTCTATTTACTTTGCAGGGAGTACTGTTGCGGATAAATAAGATATCAGTAAAACTCACCTTCATGTTGGTATCAATTAGAGTTAGAAAATATTAGTTATAAAACTTTTATGAACTCTCATACAGGGTGTCGATAATTTATTGTCGGTGATTCCTTACCTCATAACTGGTGATTTAAGATCATAACGGAAATTATTATTACATTTTCGTAAAGTACAGGGTGGTTATAATATAAGTATCTCTATTTGGAGCTGTCTGTAGCTAGAAGGAATGATCCGAATGAAACCCAAAATCAGTACACTTACTATTCGAGAAGGGGGAAGAAGAATGGGACAATAAAAAAAATAATTGCAATAATCACCTACAGATGGCGCTACTGAGTGTGAAATGTAATGTGTAATTCAAGACCAAAAAATTAAAGCGCAAACCGAATTATGGCACACCTAATTTATTGGGAAATGTCACAGTGAACGTGGTTACGCTTTTGCATGGTGATGCCGATCATGTTCAGGTTCCACATTGTCATTGTGCTGGAGGACACAATCCAGGCTGTGCACGACGTGCTCAACTGCGGAATGTAATGCATATGGAGTGATGATTTGTACATGTTGTGATATGTAGTAAAGTCATTGAGGTTTGCGACACCTCCATGGTACATAATATTACACATTACATTTCACACTCAAAAGCGCCATCTGTCGGCAGTTATCGTAATTAATTATTTTTATTGTTCCATTTTTCTTCCACCTTCTTGAATAGTAAGTGTACCGATTTTGGTTTCTTTTTGGTTATTCCTTCAAGCGACAGACAGCTCCAAATAGAGATACTTATATTATAACCACACGGAACAACTCAGAAAAGATTTTCAATAACACAAACAAAGTTAGATTTGCATAAAGTTTCAAATCAAAATGTTATTAATCAAACTAGGGCATCCAACCCGGGCTTTCTGGGATAGAGAATATACGTGAAAACCATTTTTTTTAAATTCTAAACTCTAATAGATTTTTTACATTTAATATTTTTTTAGATTGCCCCCTAAGAACACGCATTTTTATATAAAATATGTCGATTATATATTCAAATAAAATTTAAAAATTTATTAAAAGCGATAATTTCGTATTGGTCTCGTACCAGAAATTAAAAGCTGAAGAAATTGCTACAAATTTCGTTATTTACAGCAGTTTTTTAAAAAAAATTCTTATTCTGATAATTTCCTCGATTTTAAGAGCTTATTTCAATTGCATGCCTGTTAAATTTGTGTTTTATGTATACTATTTTATTTACTGCTTAAGGAAGTTTTAATTTCGTTATTGAATATTAGCTTGAAACAAATATTGAATTTTTGATATTGTTAAGGTGCAAACGGAAAACGGATTATTATTTTGCAATCGTCTGTAAGCGATAGAGATAGATTTAAAAAAAAAATGCTTAAAGTTTAATTTAAATGCTATAATAAATGAGTCAATTACGATACAGTTTTCAAACAAATTGCATTTGAAAGTAGATTATTTTCCATATATAACGGTGTAAAAATTGAAAATGTGAGCTGTTTAAAAATTCACAGTAGCAAAAATCACAAAACTGAAATTTCATCGTCAAGTGTTGTCATTCGCAAAATGACGTCAGCGTTACGCACGGACACGTTTGTCCTTTATAATATAAATAACTATTGAAATCAACTAAAAATTAATATTACAAATTTGTCAAATTTATCAAAAAGTTTTTAATGAATTATGAGCATAAAGTTAGAAAGATATTACGTAATACATTAATAACATTAATTTGATCAAATTTTAATTATTTTAATGTTTATTTGATTATAATCGTTATTTGATTAATAACGTTTTGATTTGAAACTTTACGCATAATAACTTTGTTTGCGTTATTAAAGAAAACTTTTTGAGTTGTGTCTTACGAATATGTAATAATATTTTTCGTCATATTCTTAAATCGAAAGTTGTGAGGTACGGAAACCCTGTCAATAATTTATGGACACCCTGTATAATTTCAACATGTTAAGTAAGTATTTTTCGAATTAAAAAGCATTTATTTTCTTTTGTCTATTCATATACAAAAACCTACATTTTGCGCATAAATTTAAAAAATACTTTTCAAATATAACAAAAAAGGTATTTCTAAGCTTTTTATGATTTGAGATTACATTAGGTAAATTATAGAATTCCTCTTACGTATTCAAAATTATTCAAAAATGTCTGTATTTGACGATATTTTCGATATTTTTTTATTGGTTTTCGAATATATTTCTCAGTATAATTTAGTTATTTTCTATTGTAATCTGCAGGATAGTTGTATTCACTTTCGATTATTTGAAATATTAGATCTACACCGGTTGGTGATTAGGTCTCACAGTTTTTACATCAAAGAAAATATATTGCAATTCCAATTTTGTTTTACTATGTATCGTTTGAAAAATTGCCAATACCACTTTATCATTCGTTTTTCTCTGATTTATAGCTTTTTAAAGGTCGTTCGTTTTTTAATGGTATATTTTCTTAAATTTTGTATTGGTAATACTAATTATAAATATTTCATAAATTAATATTTAAGAATATATTAATGTTTGTATCAGTGTATAGATTTTTTTTTTAAGCTTCAGATTTCTATAGAATGCTTTTATCGCTTATTCATTCAAATTATAGAATTACGAGTATACAAGCATGATATGGGTGTGGACGTAAAGGATTAAATAATAACAGTAGTTTAAAAATGCAAATTGGTAATAGCCCTAGAAACTGGTTTTAAGGAATATTTAAACGGTTAAAAATTTCGTTTTTTTTCTTTGCACTTAATATACTTTTTATACACACGAAAATCATATTTTATTATTTAGAAATCCATATCGAACGTGCAATTTTGGAGTATAGAAGTACGCTCGTGCTTTAGCGAGTAAACAATATTGGAAACTGTCAGCACTATAGCTCCGCTAATTCTCAATCAGTTGGATATTTTCCCAAATTAATCAATTGTCACCTATTTATGTAGTGAAATACGAAGTATTCATTCAAAATATTGTTGTCTTGCTTTTCTGTGTAACTTTAAGTTACGAAACGTTTAGTTGAAAACTTGCATTTTATTTTGAATTGCTGCCATTTCACTAATAATGAATATTTTTTATGAAGCTAAGTGTGTTATTAGACTTTTGACTGACAAAACTAATTTTATCTATATCGTTGTTCTAATTTGAGACCAAGATAAGTTATTGTGTCCACCACATCACAATCTTTTACAAATCTCTCCCGCCCATCAGCTGCAAAGCCACCATTTTTTAAAATATGAACTAAAAAACACATTATTTTCTTCTTTAATATATGTATAAAAAATTAGTATAAATATATTTTTACAAACAATTATAGATCTCTTTAAAAAATCCCCAAAATCCTTAAATGTCAGGTTGCTAATGTGGTGTAATCCCTTAAGAAAAATGAAACTTGAAAAATCATGCATGTGTGCGATATGTTTAAGTAATGTAATGTGATACGTAATAAAATACGTATGCAGATATACGTATGTGATACGTATGCAGTTTTAATAACCAACCAAACCATTTCAAAATTATTTATGTAGGGGAAAGAGAAAATATAATAACTCATGCATTAAGATTTTTTTCGTAAAACACTTCATTTTTTCACTTGGAATAATTACAAGTTTAGTATTGATTGCCGCATATAATTTTTTTAATGTTATTTGAGGTCAAGAAACTATCGGGTCTTCAACCTGGCGAAAAGTTGAAGATAAAGAAAGTAAAAAGGATGATATAATAAATTGAATATGGATTTAAAAAAAAGATTTAGCGGATGTTGCTTGGTTATGTGATAATGAAGGACTTATAAGTACTTTTGTGGTGTTGTTTATAAATTCGATTACATTTAGTCTATCCTTTAGCAGTCTGTTACTTACTATGTTCATTTAATTTTTGTTTTATTAAATTTCTGCAATCGTTAAAAGTTTAGCATATTTATTTCAAAGCTTTTTTGATCAACTTACTAAATTATCTAATAACCCCACACATGAATGTTAAAGAGACCCATAATTCACACCAATCTTTCGGGTGAAAAAATTTAAAAGCAATTAAATCAAACTAAATAAAAATAAACTACTGATTTTTTTTCTACATTCTAAAATTATAAATAATTGAAATAGATATATAAAGAATTATTATAAACTTACTCTTTTTTGGTTAAAATTATAAAGATTGAATTTAACAGGCATCAGATTATTAAGTAATAGAAAATGATGACAAACCTTGGGAAATTTGTCGATTTTTGTAGTTCCCAATGCCGTATTTTACGATATTAAAATTTGAGACGAATGGCCGAACATACTTTTCAGATCACCCGAGGCAATGAAATCGTTAATTGTTTTTTGTAAATATTTCCTTTTCTTTTTATTCTAAAGAATCATTCTTTAGCTAAAAACATTCCGATTTAGATCACACACAAAAATTATGCAGTTCAGAGAAATTCTTTCAACTTAAAACCCATCGAGCATTTAGTATCAAATATCCATTTAGAAGCAGCATATGCTTTTGAATATTGAAACAAAAAAATGAGTAGATCGAACGTGGCAGTCACGTGGAATTCCCGAAACCAGATGCCTCTAGAAATTTTAAAGTCGCATTTTGACGTCGCAATGTCTTGGCTTATCGTCAGTGACATCACAATGCGTTCGGATATCAGCTTTTAAAAAATACTTTATTTCTTTATTTCTTATTTACATACAAATGGTATCAGCGCGTAGCCTAATGAAATTTTCTTCTGTGTAAAATATAATTTTCTTATTCAAAATACAGGGTGATTATAAAAAAACTATCCCGATATATGAACCCCTAACTATTATACCGGTCACAGAAACTGAATGAAACTTTGGTTTAAAGTATTTTGAGGTATACGCTCAAGAATCATATGAAAGACAACAGTTAAATTATAACAGTTACGGTTACAGTGACAAAATTTTGAAATTTTCAAATGGCAACACCTACTTTTTTTTTTTTTGGAATGTGATCTTCATAGTGAAAAACCATAAAAAGCGTTGGAACGGTACCTTTAGCACGAAAATCGCCGGCGATAGACAGACTAAGAAGAATAGTGAAAACAACCAATAAGGACAGAGAAGCAACGGAAAACAAAACATTTTATTATGTTTCATACATTTTCCATTTTACACACGACGACACTTTACATGCGGCAGATGGTGGATAGCACTGAACAATAAAATGTTTTACATTCTGTTGCTTCTCTGTCCTTTATTGGTTGTTTTCCCTTTTCTTCTTAGTCTGTTTAGCGCCGGCAATTTTCGTGCTACAGGTACCGTTCCAACTTTTTTATGGTTTTTCTCTACGAAGATCACATTCCAATAAAAAAAGTAGGTGTTGCCATTTGAAATTTTCGAAATTTTGTCACTGTAACAGTAACTGTTATAATTTAACTGTTGTTTTTTACGTGATTCTTGAGCGCATACCTCAAAATACTTTAGGCCAGAATTTCATTCAGTTTCTGCGAACGGTATGACAGTTATGGGCTCATATATCGGGATAGTTTTTTTATAATAAGGGTACCCCTGTACTTCTCTTTTTCCGGGTTAATCTGTTACATAATATATTTTTTCGTATTAGTTTATTACAATAAGCTATCTTTGTTTCATTGGTATAATATTCAATGTTGCATCACCATTTTCATTTTTTAGTCGTAATAAAACAAATTAAAATATCGTAATGGAATTTATTTTCTCTTTACAGGCAAAATCACTTTTTCCTGGACCGACAAAAGCGAAAGAAGAAGAAGTTAGGGTTACACCTAACCATTTGCAGCTATTCCTAAATTTAGCTTTTTTAATATCTCAAAATGACAGTAGATTAGAAGAAGCAGATGCTGTAAGTCAATTTTTCCATTTTTAAAAAACTTTTTCTTTAGATTACAAATAAAGGTGATCGATTGTTTTTTTTGACATTGTATTATTTTTATTTAATTGGCATCCTTACCCTCTAACGCCCATTTGTAAACTTATACATTTATCAAAAAGTTCGTGTAGAGATGGCAATTTGGACTGTCATCTGTGGATGACACACAAATTCAAGATCGCATCACAGCAGCAAAAGTTAATCAAACCTTCGAAATCTTTCAAATATCAAATCAACTTTTAGTTAACTTTAACATTTATTTAAAAAAAACGAGAGAGACATTCTTTTTTTGACATTTATATCCCAAAAAAGGAAGACAAACTCAAGTCCTTGCTTGTTTGAAGAAGGTACAAAAGTGTGAAAGGTTATAGTATCCTATCAGAGAAGCCGAGATATATGCAATTCTCTTCTATCATTACGTAAACTCTTTTAGATCTCAATAAAGGCACCACGGCACATATTGACTTAAAATCTAATTCTAGAGGTCCTTTGAAAGATGTGTCATCTCTGAGTGACACTGTTCGTTAGCGAGTTGTATCTCGTACACAAGAGGATAAGTTATTATACTAACAATTTTAAAGTAATTTTTAACATTATGCTTTAAAAAATTTAAAAGTTTTGTTTAAAAAAGGTGCTTCTGTATTAAGAGATAAACTTTGAATTTTGGCTGAATTCTTACGTTTATTTTCTATTATCACATTTGAGGCGAACTGGGTATTGTCTATTGTTCGTCCGCGACAATTAATAACATTAGGTGCATTTATCCATTAACCCCTTCGCGACGAGCGTCCTTTACAGAATTTTTAATCTTTTACCACCGGTTTTTCAAAACAGAGATTTGCGCCTAATTGAATCGCATTAATGCTTGCATTAAATAAGGCAATGCTTACAATAAAAATTAACTGGTGGAAATAATGAAGGATTCTGAGCATCTTATGCGTCACGTATACGTGTCGCTCTTCCCCAACGGGTTAATCAATGTTACAAATGCTATTAGCAGCTAGCATAAAATAGTTTTTTTATTATATAATGCGTTCAATAGACCTTATAGAAAATCTATAACTCCGTAGCGTCGCAAACAATTTTAGGTCTTCGGTCAGTTTTCTTGTCTGAAGTATTGTTTACCAGTGGAACTCAGAAAGCCTATTCAGTTGCTGTTTTTAGCATGTTCTTTTAGTCTGGGATATCTGACTTAATTGGATATGCAATGAAAAATAATGTTGAGACTTGATACGTTTCCTAGTAGATGACTGCTATTCTCGTGTGAATGTGCAACGCAGCTATTCCTTTAAAAAGGAGAAAACACATTGATTGTCTTTAGTCATTATTGTGGTATTCCATGTTGTGTTAATATTGTACAGGAATACAGATGCTCACTGTCACAACTGACAAGACACTGAACTACCCGTGTGGAGTAGAAACATTATTTTGTAATATCAAACGATATTGCAGTTGATATTTTAAGCACATGTACTGAGCCCAAAATTTCAAACTGCTCTTTTTTAAATTGAAGAAATGTGTAAATTATTTTTGAACAAATTATATAATCAAAAGCCCACGTTTCTGCATAGCCGTATTTTGTTATTCTACCAATATATAATTATCTTATTTTTTCTGCGGAATCTCTTAATTGTTGATTGGATATCAAGTAATTTAAAAAAATAGAATCTTCAAATCCGTCTTGTAATGTTAGTTATGCTCTTCATAGTATTATGTGTAACTGTTATCTTTTTCTGCATTGATATTTCTTAGTTTTAGTATACTTTATCTTAGCAAAAAAAGTAATATTAAATTAACTTATTATTTTATTGTTATAAAGTCTGTTTAATTCTCAATATCAAACCATATTAATTACAAATCTAATCATTAGCTAAGACATGACTTTTTAACTATTTTCGCTTTTTTTAGACAGTTTCAGTAAATAGATTTCTTAAGTATTTATCATCTTTTAATAACATGCAATTTAACAGCTTGCTCTTCATTCATTATGCTTAATTTTAATTTTAACAAATTGCATATAAGTCATTTTAAAATAATTGCTGTTAGAGACTTGTTCATTGTTGAAAACATTACTAATGTGTTAGTAGTGTTGCCAATAACAATACCTCCGCGACTATCATTATTTTGCGAATGATCTACGAGACGAACAAGTTTACCTCATATTTAATTCATGTTTAAAACCGAAAATAATGTGTGTAGGGAATTTATGCATACATCTATTCTTTCTAAACGCCTAAGATTTCGAAATAAAGTTAGTTGGCGAAGGAAGGCTTCAAAATCCATCAAAGATGCATAATGTACCTAAAGTTATAAAGACGAGAATGTTCTATTGATCAGTTTCTTTTATTGAGCTGGTATAGTTTTCGTATACCTAAAGGTTCTTAATCATTCAGATTTCAAATTCCTCCGAAAGTTTCTAAAATAGAAACCTAATTTTATATTTTACGTTTTAAAATTTAAGTGAAGCAGACAAGTTGTAAATAAGGTTTTAACACTTGAAATAAAACTATGAATGAACACTTGAACTATGAACTATGAACACTTGGAATTTAACATTAGAAATATTTTGTCAAATGAAAAAGAATGTAACATCCTTCAAAAAGAGCATACAGAAAAAATAAGGTGAAACTTTTAATTTTCAGAGAAGAAATTGAAAAAATTTCGATGCATTCCAAGCCTATATGTTTAACATTAGATAGGGGAAATTGCGGTCTAACTGATAACAACCTTTAAGAATAATAATTGTTTTACACCAAAATATTATTAAGCTTAGGCAACCTTCTTATCCTACTCGGAAAAATTTAATGACAGGACTGACAGACATTTTCCATTTTTTTTTTCTAATAGGAGGAATGGTTTTTTACTTGAACATTTTCAATGTTGATTTGTATTTTTGTACTTTTCTCATTTTTTTCACTGATAAGGAAATGATACATCTAATTCTTTAATTATTTCTTACAGCTATATCGTGAAGCAATCACTTTACGATCAGATTTCACAAACGCTTACCTAAACCGAGGAGATGTTTTGTTAAAAATGAATAGGTAAGTTTAATTGAAAATACATTTTAATAATTGATTATATTGTGTAAAGAGCATATAGATCATAAATTATAATATCATAAAGTAAAAAAAAAAGGACGAATACACAATATATTTGTTTGATAAAATTGCTTCTTCGAAATTATCGAAACCAAAATTGGTATCGAAGGTGCGATTTCAGTTGGAACGTCAGACCTTTCATAGTCGCCTGTTACATCCTTAAGTCACGTGTTTAATTGTGTAAAGAAACATTCAAAGCATATTTTAGACATCAACTGCAAAATTGCTTTTAACAATATTTTCCTTAGATTTTAAAGAAGAAGGAAATTTGTAAAATACAATAATAAATAATAACTATAACAATAATTCTCTTTTATTTAACTAAACTTGAAAACCATAGCCTAAAAGTAGCTTTAATATGTTAGTTTAAAACGAAGATTTTTCGTTTTTACTCGCTTGTTTCAAATATATGAGCTTTCAAGATGTAAATGCACGTTCTTTAACTGATTTAAGAGGTAATAGCAACTTCGGCTGTATCGTGATGAAAAATTCATGCTAAAGGTACTATTTTCAGACACACTGTGACGGAATGATATAGTGCCACGTCTTATTATACGTCTAGAAAAAATATCAAAAATACGTTATTCAAAAAATGTTCCCGAACAGTGTTTCAGTGTTATATTTTATACAGAAACATTTCAGCTAACAGATATTTATATCATTGGAGAAGTCATATCTCAAAGAAAAAAAAAACACATAAAAAATTATGGATAAAAAGATATAATGAAGACAATAAAAAAGGACTATATTACTGTTTGATTACTCTTTCGCTATTATATTCTTTAAATTTTAATCCACCCTCTTACAGTACACTTTTTTGTATGCCAAACCTTTAATACTTCATAGTAGATTTTCGCTATTTTTTGTTGCTTACTTTATCAAAATGTATTGATTCTGCGATATAAAATATTTTTGAAACATAAATGAAAATATTTTATAATTTATTATATTGAAAAAAATGTCTTTTAAAATGTTTTATTATATAAATATATATTTAATATATTTAATATTTTATTGTATTTTATTATATAAAAAATATATACGTGTTTTTTGAAGGTACATGAGAAAGTAGTTAATTCATCCAGAACGTACTCAACGTTTGTGTGTAATTGAATAAAAACAAGAAATATCCAAACAAAACATTATTTACATTAACATTGGATCTAGTCTAATTCTCGACTTAGTTGTCATTGCTATTCAAGTTTTTATCATAACGAAGCCCGAGTTTCTTTAGTACGTTGAAATATTCATCTAGCGTCAATGTAACCATGAAGTTGCTTTATCTGTGAGATCTACATCGATTTCGATGTGTATTCCTGCTGAAAAAGAGTAGTGTAAAGGATCCAAGGCGAAGCACCTGATCTCACGGAATTTATGCTCAACTTTCTCTTTCAATTTCGACAGTAACAATTGATGGCAGACCGTTCAAATCATACTTGGGCAACCTTATTTTATTCCTCTTTAAACATTATAGGCCATTTTCTGATAGAAGACTCATTCATTCCTTTTCCACATAAACTTGCTGGATTTGCCTATAAATCTCAAAATTCCTAATATTTTGCGCATTTAAAACTGAATAATACTGCGGATTTCACACTTGAATGGATTTTCTATAGTTCCGATATTTTCAAAACATTGTTAGCAACAAATTTACCCCGATCTGCGCGTGCCGTAATTTGAAAACGGTCTTTTCTTTCAAAATGAACTACGTATTTTATTAGATTAAAAAATATATTGTAAAGGCTATTTAGGAGATGATTTTTATTGTTAATAGGACATATAAGTCAGGCTGTGGTAATAAAGCAAGAAAACAAAAATCATGAATCAAACTTACATCATGAACCGCTTTTCAGGAGCACTAGAATATTGTTACAAAACTTTTCTTACGACATTAGGAGATATCAAAATAAACAAATTAGGAAACGCATAGCATACACCCAGAAAAATGTTTTATTGAATCAACAAAAATTTGGTTGACCCAACAAAACTTTTTGTTTAAATATAGGTCAATAAAAATTTTGTTTGAATCAACAATTTTTTTTGCAATTCCAAAAAAAAATTTTGTATCGTCAGCAAAAAATGTTTTGTTAATTCAAGTAAAATGGTTCAATTTTACTTGAATTTTGCTAAAACAACCAAAATGTGCTCAACAAAACATGTTTTGTAGTTTTAATCAATTCCTTTTTCTGGGTGTAGCTAAAAACCAATTTTCAGCAATTACCTCCCGCTCCCGTAGATGAGATTGTATTCGAATTCGTTTGTACAGCCTTGCATATGAAAAAAATAAGAAAATCTAAAGAATTATCTGAAGAATTTTATGCATAAATAATGTAAATAATATAAAGAATTTTATGCATACTTTAAAACGTTTCAAATTTAACTTAGATAAAAGCGCATAGTACCACTAAAAATGCTTCTCCAGCAGTGCAATTACAACAAATAGACAACAATGCATTCCTTTCTTTTTCTGCAGCCCTGATTGTAACATTAATATTTAAATATCTAATATCTAAAAAATCTAGTATCTAGATATATCTAGTATCTATCTAATACCTAAATATCTAAATCAATCAGTAATATCTAAATTTATTTATATTACACAAACACACTACACGGTATACTAAATTTTAATTCAACTGAAAAGTGTGGGGCGCAGTTTAAATGCATTTTCAGCAATTCACGTCCCCAAAGGGAAATTAATTGGAATTATTTCGGCCAATTCAGTATATAGATTATTTACACACTACATAATATATTAACATTTAGTTATCACTCACAGATGATAATAGTATGTTTGATTCTTTTTCTGCGGCCCGTTTAAAAAACATTGAATGTTATACGCACCATTTTCTATAGGGAAGAGGTTTTCGTGCACGTAAAATATGCATATAAATGTCATTATGCTTGACATAGTACAGCATCATTAAACAGAGCTTCACTAGCATGATATCATTAAAATGTACTTCAAACAATTATAGTCCATAGATCATAATGTATTCGAATTTTTTGGAATGTTACCTAAATACTGTAATCTATATTTTCAACAGGGAAATGCTGTAGTATTCTCCAAAAACTTATTTCAACTGCGTGTCAATTCAAGTATTTTTACAAAAGTTTGAGTGAGTGCAGATGAATGAAATGACGCACCAAAATCATACATACTTTTAAACTATTTTGAGAGTGTTAAAAAATGCTTGATTGAAAATATAGTGAAACTTCGTATACTTTATTTTATCTAAATATTTTAAGTTACACATATCCCGCCCAATTATTAGAATGGATCAAATGAAAACGGAACAGTAGCCATTGACTGGAAGGACAGGGTTTATTTCAAACACAATCTCCAAATTTACACAAGCACTTGTCCCACTGTTTCTCCAAATGGGGAATACCTTGCTCATAGAAGTCCATTGGCTGAAATCGAAAACACTTTGAACGTTTTCCATAATTTCGCTGTCCGAGTAGAAACGGCGACCCTTCAATGCGGACCAAAGATTGTACAGTCGCATGACGAAAGATCCGGGCTATACGGTGGGTATTCTAAGACTGTCCACCGAAACTTCACCAGTTTCCCTTGAGGAAGTGCTTGTGTCCGTTCTGCACACGATTCAATGATAGTGCATGTTCTCCGTAAACTGCCTTCATTCGCCAATGCGTTTCGCGAAATCCAACTTCTTCTATCACTAAATAACGATTAACACTCGGTTGCTCTTTTAACTCGAAACATTTCGCAGACGCAGATGAATAAAAACAACAGATTCCTGACGGACGAAACTGTTGGCCAATCTCCAGAGCATATCACGTGCTTCTGTGTGACTACCTAAGGCAAGTTCATTTTCTCTGTAGCAGTTGCCTTCCTTACATACCCACTCTACCCTGTACACAATGTTTACCACACTCATGCAAAAATAAACTAAATTATAAACACTGTTCCGTTTTTATTTCATCCATCCTTATATTAATGAATATCGCCGCCCGATTATTTAAAGTTATCCAAATATATGCGCAAACAAAGTGTTTATTTTTTGGCGCCTGAAAATATTTTGCACTATGGAAAACACTATTAATTTTATATTTGTCAAATGACCCAAAATGTATAGACAGAATTCTTTTATTTCCAGAAATGATTAAGAAAATGAAAATGTTTGCCAATTTTAATGTAATTTTATTTTATCAAAAACACATTATTATGACTGAATCTCATAAGTTTTAATCTTTTAAAATATTGTAGAAATAAAACGAAATTAATTCTACTTTAAAAATAATTGGGGAAAAATAATTATCATTTTAAATCTGTAAATAAACATATTTAAATTACTTCACAATTCGAAATAAAATATAACAATAATTTTACTCGAACAGCACTAAAAATTTTAAACATTCTTTTATTTTTTGAAATTGTGACTGGAGGCGGATGCATGGAAAATCAAACGAAAAGTTTTTAATTTGTTTATTTTTTCTTTGATTACTTGCTTTCAGGTTTCAAATAAATCTTGAAAATAAATATGCATGAAAATAAATTCTTTTAATTTATATTTCCAGTGTCAGTTATCCAAGTACATTTTTAATGCTCAGAAAAAAAATATTCATAAGTAAGAAAAACTGAAGTATAAGATATTTCAAAACTGACAAATATGCTTTTAGTATTTTTTCCTTTTAAATCTTTCGCATTTCTTTGGAGTTGTATTTTTTATGCACTACTTCTGAGTCAACAGATGCAAAGAAAAATAAACTTCATTTGATGATTTTTTTTCATATCTTCTGGTATCTTTTAGAACTAAAGAAGCAGAAGCTATGTACCAGAGAGCACTCGAGTTTGATGACTCTAATCCAGATTTGTACTTTAATGTAAGTTGTATATGTTTCTTTTTCTTCGCTGAATATTTTATTTATTTATTATTTTTCTGTTTGCTTTAGATATTTGAAGAACCGAATGATTTTTTTAGATCTTCTATCTTTTTATTTACGGTTTTGGAGTGGGGGAATGTTTCTTGTTAATAATATATTTATTTGAGTGTTTCTAGTGCTTTCGAATTCTGTCACATATTCATAAATTTTTATCTGCAAGCGTAGATTTTTTTTGTTCTATTCTAAAAAAGTACTTTTTTCATATTCTATAAACATAGATTAATCTTTTAAAAAGATAATTAAAAAATACTTATGTTTTTTATATACTGAGCTTCAGTGTCAAGTTAAATCTAAAAAAGAATTTAAAAAAATCAGATTAATTAATTCAGTTAAGGAATATTCCATACATAAATGTTTTAAAATCTAATACAATAATATAAGGAAAGTTAAAAAATGAAATCTAAACAACTGGAACGAATAAAAAACGATTTCGTTCAACAATGGACTGTTAAGCTCATACATTGTGCAATTACATGTTCATCCTTAATGATAAATTTGGCGACTTAGCGACCATTTTGATTGCCAATTAGTTATTTAGAAATTTCGAGAATTTTGAAAGCCCAAGATGAAAATTACTGGAATTAGCGAGAATGTTCAGGAAGAAGAAAATACATCAATAGTCCAATTGGCACCATCAATGGAATCTATATAAATGGTTATTTTTTTCGGAAAACGTTACTTTCAGAGCATAAAAATTTTAATGAAAAGAAAATAACCTCCCAAAAATATATTAACATTAATAATAAAACGTTACTTTCTGAGTATTAAAATTGTAATACAAAAATTTAAATAAAAAAAAATATTTTTTAATATTAATATTAAAATTTTACTTTCTGAGCATAAAAAAATAATTATAAAAATTAAACCAAAAAATATTAATTTTAATATTAAAACATAATTTCTGAACATAAATATAAAAAAAAATAAACCAAAAAAGTTATATTAATATTAAAATGTTACTTTCTGAGCATAAAATTTTTAATAAAAAATTAAACCAAATATATATATATATATTAATATTAAAATGGTACTTTCTGAACACAAAAATTTTAATAAAAACATTTAAACCAAAAAAAAAACTTATATTAATCTTAATATTCGTCTTTCATCTTTCAGCTCTTTTAAGATTCATATAGGTGGTCATATAGTATATCGTCATTTGATACTTGATTTAATTTCTAAAGATTTAGGGGGTAATTTCTTTAATAATATTTTAAAGGAGGATACATCTACGAAAGATGCAAATGCTCAATAATTTTTTTTATAATACCAGATTTATTTTGGATGGAATATGAAACTTGAAGTATATATATATATATATATATATATATATATATATATACAGTATGCTCGCTAAAGTCCCTTGTCACCCTCTTAACTTCGGAACGGCTGCTGCTATATTCATAAAAGTGGTGTCTAGGTATAGTAAAGTAGTCATGCGCTACTGAATGAAACCGCCTACGGCGGTACCTGGCTGAAAGCTGCGGAGTTAGCATTCCTATCTCGAAAACGGAAAGAGATCTCGAAAACGGTAGAGAATCATCGATTTAGTACAAAAACACTTTGTGCACATTAATGCGAAGAATAGAACGGTTAAAACGCGCATTTGTTTTTTCGTGATTTCCTTCACTGTGACGTGACAAAACGATCTTATAAAGAAAGAAACAACCAGTTATGAAACAGCAGGTGTTTTCGACCCCTCTACAGACATTGCTGGACCTTAAACGACGCATTACGGATGTTTGTGCAAACGTGTCACCATTTATGCTCCAACGTGTGCAACGTGAAATTCAAACAAGGATCCAAATATGCATTGCAGCTGACGGTGAGAAGTTTGAACACCTAAAATAAAGGTGTATTATTATAACTAGTTGTTTTTTTTCTTTCTAGGATTGTTTTGTCACGTCACAGTATAGAAAATCACGAAAAAACAAATGCGCGTTTTAACCGTTCTATTCTTCGCATTAATGTCCGCAAGGTGTCTTTTTGTTCGAAATCGATGATGCTCTACAACTTTGTAACTCACTTTTTTTACCCATCACTTTCCGTTTTCGAGATAGGAATGCTAACACCGCAGCAATCCACCTTGTGGCGCCGTAGGCGGTTTCATTGAGTAGCGCATGGCTACTTTACTATACCTAGACACTACTTTTATGAATATAGCAGCAGCCGTTCCGAAGTTAAGAGGGTGGCAAAGGACTTAGTGGGCATACTGTATATGTTACGGTGGTCAATATGATTAATCCGGTCATTATTAATAATAACCGGTTATTATTAATAATGACCGGATTAATCATATTGCCCGTAACACACACACACACACATATATATATATATATATATATATATATATATATAAAGCACTTTTTGTATATGAATAAAAAATGTATTTTTATTCAATAAATGATTCTTAAATTTTAAATCTAGAACGGAGAATGCATAAAGTTCATGACCGTCTCTGTTTCCATTAAAGTATTGAAAATACTGGTGTGATACAATAAAAGCATAAAAACGTATTAAAAACACCATAAAATAAGGATTGCGATAGGCCTTCCGAAGGAACTTAGTCTTTTTCGTCAGGCGCAAATGAAGTGCTACCACTTTGAAGGCAGGAGCAAGACTCATCTCTGTTTCACTGAGAATATTTCAAAGTTAATGACAACCGAAAATGCGCACATTCACGTCTAACAACTGTCATTAAAACAGGATGCTTCCTGCCTCTGAATATTTTTATTAAAGACAAATAATACTATATTTTGTAAATAACTATACAGAATTTTATTCTACGGAAGATACATCATCTAAGACTGCAGCTATGTGCTTCCTCGTACAAAGAATTAAGAGCTCCCGTTGAAATGCTAATAAATAAAAAATACATCTAGTGCCTTTACAAAAAAAAATTTTTTTAATATATCTAAAGAACCGAAAAAGCATTTCCAGGTCTCACATTTTTTATTTATATTTTTGGAGAGACGACTGTATTTCATAATAATATATTCATTGAACAGTTTCTAGTGCTTTAGAAGTTCTCCCACGTAATCATAAATTTTTATCTGCAAGCGTACTTTTTCCTACTCTGTAAAAATTGATTTAAAAAGGGGAAAATCTGATAAAACGTGACTTATTCGTTTAAAAAGATAAATGAAAATCCTCGTGTGTTTTATGCATTCTAGGTGTTATTGCAACTGTAAAGATAAAATTAATAAATTTTATAACTTCCTAATAACAAGTAAAACGTTATTAAAATAATTAGAATAATTTAGGATATTTCTGTCTTATATTAAAAAAATAATAATTGCGAGCGTAATTTTTTCCTATTCTATAAAAACATGAGTTATTTTTAAATAGAATGATTATGGTTTATTATTTTTAAATTAAAATTAAAAGTTCTTATCTTGCAAGCTTAGTAAACTGGTGAGTTAGGTAGAAGAGATGGTTACGTGCGTGATTCGTACGTGTATAGCTCTTCTGCAGTACAGTACTTATGTAAAAATTTGAGAGGACTACCATCCACTCAATTCAACATAGCATACTTTAGTCAGCATAAAAAATTGGTAAGCTAATATTAAAACTATAGAGATGTTCTCTGCAAATCTCTCATTTGCATTTTAATATTTTTAAACATTTCTTTTTAAAGTTGTATTTTTCTAATTTAAAAAAAAAATTCTGTTGTAATTTGATTCTGGGGACGCATTAAATTTCGAAAAATGGTTGGTTGGATGCTAAAATGAAAGTGCCCTCATAAAGAAACTGCAATGTAAATAATAATAATAAACAAGTTGGAAATTGTACGTCAAACGTGACAAATGAGGTGCGTTCGTACTATAACTAGTTACATAAATATTCAGATCTTTTCTGATTTTTAATTCTGTGAAATGAATTATATCGTCTGCAGATTAATTTCTGTAATAAAATAAGGATCTCGGTCGCTTGACGATTAAACTTCGGAAGCTCCTATAACAAAAAAGCTCACTTTGCATACACTTTGCTGCATGTTTTTCTCTTTTGTAAGTCCAATTGCAGTTTCAAAATTTGACGGAGCTTTAAATGTTTCTTATGCTATACCGGGCCTAGATTCAGCATATCTACGTACAATGTCCATTGCCCATTGTGTTGTGTTATTTGCAATTTTTAGTTCTGATTGAAATTCTTCACCTTTGTCCTCAGATTCATCTTTTTATAACGTACCCGAAATCGTTACTTGAGATAAGATTTATCTATCCTCCCAAAAACCACATATTGTAAGATTATTAAAAGTAGCAGCAAATAAAAAAAAATGGCTCCTATAATGGATCGAAGAGTAGCTTGTAACGATAGGATTTTAAGAAAAGCTTATCTTTTAAATTCTTGAAAAACTAAAAAAAAAAAAAATATTTTCTCGTAGGAAAAATATTTCGAGATATCAAGTGTTAAATAAAAATTTATTTCGGCTAAAAGAGATTTTGTTTCTATTAATGGAATAGTAAAAGTGTAGCGAAATCAGATTTTTTTGGGAGATAACAACTCGTGTTATCGAAGTTCGTCATATCGAGATTTGACTGTAATTATGAGAAAAATCAACATGTCTTCACCTTACTTATTTAAAAATCGATTTATTAATTAGCTAAGTGCTTAACTTTATAATAAAATTTTCCAAAAATAATTTCCGTCGAAAAATCTCATCAAAATTTGTATTTAATACTTAAATATTTCTGTTTTCTTTTAGTTGGGTGTTGTGCTTATGGATCAAGGAAGAAATATAGAAGCCTTGGAATTATTTAATAAAGCTTTAGATATTGAGCCTGACCATGAAGTATGTGGCATATTTTAAACATTTTATTTTTAAATCATTGAATATTTATAACTGTATGAAGCAATACACATTGTGTCCCAAAATTTCCTGGACTGATCCTATAAACAAAAAAATTAAGAACTGAAAGGAAAATTGTAACCTATGTTTATTCTAAATAATCTCCACTGGTTTTAAGACACTTTTTTACGATGATTGTAATAGTCATCAAAACACTTCTGGAAGTCCTCCTTTGCAATGTGCATCAATTAGTCGATCGCAGTCGCTTGAGGTAGCGCCTTTTAGGTTCAATTTTAACTCGGGGAACAGAAAATATTCACAGGATGATAAATCTAGGAAGTAAGGAGGATGGTGAGCATGACGACTCCTTAAGAAACCAGAAGCTCTCGAGCAGTGGTCAAGGTGTTTGCTGGTGCCTTGTTGTACAAGAACGAGTAACTGCCTCTCTGTCGGTACCGGGGACGAACTCTGCGTACTCGGGCCATGAAACATTTCAACACCGCCAAGTACAGTAGTACCTTCAATTTTATTTTCGTTCGTTGTTCGACCTTCGCGAGATCCGACATGATCACGTTACACTGTTATAACAAACATAACAGATAGCAACGTAAAATTGTACCGCTTTTCAAGACGAAGTGTAGTCGTGTTTTCGACATCACCTGCGGACACACAGTTCCATTTATTGGCCAATAATTTAACCAGTCCGGGAAATTGTGGGACGGACTATGTATAATACTGAAATTGTACTACATTTACTTTTTTTTGTTTTTCAGAAATCATTGGAATATTCAGCGGTTTTAATACATGAATCCGGAATGTCGAGGCATCGGAACTTAGCAAGAGATAGGTAAATAAAACTTCTCTATGTTTGTATCTTATATTTTAAATAATAAATTAATCATGTTTTATTGTTATTTTTACTATATAAAAAAAGAAAAGAAAAGAAATATGAAAAAAAGTAAAACGTTAATAGACATACATTTTTAACTTCATCATAATTGAAACGTTTCGGTAAAAACACAGAAACTTCTCTAATCTAATGTAAAATATACCAACATTTCACAATCAAAGATGTGTTTCGCAAAATCACGCGGTGTTTTAGGCTACTGTGCTGAGACAATATTTTGTTTCTTAAATGGAATTTTCGTCTTTGTCCTTCTTCTTCTAAATTACGAAAATTATTCAATCTGAGGCAAAAAAAAAATACACAAAATTCACCTTCCAAAAAACGGAAATTTCGTGAACTTTTGAGTTCCAGCAACATGCTGCCAGCAATGTTTTTTACTCTTTTGTGGGGTGGACAAAATTTTTCAGAATTTAGAATTGAACCTATAATGAGAAGTAATGAACTAAGCTTTAAAAATTTTTTTGAAACTATCTGGTACAGACGATCGATCCCCCCCCCCCCCACACACACACAACCGAAAAAGGGAGAGAGAGAGAACGCCCATACATTTTAATCACCAAATTTACAAAAAAAAAAAAAAAAAAAAATAGCTCTTCGACTGAAAATTATGCCTTCTTTCAATTTATGTTTTAAAAAACTAATAAGCTTAAGGGATAGTCTTCATACTGAAATTGCACTAAGCACTAAAATTTTCAATACGAACAATAAGTTTGACATCGTATTTAGCTTTTTCGGTATTTGGTACCTTAGGAAAACTATTCCTACTATAGGATATAGTACTATATCCTATAGGTACTATAGGAAAACTATGATTTCCTAAACAGGAAATCATTCGATGTAGTACTTTAGGAATTCTGTTGATTTAAAGTTTGGGACTCCTAAAGTTAAATTCATTTGTAGTCGTTGCAAAACAGATTGGAAAGAGGGTAGTTTTTTAATTCTGCTTAAAAAACTACTTGACGAAATGAGTATAATTACGAATTTGCATATTTGAAGTCTCTAAAAGTTGATTTCTATTAAAAAGTTTCTTTAATTCTTAGTAATTAATATTAATATTAATTATACTTAATAATTCTTTTATCAGTTTAAAATAAGAGTAAGTGCTGTTCATTTGTATTAATGCATGCTTTATGTAACGAATCAAAAAATCGCACAAACTATAAAAATATGTTTGCATTTTGGATCAATAACATATTTCTATTTGCTTCTCTTTAGATTAGAAAAAATAGTAGATAGAGGCAAAGAAACGGAGCGTGTGTATATAAGTCTTGGATTGATGGCCTTAGATAGCAAAGATTTTCAAAGTGGAGAGCGATGTTTCCGAAAGGCTCTTTTGGTAAGTGATTATCTTTTATTATTTCTGGTGTGAAGAACATATATCAATTTTATTAATACTAGGAGATTCAGCCCTGTCTTGTCGGGTATTGGTGAAAAACAATCTTCTAAAACTGAAAACTCTAATAGATTTTTTACATTTAATATATTTTTTAGAATGCCCACTAGTAAAACACCAAAAAGTATTTTTATATGAAAAATGTCGGTTATGTATTCAAATGAAGAATTCGTATTAGCCGCATGTTAGGAGTTAATCGACAAAAATGTCGAAATTAGCAGCCTTTTTTATTCGAAAATTTCATCGATTTAAACGCGTATTTCTGTTACATGTCTGTTAAATTTATGTTTTATTTATGTTCTTATATTTATTGATTGAATGGAGTTTTAATTTCGTAATGGGTTGGGTTGGGTTGATTATTGACGGCCAATTATCTACACTTGGGATATAGGCCCGGGGGGAGTGCCCTTCGTGGGGGTCTTTCTAAGGGAACCTAACCCGTATTTACGCATGGATAAATCCACTAATTTCGTAATGGAATGTTAGCCGAAAACACATGCTGGACTACTTACATTGTTTCAGTTCAAATGGGTTAATATTTCGTAATCGGGCTGCACGCGATAGATTTAAAATAAATAATGTTTGAAAAATATTTTAGGAACCAAAAAGAAAGACGGTAAATTCTGATACAGTTTTCAAACAAATTAATTCATTAGTTTTCCAACAAATTTCAGTTTTCAATCAAATATGGTTAATTTCCCCATGTTTAACAGCAGACATTAGTTACAAAATTATATAGCGAGAATTACTACTCAAAAATAGGGTGATAAAATTAACATTCATATTCCACTCCGTATGTCATACCACCATGACAGTTCCCATATTAATATAGAAAACGGACTGGTAGAAAGATGTTAAAGGAATTTTTTCCCCAAGAGAGCGACAAAGCCGGGCGAAGTAACAATCTTTCATCCAAAAGCGATCAGAAAGTAACCAGTGATACTTGCTTAAGCAAACGGAATCTAACGAGAGACAAATTTTGAACAGTACTTATACAAAAAGTTTCATAAAAATTTCGTTGTAGTATATTTGACTAGCCAATCTTCGCCCGTCTAGCCGGTCGCTTCCAAATGGGGCCCAGATGGCTTCTGCAGCGTACAGCTCTGACTCCGATTTGGGGCCCAGAAAGTGCATTTCACCTGCAAACAGAAAAATAAAAATAAAATACTTTATTTTAAACCACACAAAAATAACTAATAAGAATATAAAAAAAGCAAGCAAATAAAGATTTTGTGACATAAATATTTTTTCGCCCCTGCCCGTGATTATCTAGGGGGAAGATATAGCTTTCAGATAAAATAATTAAAAATGAGATTGTCTAAGATACATGATGATCATTGTAAATGGGCACTGTGGATTTACCCACATAAATTGTTAATGCGGTTATCAAAATAACGGGGCCTTGTGTGTTTCTCAGTTATATATAGTTAATATAGCGATCACTATAATGGGGTTCAGTTATTTTTATTGCATAAATCGTTAAAATGAAATCATTTTAACAGATCCCTGTGGGTTGCACGTCAGAAAACCGATTATACGGCAAACAGTATAAGGAAGTCTTGTGCATACCCGAGCCCATAAATATAGCGATCAGCACTTAAATCGCAAATCTTTTATTTCCAAAAAATGTATTTTGAAAAAAAAGAGGAAAGGTATTACATTTTGTAAAAAAAAATTATGTATCCGATAACTAAAAAACGCAAAAACGCAAAAAAATAAAAAAAATAAATAAAAATAAAAAAAATAAAAACAATTTATAAAATATGAAATAAGGAAAAAACTTTTCCTTCGAAAAATGTCACGCAAAATATCTAATAAAAAATCAGGAATAGTTGTCTTATTCGTCTAATCTTTCATAGTCGGATTCATAGACAATGCTGTCGACAAACTTGCTAGCTCTAAAATCGCTGAAATACGTGTTTAACTATTTTTTGAGTAAATTTGTAATGCTGAATTTCACACTCCTACTTAAAACTGCTACTGACATATAGCGGAATGTCCTGAAACTTTCTTCTCCCCGTTTCACTCCCTTGGTGGATGAATATCTAAAACCGCTAAAATACGAATTTAACTATTTTTGTAGTACATTTGTTATCCTTAATTTCACGCTATTACCTGTAACTTGTACTGAGATAAGGAAGATCCCTCCATTTAACCCCTCTTAGTAGCTGAATTTCTACAATCGCTGAAATACATGTTTAACTATTTTTTTAATAGATTTGTTTTCCTGAATTTTACGCTCATACCTAAAACTGCTGCTGAGATACGGCGAAAAAGCGAAATAACTAAAAACTTTCGACCCCCATTTAACCCCATTAATTGTTGAATTCCTAAAATTGCTGAAATACATATGGTTAACTATTTTTAGTAGATTTGTTATCCTGAATTTCACGCTCCTACCTAAGACTGCTGCTAAGATATGGTGAAAAGGCGAAATGACCTAAAACTTTTGATCCCTCATTTGACAACCTTAGTGGTTGAATTTTGGAAATTGCTGAAATATGTGTTTAACTATTTTTTCAGTAGATTTGTTATCCTGAATTTCGTGCTCCTACGTAAAACTGCTGCTAACATATGGCGAAAATGCGAAATGACCTAAAACTTTCGACCTACCATTTAATCCCATTAGTGGTTGAATTTCTAAAATCGCTGAAATAAGTGTTTAACTATTTTTTTAGCCGTTTTATTATTTTCAATTTCACGCTCCTACCTAATACTGCTGCTGAGATATGGCGAAAAGGCGAAATGCCTGAAACTTTAAATCCCCTCATTTAACTCTTTAAAAATCCTTTCTTATTTGACGCCTACATTGTTGTCTTCCACATTTCATTGTCCTAGCAATAACGATTGAGGCTCGGAGTTGATTATGAGCCAGTCAGGACAACTTCCTTTATAAGTATAGTAGTTATTCCGTTTTATCTGTCTAAAAAAGAAACCGTCCATTCTGTGTTTTATTTAATTAATTTTTATTGCAAAATTATTTATTTGCAATACGATAAAAAATAATATAGCTAACTTTCGTCATTTATTTAATGTAATCCGGCTCACAATATTCGTTTAATTTTTATATTTTCGTATTTTTTACTAGTTTTGTGAGGCAAAAAATATTTTCGAAAATATATTTTCCCCCGCTCAATGCTGCTAAACTTTCTGATATTTTTTCTGAATTATTTTTTAACGTAAAAGCATAAGACTTGGATGAGACTTGTTGGACTGATTTTCAATCGAATATTTTTTTATATTTCATTATGTTAATTACATCTTGAGCTATAGGCTTGTCTCGTGAGAACAGTTTTTTCCCTCACCATCAATGTCGCGTCTTGAAATTCAGTTCAAAACGCCAAATTTGGCAGCATTTTCTCAAAGATCTGCTCCTTTTAATGATAAATAGAAAAACAGTTCGATTACAAACTAGTGATGGGCATAACGATTATTTTGATTATTCGAATGAATCATTCGGGCATGCGAATTAAGCATATATGTCAAATTTCAATTTTTTTTATTCAATTACTACCAGAAATTTTGAAAAAAAAAAGAAAAAATGTTTTTCCAGAAACTTTTTTTTTGTTCAAAATTTCTGGTAGTAATTGAATAAAAAAAAATGAAGTTTGACAGATATGCTTCTGCACATGCCCGAATGATTCATTCGAATAATCAAAATAATCGTTATGCCCATCACTATTACAAACTTTAAAAATAAGACCACCTACAAATTTCATGCGTTTGCGAACAAAAGCTAATTAAAAATGTGTCAGGAAATAATCAATTTGGATTTCAGAACAGCCTTTAAAGAATATTTATATCGCATGTACGAGGGCTTTCCTGAAAGTAGATTACGTTTTCGTCTGTGTCCGCTAGGGGCGGGGCTAGCGCGGCCATCTTGGGGTCAGAGTGTTGCGCAGCTCAGTCGGCATCTAGCCGTGCTAGTGAGAGGTTCGTGCTGTGCTCCGTTCAGATACTGTGACGGTTTGAAATGTCTGCGTTAATTGAAAATCCCGCGAGCTGCGAGGTGCGTGCAGTAATAAGTTCACAATAACGGAACTTTCTCTGAGTTTTCCACAAATTTCGCGAAGTTTGTTGCACGAAATCATCAGCGAAAAGCTTGGTTACCACAAGTTTTGTGCAAGATGGATTCCAAAAATCTTGACAGAGGACCACAAAAATCAGCGAATGGCTGCAGCGTTGAACTTTTTGGACGCTTACCATAAGGATGGTGACTCTTTACTCGATCGCATCGTTACTGGTGACGAAACATGGGTGAAACATGTGAACTGTTGGTTGAAGGCGCAGGCGGCCGAATTTTTCGACGAAGGCATTTCCAAGCTCGTACATCGCTACGATAAATGCCTTAATTTGTATGGTGACTATGTAGAAAAGTAGTATTTGAGTGTGGCTTTCATCTGTATATAATAAAATTTGTTTCCTATACTTTGTTTATTTTTTATTCCAAAACGTAATCTACTTTCTGGATAGCCCTCGTATATTCCTTTAACAATATAAATTTAGAAAAATAAATTACATGTATTAAATTTAAAATTTTTCTATTTAGTACGTGACTGCCACAATGTAACCTCCCAAGATTTCTGTCATTTATCTCATTAATTGCAAGTTAAAAAATGCACCACTTGACAGGAAGAAATTTCTTCCGAGAAAAATGTTTAAACTCAAAACTGTAGATCATATTGCTACGACTATTTTTACGGGAAAAATTCTTACGTGTTATGGCAGTAGACTGTATATTAATACATTATTACTGATTTTTATGCCAATATCTTCTGATCAAATTACGTTTGAGCGCAGATAAAATTCATTCTTGATATTTTCTATACTTTTATACTTTTTTTATTATCGATTAAAATTAATTAATTTTTATTTTTATTGTCTTTCTTACAAAATTTATATAACATTTAAAATGTGTCAAACTCAAATTAGTTAGTATTTATAAATAATTTAATCAAAACAACATTTCTTGAAATGAAAAATGCTATTTATCAAATTGCTACATCTCCTTACTTAAGAAGACAATTATTTTCTTTAAGCAAATTGCATGTTTGATAATATGCACATGAGCGAGATTCTTCTGTAAAAATTTACATGCAAAATTATTCTGAATTACTACTTTTCTTACAGAAAAAACACAAAAATTTAAACACAAAGTTTAAAAGACCATACCGCTTGGTATGCGATGAATCTTGGATTCACGAGAACTTCGGCTCATTTTGTTCATTTTAAATTAGGTGTAAATAAAACTTTATAATTGACAGTCATACTTTTTGTTTGTTTAATATAGATTTCTATATACCAAAATATTTACATTATTTAATATCTATAAACTTCTTAAAAAAATGTATTATCTCTTTGATTTTATGATATTTTTTCTTGGGAAGTTTAATTTAGACAATCCTGCATATATATTCAAGAGATAATTATTTTTGTAAAGAACAGTCGTTATGTAAAACTTCCAAGTATTTTTCTTAAATGTTCTACGATATAATAAGATTATATAACATTTAAAATGTGTCAAAGTGAAATTAGTTTGTATTTATAAATAATTTAATCAAGACAAAACTTCTTGAAATGACAAATGCTATTTATCAAATTGCTACATTTCCTTACTTAAGAAATAGATTATTTTCTTTAAGCAAATTGCATGTTTGATCAGATATACATGGGCGATATTCTTCTGTAAAAATTTACATGCAAAATTATTCTGAATTACTACCTTTCTTAGAGAGAAAAGACTACAAAGTTTAAAAGATCATACCACTTGGTATGCGATGAATCTTGGATTCACGAGAACTTCGGCTCATTTTGTTCATTAAATTATGTGTAAATAAAACTTTATAATTGGCAGTCATATTTTATGTTTGTTCAATATGGATTTCTATATGCCAAAATATTTACATTGTTTAGTTACCTATAAACTTCTAAAAAATATATTTTCTCTTTGATGTAACGATATTTTTTCTCGGGGACAACCCTGCAAGAGAGAAATAATTTTGTAAAGAACAGTCATTGTGTAAAACTTTCAAGTATTTCTCTTAAATGTTCTACGACCTTATAAATGTTGCTGTAATATCTGATGATTTTCCTTTTAAATTTTAGAAAAAGCCGGATTCTCGGGAAGCTCTTTTTAATCTTGCCTTGCTGCTGTCTGAACAACATCGTTATACAGAAGCTTTATCTTTTCTCAACAAACTACTAATTGTAAGTCTTATGATGTATACAAACACATACAAATATTTGTTAGGGTTGCTGTTATGAATAAGGCTGATATTAAGAATTTAGCAGTTTCAACTATAAACATTTCAATGTGATAACATTTGTCTAGATTTAAAATGGAAGAATAAATTTTGAATGAAATATTTTTTGAGAAAACGTACAATGATAATTTTGTGTTTTATTGCTTCTTACGTAAATGATAACTGTAAGAACTAGTTGGATATGCCAATCCCAAAACTTTCTTCTCATACAGGTTAGTGCTTCAAAATTCGCTATCATACCGCCAGAAAACATCAATAATTTTCGTCATTCTGTTGTACGTCCGTTGCTTGCGAATCGTCGGGTTACCTGGATGTGGGCAGCTGATGTATTATAATAAATTACGGAAAGTCCTTTTGGCCTATACTGGCAGGGAAAGATAGCATCTCTATTGCTTGGTTTTAAGATTTTACCTAATTTTACTGAAAAACACGAAGCTAAAATGCGTGGAACCTGATTACAGAAGAGCCATTCCCAGTTCTCGTCAATGTTGAATTCGAATGAGAATATCGCTAAATTAGACGGACATAGCCAAGTTGGCTTCATATATAGCAACGTATTTTTATCGCAAAATTTTGCTATATCTTACCAATTGTCTCCAAGCTTAGCGAGAATTTCACGTTGGCGAATATAAATTTATAGTGATAAGCATGTAAGAGTTGAAACACGATGTGATGGTTTGAACAACGAAAAAAGATTTGCCGAAACCATGCTCACTGAAACTCATAATTTAAACCCGTTTATAGAGGAATCCTGCTGCATTCTTTTACAATGTCAGCCGCCCTAAAATTTCGAACTGTTATATCTCAGCCATTTTTTAAGATCAAGGCAAAACAAAAAAACTATCTGAAATCCTTGGATCAAGGCCAAACATTTAACGAAAAAATTTTTTAGGATTTCTAATTTTGTACATCTTTTTGAATTTGAAATATTTAAATGGCTATCACAGCTCCTCCCCCAGGCACAATATCCCTTAATTCAACTGGGACCTGCAGGCCATAGTCAAAAACATGTACATAAAATTTTGTTCAATTATCTGCATAACTTCATACACTTTTCGATGATTTAGTAGTGAAAATGGAACAAAAATCGCTATCACAGCGCCCCCTCTGCTGGGCATATCTCTAAAAAATACAATTTAAACTTATACATACAAACTTATACATGTCATCTTATACATTTCATGTCTGAGTCATGATTAAAATCTTAAAAGAATATATTACACTAATTAAACGCGAAGCTAATGAGCTCCATTATTTTTCCAATCATTAAAATTATTTTTTATTCTTTTATGTCTTTTATAAATGTGTTGTACCATGATATGCTTTACAGAATATAAAAAAGATCTTAATAAATAAAAAGTCTAATTGAATCTTTTTGTTTATTGAAAAAGAGCTGCTTTAAATTGACTTGTTGCTTTAATATCATTTACAATTAAATTAATATTGTCTCAGTTACGTTTATTTCGTTTCAGTTTCAACAAATAACATCGCATTTATTAAAAATAACGATTAAATTTTTTTTTCAAAAAAAGAGTTAAAATTTGTAAATTTTTGAAAAAAGAAAAAAAATTATTGTAACTACAAATTATAGTAATTACAAATTTTAGTAATTGGGGGACATTTTAACTTTTATTTTGACACCTATTTTCTATAAAGATCTTGCATATAGCTTATTAATTTCATATACGGTTCATAATTATCTTTACAATCAATCCACTGGACAAATGATCTTTACATATATTAATAATCCATGCATACGTTCACATGTCTTGTTACAAATGATCCACAAGGCAGATAGCAAACTACAGTATGTAAAACACAATGAATAGGATAAACAAATTTCGATTTAGGGAAAATCTACAATGAAGCCGCCAAAATCAAACCAAACACCATTACAATAGAAAATGATGGCGCTATCGCTCTTGGCCACAAAAACTCTTGATAAATGATTAGATTTCCTGTACAAACAAAAATAATCAGGATTCCCACTTTCATAACCACCGTAATTTATTTCATACTTCATTCATCTTTCGTTAACTCGTGTTCAAATGCCAAATCCTTATACAACCGTGGCCAAAATACAACTCTTATTTTTTTCATTGTTGTAATATGGAAAGACGATGCTTCAAATGTGATGTCCAGAGATTTTAAATATAATGTCCAATGACTTCCAATGTGATGTCCATGGACTTAAAAAGAGATGTTCAGAGACTTCAGGTGTGGTGTCATCATTATATCTAAATTAGCCACGCGTTATAAAAAATTTGAAAATGAATCACGGCAACACGTATTCAGTTTAATTTACCAAATTATAGTCATTTAGAAGTCGTTTTATGGCGAGTTGAAGAAGTAGTATTTCAATCTCTGTTGCGACTGTGACACATGTGACTATTGGTGATGTCATATAACCTTTATTTCGGCAGTCTGTTTTATAAAAAGAATGTATTGCAACCGTGGATGATAAAGATAATATGTTGGCAATTAGTGTTATTTTTAAATTCTTTATTTTTTTGCAGACGAACTAAAGAAGTATTATAGAAAAAATTTCAGTTAGTTTGGATACTTATTTACAAGTTCGACAAGTTCAGCGTTTGATATTCAGAAAATTACCATTAATAAGAGTAAGAGTCATGTCTGTTTGAAATCAAAGAACTATCAAACTAAAACAATAAGACTATTAACGGGTATAGTTGTCGTAAGAGGTATGGAAATGTTTTCCAACCGTTAAAGGAGAAAACGACTTAAACCGGTTCTACATGCACATATATTGAGTCACGAGTTCACTTGACCTTCCTACCCTGAATATATCGAATCAACCCGTTTCTATAATTTATTTCCATTCAGTTCGAACAAGAAATTTCTTTAAAGAGTAAGTTAATTAAAGGTAACAGAGAACTAAGTTAAACAAAGATGTTAAATAGTTTTAAATAAAAATTCTGGTGTGAATTGTTTTTATCAAAGTTGAGTAAATTTTCAACAGTGTAGTAAGGTTGAATGACAACTACAATTATGAAACTCTTTGCGATAATTAGAAAACCTCTTACTTTCACAGATTAATTTTTATCTAGGCAGTGGTGTTTTCTTATTGTAATCATTGTGATTATAATATTAACATTTTGTTTAATATTAAATATGTTTTTTTATGTAGCACTATCCAAGCCACATCAATGGCCTTATTCTTCTGGCAGATATAAATGTAAACCATCTGAAGAACCTAGATGTTGCTGAAGAGGTATTTGTATATATTTTTTTTTCAGAATTTTATATTTTACTTAACAGGTAAGGAACTAAGCTTTCGGATAAAATTACTGTGTGAGATTAATTTTCAAATGGCTTTAAACACTTTATTACTTTATATAAATATTCTTTAAAAGAAATATAGTATTTAAGATCAGATTTTTAAAAAAATCGTCCCTTCAAATACACAAGTGTTTCCGTTACAAGAAAGCTTTTTATATTAATTTAAACTAGTTACTACAAATATTTTAAATGTGGCTGTTATGCAAACTGAGAAATGATACTTAAATATTCTAATGTTTGTTAAGTAATTACAAAGGTTGTAAGGTTACATTTGAAGAATTCGTGAAAGTATTAATTTACTTAATATCTATGAATTGTGAGTATTGATTCGGTGTATTTTTGTTTGTATTGTGAAAATTACTTAAATTTTTCATCTAAGTTTGTCTATTAAAATTTTCTTTAGATATATTTTTTATTGATTTACAACATCCTGTACCTACCATAGAGTAACTATTATGGAAAATAAATATTAATCTTAATTTAAATTATATGGAAGTTTATTTGCACTGTTTACATAAAATTGTTTACTTAAAATTGAACGTCAGAAAATAAATACCCTCTTTGTACTCCCTGTTTTAAAAATAATCTTTGAAATACTTTTTGAATTTTAATTTGAAATTTAACTTTGTGTAATGCTTCTATTTGAAATAATTTCTTTGCATTATTTACAGTGTTACAGCAGAGTTCTAAAAATAGAACCAACAAACCAGAAAGCTCTTCATAACCTATGCGTTCTTCATTTTGAAAGGCAGGATTTTGCAATGGCTGAGAGGTGCCTCACTAACACCTTAGCACTTTATCCCAGTGTACCTTACATTAGACAACATCTACAAGTTGTTAGAAACATATTAAAAAAAGGACCAGAAAATATGCTTGGACAGTTAGGTGCATCGCATACAGTGAGCTGACCATCTCCTGAATTGTTGTTTTCTCCTGAGCTTGATTTGACTGACATGTCATACTGTATACCTCGAAATTTATCGAGAAACAGGTGACATCTAAAGTAACCTCTCTCCGTCCGAATTTTTTTCGGTCACTGAGGGTATCTCAATGGAAGAAAGTAACAGAGAGGTATTGTGTTCCACGTGGACGGAGAACCGGATTTGGATTATCGTCAATACGGCAGATTCTGAATGCTGTGAAAGGTAGTTTAAAACAGTTTTACTGCTATCTGAGAAGGCAACTGCAAGGTTTTATCGATACTGATCAATCATATTTTTTTGTTTCTAAACTGAATTTGATTGCATCTGAATGAACTTCAATCAAGACCACTTCTATGAAGTGCTGCTAGCTCGTCAAAGGATCGTTTTTATTATGCCAATAATAATTTTTTTTTAAAGTAAAGAAAAAACAAATTATATATAAGAAATGTTTACATTCTTTACATTGACAAATTTTATTGTTTTACCTTATTCTATGAGGGTTTCTTCAATATAATAATACATTAAGTAGCGAAATCACGGTTTAAAAAAACAATTCATTTTCAAAGTGTATAATTTTTAAATTTAAATATATGATTAAATTTTTGAATTTAATTTCAAATGAAAAAAAAAAGATCTTCAACACCATGATTCTTGATCTAGAAGTACAATTTTTCCAAAGCATAATAGAACGTTTAATTTACTTACTATATCCAAGTGTTGTTAAATGTTACAATTCAAGCTCTACTAAGTGCAGCCGATTTACGTATATAAATATGAAAATTTTATAGTAGGCGATTTTTTTTTTTCTAAAAAGTAATTTGTATAATTTTGCAAAATAATATTTTAAATAAATGTATAGCATATACATTTATATATATAATTTATCTCATTATTTGTCAAAATTACATAATGGAACAAACAACATACATCGTACAAAATTCTAAAAAAAGAAAAAGAAAACAAAAAAATTAAACAATATATCTTGCATATAACAATCTGACGTTTTCTTAAATTTTAAATGATTAATGTTTTTTAAATAAACTTGATTAATTTTGAACATACACAAAAATTTTATTTCTTTTATTCCTATCGAAATTATTCAGCAATTGTTTTAAATTAATATCTGCACTCTATCATTTACAATGAAATTTAATAAACAAAATTAATAAATACATGGTACCTTTTTTATTCTTTTTTTTCATCTAATTCTTTCATTTTCCAAAACCTACATATTTCTTATAACATTATTTGGAATGTTAATCAATCCGTTCATTTAGTATTTAAGAAAAAAAAAAAGAAAAGTAATTGTAAATCAAGAACTAGAAATTGAAGATCTCTTTTTTAATGGGTTATTTATTATTTTTCCAAAATGCAAGTGCGTAGAATTAGCATACAAAGTTATATTAATGTATGGTGACACTTATTTACACTGCTCATAACTCTTCTTCTCAATATAAATAGCGTCAAATGGTTCTTCGAAAGGTTTTTATTTTATTAAGAAATTTGGTTAGAATTATTATTCATGCTTTCAACGAAATTACTATTTAATTATCTGTTCAAAATAAAACTAATAAGTATATAGAACATACTTGCCCGACTTCTGGTTTTCCTAAGTAAAAAAAACATACTTTGAAACAGAAATTTTATTTAATAAAGGAAATCATATGTGTAGCACATAGGAAACAATACACATGCTTAACTAATATTATTTCATTAATTTTCTCATTTTATGTAGGGTTTTTTCCGTTAAAAACAGTAGACAGGGCAATATGTTAGAATTTCTTTGAAAACAGAAAATTATTTTAAGTGCAGTAATTTTCTTTTATGAAAACAGCATAACATATATTAGTATTTTCTTGATACTAAACACATAAAGCCTAATTTTACTACTGATATTAATTTCTTCCAACAATTATTATAGATATAGGACTTAATGTGCACTTTTGTAAGATGTTATAGACTACTTTCATTACATCCTTGATTGATAATTCAAGCTTTTATGCAATGTGACATGAATGTAACAAAATATAAAGTATCATTTTAATAATTTTTCCTTTTTTCTTCTTTGGTAAAGTTCTAAAACTGTAACGAATTGTAATTAATGACAACCTTTTGATGCTATTAAATAAAAATAAAATAAATAAATAAATAAATAAAACTTTATTTATATTATACAATTTTGATTTTTTTTCTGATACCGATTGAAAAAGAATACAACTATGAAAATTAAAAAATATATGTATCAAACACAATAATAGATCAAATTTAATTCTTACAATTAATTGTTAAACTTTTAAGAAATTGTTAAAATACATTATCTGAAATGATATCACAGTTATTATTACAAATCTATTTCCTTTATGCATCCATGTATATGTAAATCAAACTGCATTTTACAGCAGAGTTAATTTTTCTTTAGCAATACTGGACATTTTCTTTATATAGATCGAACAGATAACAATGCATAATGATATTTTACTGCTATTTTGTTGTAAGAATTTTGATACATTGCATGAACCGTATAATATAATGTATGCAACTTCCAAAAACGCATCTATACACACGAAACTAGAAGTGAATTATAGATGTAAACTCTACAAACATCAAAGTGTCCCAAGCACGAAAAACTAAACGTTTTCTTCCAAGCAGAAACTGATCCAACTTTGTACCTATACTTTTATACCTACATAACATGTTATTCATATCTTAAAGAAATGTTTATGTCCTTTCTTGCAAGAAGGGATATTTTTTTCTCGCCTTTTGTGAATGTACTGTGTGCCGCATTTCAAATTTCAAACACTGTAAAAGAAAAAGAGCATCTATATATAAGCATCACTTTATCGAATGCAATTCAAATGATTTTTCTTTTAGCATGTTGCAGACCCACAACACATGCGGGTATGCTATTTATATGCAGAGTATTAAAGCTTTATTAATGTCAAAGCTTATGCTGTGTTACAAATGCAATCCTTATGCAAATTCTTATGTATTTATGTAAATATTGTAATTAATTTGAAAGAAGCACAGCCTTTTTTGATGGAAATAAAAAAGTGGATCTTGTTGAATGAAAAAGGATATATCAGTAAAAAAAAAAATATTTCTTTTTGTTAGCTATTTAAAATTGTATATTTTCTATTACGACTGGAGAAATGTAAGTTAAAAAGAAAACTAATGATAAAAAATATGTTTTATATTCTGTTTTTTGATACAAAATGAAAATAAATGCATTTTGTATTGTATAGCATAATATGTTTTGGCAAAATATAATAATTATTTTTAGAAAATGTCGACAAAACACTTTTTGTTTTGACATAATATTCTCAAAATAGTAATCTATGCCTTTTTTTAACATTGTATTATTACCATCTTTTAATTCGGTTCTTATCAATGTAAGTAAATATAATTTCTATAAAAATCAGATAAAAATAATCTTCATTGCAGCTCAAAATGTCATTCATTTTTGCACTCCAGGATCTTTGCTAGGGAGAGGGAAACAATAAATTTTTAAATGATATATAAGATACAAACAAAACATATCAATGATTCTTGTAAAAATATTAAGAAATGTATGCTACATGTCAAAAAACAAAATTTAAATTAAAAACACTTTTTCTCATATAAATCTCTATAACTTAAAAACAGAAAATAAAATTAATTTAACGTCATTTATTACGGTCAATATAAATTATTTAAAGGTCAATGTATAAAAAAGATTGTTTTTTGAATGAATTGACTCAAGAAGCAAGAAGCATGCTTATTAAAATTTTATTGTTAATAAAATTAGTAAATATGTAATAATATATTGAATTTATTGATACGAAATACACTTAGATCTCACATAACCTCAGCCTCATTATTTATACATTGAAAAGCTAACATAAGAATGAAACAATTTATGCAATATTTTAGAGTCAAACGATAAATTCTAATTAATGTTTACAGTCTACTTTCTCATTATTATTTCCTTTTATCATTACATGCTTTTGATGTGTTATTCTTGCACAAAATATCCCTGAAAGAATAAATTACACGACATGAGATCTTATGCTTTCATGACACCAGCACAATCTAACACGCAAAGTAGTGTCTTCACATCACAGCTTATTGTGCACTCAAATTCATTTAAAGTTACTTGATTGATAAATTTAAAGGAAAGTGTAAAATGCAAATTTTAATTATTTACTAACACTTGATCTGTGCTTAAAAGTTATCAATTATATTTATTGTTAACCCCTTCGGCCCTGACGTCCTACTAATAGGACATATCTTTTATTGAGTATTATTTTGTCTTAAACATTCTTTTTATTAATTCCAGCACCTAATGGTGATAGTATGAATCTCTACATTTCCTATTATGACATCACTTATGTTTAGCATTTAGTAATAATAATTTTCATAATTATTAGCAAGCCATTGGCATTTTTTTAAATTAAAACATACGATTCACTCTTTAATTTAAAATGTGGGAATCGTTTTCCGAATTGGTAATTTGCGATAAAAGATAAAAAATATTACTAAATTTTTATGCTTTTTTAATTTAGTTGTAATACGACATTTTACAAACGTCTTCAAAAATTCTTCCTTAGACTATTGTTATATGAAAAACACGCAAAATAACTACATTTGTGAGGTTTTGGTAAAGAACGCATTTGTTAACTTTCATTAAATCCTAACTTCTGTGATTCGGATAGCTATTTTCAATTTTGTTAGCATAACAGTAATTTTTTCCAAAAATAGAAAAAAAAAATCAGTGCCGAAGGGGTTAAGTTAGTACTTTGATGCAGCTTAAGAATAAAATTTCAGGACAGAAGATATTGCAAAAAAACTATGATGCACGTTATCAATATTAAAAAAAAGTATATATAAAAATGTAACATTTGTTATTAAAATGTTTTAGTAAATAGTTATCGGTGTTAAATTATCCTTTTAGAATTTTTTATCTTATATTATCAAACTAATGTCTAGTAAATAATTAACTATAACTGAAATTTGAAACTATATCTTCAATGACAAGTTTTATTTATCAACTGTTTAGGAAATTTTGCACGAATTTTAATTTATTTGTTGTCAGTGCTTATCGTTATAAGTTTAATATCATATAAGCTTTCCATGTTTGTTTGATTAGTCAATTAATAATTACATTAAGATATGCATCTAAAAATGTACATCACAATATTCAAATTATTATAGCTACTAAATAATCCATTTTTTTCGAAATAGTTGACAAAGCATTTGACAAATAAATCATAAACTGCACGTTTCCTCTTCAGAATATCTATTTTATTGTGAATAACGTCGGGAAACTAGTGGATTGGAAGATTAAAAGTCGAAGAATCTTTTCTTATATAATATACTTAATATATTTTTTATTCCCGTGGATAAAATACTGCAGTAGTAGAGATTGGATGTAAATTTTTTTTCCAAATATATTTTTGCTCAAAATTTCTTATGGAAAATTAAATAATGTTTTCTTCATATTTCAATGAAGTCATTTTATGACTTTCAATTTCATATTTCAATTTCATTTTTCAATTTTCATATTTCATATTTCAATGCGCTGAACTTTTAATTTTATAGAAATCCACCAGACATTGTTAGCACTAGGAAGTTACCATCTTGAAGCGACATGTTTTTATCTGACAAAATTTCAAATACCTTATAGTTTTAACTTGTAATTTTGTCTACAATTGAACCTCACATTTAACGCAACCTATATAGCATTTTGAGAATCATCGGATTAAAAAAAACCTCCTAAACGAACTTTTGTCTATGGAAAAATTAAACTTTCATTTCATTTTTCTTATGAGATGAAATGAAATATTTCGACTACACTAGTCGGAAGAGTTGGGATTTTACAATTCAAATGCAACGAAATATATTGCCATCTTCTATAATTTAACTTAACCCTTAATTGCATAGTGATGTAAATTTCCATCACTATTGATTTAACTTTTAATAAATAAATCAACTTCTTCGCCTCCACTATATTTATATAGAAATATTAATCCAGCAAATTTTCCGTGAACTATGTTGCTGAACAAAGTTAAAAATCTATCTTAAAATTTCTGGTGTCTAATATTTAATATATATATATAAAAACACAATTGTAAAAGAAAAACTCATGCAAAGAAGGGTTAATACCCAGTGCTGGTATCCAAGACTTTCTCATTATGAGAAAAAAAAAAGGAGCAAACAGCACATAATTTGTTAAATGTTATTCACATTAATAAAAAAGTGCAAAATGACAGGTGGCACTTTAAGCAAAGATTTTAAAAGTCGATAATCAGACTAAGATTACAGACTTTATATTATGCTAGTTATAATATGAGCTTCATTGTAGCTACATAATACAACATACCTAAGTACAGAATCTAGATTGCAGTTGATACCATAGAATTACTGATTATTATTCAGCGTAACATTTCTTTTTCTCGTTAAAAAGGAAATCTACTTTAGCAGTAAAAAAAAGAAAAGATAAACCTGATTACAATATAAAAACAGGACAGGATTTTTTTTTTCCGAAAGTTAAATTACTGTTCCTCCTGAAAAATTCATAAATTATAGCGATACGGGGGATGATTAAAGGAAAAACAAATCTGAAATTAAAAAAAAATCTGAAATTTTAGGGTTTTGTAGAACAAAATGAACAAAAATTATCCTTTATTCAGACAAATAATCTTAATATAGTTATAACATTTTTGCTTGTTGACAAATTTTAGCACTTCTTCCCGAAAATGTTCAGGTGTCCTTATACCGGGGAATTCGGTTATTTTTACATTCTTCACCTTTAAAATTTATACAAGAAATATTTTTATTAATTAGATATTTATCGAGGCCTAAAAATATGGATGGAAATTATGCATAGGGCTCGCACAGCTCCTATATTTTAAAGCTAGTATTTTCGTACAGTAATCTTCACCTTAATTAATTGCAGAATTTTTGTGATTAAATATCGAGAAGATTACTATATTGAAACACTGGTATTAAGATGTAGAAAGAATGTGAGATGTGCGATTTAATACCATCCCTGGAAAAGTGATCGCATTGAAGCATGAGAAATATGTATATTTTTAAATATTTTAAAAAGATTTTTGCCCTTAAAAATTGGAAATCCTTCTTGTGCACATTATTAGGATTCCAAGAATACAAATTTGGCATCTAGATAATGGTGAATAGTTAACCAGCGTTATGGATTATGGATGGTTGCAGTTTACATCCTTAACCCTTTCGGACAGATTTTTTTTTCAATTTTCGGAAAAAATAGCTATTTAAATCATAAAAGTTAGGGTTTACTGAAATTAAATTAATATTTCATTTACTGAAACCTAACGAATTTTGGGTTCAATTCATATGACAATAACCTAACGAAGAATTTTTGGAGACTTTTGGAAATTATGGTATACAATAGGATTAAACACTCGTAATGACTTGTAACATTGTTTATGTTTCATCACAAATTATTCGTTCTGAAAAAGTAGCCTTTATATTTTAATGTAAAGAGCGAAAATGTTTGAAATAAGAGAATCTCCAACGGTGTAACGAGAGTTAAGCAAACTTTTATTTTTGGTATTATTACTAAATGCTGAAACGTAAATGAAGTCATAATAATAAATGTACAGACATATACCAGCAGATAATAATAAAAGTAATTGTTAAAACAACATTCAATGAAAAGATATGCTCTATTATTAGGATGTGAGACTATAATTCAACTTATATAGTACTAGACAATTCATAAAATATGTCCTGAAACTTTATTTAAATTCGTTGCGTCATACACTGTAAGAATAAATGGCAGAAATTAGAGTAAAATTTGCTGTAAATTTATGCACCCAAATTTCCAGCAAAATACACTTTAAATTACATTATGTTTGGAATTTTACAGCAAAATGTGCTTCAAACATGCTAATTTTACTGCAAATACGACTATAATCATATTAAATTTTACAGCAAAAAATGCTGGCAATTTGGCTGCATAAATTTACAGCAAATTATGCTGGAATTTTTGCCGTTTTTTCTTACAGTGTATCTTATGTTAAGTTTCATACTGATTTGTGTTTTTAATGTAAAAAAATATATATATACTGTACAAAGTTTTAAATTTTTTTTAATTTTCATATCCAAATAATACATTTTACATTTGTTTACGTCTTTCATTTAAAGAAAATCTGAAGAGCTGGTCTAATGAAAAAAAGGAAGTTTTATTATGAATGTAAAAGGCCTTAAATATTATTGGAGTGTCAACTGTGATAAATGTATCATACAGAAAGTTTCTTCTTTAAACTTTTTCAGAGTGTACTTGTACTGCATTCTTGTCTGAACTGGACTTGTGCCAAAGAAAAAAAAAATAATTTTCTTGCGCTCACTTTGTAATTGCAGCTTCATAAACATGAATAAAGAAAATATTATTCTTTATTGAATTTTTGTGGTCTTGTGTGCTATTTTTATGAATAGTTATTTGTGTTATTTTATTCATTCAAGTTAAAATACTGTAAGCAAAAAAATAGGGCGGGGGAGGCAGACATTTTTTAAATAAAACAGTGAACTAATTTTTCAATACTGTACAAGCAAGTATATTGTTTTCTTCTGCAGTAAATTCTTCTGCAATAACCTTAACATTTAGAATTTTGCAAATGAGGTTCTCACAAATAATGAAAAATAGTTTACTAACATGAAAAATCACTGCACATCAAGTGAAATAAATAAATAAATAAATAGGTATTTTTTCTCTTATTAAATTTGCATATTTATCGAGACTGTTTTTTTGGAAAAAATCTGTGAGTTTACGTTACCAATACAAAATTTTAAATACAAAACTCTTGAAGTATTTGAGATAAAAGTGTGCAGTTCTTTTACTAAGTGTTGTTTATAGTATCTCCATTTGTTGACATTACGATGGTAAAGCTAACGGTACTGTGTATACAATTATGCAATTATTTAATTAATAATGCCTGGATATTCTCATGCAAACTAAAGGCGCTTAAATTGTAAATGGTGCTGCAGAAACTTAAAATGTTCCAGAACAATTTAAAACAAGAACTATGCTTGTCATGCTTGTATGACTATGCTTGTCATGCGACAAGCATAGATTATGTAACACTTTCCAACACTTCCAAAATAATTTTACGAATCTTTACCGTTTAATAAGGTGAAAAATGATATCTAAGTAAACAAAGTCAAATCCAAACTGTGGAAAACACATAACATATTTAAAAACCAAATTTCAGAAATTGCCAACAATATTCGGGAAAATATCCAATTTATTTTGCGCAACCCGGTATATGATCTATAGATTTCTGTATAAACTACATAGAACGCTAAATTTTAGTTCAGTTAAGAAACGCATAGCACAGTTTGAAATTCCTCTTCTGGAATTCCCGTGAGTAAGTGTAAAGGTCCTCGAGAACTTTTGTGCTGCCCAGTATAAGATCTATAGAATTTATACACAAGTAATAGTAAAAAAATGAGTTAAATTTCAAAACGCGTTCAGCATCTCAAAACGCACTTCCAACAATTATTGTTATCAGACAGTAACGAATTTTTTGTGAGTCTCTGTAAATACTATACACTCTGTGAATGCTATACACATAATATTCTATAGTAAGGTTCTTCTCATGCATCTTAGTGATATATATCAATTTCAATATGTTTGAAATAGTGAAACATTATTAAAATAAACCGCAAAAGATTTTTCTCCATAGACCGTAAAGTAACGGAATTCTTTTGAGTGTCCCTTTAAAGGAATTATAAGTGCAATGCACACCATTTGTTATAGTAAGCCTCTTGTAGTGCATCTAAGTGATATATATAAATTTCAATATTTTTGAAATTGTGTAACACCATTAAAATAAAAACGCAAAGATTTTCCCCCGTACACCGTAATATAACGGAATTCTTTTGAGTGTCCTTGTAAAAAACTATAAGTGCATACTTCATTTTCAATACCGAACATGCCATAGTTAACCTCAATAATATATATTAATTGCGTAACAATCCGAATGTATTTTCTCAAGTTAGAGCACGGACAAACCGACAGACAGACAGAACCGAATTCATAAACATTTTAAAACTATGTTGGAAAGTTTGTGAGGTCGTGTTAAAAAAACACGACCTTACAATCTTTTATCTCCAATATTTCATGAGTTATAAGGTTTTGTATTGGTAGCATAACTTTGTGGGCAACCTGTACAGAAAATAAAACTGATATCCTATAAGTTTTTTTTGTCCTTTTAAAATAAAAAATTCTTAAATACTAAATTACAAGATTATATAATATTGAACTGCACAGATAAATTAAACCAAAAATAGGAACTCGGGGCATTGAAGAAATCCGATGCCCATGACATGGTCGCATAGGACATCAAAATAAATAAACGCCATATTGTGAAGTTGGTCCAGATTCTCAGCATTTATTAACTCAAAGGTGGATATGTTGACTTTTTTTCGATTTTGGTGCATCTTATTTTCTAATTGAGAAAGTATTTATCTGTTCATATTGTGCGATCGTTATAGGCAGTCAAATAATAGGATATTGTTATCTTTGAACCACTTTTTCATTGCTTTGCGTTATGGCACGATGCATTAGCTTGTTGGAAATTAAACTTTTCACCTCCTAAACACCAGCACACTGCAAAATTTATGTTTATTAAATGCGGGTGTACGCTTAGGAGATCTTCTAAGAAACACTAACTAAGTTAGTTTTAACATCAGATGTCTCAGCATCCGAAACCATGACTGACCCTTGTTTAATTTGGTGGCTCCATGCAACATTTCTATTCCTCCACAAATTGTACCAGTATTAGCATATATTAAATAATTTATTATACATATTTAACAAATATTAAATAGGATAAATTATCATAACTTTTGGCCAACGAAGAATAAACTATTTTTCATCAGTTGGGGCCTACCATTTTATGAAGGCAAAATTAATCAAAAAAGTTATTCCCAAACAGGATTGTTTTTCTTTTCAGACATTGTCACTGCAAAAAATATATTAATGTGTGTTAAAATGAAATAAATGTTTCAGGCAATCAAATGCTTTAAAAAACAACCTAAAAAGCAACTGAAGTCTTCTTTTACAGTTATTAGTTTTTTTTTTAAAGAAATACTAAATAACGTAAATCAATCAGAGATATAGATATTGGTATTTTCAGTTGATTACAAAACGCCCTCATAAAAACTTTATATTCAAAAAAGCGATTAACCACAAGAAAAATCTCTTTTCTCCAATAACAATAGTTAAATGCATTGAAATAAAATATAGTTTTGAAATTTTCATTTTAATAAATGGTACCTCAAAACTAAGTTTAAACAGATTTAAAATAAGCATCAAATTCTTACACGATATTCTTCATTGCTCCAAATTATAGACTCATGTACATTCTTCTGTGCAAAATAATGATGCTCGCGTGACAAAATTATGCATAATACGATGACTAATATGATCAATCGCTTACGATAAAAGTGGCTTTTCATCCTTTCTATAAATTATTCATAGCACGTGAAACTTAACACAAGACTTCGCGAGTCTAAAGAAATCAATATTTTTGCTTTTAAAAGGAAATCAGATTTTGCTGAAAAATAGTTCGTCAGATTGCATTTCGTTACTCGTATTGTTTCAGGTTACGTTTGAAGTTATATTGTAAGGGAGACTGTTGGATATAAGGGTTCAAAATCTGATTTCGATTATACTTTAAAAATTTTCACAATTAAAGGCTTTTTAATGTAAATTGTCAAAGATTTAATCAGGAAAATAATTAAACTATGATATCCGATTTTGTTTAATATAAGGTTATTCATAAAGAACTCCATAACTTTAAAATTCAATGATATATTTATTAAAAAAGATTAAAATATAACTGAACCATTTATCAGGCAACTAAGAATTTTTTTATAATTAAATAAATAAATTCTATTTTCTCCTATAGATAACATTGTGTTGTCTTAAACTGTAAGAATGCTGAAATTAAAATTAAAATTTAAGAATAGAAACCTAAATTTATGAGCTATCTGACAAACATGTCACTCATTTAATGTTTACATTTATTATAGTTAATGAATTGTTGAATTTTAGAGTTAGGGAGTATATTATGAAACAACCTGTGGATACAGCAACCTGATCAACCTATTTGAACATACTAATGAAGGTGAGAACATGTTACAACTAAGCAGCTTCTGAAAGAAAACATAAATTTTACTTAAATGTGCATTATTTTATGATTGTTCTTGCAATGTAACAATTATTAATTAAAATAGCGTAAAAACATATCAGAAACTTTTTATTTTTAATTTCATAGCAAAATAAAATATTTTTTGTCGTAGGATGCACTTGAAAACTAGAAATCGAGATCATTATTGTAGCATAATTGCATTGTTTCTTCATAAATCGTATCTAATAGATGCCTTAAGAGCCTACATTAGTCAGGGGAAGAAACACTCAAACTAATGTTAAGTCCATGGAAAGGTTCTTTACAGATTTGTTGCTCGTATTTTAATATTTTTAAATGATTTTTCTACACAAGATTGCTGAGGTCATTCTTTAACGTTGTTAGTTTTTACTTTTTCGATTTTGGTTACAGTTTTTTTATAAGCGGACATTTTCAATTTTGTAACCGGTTTGAACCGATTCTGAAAGTGGAAACACCCTTATATATAAAAAAAAAACTGGCACCAAAATCGAAAAAATGAAAAACTAACAAAGTTAGAGATCGATCTCAGCTATCCTATGCAAAAAAAATAATAATAATTTAAAAATATTAAAATGGAAGCGAGAAATGTGCAAAGAACTGTCCCACAGACTTACCATTAGCGTTCAAGTTTCTTTGAATGACTAGCGTAGGCTATTAAAAAGATTTGCTATCAAAATATACCAAACAGCTTTCATAAAAGGTTTTTGAAATTTTTTATACTAATTCTCACTTATGTCTTGTTTTTTGTTATTTCTGTATCTTGTGCCATAAAGCATGCGACCAACTAAATAAATAACGCAGTTATGTACAAGTCTCTTCAAAAACTGACAGTTCTGTACCCGCCCTTCAGACCGAGTCTCTGAATTAGCGTTAAAAAAAAATATTTTGTTATTATTTGCGTTTTCTTGTGTTTTACTTTATATATATACATATATAATTTGTAGAAATGACACACGCTTGTAGAAATACTACTTGAAATTATGATTGCTGATTTTTTTCTATATCAGGCATGAAAACATCAGCAAAAAAATATGTCCAGGCCTGGATTCGAACAAAGGCCATTGACATTGCGCACCAACGCTCTACCACTGAGATACCCGAACGATATCCAGCCTGATATCCCTTAGTTTTATAAGTTCGATTGCCATTCATCGATGCTGAAATAAAATGAAAATTTGCGCCTTATGCGTTCCGCAGTAGTTGTGGTTTTTGAAGACCTTCCATCTTGTGCTGCGTGATGCAGCTTGGCCAACTTAAAAGAGTGAGGACGAGGAGTGCCAGGCTGGATACCGTCCGGATACCTCAGTGGTAGAGCGTTAGTGTGCAATTCCAATGGTCCTGATTCGAATCCAGGCCTGGACACTTTTAACTTTGTTGGTTTCACGACTCACTCTCAGAAAAACTGTAAATTTATGAGCGTTTTCCCTTCAATTTTCATGGGCGACAGCATTATTTGATGAAAAACGGTCTGATCCACTAAATAAGCAGCCTTATCCCTTAGATACTTAGAAAATTAAGGGCAATCCACATATTCTTACAGTGCTAGCAATTCTGTTAGCAAAAATATTGTACGACCCCATACATTTTCCTCCGCTAGGGTGTAACCCTTCATTTTAGTCGTGTTTCGAAAAATAATATCACTTAACCGCGACCGTAACATATTTTTTAACCTTCCAAAAGAGCGATTCTGTGATGATTATCTAACGTGCTACGTGCTACGGAACAGTAAGTAAAGTGTTATTGTGTTTTAAAGTACATTATATCCTGTTTTAAGGGAAGTAAATTACAAGCTACAAAATAATGGGCATATTTTTTTATTTTATTTATTTTATTTTTTTTACGGGGTATGACTTGAATCTCTGCTGCTGGCCTCTGTCCGTAATTTTACAGGGATATTTTTAACAGAGCTGATACAACAAAACTTCAGCAATTATAAATGAAATTTTACTTTTCAATTTAAATTTTGCTTTTACTAACAGCATTTCATAAAACAAATTTCAGAGATCATTTGCAAGAATTAATCGCTTAAACACATATTTTATTACAATCTGAAAGTATCCTCTAGCGCTTCACTGCTTGACAAGAGCAACCATACCTTGATGGTAATATGTTTTTTTAGTTCTTTTCCATTTCCTCTGAACGTTTGTGCCAATATTTTTGAAAAAATCTATATTTTCCTTGGTTTGATGAAATAAAGTCAAAACAGGGCATGGTTAAATATTTCTTACCGCGTATTATCTTGCTGTTGTTAAACATTTTGGCATCTGTATCAAACATTTTGAAATGCGTGCTTGTCTCAATTCTTCAACAGGTGGTCTTCTATCGCTTTACAAAATAACGTTATATTTCATTTTAACGTAATATTGCATTTAAAAATGTACATATTTTTCAATAACGTGTAATAAAACAATTGCTATTATAGCATTGTTACTATCTCTTTTTGAAATAAGCTTTCTTTTCAAATTTATTTAATTTGAATCTATTCAGAAATAGAGCACAGTAAAACTAAAATTTTAAACACCACATTAATTTTATTCCCATTTCATATTAAATATTCTTAATTTTTGAGATTTGGTTTGCGAAACAAAGAAGAAAACGCAAATTAGTATATATTTAAAAACATTCTTTTGACTTAATTTATTCGAGTTTCGTGGAATGCTAATCCTTTGTTTATTGAAATTTAATTATATTCTGTTTACATTTCAATTAGATCTATTGTAAGGCACATTTGAAAGCGATATTAAGTTTATAACATGTTATGAATTCGTCTAATAATAAAAATTAGAAAATTAATTAAAATTTCAATATAAAATAAGATATTTAAATAAGTAGAATTAATGCTTTTAAAAGGTAATATTTACTTTTATTTTAATATTAAAAATCTAATAAGAAAATCTTTAAAAAGGATAAACGACTAAACAAAGAAATCATATATTAATATTTCACTGCGTCATACCATTGAGGCATGGTTTGTCATTCCAAAAATAGGTAATACCAATGATATAATAGAAATATTTTATCTTATGTTGGGATTTTTAAAAGAATGCATACTTTGTTAAATGAGATGTTAATTTTAAGTACAATTAGAACTACGTAATTCTGAGAAATTACTAGAACTGAATTACTAAAATATGACAGAACATTTCATAAAAAATCATTTGCTTAAAAAAATAGTTAAATATAGATCGATTTTATGTTTATGTTTTCGCATCTTGAGATTTAAAAAAATCCTATTATATACGAAATAATTATACATAAATAGTTTAAAAAACAGTTGTAAACTGTTCCATGCAGTCATAAATGCGTAAATACGGGTTAGATTCTCTTAGAAAGACCCCCACGAAGGGCACTATCCCCGGTCCTATATCCCAAGTGCAGATAATTGGCCGTCAATAATCAACCCAACTGAACCCAACCCATGCACCCATAAAAAAATGCAACTAACAAAGAAATCTAAATATTTTTTTAATAGTATTGCTACTTTTATTTGTCCAACTTCATCTTTAGAGCGCTGAAGCTTTTTGAACAGGTTAAGTTTTTTAGCTCTGTCACTTTATATGTATTGTCATTTTTGTTATTATGAGTCTCATTTTTATAGCAACGTTTATGATATCTATCATTTTTATGATCATTGTAAAACAAACAATTAGATGAGCACATTTTTTTTTATAAAACTCGCTAATCGTTGTAGGTCTTCCTTACAAATAATTGTCTTAAATATTTTTTATATTTATAGATGCATTTTTTTTTCAAGGAACGCTTTATACTTTTTTTCAATTGCATTTATTTGAAAACATGCATTAATAAGTGTGATAAGAAAACGTATATTATCACCCTAGATTGCAAAATAAAGTACTTCTGTGTACCATGGTTTCTAAAACATTATACTTGGTGTTCTAGAAAGACTAAATGAGCTCGGCTTGGAGTGCACCGAAATTGCTAAAAAATATCTATATATTTCTATACTATTCCAATACTTATTTTTTTTTATAAAAACAGGAAAGAAATTTACATAACAAAGGATACGAATTATCATTTATTATACAGCGTGTAACCAACAGAGTGAAAAAACGTCCAATGAGGGATCGAACCCGGAAACTTTCGTATTACGCACCAATGCTCTACCATTTGAAAAAATCCAGACCACATCCAGTTTAGCATATTCTCACTTGTTGTGTTTAATTCGTCTCATGCATACCAATGAAGATGCGCGCTCATGGTTGACTTTCCGTCTTGTGCTGCAATGTCGCAGCCGTACCAATACATAAGAGTGAGGAATAGCTAGACTGGATGTCGTTTGGATTGTTCCAAATGGTAGAGCATTGGTGCGTAATACCAAAGGTCCCGGGTTCGATCCCCGTCTGGACATTTTTTCACTCTGTTGATTATACTCTGAGTAGTAAGTGTTCATATCCTTTGTTATATAAGTAATCTCCAGAGTAATTTCAGCTCTGCTGGAAAATTTAATTAGCATATGAAAGAAATATTACGACGTTAAATCTGACGCATATAAATAAATCTATGTTCAGTGCTATAAATATTGGAACTTCGATAGACATTACGTTTACACAAAAATGTGCTAAAAAGAACCTTTGTGTATATTGAAACATGTTTTTTTGCAGTTTGGCATTTCTATCCAAAAAAAATAATAAAAAAAAAGCAGAAGAAAGATTCTAGAAAACTGCAAGTAGCAGAAATAATCATTTCAAAGTCTGCATTTGTTGTAACTAAAATATTTAAAATTTTAATCAGTTGCATTTAAATAAATTGAAATGTAATATATGCGTACATGCATGTTTTTTTTTTCATCCTTTGCGCGGATTTTAATGTTCTAAGTAAAGGTTTATTTTGGTGCACCTGATCTGACGTCATACATCTTTAAGGGGTAGCACCACTTTGACCGATTAATATTTTCGAACCATTTTTTATTAATATAAGTATTTCTTATAAACGCTAAAATCATATTATATTACATAGAAACCAATATACAAAGTGAAAGGAGAATTTTGAAGCTATCAAAGTACAGTGCGCCATAGCCTTTTTAGGTGCGTTCGTAATTATATAAATACGTAGCACTTATTGTCGTCGCTTGGTCCGTTCGTCTATCTGTCCGTCCGTCCGTCCGTCTCTCTGTCCGTCCGTCTCTCTGTCCGTCTGCCTGTCCGTCCGTCCGCATATAACAACGCAAAAACTACCCAACCGAATGGTTTGGAATTTAAGATATATTATCTTTGCAGAATTTTGTCGAGACATTTCAATTTTTTTAAAAATCGAATCAAAACTTTAGGAGATATTAATAAAAATATTTATTAAGAAATTTGAATTAAAAGAAAAAAAATTCGGTGCTTTCTTGTTAGAGGAGCTTCCGAGGTTTAATCGACAAGCGACCGAGATACTTATTTTATGACAGAAATTAATCTGCAGACGATATAATTCATTTCACAGAATTAAAAATCATCAAGATCTGAATATTTATATATAACTAGCTATAGTACGAACGCACCTCGTTTGTAACGTTTGACGTACAATTTCCAACTTGTTTAAATATATCAACTAAAATAAATTCAGTTTTCTGCTTTAATATATGTTCAATAAATTAGTGCAAATGGATTTTTATTAACTCTTCATATTTGTTTTAAAGAAAAATAACAAAAATAGCCTTAAATTTCATTGCGTTAGAAGTGATGTTATCACATAATATTTTAATTTAGGAGCTGTACAGGTGAGAAATTTAAATGAACATAAATCGTATAAGTAGATAATTGAGGGGGTCGGGGCAAGAAAATGACAAGCCACATTTTTGGTGAAATAAATCTAACACTGTAATCTGTTGCTTAATATTGCAAATTATAACATCCAACATATAATTTGTTTCTAATGTCACTTGGTGGCAGTATATGTGACAGATTTCGTTTTTGCCCAGTTGTTTATGCCCCCAAAGAAAGTAGGTAATTTACAAAAAACGTAATAGCAATATCATTAAAAAAGTCCTTCCGGCCTGTACCGGGAGGAAAAGGTAGCTTTCCTATATCTTCGTTTTAAAATTTTAGCTAATGTTACACGAAAACAGCAAGTTAAAATGCAAAGAAACGTTTACAAAAGATTCGTTAACACTGAATTTGAATAAGAAATTCGCCAAATTACTCAGCAATAGTCAAATTGGCTTCATTTATGAAGACTTATTTTTGTCGCCAAATTTGGCGATATTTCGCCAAATGTCGCCAATTTTGCCAATTTTGTCGCGAATGTCGTCAATTTTGGCGCTAACGGATATGAATATATAGTTTTATGCGTATGATTGGGAAAATTATTACAACAATGAAAGAAAATAATTTGCGAGTAATCGCGTTAATGTTCTGTTTTGTTTCAAAATGTCAGCCACCCTACAATTTCAAACTGCTCTATCTCAGCCATTTTTTAAGATAGAGGTAAATCAAAAAATGCCCTGAAATCCTTGTATCAAGGCCTAAAACGTAATTAAAAAATAAATTTAAATTTTTAATTTTTTTGTATATTTATTTTAGTTTTAAATTTTTAAATGGCCGCCATCTTGAAACAAAATGGCGGACCAAGCTGGCCAACGAACTCGGTCGAGACATTGGTTAGGTTAATACACACAATTAGTTTCATCAAAATTGATTTATAAATACGAGCGTTATCGTATGACATAGGTCAGATATATATATATATATATATATATATATATATATATACATACAGTGGACTCTCTCTATTCTGAACACTCATGGGACCGACCAAAAATGTTCAGATTAGGGGGGTGTTCAGTATAGAGGGAGATTGGGAAATGCATTACTACTTCTACTATGTATTGAGTTTATAGCCTGTATGGAATACTTAGCCTGGTTAACCATGCAAGTTACCGAGATGGAGATGCTGAATTTAGAAACTATTAAAAAAGTTATATTAAAAAAAATTTACAAAATATACAATTACATACATACAATACATTACTTGAAAACGTAATAGGTACATTACTTAAAAAAGTAAGTAATTTTAGTCCGTTTTTGCATTGTGTATGCTTGTGCAGTGTACATGTTATCTATTTGTTTAAGAAGTGGAAAGGCTTCCGGGTGATGTTCAGCCACATAGTTCAACAGGTCTTGAATCCCTTAGCCATATTTCTTGAAGGTAATCGTACTTCTTGTTTCATTGGACTCTTCTGGTTCTGCTTTGTCTGGACTACCCTCTTCCTCTTCAAATATGTTGTCGCAAACAGGAAGGCTTCTGTCGGCATCGAAATAAGCTCCAGGTTCAATTTTAGTAGGAACTTCTTGAAGAATTGACTCGAAGTCACTCACAGCTGTTGTTTCTTGGTCCTCTGTCCTTGATTGCTCATTCTCACACGGGAATCCAGCTTTGTAGAAGCATTTTTGGATGGTGTAGGGGGTTATTTCATTCCAAACCATTGATATCCAACGTACAGCATCCATGACATTGACCTTCTTCATTAGTTTGGTTGCCGAATTCGCCTCCTCCGTTACCACGGACATTTTCTTCAAGAATTGAATTCGGTAGTGAGCTTTAAAGGTCTTGATTCAGTGGTTGGATTATAGAAGTACAGTTCGGCGGCAGTAATTTCAGACTTACATTGCTCAGCTACACATTTGTGTGCGATTTGGCATTATCCACAAAAGAATATTTTTTCTTCCTTCTCTCTTCATCATCTTGTTAATTCCCTCCAACCATTGTGAGAAAATCGTGAATGTCATCCAGGCTTTTCGATTTGATTTATAGTGCACAGTCAATGAACCTATCTTCACATTTTTGAAGCATTGTGGTTTTTCCCCTTTTTCCGATCACAAGTGGTTTGAGCTTCTCACCCGTAAAACTGGCACAGAGCATGATGTTAAATCTTTCTTTTGACATTTTTCCGCCCACGCATTTTTCGCTTCTTTCTGCTATGGTTTTATTTGGAAGAGCTCTGAAAAACAGGCCGGTTTCATCGGCATTGAAATCCTTCGTTATATCAAGAAACTTTCTTTTCCATACCTCCACAGTGTCGATATTTACGTCTGCAGCTTCACCATTGATTATTTTGAATTCAATGTTACTTTTGAAGCGAGTCAGCCATCCTTCTCATGCTTTGGATTCCGTGATTTTCTCCTTTTCTGCAAAATCCAGAGCAATCTACTTCTGCAGGGTTACAGTGACAGGAAGATTCTTCATTCTCATTTGGCAAAAAAACTTCCAGACGCGATTGTTTATGTTTCCGTTTCCCGTTTTCTTTTCGAAAATTCTACACTTTGAGGAAGGTTTATTTGCTTCAAAAGCGGCTATAATTCCTTTCTCTTTTTTGCTGATGGCGTTGACTTGACCTACTGAAATTACAAATTCAGATGCAATTTCCTTTGACTTACTTTTTATTTTAATTTTTTGAACAACTTCGTATTTTTCCTGAAGCTTTAGTTCTTTCCGTTTTCCTACCTATTTCTGACATATCTGCATAAGTGTTGTGCTTCTTTCCCTACAACAATAGTGAAATGGCGAAAAAATTTTACTTTTGCCGAGCAAAAAGGAAGAAAGAAACAGAAGCGATAATGCTGCCAACCAGGTGTGCAGAAAAGAAACCACAATGCTTTTTTAACCCCTCCCTCTAACACCTGTTGTCTCTTATTTGTCATTGGGGGGTGGACATTTCTGTTGCGTAATCTTTCTATTTTTATCTCAGCTCCGGAGACGGGGAATCACGTGACATGCTTTTTACATTATTATTTCTTGTATCTCTTTGCATAAAAATTAATTGTTTTTATCATTTCGTTTAATTTGATTACCATGATTTACTTTTTCTGAAATGGCAACAATTTCATATTTGCACCTTTTTGTTTATTGAAAATATAAGAATGTTCTAGTTAGTGTAGAACACGTACGGTAAAAACAAAAATATTCTTTCGATTTTTTTTTGTTATAATAAATGTTTTGTTTGTTTTGTTAACTGAAGATTTTATCTGAATTATTCAAACAAATTTCAGCATTGGGTAGATCTTAAAAATCTAGAAATGATTTTGTTTGTTTATTTTTAAATCGAGTTCATTGAACTCTTTTATTCTTCTGCAACAATTTTTCTGATTTTCCATGATACGGGAATTCGCTGCATTCCAACTGCAAAGACATGTTCAGTTTACGGAGAGGCGGGTTAGAATGGCGATCAAAAGTAGCGTTCATAATAGTGGGGTGTTCAGATTAGAGGGTGTTCAGAATACAGAGAGTTCATCTTTTGTTAAGTCTATGGAGTTTCGCCGGGACCGTCAGAAAGTGTTCATAATACCGGGGTGTTCACATTAGAGAGTGTTCAGATAGAGAGAGTCCACTGTATATATATATATATATATATATATATGGATATATCTATATATATAAATCAACATTTGAAAGGAGGGTGGTTTTCTGGTCTGGGGGTCATGATCGGTGAAAATATATCGAAATTTTCCGGAACTGCTTTCCACCGAACGGCTGCAATAGGTAGCTTTATACTTTTTTGTATTGACAGCTACCTAACAATGCCATATTGTTACTCAGAATATGTGAACTGTTACTAAGACATTGGCGAAAAAAATTTAGGCTATACATCTTGATTTGAGTATTTGATCAAATTTTCAAATTGAAATATCTCAGAAGTTCAAAAATGTGGCTTGGCTCTCTCTTGCCCCGACCCCCTCAATTGTTTTAAGCTCATTTTGCAAGGACTCGTGTTTCGCAAAGTATTTGTAGTCTTAGTGTATACCTTGTACATTTTATTTTCCGCTCTTGAAATAAAAAATGGTGCTGAAATTAAAAATTTCTTACATATTTAAGTATAAAAATTCATTCTTTTAATAGCATTATATTTTTATGCTATTCAAAGACACATAGGGTTCGAAAATATATATAAAACATTTTTTTCCCCAGAGCCAGCAAAACAAAAATCATTGATACAGATTTTTATCACTTTACTCTAAAGCATTTTTTGTTTTATTATTCAACAAAATACATCTAATTTTTCAATCTTACAGACTAAAGGAACAATGTATGACTTTTCAGAATGTTAAATTAGACATAACTTCTGCTTTTTCATAAACTTGATGCATCTTCAATACTACATATTAAGAAGTTCTTTCAAGAAATATACCTCCCCCCCTTTCGTTATAATTAGAAATCTGTTTTTTTTATTCTTATTTTTAAAAAGTAATAAAATAATAATCTCAAGTTTAAGTAAGCATAAAATAATTTTAAATAAATTTCTATTCACATCTAGAATTACATTTGTTTACTCACTTTTTTTAAAAATAGCAGTATCGAACAACTTTTGGCAGTTCCTACACATCTTCAGGAGAGATTTTTTTAATTTAATATTATAATTTTAAAAAAAAGTTTTTGTTTTTTTTAATTTTTATGCAGTTTATTTTATGCAGTCGGGAAATGTCGAATTGTCGAATACACTTGAGGATCCCGAAAAAGACCGTAAACGCAAAAAATATATATTTAAAATATTGTAAAGGATTGAATATTTTGATAAAGTAAGAATACACATTACATGTGACAGAAGTTACATGGTATATTTCATTCATTTTATGATCTAAGGATAAATTATTGTTTGATATTTACAATTTAAAAAAAAAAAATAGGTCCCTCTAAGTCATTTGCTATCTCCCTTCGCGATGTTGTGCCTGCCCTGGATGAAACAGAATAGCAGAAAAGCTTTTTAGCATACAACTTTTCATCTCTTTGAAAATCATATATTTTCATTTCTCTTTCGTTTTACAGTTTTCTGAAATAAATACTTCATTTCTTTAATTATAAAAAAAATATTTTTTTTTCTTATTAATATCTTAATTTAAATTTCCTTTTCAATTACTTTTTAAAAGAAGATAATACATTTAAACACAGTCAATTTCACATATAGAACTATATTCAGTTTCTCAGTTTTGAAACACAATATTGTCCAAAAAATGTGCGCTTTCATCATTTCTGACAGATATTACGATAGGTTCTCTTGTCTTTAAGAAGCTAGTTAAGGAGATTAAAATAACATAGATTTGATTTTTCAATTAAAATAATATTTATTTTTTAATCTTAGAGACGGAAACAGAACGATTTTGCCTTAAGCATAATCATAAAAAATATTGAATGTATGACATTTCATACGCTTTTAATTCAGGATATATATATTTTTTTATTTGAATGCTTATGGAAATAAGTAATATATATTTTTTTCATTATAATTACAAATGTATATTTCTGATTATTGTTTTATTTCAAAATTGCTTTGAATTCTTTGTTTGAAAATGAGTCTAAGAAAAATTATTTCAATCAAATTTACATCTGGGATTGTACAGATTTCCGCACTTATATCAGTGATGCATGAACATCTCAAATTTCCAACGCATTTTCGGGATATATTTATTTTACTTTAAGAAGCTAAATAATGAGAGTAGGAAAATAATTTTGCATTTCCCCGTAGAAACACACTTCACTTTTTAATCTTAGAGAACGAAAAACACATTTGTGCGTTTTTTATAATCGTAATAAGGTAAAGCTAGGAGAGTCTGCGCACAATTCAAAAGAATAACAATAAAATATCTAAATATTAATTTTTTGCTAAACTACCCAGGAATAATTTTTACTTCATTTGCTTTTTATGCATTTCCATTGCTATTTTGTTGTTATGTTGTAATTTAATCGAACAATTGTAATAAGACCGAGAAAGTTATTTTGCGCAATCTGTCCTTACAGGGTTGGTGTGATTGCGCACTTGGGTAGTAGAGATTGTTACCACTGATTGTTGTCATTGATTGTAATAATAACTACAGTTAAATTGTTAACAATAATAATTACACTTCAATGACATTGTTGTAAGGTTTTTGTGAACAAATATTATTGTATTAGGAATGAATATTTCAACCTAATGATTAAATAATCGGAAATAGGAAATAATATTAAAAACTATTAAAAAAAATTAATTAAAGGAAAAAAATAAAAATCATAAAAAGTAACTCCAGATAAGATTACAAAATAACATTAAGTAAAAAATTTAGTGCATTTAAAATTTGCAATTTTTTATGCAAATTTACCAATAAGCTGCGTAATCTCTCGGTAGAAGAGATTGCGCGGCCTTTTATATAAACATGGCCGCTACTAAACGAACCGTTGATGTTCCCACTGTTAGTCTAGATTAGTAGCTTATGAGAAATCGTTTAAGTTTTAAATATTTTGTACTACTGACATTGTATAGAAATTCTAATGAATAGCTATGAAAATTCAAGCACTTACTTTGGGAAAACAAAACAAAATAGCAATGCTTTATCTTAGACGCTCAAAACAATCAGCGTTCACTTTCAAGTAGACACTCCACTACTGCTGTTGTACAACTACCTGGAGTCGCTGCGCGCTCACTGTACTCCTTCCCCCCGAACCTCTATGTGCGCAATCTCTCCTGGCTTTATCTTATATGTTTAATAAATGACTTTTCATACATTTTAAATTCAATATATATATTTTTGTTTAAACTTTCATTGAAATAAGTATTCCATTTCTTTCATTATTTTGACAATGTATGTTTTTATAATATTATATTGATTCTATATTGTTTAAAATCATTTTTTTCTTTTAAACGTTGATTGAAATAAATATTCTACTTCATTCGTTATATTCGCATATATATTTATCTATAATATTATGTTGATTGAATATTTATTTAAAAATGAATCTGAAAAAGTTGAATGCAATTAAATTCATAGAATTCTTTCGACTTTCTTAGTTTTATTCGTGATGGAACTTCTCGTTAATTTCTACACGTCTTCGTGATAAGTTTACATCGCTTTTAAGAAGGTAATTGAGATACAAAAAATCGATTTTGTGTACGGTTTCTCTTTTGCCACCAAAATTTCCAAATAATTATCTCTTTATTTAATCCCTGCAATTTCTGCGATAAAATAAAGTCAATTCTATTTTTCGTAACATAATAAAGGTAAATGTAAAAAACCATGTGCGCCCTGGGTAAATTTTTTTATGCAAATATTTTTTAGACTGTACAAAGTACTTTTCGAAGATATTACTCAGTTTTCTTAACCCAGTGTCATCACAAAAAAAAAGGTTTGTGGGATGCTATCAATTCTCCAGTGAACATTTTAAATTTCGTAACACAATTTATGCATGCAATAACCTATGCATGCACAAAGAACGTTAATTTTATGCTGTCAATTTAGCATTTTTGTTTGTTGAAGATATATTTTAAAGTTGAAAATATTTACTTGATAACTGATAGCATCCGAAAAGACAATGTTTCGTACTGATTCTGGGTTGGGAAAACTGATTAATACACTGTAAAAGCTACTTCGTACCGTTTTCTAAAATTACAGACAGCAAAAGAGACTTTTGTTTCCGAAATGATTCTTTAAATTTCGAAAATATGTAGATTTCTGAGGTTTCTGTAGATAAACGAACGTGTTTCGGAATTGTGAGTAATTCTCGTAAGAGGTTATATTATATTTTTGTACACTTTCTTTCTAATCAGGAAATATTTTCTCATTTTTTATGCACCACAAAATGATAGTCAATGCATATTAATATATTTTATTTAAGTTTTATCAACTAATGAGTATTTTATCTTCTGAATCAATTTTAAAATGTTTTGTTTGAATAAGTCTCTACATTTAGTATTTCTTTTAAATTTGAAGAAACGATAAACTGCTTTTCACAAATTGTAATGAAGATAATTATATTTTTGTTTTAAAATATTATATTAATTGACATATAAATAAAATATTGTTAGCCTAGCTCTTTAGTTAAAGTTTTAAAAAATTGTTTTGTTCCTAAAAAAAAAAAAAAAAAAAAAAATCCATGTGGTTTTATCGCAATGACAGGGTAAGGTCGGATGATTTTATTTTTTCTAGAAAACCATTTATTAAATAAAATGTGATAAATAAATCATATATGTACAACGATTGTAAAAGGCTTTTTCTTTATTGTAAACGATACGTGCGAAGTATTTACACAATTTTTCATTAAATTCTGTTGTAAATATGGCTTCAAGGGACAACTAATAATAAAGTATCCTGTTTTACCGTAATTTCTTTTCCATTAGACCGTATTCACATTCAGAATTTTTTTTTCTGAATATTTCAGAAATTTATACTGGCCCGTCTACATTTTTGGATTAGGTTTATCTGAATTTAAGATAGTAATTACAGAGAATAAGAACTCATGAATATGTAAATTCAATCTAAGAAAACTTACATTGCAAATACAAATATTGCTCTCTGTTTCTTTGTTCCTTCCTGAATAATTAATTTCAATTCTTAATTAAAAAAAAAAAAAGACAGGGATATTACATGATATTCTATTCCAAATCCTATTGATTTTCGCTGTTGAAAATCATAGTATTTCTCCGATACATTTTCTGTAATACATGAATCTGAATAATTTGAAGGCGTGTGAATTATTAATGTCACAATTGTAGTGATTTTCTCAGTTTTAAAATATAGTTTTGATTGAATACTCATGTGAGTTTTCCGATACATTATCAGGTTGTGTATGTCTTTCTTTTAAAAATAATTAAATACATAAAAAACTCCTTTGTGAACACTTAAAGATCAAATACGAAACCACTCTCCTATTTCCATTAGAAATGCAAATGCATTTCTATCTTTCTCAGCTCATTCCTAAATTGTTTTAAATTTTTGTGAAAAAGAATCGAGGTACAGGGTTAGCAAAAATACATTGATGACTTCAAAGAGCTTCGGCAGAAAGGTGTTTTATGCTTTGTTTGAGACGAAATTTAAAACACAGGTAACTCAAATGATGAGCTTGGCATTCATTGAATGAAAATTCGAAAAAGAAAATTCACCGTAAGTGGCGCTGTAGCATTAAAACACTGTTCAGTAGATTTATACATTTTAATGCCCAGAATGCCTTCACATAACTGTTAATTATACGTACAAGAAAAGCTCAGTATGTACGGCCTAGTTGTCAAAACGTACTGCAATCTCAGAGCAATATTTCCTATCGCTAAAATCACACCTACTATCATGAATTTTATTCCTGTTTTTACAAAAAAAAGTTTGTTACGATTTGCTTATTTTAAATAGACCTCGATTATGAAAAATATTTTCACTAAATGCATTAGAAAATATTTTTTGCTGTTTTTTTTTATAACATATAGCAACAGAAAAAAAGCATTAAAAGTACTTAATCAAAATCTCTAAACGAAATTATATAGACTGTTGTAATCATTTTCCCAATCGCACGCATAAAACTATATTCATACACGTTAGTGTCAAATACTCGGCAAGCTTGGCAAAAGATCGCCAAATTCGGCGTCTAAAATAAGCCTCCATAAATGAAGTCAACTTGGCTATAGGCCACTAATTTGGCGAATTTTTTATTCAAAATGCAGTATTAACGAATCTTCTGTAATCGGATAGTTTGCTGCATTCGAGTAACATTAGCTAACATTAAATGAAGATATAGGAAAGCTACCTTTCCCTCCCGGTAAAGCCGGAAGGACATTTTTTAATTTGCTTTTAAGTATTTATTGAAATACATTTTACCAGAGCTATCCAACATTTTATTTATTTTGTCTCTTCTGAAACTTAGTAGTGCTCGAAAAACTCATCTTCCGTTCTTACACATTTTCAGGATAAATTCATCAGTATTTCAAAAAAAATATTTGAAGAAAAAGAAAACCTTTTTTTTTTTTTTAAATAAAAATAAATTTAATGAAAGAAGGAGAAAATGTGTATATGTGTGTTCTTTGTCACAGTCTTAAAAAAAGTACAGCGCATGATTTCACATGCTTTGAAGTCAATAAATCTCAACGAATTAATTTGCTTTAATGTGAAAGCTTATTTAAATAAACAATCCCCTTCCCGGATGATAGTTTGAAGCTTATTTTTTGTGTACACTTTCTTAATTTAAAGTTGATTTCAAGACATTCTTAAATAAGAGATTCGAAAGAGTTCCATTAAATACTACTCACATCAACAGTGCATTGATTTTCTCACTTTTTATCACAGACGTTCTCGAATAACTTCTCATCAGTTACTACGTATCTTTGAAAGGGGATTATCTGACATTTAAAACCTAATTAAAGGGAAAAAAACTTCATAAAATTAAGAAGCCATTCACCTACTTACATTAAAAAAAGCAAGTGCATTTTTTTCTTCCCCATTCCATTTCTAAGTTATTTCAATTTCTAGTGTAAAAAAAAAAGGTATCTTGCATAAAGTTTTATTCATCTTCAAATTATTTTTTACTTTACCAATAAACACATAGTAGTTTCGAATACTTTTCCATGATACCTATAAATAAAGAATTTGTGGGTGGGTGAATAATAAATAACATAATTGTATTGATTTTCTCATTTTTAAATAGAGAATCTTGAATATCTTTATGTTAATTCCTACACATCTTCTCTCCCTTAATAAAACAAATGAAACAAATTAAAAAACTTTCATGAACAAGTAAATTTGTAATTTAAGAATCACTATCATATATGCATTAGGAATGCAAATTTATCTCTCTCTCTCTGTCTTTCTCAGTTTATTTCTAAATTGCTCTCGAAATCTTAATGTTAAAAATAAAATCTAGGGAAGTTGCATACAATTCTGTTCATTTACAAACATTTTTGTGATATGGTATATCTGGAATATCTCGTACATAATCCCTCAAGTTGCATAATCTCCGTGCTTGTGAATTATTAATGACTTTTCTCAATTAAAATGAAAAAAAAACATTTTTAAATCATGATTTTTTAAAGCTTATTTCCTACACATATTCTCTCCCTTAATAAAACTAATGAAACAGATTAAAAAACATTCATGAACAAGTAATTTTGTAATTTAAGAATCACTATCCTATATGCATTATGAATGCAAATGTATCTCTCTCTCTCTCTCTGTCTTTCTCAGTTTATTTGTAAATTGCTCTCGAAATCCTAATGTTAAAAATAAAATCTAGGGAAGTTGCATACAATTCTGTCATTCACAAACCTTTTTGTGATATGGTATTCCTGGAATATCTCGTACTTAATCCCTCAAGTTGCATAATCTCCATGCTTGTGGATTATTAATGACTTTTTCTCAATTAAAATGAAACAAACATTTTTAAATAATGATTTTTTAAAGCTTATTTCCTACACATCTTCTTTCCCTTAATAAAACTAATGAAACAGATTAAAAAACTTTCATGAACAAGTAAATTTGTAATTTAAGAATTACTATCCTGTATGCATTAGGAATGCAAATGTATCTCTCTCTCTCTCTTTGTCTTTCTCAGTTTATTTCTAAATTGCTCTCGAAATCTTAATGTTAAAAATAAAATCTAGGGAAGTTTCATACAATTCTGTTCATTTACAAACATTTTTGTGATATGGTATATCTGGAATATATCGTACTTAATCCCTCAAGTTGCATAATCTCCGTGCTTGTGAATTATTAATGACTTTTTCTCAATTAAAATGAAAAAAACATTTTTAAATCATGATTTTTTAAAGCTTATTTCCTACACATCTTCTCTCCCTTAATAAAACAAATAAAACAGATTAAAAAACTTTCATGAACAAATAAATTTGTAATTTAAGAATCACTATCCTATATGCATTAGGAATGCAAATTTATCTCTCTCTCTCTGTCTTTCTCAGTTTATTTCTAAATTGCTCTCGAAATCTTAATGTTAAAAATAAAATCTAGGGACGTTGCATACAATTCTGTTCATTTACAAACATTTTTGTGATATGGTATATCTGGAATATCTCGTACTTAATCCCTCAAGTTGCATAATCTCCGTGCTTGTGAATTATTAATGACTTTTCTCAATTAAAATGAAAAAAACATTTTTAAATCATGATTTTTTAAAGCTTATTTCCTACACATACTCTCTCCCTTAATAAAACTAATGAAACAGATTAAAAAACATTCATGAACAAGTAATTTTGTAATTTAAGAATCAGTATCCTATTTGCATTATGAATGCAAATGTATCTCTCTCTCTCTCTGTCTTTCTCAGTGTATTTCTAAATTGCTCTCGAAATCTTAATGTTAAAAATAAAATCTAGGGAAGTTGCATACAATTCTGTCATTCACAAACCTTTTTGTGATATGGTATTTCTGGAATATCTCGTACTTAATCCCTCAAGTTGCATAATCTCCGTGCTTGTGAATTAATTATAAATGACTTTTTCTCAATTAAAATGAATAAAACATTTTTAAATCATGATTTTTTAAAGCTCTAAATCCGTTAATCTTAGAGCCTAAATTATTTTAGCATGTTCATTAAAGAAATATTGTTATATTTGCATTATAACATGGAAAATGTGTTTTCCTTATTATTTTCTTATCTAAGCATTTCTTTAAATTCCTTGTTTAAAATAATAATTTGAGAAAATTATTCTTTCCTATGAAATCATATTTACTCCTGGAATTGTATTGTTTTTAACTAAGTACTAGCAAAAAAAAAAAAAAAAAAAAAAAAAAAAAAGGCACTAATATTTTGACCATGGACAATATATAAACTTTTCTTTATTCCCTTATAAAATGCTAAACAAATGTTTATTAACCCATTCACGACGAGCGGTTTTTGCACTTCTTTTAATTCTTCGAGACCAGTTTTTCCATATTGTAATTTTTATTTAATTAATACATCAAAATTTGAGTTTATATATGGTGAAATTTTCCATACTAAATTACTGGTTTTTAGATTTAAAGGTTTCTTTCGCCTTAAGTGGCTAGTAAACTTGCCACTCGTCGTGAATAAGTTAATCTATGAAAATGTAACATAGCCATGAACGGAAATATACAGTAACCTTTCCCCAGCTACCCATGATTCCGAAAACCTTTCTTTATCATTAGAAACCTGGGGAAAAACTTATCTTCGAGATTTAAAGAATCATATTCAAAAACAAAGTTTCTATTGCTGCTATTGCTTTTCGGAACATTTTCGAATAATTTTACGTGTATTAATGAGTTTTCTCAAACCAAAATGTCGGTTTTTAGGATCCTATTAATTCTGATTTTAACATTTTCAGTTACGTAGTTTAATTTATAAATGCAATACTATTAAAATGACATTCATTTTAATGTTTATGTTAATGCTGCTAAATTTACATGTTTTTGCCTAAAATATGTTTGTTGAATATGAAAACGTTTACTTAAGAGTTACTTAAGAGCATCTGAAATATCTAATCTATACTCTGGGTTGAGAAACTGATTAATACACTATAAAAACTACTCGGAAACGTTTCCGAAATTCAGCGACAGCAAAAGGAACTTTGTTTTTATAAATGCTTCTTTAAATTTCGAAAATATATTGGTTTGAAATCTTTCTAAAGATAAAGCATGTTTTTTGGAATCGTTAGTAACTCGGAAGAGGTTATTGTATATTTTCGTTCTTGGTTATATTTTATTTTTGCAGATTAAGAAACATCTGTCTTTTGGGTACGTCATGGTACAGTATGGGAACGACTGCATGAATTTTAGTAAATTTACAATGTAAAAAATCACAATTTATTTTCTTTTTGTTAATCTAAGAAAATATAGTATAACCATGAAGGAAAATATACACAATAACCTCTGCCGAGTTATCCATTATTCCGAAAAAAATTCTTTATCATTAGAAACTTTAGAAACTAATTTTTTTTTTTCAATATTTAAAATTGTTTTGCTTCTTTTGCTGCCATTGATTTTCGGAAACGTTCTCGAGTAGATTTTATAGGGTATTAGTCAGTTTACTGAAACTGGAATATCGGTTTTTAGGTGGCTATCAATACTCAATTAAACATTTTCAGTTGCATAACTGTGTTTAAACCTGCAAAAGTAACAAAATATTATTAACGTTAATGTTAATGTTGTTAATTTATCATGTTTGTCTGTAAAATATGTCTGTTGAACATGAAAATGAAAACTTAAGACATAATCACATCCGAAAAAAATATTTTTTTGGGTTGAGAAAGCTGATAATTGCACTATAAAAACTACATGGAAACATTTTCGAAAACCAGTGGCAACAACAGAAATTTTACTTTAATAAATGCTACTTTAAGTCTCGAAAATATATTGATTTTCGAGATTTCTATAGATAAAGAACGTTATTCGGAATCGTTAGTAACTTGGAAGGGGAAATTGTATATTTTTGTTCGTGGTAATATTACATTTACCTAGATACGGCTGGTAACGTACGGTGTGGGAGCGACTCTATCAATTTTAATAAATGCAGTACCAAAGGGTTCGTATTCGTTTACCAATAGTCATAGACTATAGTTATAAAGCCTATATTTTTGGAATACTTAGATATCAATGCTTGTACGTGATAGTATTATTAGATACATAGGTAGTATTATTAATTTTAAAAAAAAGTGCCCAGTTAAACTGATATCATTGAGCTCACAGGCTATTTCTGCATAAAATACCCATTTAGCTAAATTAAGGGGGATTACCCCCCATTACCTCCTTAATACTTAACCAATGAATCTCCAAATCTAATGAGAGAAGAGCCTTATCAAAATAAACCTCTATACCAAATTTGACGCAAATCAGATAACTCTGCATGAAATACTCATTTAGATCGGGGATTAGCCTCCGTTTCCCCCCTTTATACTTAACCAATGAACCTCCAAAACTAATAAGGGAAGCGCCTTATCAGAATAAACCTGTATACCAAATTTGAAAGAAATTGGATAATTCTGAATGAAAAAACCATTTACCTAAATTAAGAGGGGGATTAACTCCCCCATTTCCCCACTTTATACTTAACGAATGCACCCCAAAAAGTAATCAGGGAAGCGACTTGTCACAATAAACCAATATACCAAATTTGAAACAAATCGATAAATCTGCATGAAAAACCCATTTACCTAAATTAAAGGGGGGGGGGGATTAGCTCCCCCATTTCCCCCCTTTATACTTAACCAATGAACCTCCAAACTAATTAGGGAAACGCCTTATTACAATAAACTGGTATACGAAATTTGAAGAAAATCGGGTAATTCTGCAGGAAAAACCCATTTATCTAAATTAAAGGGGGGTTAGCACCCTGTTCCCCCCTTTATACTTAACCAATGAACACCCCCAAAACTAATCAGGGAAGCGCCTTATCACAATGAACATATGTACAAAATTTGAAGCAAATCGGATATTTCTATCAAGAGCTATCGCGTTACGTACATATATATGTCCGTACATACAGAACCTGCGGGTACATAAGTTCTCAGGCTTTGGTAGCCTGTGAGCTAAAAAACATCAGACTAAAAATATAAAACTGAAATTTCATAAATGAAATTTGAAATTTTCATTTTTTTTTAAAGTGGAAAAAACCCTTTTTTAGCATTTCTACCTCTAGTTGTATGAAATTTGAAACTTTAAAGCGCTTTTTAACACTTTCCAACCTAGTTGAAAAGTGTTTATGACTTCGGTTTGTCTGGCCGTCTGCCGTCTGGCCGTCTGTCCGTGCTTTAACTCCCGTAAATATACTCGGAGTGCCTTGCAATTTTTATATGTTATTGTCGCTATCTATAGCACGTTCCCTATTTCAACTGAAGTGTGTAGCACTTATAGTTTTTTTTACAGGGACACTCAAAAGATTTCCGTTACATTACGGTCTATGGGGAAAAATCATTTGCGGTTTATTTTAATGATGTTACACAATTGCAAACACATTGTAATTGATATATATCACTAAGGTGTATTACAAGAAGCTTAATATGGAATAGGGTGTGCATAGCACTTATAGTTAATTTACAGGGATAGTCAAAAGAATTCCGTTACATTACGTCTATGGAGAAAAATCGTCTGCGGTTTATTTAAATAATGTTTCCCTATTTTAAACGCATTGAAATTTATATATATCACTAAGAGGCTACAAGAGGCTTACTACAGAATATTGTGTGTATAGCAGCCATCGTTCATTTACAGGGACACACAAAAGAATTCTCTACTCTCTGTTAACAATAATTCCTGGAAGTGCATTTTAAGTTACTGAACGCGATATTAAATTGAACTCACTTTTTGTTTATTACGTGGTGTGTATAAATTCTGTAGATCATATACAGGGAAGCACAAAAGTTGGCGAACACATTTCCGTTTATTGACAGAAACTCCAGAAGGAGAATTTTAAACTGTGCTACGCGTTTCTTAACTGAACTAAAACTTAGCATCGTATGTAGTATATATACGGTATGATTTGTAAAATTATTTTGGACGCGTTGGAAAGTGTTACATAATTTATGCTTGACGCATGATTTTTCGTTCTTGTTCATTTACGACACGACATTGATAAATCGACCAGATTTTGTCTATCCGACATAGCAAAATGCATTCATATGCTACACTACGTGCTTTTCCAAACACCGATTATATGACTTTCGTGTTATCATAGAGGATATGAATGAATTTCGCATGCAATAAATGTCTGAAGATGACAATTGTGTAATATTTATAGATGTTGTGTCAATGAATCAAAAACTTTCTTAAGAAACCAATTAATATAATATTCATGGATATTAATGATATACTAATTCAAAAGTATCTTGTTTCTGTCAATAAATGTGATATTAATTTAGGAAAGAAATACAGATTACCCCTGTTTGGCACGAAATCCAAATGTCGCGAATTTGGTGTGATTTTGCGTTTTCGCTCCGAGAATTGCAAGCTCCAGAAGACACTTGAAGAGCAAATTCAAGATGATGATAATTAAAATAAATAAATAAAAAAATATTTTAAAAAACATAAATTGTAAAACAAAAACGGTATTTAATAGTCTTAAATCAAATATCACATTTAATCAGACATAAAAGTTACAAAAAAATACATTTAAAACATTAAAAACATCAAAAATCAAAATTTTTGGTATTTAATAGGTTAAATTTTGCACAAGATGCCAAAGAAACAATTTTCTCACTTACCTTAAAATCGAAATTTGTCCTAAGGAATGAGAAGGTGGGGTGGGGGGATTTCAATAAATGATTTTATATTCCTTACAAGTATTAAATGGTTTACAATTCAAAATTAAGATTTCTAAAAAAATATATCTCAAGTATATTTTAACTATCAAGCCCGGTAGCAGAAATTGCGTGATGTGCGTCTCAGATTATTTTTTTCCTTTTGCATCCGTCACTGCGAGCAGGTTGCGTGTTTCGGTCGCGATAAAGAAATTGCGAAACACGCCTAACGGTTGTAGGAAAAATATTATGAAATTCGTCAATTAGACGCAAAAAAAAAAAAAAAAAAAAAAAAATCGTGCATTCGTCAATTGCTAACGGGAAAATATTGCGAAGTTTATCAATCGATTGCATGAAAAAAACTCAAAATTTGTCAGTTGGTCGCGTGTAAAAATCGCAAAATTACTCAATAAGATGGGAAAACGTGAATTTAGTCAATCTGACGCAATAAGATGAAAATACAAAATTCAATAATCGGTGAGGAAAATATCGTGAAATTTGATAATCGGTCGCAGGAATAAAAATCACAAATTTCATAATTTTGTCGCAGGGCAAATAGTGCAAAATTGTCAGTCGATAATGGAATCAATTTGTCAATTGATAGCATGAAAAAATATCAGGAAATTCGTCCGTCAGTTTCATGCAAAAAAAATCACGAAATTTATCAGTCGGTTGCAGGAAAAACGATACTGTTTTGGAATTATAAATTACAATAAGTATTAGGTATTTTTTCATTTTATCATTATTTATTCTGGTTTGTTGAATTCTTTGGATTCACCATATAATGTTTGCTAAATTGTACTGGATGGAAATTGTTTATAGTACGATGAGTTCTTTTTTTCTTGAAATATATGTGTTGTCTGGCTTATTTAGCGACTCCATAATTTGTTATTTAGACTTATATAGAACGTTCCTTTGATTAAGTTACACACTAAAAACACCAGAATATAGCTATTATAAAAATTTAAAAAATGAAATATCAACTTTTCCAAGTTTTAATGTACCCTTGAGCAAAAAAAGAACCGCAAAATTTATCTTCGACTTTCCCATGTCTGGGTGAGGGGCGGAAGGGTGGCATTACGGCAGGGGTGCAAAAATCTAGGCGCCAATGGACTGATTCCCACCACTAAATTTTAATAGTATTCTTCATCAAATTTTATTAGTATACTTCGCCTAAATTTTATCAGTATTCTTATTAGGAGAATAATACTAAAAATTTAGTGTTTGGAATCGACTTGATTTGGCGCCTAGATTTTTGCACCCCTGCATTACGGTACATTTCTGTTATACCAACGCCATTGTTGCCAAGCGTAGTACACTACTGTCCAAAAATTAAGAGGCAGAGACCGATTGCTTTCGCGTGTTACACGGTTTGTCGAACATCTACTGAAATTCTTGACGAATTACCATTTCATTTCAAGGATGTAAAGCACATATTTGACTTCAAGAACAGTAGAAACAGTATACTGCAATTAAAAAAAATTATATATTGAATATTTGATCAGATATCGGCATTTGTATGAAATAATTTTCAACTGCGCATACGCGAACTATACAAAAGATTTCTTTTTTCATGATATGGTAGTCAATTCTATAGAGCAACTGATATACAAAGACAAGTTAAATATCATGAAAACTCAAAAAGATACCATGAAATACACCTAATTGATAAATTGGGGAGGAAATTCCATTGGAAATCCCTCTAATTCACAAAAAAGTACAATCGATAAAAAAAATTAAATTGATAAAAACACCAAAAAATAGTTTTTATAAAAAATTAAATAAAACATTTAAAAAATGAAAATTATTTTCGAAGTAGAAATAAAGTCTTGCAGGAAAACCCTCCTCCTCCCCTTCAAAAATTAGAGAATTTTCATCTGCTGCATATGGGGGGAGGAGGACATTATGGTACTTTTCTGTACAACATTGTCGCCAAGCTTAGTACTCAGTTTTCTGGGTTTTTTTTAATGATGCTTAAAGCGAAAAGGAAGTAAGATTTTTCAACTAATCGGTACTCACCGAGTACATAATGTGGCTGAATATAGAGTGCTCAGCACACCTCTAATTCATATTGCCACTTACACGCTGGTTGTCAATAATTTTGTAAAGTATAATTGCATGCATTAGCAGTGATGCTGGGGATGCACTAAACAGTGCACTATTTAAGCAAGTATGAATATCGTCTATCAATAAAAAACATAGAAAAAGTTGCAATTCATTTTTTAAATATTTTTAGTTGTGGGGATTTAGAAAATCATGCCAATCATTTTAAAGAACTTTTATATATATTCAAAACGTTTCAATGTTCTATGCTAGGCGAATGTAAGTATTAAAAAAATTAAGTATAATATTAAAAAAATGACATTTCAAGTTTTGGAAGTGAAAATAAACACTTTCATAAAAAATCGTAATAAAAATTCGAGCATTACTTTTAGGTTTTATGAAATTTAATGTAGCATAATACATACGACAAAAAAAATATAAATAAAAAGAAGGCATAGCAATATGTTTGGTTTTTTTTTTTTATATCTCTATATTAAAATAATACGATTTTTTCAAAATTTTATGATTTCGAGCTTCATAGTAGTATTCAGCTATAAATACACAAAATTTCCTGTCTGTAAGCTATATAGTTTCTGAGAACCGGCTCTGTGACGGACAGACAGCATAGCGGGACGAATAGGGTTTCGTGAGATGAACGAAACCCTAAAAAGCATAGCAAGACACCCTGTTGAGAGAGAGAGAGAGAATTAGCGTCAGACTGAGTGGAGTTGCAACATATGACGTTTATGGCTTATTTGCTCCACTGGTAGTTGAAAAAAGAGAGAGTTATAATATATGCGTATAAATTTTTATATTTAACATACAATCATACAAGCTATCAAAGTTTATACAATGAATATACACACATTCAATCAAAAAATAATCATAGAACAGTGTATATGCACACTCAAAAGTTGAGCGAACACACTCAAAATGTAACACATGATTGTTTTTCTTATACGCATCATACTTTGAAACATTTGTGCAATTCTATCTTATAGATTCCGAAGAACAGTGCCGACAAATCGTAAAAGATTTAGTACCACTTATTTGAAAATATAAAGAAAAACTACTCGGATGTGTCAATCCCAAAACTTTCTTCTATTTCACACAGGTTTCGCATACACTAAAAAAAAATCAGCATCAATTTATAGCAAGGTCTAACTGAAACTCAAGTTTTATAGAATTCCGTGCATTATTTCTTGAGATATGACTATCGCTAAAATCGTGTAAATCCTGCAAAATGTTACTTAGCAGCGCCACCTGCTGGGCGATTTTTACCAAATACTAATCAGCACCAATTTATATCAGAGACTAACTGAATGTAAAGTTTTATTAAATTCCGAGCATTAGTTCTTGAGATAGAGCTATTGCGGAAATCGCGAAAAATGCTGCGTAGCAGCGCCACCTTCTGTGAGATTGTTACCAAAATCTCATCAGCGCCAATTTATATCAGAGACTAACTGAATATAAAGTTTTATTAAATACCGAGCATTAGTTCTTGAGATAGAGCTATTGCGATAATCGCAAAACATGCTGAATAGCAGCGCCACCTGCTGGGCGATTTTTACCAAAAACTAATCAGCCCCAATTTATATCAGAAACTAACTGAATATAAAGTTTTATTAAAGTCCAAGTATTAGTTCTTGAGATAGAGGAATTGCGAAAATCACGAAAAATGCTGCATAGCAGCGCTACCTGCTGGGCGTTTTTTACCAAAATCTAGTCAGCACCAATTGATATCAGGGACTAACTGAATATAAAGTTTTATTAAATTCCGAGCATTAGTTCTTGAGTTAGAGCGCCCACAAAATTTTTGTCACATACAGACAGGCAGACAGAGTCACAGACAGACATTTTCTAAAAATAGTCAAATCGTGTTCAGGACTTTCTAAAACGTATAAATCCATCGAAAACCGGAAGTCGAAAATTTTCATGAATCCAATACTTTCTTCTTGTAAAGATAGAAGAAAGTAAAAATTATAATTAAAAATAAATTAGATCAAGGTCTATATAAAATTGAAATCCCATTTATGGGGTTTGTGGGGTCCATTATTTTTTGCGTTACAAGGCCCACAAAATTTGTAAAACACAGAAAGACAAAGTGAAATATTTGTATCTAAAAACAATCAAATTGAATTTAGGACAAAACATGTAAATCTGTCAAAAATCGGATTTTCATGAATCCAGTACTTTTTTCTTATAAATTCAAAGGAAAAGAATGAATTGCACCCATTTAATATCTTATTAAAATGTAAAAAATTCATTTCGCTTAACGAACATTACATCAGAAGACATTTTTTTTCCAGTCCATTCTATGAAGTTATATTTGTCGAGAATATATGTTATCGAATCAAATGACATCCTTCATCTTATTTCTTCCCACAAAGTTGAATTTTTGTGTAATTCAGAACTTGTTCAGTATCTGAAGAAAGTATATATATTTACATGCCTATTTAAACAAAACTCGGAAAGGGAAATGGAAAATACAGGGTATTTCAAAACATGTATACACAATTCATTCACTAATAAGTGCATGGTATTTTTTTCTCTTTTAGGTTTAACTAATTTAATGGTTAAAACCATACTAAGCGTATAAAAAGTATTCTAAAGTGTTACTCAAAGTTCGAAAATATAGCTGAAGTAAAGAGACAGTTTAAAAAAAAGTTTCAATCAGATCCCTCTATATTGTGATAAATAAATAAATAAATAAAGATGTTTCTTAATCTAGTAAAACATAATATAACCACGAATGAAAATAATTAATAGCCTCTTCCGAGTTACCCATGATTCAGAAAAGCGCTCTTTATCTTTAGCAACTTCAGAAACCAATATATTTTCGAGACTTACGGGGTTGAATACGTTATCGGCGGCAAAAAATTGACATATTTTGGAATTTATTTTCAGGAAGGGCGTAAAATTAATTGAAAAACTCATAATTGCACGCTGTTTATTATTGCTTCAAGTATTTAAAAATATCTTTATTTTGTTAAATTTGGTCACATATTACGTCGTAAACCAGCTGCCGCGTTCACCTATACCAAAATATCCGGGCTCGATAGGCAGCATCGTTACTTCCTGTAGAACAAAAGAAAAAAAAAATTAAAATTTCAGTTTTTTTTTTTTTTTTTTTTTTTTTTTTTTTGTAAAATAAGGTCGTAGCTAAGCGCTATCGGTTCAATTTTTTTAATTGTCGAAGAATAGGAAAATTGTGCTACTTTGAAAAAAATCCCTTTTTTTTTGTCTAAAACTTTGACTTTTATGAAAAAAACTTAAAAAATTAAAATTTTCAAAAATGGTTAGATGGACCATAGATAATTTAATTATGCGTAGTAGAGCGCAAATTTTATCCAAAAAAGTTATCTACCCATGTTGAAAAATGCAGTTTTCTGAAAATTGCGTCTGAAGTTGAGATAATTAAGATAATAATACTAAGATATAATAATAAAAAGATAATAATAAAACACAATGAACTGCAGAATCCACTGTTTATTCTGAATGTATTCACAGAGCCATCTGCAGCTTCAATAAAAGAGTAGAAGCTTTTCGGCGAGGTTGGTTTTATCGATTGTGCACGCGCTCACATTTTTGCTCATATCTTTCTTAATAATTTATATATCACTTTAAATTTTTTGCCCATAATTCTACACACTGTAAAGATTTAATTTCCGTCAGAAAAAAAAAGAGATTTTTTGCAAGTTCAGAACATATTTAACCCTTTAAAGAAGCATTTATAAGAAACAAAGTGTCTTTTGCTGTCACTGATTTTTGAAAAGTTTCCGGGTAGTTTTTCTGTTGCTATACTCAGTTTTTTATAATCCGTAATATAGGTTTTTCGGATGCTATCCAGTCTTAAGTAAGCATTTTCATATATATATATAAACTCGGTTTATGACGTCGGGTGCTGTCATAAAAAAAAATCTACAAGTGACCACTCCATTTCTTCCTGTGAAGGGTCCATTCCTCCTCCAGACCCCTATCCCTCATGGCTATTTTTATACCATCAATCCAGGTCTTTCGTGGTCTTCCTCGTTTCTTCTTTTGGTTTGTTTTGTAACTTGATGCGATTTTGGGAAGTCTCACGTCACTCATTCTTTTAACATGACCATGCCAGATTAATTGTTTCTTTTGGAAATCGTCTAATATGATTCCCTTTATTTTCATCGTTTCTTTGATTCTTCCATTTCTTATTCTTTCTATTCTTGATATCCTGCATGATCTTAGGGCATCCATTTCCACTGCTGCTAATTTTTTCTCTTTGTCTCCATAATTATCCATCCCTCTGCTCCATATAACAATATTCTCTTCACGATAGAATTGTATAGATTATATTTTATACAACATATATTGTACAACATTTTCATGTTCAACAAAATGTTTTATAGACAAACATGATAAATTAACAGCATGTAACATTAACATTAAGATTAAAATTATTATTATTTTATTATTCTTCCATGTATAAATTCAATTACGCAGCTGAAAATGTTTAATTCGGAATTGATATCATCCTAAAAACCGATATTCCAGTTTGAGGAAACTGGTTAATACATAGAAAAAAGTACTCGTAAATGTTTCCGAAAATCAGTGGCAGCAAAAGAAACTTTGTTTTATAAATGCTTATTTAAATTTTGAAAATATATTAGTTTTTGAGGTTTTGAAAGGTAAAATCATTCCAATCGCTAGAATTAGGGATAAGTTTAAGATAGATGAAACTGTTCAAAATGTTAACAAGCAGTGCTCGAAAAGATAGCGGTCATCAACATACCCTGCAAATAAAAATAAGCTGGTAAAAAAACTATGACAAAAATTCCAATTCCAATTTATGCTGAAACCAAACACCCGTCAGTTAGAATATACAGAAGTTATTTTTATAAAATGTTTTATAAAACCAAATTTTATGGATAATAAAAGTTAATGCAAGACAGTTTTTCATGAAAGATTTTTTTTTTTTTTTGAAATTTTGATACATAAAAAAGGAAAAAATACTCAGTCATTTCAACATGAATGGAATAATATAGTCCTCCGAATGATATAATTCAAAAAGTCAATATTTTCGGATATAAAATCATCGCTCATTATTTTCCGTTTTTGTACTTATTTTATTTTAAATGATCAAATTTTTCGAAATATGCAAATGTGTTTAAAAAAATTCATTTGATGATATTTGTGTTTTACAAATAAAGTATCTTGCAAAATATATATTTGAAAATTCAGCAACAGCATTTATAAATATATAAAATTGCTATACTTCTTAATAGGAGGTAAAAGTTTGGTTTATTTCAGGAAATAAAAACATTACGTCATAAATCATGTACTTTAATTTTTAATATTTTCCACGACGAATATTTTTTTATATCATTTCTATTTAACCTTATTTGAGCTTTTCATATTATTCATTTCTAATATACGTTTGTACGAGGGCTATCCAGAAAGTAGATTACGTTTTCGTCTGTGTCCGCTAGGGGCGGGGCTAGCGCGGCCATCTTGGGGTCAGAACGTTGCGCAGCTCAGTCGGCATCTAGCCGTGCTAGTGAGAGGTTCGTGCTGTGCTCCGTTCAGATACTGTGGCGGTTTGAAATGTCTGCGTTAATTGAAAATCCCGCGAGCTGCGAGCTGCGAGGTGCGTGCAGTAATAAGTTCACAATAACGGAACTTTCTTTGAGTTTTCCACAAATTTCGCGAAGTTGTTGCACGAAATCATCAGCGAAAAGCTTGGTTACCACAAGTTTTGTGCAAGATGGATTCCAAAAATCTTGACAGAGGACCACAAAAATCAGCGAATGGCTGCAGCGTTGAACTTTTTGGACGCATACCATAAGGATGGTGACTCTTTACTCGATCGCATCGTTACTGGTGACGAAACACGGGTGAAACACGTGAACTGTTGGTTGAAGGCGCAGGCGGCCGAATTTTTCGACGAAGGCATTTTCAAGCTCGTACATCGCTACGATAAATGCCTTAATTTGTATGGTGACTATGTAGAAAAGTAGTATTTGAGTGTGGCTTTCATCTGTATATAATAAAATTTGTTTCCTATACTTTGTTTATTTTTTATTCCAAAACGTAATCTACTTTCTGGATAGCCCTCGTATGTAGATAAATAATTTTCAGTATCTTAAAAAAAATTACATATATATTAAAGTAGAAATCGGAGATAAAAACAGTAAATATAATCAAAATATCACGAATGATAAAACAGTTAAAACAGATTTCTTTTCCGCGAATTTTTATTTATTTATTTATTTTTTTTTTTGTTGCATTTTTCTTACTTGTCTACAAATTAAAGGAAATTACTTTACCAATTCAAGATAATAGGAATATAGTTTTCTGAAAGGAATATATGACAAAGACGGTGTTTTCATATATAAAGGACTATTTTTAAGGTATCGCTGTTTGCTTTCAATTTTTTGTAATATGATTTTATTTTTAATTCAAAATTGTCAAACATGTTTATTTAAAAATACATTTAATGATATAGACAATACAAATAAAATATCTTGTAAAAAAAGTAGTTGAAAATTAAAGCAACAATACTTATAGACATTGAATAAAATGTTGACACTTCAATTTCTTGTTAAGATGTAAAATTTCTTTTCTTTCAGAAAAAAAAACATTGTCTCAGGAATCATTTTCTGAATTTTTCACTGATGCATTCTGAGAATAATACTTTTCGCTAACATTTCTGTTGCATGCTATTTCTGCTTGTTTTTTACTCTACTATTCATGTTAAAGGTTGAGCGTTGCGTAGAAAAATAATTTTTCAGTATCTTAAGTATATATTTCCAGATATATTTAAGTAGAAATCGGAAAGAAAAACAGTAAATGTAATCAAAATTTCACAAATAAAAAAACAGTTAATCGAAGATTTTTTTTTCCATGGAAGATTACTTTCTGTTTTAATTATTTTACTTTTCGATATAAAAAAGAAAAAAATAACATCCAGTAAAATCTCCATAAGAAACACCTCCAAAAAGTGGACACCTATATTTAGCGAACACTTTTAAATCACCAATGCCTCTATATTTACATGTTTTAACTCTAAATAATGTTCTCGTGGGAAAAGCGGACAAATAGAGCTGGCTATTATTCAGATATGTCACTATATTATTTTATACGTTATTGTTGTTTCAAAAGCCTCCTTGCCTAACTAGACGGGATGCCAAGTCCCGAAGGCTCAGGACGAAGAGCTGTAGCTACAGTTGACAAAGCACCACAGGAGCGGAAGTCTAACATGCATCAAGGTTTCACCAAAGCTTTGATTCTAAACAGTAGGAGTAATGTATCCGAAACCGCTTTCCTACATTTCGACTTCCTAGTGAGAGGACTTCCCATACCGCTGATTTTACGTGCTTGTGTGTGACATCGACACGGCTCGACGTCAACAGCAGTGCTTGTCAGCTCCCATCCAAAGCAGTGATCGCCCACCATGTTGCTTAAACTTCCGTGATCTGGTGGGAAAAGGTGCTCTACCCATCGTATGTCGTTGGCGTGCTACATCATGTAAGTATGAATGGAACATAGTTTTCTGAACAGAAATTTCCCAAAATCGGTATTTTCGTATTTAAATCACAATTTTTTCGAATGTATCTCAATTGTTTTACACTCTCTGATTTAGATTAGCCTGGTTTTCGAATGTGATGATGGAATTTTGTAATCGGGTTTTCACTCGTTTCATGATATGCTAAAATTATAAAAGTTATGTTTATGACAAGTGTGTTTCCAATGACAATACAGCATTTTAATATTTTTAGAACTTAATTATAAATTAATAAATGTATTTTAAGGCCTTGTTCCGTTAGCCAGTCACAGGCGGTAAATCGACAAATATTCTTTATGGCTACAATTGTATACGAGCTACAACAACAAAGGATTTAATTATGCCCCAAACCATGCTCGTCCTAAAAAGCCAACTGGCTGCTAAACTACAACAACGTAATATTTTCAACACTAAAAACTAGAAAATATAATTTAAAAAAAAATGTAATATTTTTTAAATGTACCCTTTATCAATTAATAGATTCATATTAATTAAATTATGATTATACTTTGAGAAATCAATTTACAAATCTTAAAATAGTAGTTTAAATAATGTTTTATTTTTTCTTTCCTTTTGCGATATCTTAAAAAGAAACAGAGCAAAAGATATATATATTTTTAAATAAATTCAATAGATCGCTCTTTCTAACAAACGTAATAAGAATAATAATGATAATAATAATAATAATAAAACGGAATTTTTTTGAAAATCGAGTTTGGTGCCCACGCTACATTAATTTATTTTAACGGAAATATTTGGGAAAAAACATGAATTGCAGTCATGAAATTAGGCATGATTTTCAAGATAAACATAGAATGCCTTTTTTTATATACCGTTAACCAGGCCCCTACCTGCCGGGCATGAGTGGTTAGCTATACGAATTAGTACCTGGACGCAGGGCGATATTCGCCTGATCACAGCATGGCTCTGATCCACCTGAAAAAAGCCTTGTTGGAATCGCTGCAGTGCACTGCCGCAGTTTTCTTTGTTTGCCCGGTTCATGGTTTCTATTTAACATTGTCGAATTGGCAGATTAAAAAAAAAAAAAGAGAGAGAGAAAGGAATCTATCTCGTAATTTAGAGCCTTGATCATCTGACGAGACCTTCACCTGACTAGGTACCTCCAGAGGTATAATTCACAGGGAACTTGGAGGATTTTGCACCCACGACAGATTTTACATGCACCAGGCGCCACTAGCGTACATGGCAACATTGAATACTTATGAAAGAGTGTTTAAAAAACTATTTTTAGTTTTATACTTATTAAATTTGTAATAGGACTTTATCTTAAATTACTAAAGTTTTAAAAATGCGAAAATATAATTTTAAAAAGTACATTTGATGATATAAATAACACAAAAGAATTATGTTATAAAATACGTACTTGAAACGCAAAGCAACAGCTTTTATAGATTTTGAATAACATGACTGTATTTTAATTTCTTATTAAGATGTAGATATTTTGTTACTTTAAAACAAATCTATGTAAAAAGGCATTTTCTTTATTTTTCACTACATTCTAATAAATATATTCTTCAATAGTATTTCTGTTTCATCCTATTTTAATTTTTCTTACTTTTTATCTCAAAGATGTTATTTTTGCAATTAAAGAATTTTTGAGTATCTGATAAAAGTATATATATTTTTCATACACGTTAAAGATAAATCAGCATGTAAAATAGTAACTATAATCAAAATTTCATGAATAATAAAATAGTTAAATGCAAGATTTGTTTGTTTGCAAGAATTCCTTCGTAATATTTCTTTAACTTTGCTATATAAGTAAGGTTCTTTATCATTTGAATAGGAATGGAATATAGTTTTCTAAAAGATGCAATTCTTAAAGACAGTATTTTAGTATTTAAAAAAACTATTATTCAGAAGTTTCACTGTTTATATCCATTTTTGTAATATATCTTTATTTTAAATGACTTAATTTTTCGAAATATACAAATATTATTTTTAAAAATGCGCATTTGAAGGCATTCAGACTACAATCAAAATATCTTAAAAAATTCGTATTTCTAAATGAAACCAACATTCATAAATGTAGAAAAAAAATTACCATACAATTAATAAAATATTTATAATCAGAACTTTATGATATTACAGACCAGTGTTTCCCAATTTGGGTACGCGTACCCCTAGGGATACGTGGCGGATTAGTTAGGGATACGTGAATATTATATATGTGATGGCGGAAGATGCAAAAGTTAAAAACTTAGAATGCAATCTCAAGAAAACTACCCCCCAACCTTTTTTTGCGAAAATTATAACTTTTTTGTACTGTACTTTTATTTTCGTTCTTTTTTTATTAGTAGTGCTTAATTTGAAGTCTTTACTATTTATTGTTTTGAAAGATTTTCTGTTAATATATTTTGTGTATCAAAATGCATAAATGGTTGAAAGCTGGAATACTTAAAAGAGCTACAACTGGCGTTAGCAAGTAATGTAAGAACATTATTAATGAACAAAAACAAATATTTTTCGGACTTGGTATCTTCGAGAAGGGGTAAGCATAAATGAAATGCCTAATAAAGGGTTACGTGAGCGAGAAAAGGTTGGGAACCGCTGCAAACTTTTCGAGCTGTATACAAGCCGCTCATCAGTACAAAATCGGTCAATCGAAACCGAAGCTGTTGTTTATAAATATTCAGGAGGGATAATACGTCACAGCTGGACCGAATACTCAGGTGGAATCGTACTATATATGCTTCGTTTACAGGGGATTTCTGTACATTTCTGTACATCCACGCAAATTAATTCTACTTTTATAATATAAACATAAATATTACAATAATTAAATCCAACTCCAATAATTATAAATGTAGAATTTATTTGGAAGGTTAGCGCCCCACTTCAATGAAATCACCTCTAAAGGAGGCATTGTGTACATTTCAACCTGAGTATGTGGTCTTGCTGTAACGACTATTCTCTCCCTAGTATTTATAAAATACAACTTCGGTTTCTATTCACTTTTGTACTGATGAAGTGATTGTATATATCTCGAAACGTCTCCTGTATTGATAGATATCTATTATGTGATTTTAATGTTTTGTTTTTAGTTTTGTATTTTATTACATGTCTGATTTAAAAAAATATATATTATTAATTTTTAATTCTGATTCAGACGTATTATGTTTAGTTATTTCAAAAATTATAATACTTTAATTTCTAACTAAGATGAAAAAAATATGTCGATTATTTCAGAAAAATATTGTTTAATTTTTTTTAGTGTTTTCTATGACGTATATTTTATTTAATATTTCTCGTTTATCAATTTTCTGCTCTTTTTCAGGTTTTCATAATATTTATATCACAGCATGTTTGTGTAGATAAATATTTTTTTAGCATATACAAAAAAGCATATATAAGTATTTACATACATATTTAAGTCGAAATCAGAAATGAAAACAGCGAATGCAATGAAATTTTCACGAATAGTAATGCTAGTTTCTTTTCCATGCAACATTTCTTTTAGCATTTTTTTTTTTTTACTTTGCTGTATTAGAAAGAAAAAAATATTTTATCATTTCAATGTGAATGTCCATATTATCGTATTGAAAAAAACTATTTTTAAGGTATCACTGTTTGCATTCCTTTTTTTGTAGTCTGACTTTGTTTTAAATTCGAATTATGCAAATATACATTTTTTAAAACACATTTTGTTATACATGTTATAAATAAAATATCTTGTAAAATACGTATTTGAAAATCAAAGCAACGCTATTTATAGACATAGACGGAAATGTCGATATTTTAATTTCTTATTAAGTAGTAAAAGTTTCGTTACTTTCGAAAAAAAAATTATATAAAAAATCATTTATTTTTCACTGCATCTTGAGAGTCGTATATTTCTTGATAATATTTCTTTCTTTATCCTATTTCAATGTTTCTTACTATTGATCTCAGAGATGTATTTTTGTGTCTCTAAGTAATTTTCCAGTATCTGAAAAGTATATACATATTTATATATATTTAAGTAGAAATCGGAAAGGAGAACAGAAAATGTAATCAAAATCTCATGAATAATAAAACAGTTAATGCAAAATTCTTTTCCATTCAAGAATATTTTGAAGCATTTTCTATACTTTGCTATATTAGAAATAAAATATACCTTGTCATTTCAATATCAATGGAATATAGGTCTCTGAATGGTATAATTCACAAAGTCAGTATTTTTGTATTTAAAAAACTATATTTTGAATTATGATTTATCTGTTACGTTTTTTAGCTTTTCTTCGGAATGTCCTCTCATCGCTAAATGCTTCTTTTGAAGCTCCGATTCCCTTAAATAAGTATAAATTATGTCTTTGTAAATCAAGGAATATAAGCGATTTTATATCTTATTATGTATATATCTTTCGAACAAAGCGCAATGAAAATTCTAAATTTTCGTTTCATTAGCTAGAGAACATACTTAATTGTTAGTACTGGATTCTTTCAACAGTAGTATTATTGGAAAGTTCTTGCCATGAGGATTAAGAATTAGTATTTGGTGTGGCCCTCACAAAAATTTCTTCTATATAAATCAAATTAATTAAATGATTTAGAAAGTTCAGAAAATTTGAACATTGTCTGCAATTAAAATTAAATGACAATTTAATCCCATGATGAGTATTTTAAAGATAAAGGTTGCGTACCTTTAAACTGGAGATATAAGCTTTGCAGCAAATCATTGTTCGAAATCAATTTTCGATCAAATCATTGAATTTTGGTACACCCCTCTTAGATGTCTTCAACCGAAATTAAATTTCAATGTTTTCCCAGGATGCTAAGCATGAAGTTTCGTCGAATTCTGTGCAATTAAACCGGTGATCCTCGAAAATTCCGAACTAATTGTCAAATTTTTGTACATACTCTTAGATACCTAAACAGAAATTAGATACCTAAACAGTCAATCTATTCCTATCATGAGGATCATGAAGAAATTGTGATGCTTCTACATGTGATGCTTCGTTGATTTCCGTGCACATAAACTGGAGATATAAGCTTCTTATAAATTGAGCAAATCAATCGATTTGTGACAACCTCTTTTGGGGGCTTTGTCCAACAACTAATAAGCACCAGTCCACACAATGATACAACTTCACATAAAATTTCATCCTATTCTACGCAGTAGTTCGTGAGTTAGAGTACCCGCAATATCTGTGTCACATACAGAAAGACATACACACTGACACAGTGATAGATATTTTCTAAACACAGTCAAACCATTTTCATGTTCACAGTCAAACCGCTGTTACACATTTTAAAGTACATTATGACTTAAGAGCTTTTACTCCATCATTTTATACAATATAAAACTCCACATTCACAGAAACTGTGCATTCTCAGTTATATTTATGTTAGTATTTATTTATGAACTTTTTAAAGCTTTTCAATTTTAGACCTACATGACCAGAAGTATTTTAAAATATTCGAGATTCGCGTGAAATATAATAGTACCACGATTGTGTCAGAACGTCAAGGCATTTTTACTGTGCTCTGGAGACTAAAAGAAAATGTAGATCTGATACAAAACTGACGGAGAAACCTTTTTACCCATTACTAATCTCCACGTGTTGTGAACGATGGGAAAGAACGCATCGAACATCACTCAGTGCATACTTGTAAACATTGCAGCAAAAAACACTGAATGTAAAAAACCAGACTCCAATTAACTCTAGCACCTCAAGTGATAAATGCAGATGTGAACCAAACTGAATATATCCAGATGGACCTTATGTAGAAACTAACAACACAGAAAAACTCCAGATTGCCCCTCTTCAACCTTCAACTGATCCCGCGCACGTGTGCACTTCAAAAAACCCTTTTAGTATGAAAAATGTAAATGTACTGAAAAGACGTCCGTGTGAATGTGTGAATATATCTTAAATTTAAAGTAAAAATGGAGCACTTCTATGCAGATTCCATACGCGAAATAATTGTATGTATATTCAAGTAACAGAATTATATAGTTTTCAAATCAAAATGGATCTCTGCTCATTATACGTGAATTTGTGCTTTATTGCTAATAATATTTCTACTTCCAAAATAGTGATATGATGACGAATCAAAAGGATAAGTACAAACATCTTACTGTGGATACAATCTTCACGCGATAGTAAATTTCAGGTAAGCTGAATTAGCTTTTTACTATTATAAAAGATGAAAATTAAAATTAAAGTATCAAAACTGATTTAACAATTTATAAGGATAGAAAATTATTATAAAAATTATTATGCTACCGAAGGTTATAACAAAAACTTTCGTAAAGATCATCTCAAAATCCAATTAAAATTTTAGCCTACAGCACAATGCCTGAGTATTAAAGAGCTCGTTCAGTCCTCGGATAAAGAAGAAAAATTAGAATGCCTTTGATTCCCTTCAACGAGAGTAAAAATATATATGGATAAGAAATGTATAAATGTAAGGAAGGGATAATTGTTAGAACTATCTTAACACTCAGAAGAAAATTAAATCTGCAACTCAGTGATTTAGAACGGCAATCGTCATAACAATTTTCTCCTGAGAAAACTTGGCATTAGTTTCTTGTCTAGAACGACAGTGTTATAAATAAAAAAAACTTTCAGCGCTTACAAAAATACAGAACTTTTTAATATTTATTAGTTATGACCGAAGAAAACATCTATGGTCCAAACCAATTAATGTATAACCTGTAAATTAGGCAAGATATAATCTGTTTCCGGGGCCTAGAGAATCTGTCTCCGGGGCCTAGAGGAGGCTCGAGAAACAGGACTCGCTTCCCAAAGTCAATAAGTTATATATAATAACAAACAATGACTTTGCATTTCTATAGAGATACGTAAAGGGATTCTTACTTAGCCAGAGTTTTGATGCTCCGCACAGCAAAAACAAGATGTGGATTTTCAGGTTTTGTTTACATATCCGTCGCAGAAATTTATATAAAAGTAAATATAATTGAAAAAATGTAATAATGAAAATGTAGTGTGGTATAACCAGTAAATACATGAAAATAAATTATTAATAAAAATATTAAATTCTCATGCAATAAAGTGAGTTCACAGAGCCTGAAATATTCTATACACCCCACTTTTTCTTTTTACCTCTTACAGGAATTGTACAGTTGATTAAAAAAAATTATGCTACATTACTTATTTTTTATTCCATGCTTTGTAAAGCTAATCTCACGTTGAATTTCAGAGGGTCGTGAGTCATGTCTGTGGACATAAGGCTAATATCTTCAATGTAGCTCAAAAGCTGGCAGGACAAATACTTTAATGTGAAAAATCCTAGTTAGTAAATTTAAACGTAGTAACATGTTACAGCTGTTACTGGTGTAATATATTTATTATTATTTTTAAATAACTTTTCAAAAATCAAGAACATAAAGATCATTCCATTAGTTTCGTGGATAAGATAAAAAGCAGGTAAGACATATATAAAACAGAAAAAAAATAGATTAAAATATAATATAAATTACACAAAATTTATTTCAGCAAAATCATTAAACCTAGTACAGTTGTGTTACGAATAACTCACAGAAAAAGATAGGTCTTTCGACAACTATTCTGTAGATATCATGATTACGAATATTTGTGTATTGTTAAAATACAAATATAACAATGTAGTTATCACGAACTGGGAAAATCCCTGCATTATGTTAGGTAAGTACAAAGAAATATTAAATATTTTTGTAGTTCTCAAAAAAGAATTTCCCAAAAATAAAACTCGAAAATGTATGTTCCTGGGAGAATGTCTTTATTGACCATTCCACATTTCAAATTCTGCAAAAGGAAATGAAACAGTATTTTTTAGTTTTTGATGTTCTAAATATTTTCTAAATTAATCTCGCTTAATGTATAACTTTTTAATAAGTTGGATTTTAACGAGTTTAAAAAGAAGATGCTTCTCACTGTGAATGAAATTAGAAAAATGAGTTTACATTTATGAATGCATTTTTTTTTTTTTACAGTTTATCATAAGTCTTTGGATACGTTGGAATAAATAAAAAAATATCGAAATAATGACACAAAAATAAACATATTATTCAAACAAACATAAATAAATATAATTGAAAAGAATAAAATAAAAGAATGCGAAATTTGAAAGCACACTAAAATTTAATCTTAACAATCTTTTCTCTCATTTTATGTTTCGTATTACAATAAAAAAAAACTTCCCTTTGTTCTAGCTAAATCTACTCCTGTATTATTTGGTAGAAACATTTCACATTTGGCATTAATTTATGCAATTGTTTTTCATAGACGGTAGTATTGAGATACATTAACTTAATTGTATGCCTGAAACATTAAAATATACGATTAAAAAAGTACAAAATTTCTGGAAATGGCCACATAAATATCGTAATTTATTATGACGCATGCTACAAAATATAAATGTCGTCATAAATATTTGACCACTTGTTTATCTTTATGAGATGAAATTGCACAGCACAATTAGTATTTGTATGCATAAAACATATTTGACAACGGAAACAAATTAGTAAAATTGAATTTAGTAAATACAAGAGTATTTTGAACAAGAAAGTGCATATGATTGTATTGATTACAAGAACATAGATAAGTAAAATGATTTCTTCTATCTATCTGAAAACTACTCTATATTTCTCTGCTATCGAAAACACTAAATCCCATAATAGCGTGAAGGGATATTTACATGTTAAAATCCATCGAATTAAATTTATGTATTTTATAGAAATAAAAACTAGAAGTATGACTTTCATAAATAATAAGGGACAAAAATTTCAATATTGTTGATGGATAAATGAAAAACTTCCATACAGCAATCTACAAAATTTACCTTCTAATTTTACACTGCGTAAAAGAAAATGTGACGATGATTTTATTGTCACATATTATGTTTAAAATAATTAATATACTTTTATAGTGTCAAAAAATTAATATCAGTCTCATTTCTAAAAATTTGTATTATACATAGCTATTTTCCGTTAGCTGAAATTAATGTATTTCATAGTCAAATTCCCTCTTTATACACTTCCATCATTGTTCAGATGTGCGTCGTTTCACAAAAAAGAAAGAAAAGAGAATATTTAGACTAGTTTGAAAATAAAACTCTATAAACTAAATCACACCTGAAGATTCATTTCATCCCACGCAGTTTCTTTCGTTATTTAACACCAAATTTCTAATAGTCCTGATAAATATATTTTTAAATTTATTATTGGTGATACAGACTCAATGCAACTGCATGTATTTTAATTCCTTTGGGAAATGCCTTTCGCGGTAATTTGACTGATACTAAAAGCCACCGCGTATGCATCTTAAAATGAAATAAAATGTATCATTATCTCTGTGTCAGTCCTCGCTCCAACATGTGTTCGCAGAGGACTCCTCCAAGGTATTATTTTACGGCTTTTGTTTAAATAAAGCCCTTCAAAGATGGATATTTTAATGCGTTTTAATTCAAAATTTGTGAATTATCCCTATTTAAATTAGGTAAAAGAAAATATTTGAAAATACTACTCAATTATGTAACAGCATTATAGATTTCGATAACATTAATATAGACTTCGCTATCTTCATTATATGCATGACATTTATTTAAACGACTCTTTAAATGCTATGTTCAAAAGCATAATTTTGTTTAAACATAAAGTTGACGTCCAATATTAAGTTGTTTTACTATATTTCAGAAGATTTATATGATGTACTTTAAGAACTCTGTAAAGTCTTGAAGTTTTTTAACAAATATGTATATATACAGACGTTTGTATATTAAAATGATATTCTTTAAAAAGTTATTTCAGATTCTATGACCAAATTAATTACATTCATCAATGTGTAAAACATATGAGTAAATTGTGAATATGATGACTATGTACATTTTCATATCATATCCAGACAACAAAAAATTCTAATGTTAAAAATCATGTAATCAATTTTACGCATTGACCACTTATATTTACATCTATATATAAATAAATTAATTAAACTTACTATTTATATACACATTCATTAATCAAACTTTCTATCTATGTATATCTATATCTATCTATGTACATCTATCTATCTATGTCATTTATATATATATATATATATATATATATATACTGGTCATCAAAAATAAAGGTTAATCAGAGAAAATATGCTTACTATGTTAATGTTGAAACCAATGCCCAATGCTGCAATTATTTATGCTAATTAAATACAATTGAACACAAAATTGCACTTCCGCACATACGTTAGCGCCGGAAATATGCAAATTCGGAGATTGGCAATGTAGTGTGCAATAGACGCGACGCATGTTGGAATTCTGGTCTGTAGTAATGTTTAAAGTGAATATAATGTCTGAGAGTGATCAGTATTCATTAGTTATGGCCCAAAGGCATAATTTAATCGAAGGCCAAAAGTGGCGAATAATTGGTAGAATCGTTTGAGATTAAACACAAATGGAGGTCGCCCAAGATTTGAATATCGTTCAAAGCGTCATATCAAGAGCTTGGAGTCGCTTTTTAAGCACTGGATCTGTTGAAAGACAGCCTGGTCAGGGGCGACCATGAGCAACAACTGCATCCGAAGACTGTTTTCTGTCATTGTCGGCTCGAAGAAAACGCGAAGCGAATACAAGAGATTTGGTTTTAGACTTTCAGACTGCCATAGGAACTCGAATTAGCCGTTCTACTGCTGCACGAAGACTTAACGAGCGTGTACTCTATGTGAGGAAACCAATTGTTAAGAAATGAAGTGAAATGAAACTAGTAGCACGCGCTGTGCGTGATATGAAAAGTGTAAATTTTATTAGAAGAATTTGTTTTAGAGAATGTATGTGAGTTTTTGTTTTATCTCGATGTAACATGTAAGATGTACTCGTGTAGATGGAATTAAATGTACTTTTATAATGCAAATGGATCCTTGTATGAATTCTGAAGTTGGACTCTTATTCATTAACGCCCAGCATCGTGTAGATGCAGCCCATGAAAAGTAACAAGAAGGTTAGTATTAATATTCTATGCTAAGCCTACTTTCGAATTCTAACATAAAAATTTGGTACCCTCGGCGGGACGGGTGTTTTTGAATTTGAATTGATTAATTTGAGAAGATGAATTTAAATAGCTTAAAAACACAAAGAAAAGGATTAAGAACTACTTTTACTGTCACAGCTAATAAAATTGAGCCTGAATTGACTAAAGAAATAAGTGAATTCAAAGAGCTTTCCATTTTGAAATCTCAACTCATAGACAAATTCCAGTGATTGGATACTTGCCAAAGCCAAATTTCGGAAATTCTTTTGAAAGATGCAGATGAAAAATTATATACGGAGGATTTTGGAGGAGCGGAAGAATATAGAGAAAAATACGTAGAATTATTTTCACGTATTGACGAAAAGATGCAGTTTTCTAAATCTCCTAGTGAAAATGGAAGACGAAAGTTCAAGTTGCCGAAAATTGAGCTGAAGAGATTTAATGGTGAACCAAAGAATTTTTTATCTTTCTGGAGTCAGTTTAAGAAAATACATGAAGACGACTCTATTGCGGAAGAAGATAAAATGCAATATTTATTGCAATCCATGGAACCCAAGTCTAAGGCCGAGCGATTAATATCAAGTTATCCAGCGACCGCTGAAAATTATCCGAAAGCAATTGAGCAATTGAAAGAAAGATTTGGACGTGATGATCTACTTGTACAGATATATGTAAGAGAGTTGTTAACCCTCGTAATGAGAAATGCGACTGCGGGAAAAACGAAAGTTGATTTGGTCTCTTTATATGACGAACTAGAAAGTAAACTCCGAGCCTTAGAAAGCTTGGGTCGAACTCAAGAAAAGTATGGAGACTTTCTGACGCCTTTGGTCGAAAGCTGCTTGCCGGAAGAAATTATGTTAACTTGGGAAAGAAACAGAAATCATGATACATCTGCGAGTAAGAATTCACGAACTTTAGAGCAATTGATGAACTTTCTTCGCCAAGAAATCCAAGGAGACGAAATAGTTTCTCTGGCGAGAAAAGGTTTTGGCTCGATTAATGTCAGAAAAAGAGACACTTTATCTGAAATTTCCGATAAATCTGAACTAGCCACCGCATCGGCACTGGTGAGTACGGAAAACCAAGGTAAGAAAAACAATTGTATTTTTTGTGAAAAATTTCACTCGAGTGAAAAGTGTTTTACTGCTAGAAAGATGTCAATGGCTGATAAACAAAAATTGTTGTTAAGAAAAGGTGCATGTTTTTCATGCTTACAAATAGCTGGTCATTTAAGTAAAAATTGTAATATTAAACATAAGTTAAGATGTACCCATTGTAATAAACCTCATTTTGAGATAATGTGTCAACAACAAAATAGAAAATATGATGTAAATGATAAATTGAAATCAGAAAATTCTCTTTCTAATTGTAATAGAAATGAAGTTGTGTATATGCAAACGCTTGGCGTGCGCATTAGGTCGCAAGGTCGCCAAAAGATTGTACGCGCGCTTTTAGATACTGCAAGCCAAAGTAGCTATGTTAGCCAGAGAATAACGAGATTGTTAAAAATGCGTCCTATAAGAAAAGAAACAATTATTCACGCATTGTTCGGGGGGGATGAAACGAAGCCCAAACGACATGATGTATTTTCCGTAGAACTGAGTGAATTAGAAGGAGATAATGCGTTGAGATTTGAAGCATTTTCGGAAAGAAAAATTTGCGGATTTGTCCCTAGAATTAAAGATTATAGAATATTAAATGAGCTGAAAATAAATAAAATTAATCTAACTGATAATTTTTGTAAGGAAACTGAAATTGATCTTTTGATAGGGGCGGATATGATAGGGAAATTATTGACAGGTAATTTACTTCAATTAAACTGCGACTTGACTGCCATAGAAACCAAGCTCGGTTGGACAGTTATGGGAAAACAAAAATGTAGCAAGAAACATAACATTTTGACATCGCTGTCTATGTATGTTAGAAATGTTCCTTTGAACGAATTGTGGGAACTTGAAACTATAGGAATTTCTGACCCCATTCAGAGTCTAGAAAAGGGGGGAGATTTTGATTTAAACGATTTTAAGGATAAAATGAAAATTCTTCCCGATGGCAGATATGAAATAGGGCTTCCATGGAAATGTGACTCTAAGAACTTAGGCGATAATAAAGTTTTAGCTTGGAAGAGATATGAAAAAATGATGAATAAATTGAAATGGGGGGGGGGTTTCTCACTGAATATCAAGAAGTATGCAGGGAATGGGAAAATTTGAATATTGTTGAACGTGTCCCTGAAAACGAACTGAGTAATAATTGTCATTATTTACCGCACAGGCCTGTAATCAGGTTAGATAAGGAAACCACAAAAATACGCCCTGTATTCGACGCGTCTGCTTCTGAGAAAGGAAAACCCTCCTTAAATGAATGCTTATATAAAGGCATTAATATTATAGAATTAATACATGATATTCTTGATCGCTTTAGAATGCATCCTATCGGTATAACTGCAGATATAGAAAAAGCTTATTTGATGTTATCTGTTATGCCTAAAGATAGAGATTTTCTTAGATTCTATTTTCCATGTAATGAAGGGCAATTGGTTTATAGACATTGTAGAGTTGTATTTGGTGTCTCTTCTAGCTCTTATTTATTAAGTGCATCCATAATGCATCTTTTAGAAAACTGTCCACCTGAATTTAAAGAAACTGCTGAAAAATTGAAATGTTCATTTTATGTAGATAATTGTGTATTAGGTGTATCTAACATTGGTGAAGCTGAAATGTTTATTGAAAATGCGAAATCACTGATGTCTAAAGGATGTTTCAATTTGCGCTGTTTTGAAAGCAATGTAGCTTGCAAGAATATCGATAAGCATTTTGGGGATACTTCTGTTCTGGGGATCATTTGGAATTTAACTAATGATTCTTTGAAATGTTGTTTAGATTTAGAAGCATTAACGTGTAAAAGGAAAATTACTAAGAGATTAATCTTAAGCATTGTACAAAAGATTTTTGATCCTATCGGCTTATTGTCTCCTGCTACATTGCTTCCAAAACTATTGCTACAAGCTTCATGGAAACAAAAAATTCCATGGGATCATGATTTACCTGGTAATATTGTAAACGTGTTTTTGAAATGGTTGGAGAACATTGATGTTTTAAAAGAAGTAGCTTTACCTCGATATTTGGAGATTAATGCTTCATCTGAACTTCATGTTTTTGTTGATGCGAGTAAAGGGGCATATGCATCGTGCGTCTTCGTTAGATCAACAGTTGGTTCCGAAGTAAAGGTTACACTTGTTAGAGCGAAGTCTAGGGTTGTTCCTCTCAAAACTTTGAGTATACCACGTTTAGAATTAATAGCTTGCTGTATAGGTGCTCGACTCGCGAATTCTGTCATCAAAGCAATTAATTTGCAAGATCTAAAAATCACATTTTGGTCAGATTCTACTACTGCACTTTGGTAGATAAAAGAACATGGAAATTGGTCAATTTTCGTGAGCAACAGGGTTAAAGAGATTCGGCAATTGACCAGAACAGAGTCATGGAAGCACGTTCCCGGAAATTTAAACATAGCTGATATACTATCACGCGGGTGTTATCCCCAACGAATGCTTAGTTCGCGATGGTGGGAAGGTCCTAAATGGTTAAAGGAAAATCCTGAGTGCTGGCCGATCGGCGCGATTGACTGTCTACCTCTTTAGGTTGACATTTAGAAAGAAAGAAAGTTAAAATTATGAATGTTGATCTAGCTGCAGCCTTTGCTCTTAAATAACATATCTAATTATGATAAGATGATAAGAGTATTTGCTTGGATTTTGAGATTTGTAAATAACTGTCGGAAAATATCTAATAAATGTGAAGATTTCAATATTTCTCAAAATGAAATTGGAAATTCTGAAAAATATTTAATCCGTTTAGTTCAAATGTCTTATTTGTATGATAAAAGGTCTCTGAATGATATTGTTACGTTCAAAGATGATGATGGAATTTTAAGAGTAAGAACTAAAATAACTGAGAGAAATGATCAAGAATCGTTTTTATGTCCAATATTGTTGCCCGATAAATGTGAATTCACTAAGCTATTGATTAGATCTGTACACCAAAGGAATTGTCATGCAGGAATAAGAATAATGCAATCTTTAATAAGAGAAAGATTTTGGGTTATTAGAGCTAGAAGAGCTATTAAGAATGTATTGTTTGACTGTATTGTATGCAAACGTTTCAAAGCAAAATCCTTGTCGAGCGAACCGACACCTTTGCCACCAGATAGTGTGACGGATTGTGCTGTCTTTGAAATTATTGGAGCAGACTTAGCGGGGCCTCTATTCCTAAAAAATGGCGAGAAAGTTTGGATAGCATTATTTACTTGTGCAGTTTATCGCGCACTTCACCTTGAATTAGTTAACTCACTATCTTCTGATGCTTTTCTGCTAGCACTTAGGCGTTTTATATCTAGACGTGGGAGGCACAGCACTATTTATTGTGATAACGGAACGAATTTTAGGGGAGCTTCCAATGAACATTCTAAATTGAATTGGGATAAAATCTTAAGAGAAACTATGACGCATAAAATTGTTTGGAAATTTATACCTCCCACCGCAGCTTGGTGGGGAGGCTGGTGGGAAAGGTTGGTTCGCATTGTAAAAGAATTATTAATACGTACTCTAGGCAAATCAGTATTAACTTATGAAGAATTGAATACACTTGTATGTGACTGTGAATCTATAATTAATTGCAGACCTCTAACCTATATCTCGGAGGACCCACTGGAGCTAGTTCCTCTAACGCCCGCTATGTTTCTCACTGAAAATCGATGTTTTAGCAATTCGGATATTGTCGAATTAGATTCGCGAAGTTTAAGGAAAAGACTGAATTATAGAGCTAAACTTCTTACTGATTTTAGGCAACGTTTCAGGAAGGAATACCTCAGTGAATTAGTCCAAAAACATACTGAAAAACATACACGTGAGCCGCGAGTGGGAGAGGTAGTCTTGATTGGGGATGATAACAAAAAGCGTTTATTCTGGCCTATAGCTAAAGTCATTCAGTTAATTCCTGGAAGGGATAGTAAGGTTCGCACGGTTAAGTTAAAAACTCAGCACAGCACTATTTTACGTCCAGTGCAGCGCATCTTCCCTTTGGAAGTATATTCAAATGAAACGAATGAAATTGCATTTAAGAGGTCGGGTGAAGAGAAATCTAGTTCCAGTGGATATTTCAATCATGAAAATGTATCTTCTCCTGATAGTGTCATAATCAAGAAATATACCTCTTCTGGAAGATGTGTAAAGGCTCCACAGAAGTTGGATCTTTTTAATAACAATTGTTATGTATTTGAAACTCTCCCCAAGTTTCAAAGGGGGAGGATGTTAAGAAATGACGTGAAATGAAACTAGTAGCACGCGCTGCGCGTGATATGAAAAGTGTAAATTTTATTAGAAGAATTTGTTTTAGAGAATGTATGTGAGTTTTTGTTTTATCTCGATATAACATGTAAGATGTACTCGTGTAGATGGAATTAAATGTACTTTTATAATGCAAATGGATCCTTGTATGAATTCTGAAGTTGGACTCTTATTCATTAACGCCCAGCATCGTGTAGATGCAGCCCATGAAAAGTAACAAGAAGATTAGTATTAATATTCTATGCTAAGCCTACTTTCGAATTCTAACACCAATAGTTTTTGTCCCACTCACTCCAACTTCAAAAGGGGTTCGAGTAAACTTGTGCCGTCGACTTGTGCAATGGAGACAAAAAGACTGGGCCCGAGTATTGTTTGCTGACGACTCCAGATATAGTATGAACACTGATTTTAGACGTGTTTTGATCTGGAGAGAGGAACGAACACGCTGCTTGCCTTCGCTTGTCCATGAAATATCCCTTTCCGCGACCGCGTTTTAATTGTTTTGGGGGGAATAATAACAAATGGCCGCACCGAGCTGCATATCTTTCAAGGAGGTTCTGTAACCGCTCGGAGATATGTTTGGTAGATATTGGAGCCCCAAGTTCGACTGTTTAGGGATGCTGTTGGTCTAGATGTTTTGTTAATGGATGCTCGGCCACATCGAGCATATGTGGTGTCAGAATACTCGCAAACAGAAGATATCACTGGAATGGATTGGCCACCTTACTCACCCGACTTGAACAAGATTGAGCATGTGTGGGATACCTCAGTGCTCCATGTTTCAGCGCGCCAAATTCCTCCCCAGACCCTCCAGGAACTGAAAAGTGCACTTTTAGAAGACTGGCGTGGAATTCCACAATACTTGATCAACACTTAGGAAAAATCTATGAAATGAAGATGTGAGGTATTCATATCTGTCCGAGGTGACCATACACCATATTAAAGAAAACATTTTCCCACAAGAGGTGACTTAATTTTTCCATCATATTCTAATTTCCATAAATTTGGTTTTCATTTCAGTGTTTTGAGAATAATCAACTGACAAACATTATAATTTATGCTAACTAATGCTTTTGTACAAATTTCTATTAATAAATTTTCATTAAGTATCAATTACGTTTTATTTCTGTCATTATCCTGTAATTTTGATGACCAGTGTATATATACATATACGCCATAACATATAAATTTTATATTTAATCAATTCTGCCTGAAAGTTTTTCCTATATACATTTTTTTTCTTATATTTCACATTTTCGTGTAAACAGATATATAAAATGGAAGTAAATATTTTATAATGATCATAATGTTAGAAAAAAATTCGATGTACTATACGAATTATATTATTAAATATTCCTTAAGGATTTTAGAATTTGTGTACAGACTAATATTATTTGTCTTAAAATATATTTCCGTTCATGTACTGAATTTTCTTCTGATTTTTAATTCATTCAACCATTGCATGTAGCGTAAAAATTATAAGTATATACTTAGCTCATAATATATATTACATACATTATTGTTTTGAAATAGAACAATTGAAACAAATAAAAGAATTATGCATTATAACTCTATTAAATAAAAGTTATCTCAGCATTGTTATATTTCTGCGTTTGTTTAACTTATTTTTAATCATTTTACACTATATTTAAATTATTTATAAATTGGCTTTATAAAATTTAATGAAATCTATTTAAAATTTATTATAAACATTTTATATTTATAATTCACAATACTTTGAATAAAAAGATATACAAAATGTAAGTAAATATATTTTAATGATTAGAATATTAAGAATATAATTCGACACAATGTAAAAAGTATAATATTTATTTCTCTTAAAGAATCTTAAAACCTGTCTGCAACCAAATTTAAATTTAATATTCATTTTCTTAAAATGTATTTGCGTTTATTTACTCCATGTTCTTGTGATATTTAATTTATTTTTAGCAGTTAATAATTATGGAAATTTTATGGTATACACTAAATCTTATTATATATTAAATTTATGAATTTTTAAACTACTAAAATGATATATGCAATATAACGATATTAAATAAAATTTAACTCAGCATTATCGAATTTCTGCATTTGTTTAACTTCTTAATTTCTTTAAATTACGTTTAAAATCTTTGCAAACTGGATATATAAATGATCTGGTAATGCAATTGAGAAAAACTTACCTTTATGTTGAACAAAAATCTTTTGCGGAACTATTTTCGATGCGATTTTATCTTTCGACGCAAAATAAGATTAGAGATCTCTAGCAAAATTATTGAAATCAGCAAATATAAGTCTTTTATATAGCTTGATAAAGAAGAATAATCAATTCATATTTGTTTCTGAAAAATAGTCCAATAAATAAAAGGTTTAAAATGGAAGTAAAAAATTGTCTCTTCAGTAGCCCCGGATACTTGGATAAATTGCAAATAAAAACAAATGAATGAAATTTCTATTTTTATTTTATACTTAAAATAAAATTACGAACTTTTTTAATGATTTTAAATAAACATTGTAATAAGATCGAATTATTTAACGAAATATACTGAAAATATTTTGGCCTTATTTTTTTGCCGTCACAAGAAATGGCGGGTAGCCGCGGACATATTAATCAATGGTGTCCCAACCGTTTCTTGGCCTTACAAACATCGCAATTATAATAAAAACCCGATGCATCTATATAAACACAATCTTCATGGGCCCAGTCTTTGCACTCCTGGCACTGAATCCAGTCTTCTTCAAATGTTTCTCCGCATATGAGGCATTCTGTCTCGTTTTATCGAAAATTCATTGACGAAAACAAAACACTCACACACGACTAACTTACTCGGCGCCCGCGTCGCAATTAAACTGTATTTGTTTCGACTCTAGAGTGCGTTCATTTACAATAACGCTTTATTTACGCAATACTTTGAATTTCTTAGAAATTGAAATGTCCGCGGTTACCCGCCGTCAGCGGATAACCGACTTTCTCCTAAATTATTATGCGTACATAATTACCGCATTTCCTCGTATATATTGCGCACTCATCTGTAATGCACACATTTTTTTGATAGGGAGAGCAAATGTACTATTTACACGGAATGCGCCACAAGTTCATAAAAACTATGAAAATTCATCAAAAAAGAAACAAATGATGCTAAAAAATTGCGGTTTGCAGTAATGTGATTAGAGGCAGATCAGATTTCTTTTCATAACAAAAGAAAAAATGGGTTAAAATGTACGATAGATGGCGCTGGATGCATAATATGAAGCAGATTTATGCAAATCAGGCTATCAATAAAGCACCTCAGTGCACACAGATTCTTCCTCATTCGATGCCAGCAGTATGCTATCGTTACCGAATCAATCGCTGTTGGTTAAACAATTTTACAAGAACAGGGAATCAGAAACTCGCTCATTGCGAAATTTCCGTCCGGCAAAATGATTAAAGACAAGAAAAGAGCACGTTTCATGTGCTGGGATACTGAAGCATAGCGGACACTTCGCACAAATGGGTTTTTTTTAATTTAAGCCTAATTTGCATGCATCTTCTTCATATTACGCATACTAGCGCCATATATCGACAATTGTTTCACGCAAAACTTTTTTTGTTATGAACAAAAATCCAACCTTACTCTAATCCCATTACTGCAAACCGCAATAATTTAGCATCATTTGTTTCTTTTTAATGATTTTTTTAAATGTCAATGATCTTATTACGCATCCGGTATATATATATATATATATATATGAAACAAATTAAAAAAAAAAAAAAAAAAAAAAAAAAAAAAAAAAAATTTTCGCCGTTGACTTCATTAAGACTATAATTCTGTGTAAATCCCATTATTCTAAATTATTTTCTCGCTCCAGTATTCGATTGTCAAAATTACATCTAGCGAAATATATAGTTTATTCCAAATTCATTCTCTTAAAAAAATGACACTGATAGAATGCTCTATTAAATTTACGCACTTTTATTTTCTTTAAATAAAAAGCATCCTAGAATCTAATAATTCAAAAAATACCCATTTCCCAGCTAAAAATATTTTACTCTTTTGAAATAACAACCTATGAATTTCTTTTCTTTATTTTTTATTTCCCTACGATTCCTGACAAAATATTACTTTTCAAATTCTGAAAGATTTTAATCTCAATGTAAAAATTATTTTGGCATATTGCCATACTTGATAAAAACATATGTACTCCTTTTCTCTCTGCTTTTATTTATTCGAAGGAAGTAGAAGGCACGAGATTGTTCTAGAACATTTTTTGGCGCGCTTTTGCCAGCTTCGGTAAGTTCACTTCGATATTAATTCGCCGAAGAAGTTAAGCCGTGAGCGTTGATTGGCCTAGAGGCTTTTTAGATAGAATGTATTCTGGCGCGCTCGGGAAATGATATACGGATTTTTCCCGCGTTTAGAGCAGAATGTTCCGGGATTTCGGTGGTGGATGCAACTAGTCATGTACTTCCTAATCTTCGAAGGTTCTCCTTGGCCGCCTATTGATTTTTAAAGAATACCTGCCTGTACTAACTAAGATGTCTTCTTATATTTAAATTTAAATCATCAAGTTTCGCCACGACCCTAAATTTAGCAGTGCATGGAGTGAGTTTTCAATAGAGTAAAGCTTAATCAATTAATCTTTAAATTTTTCGAATAAAGTGTGAACTGGAACGAACTGCCTCTTCTCTGTAGCTTATACGTACACAATGAAGTAAGTCTTGGTGCTCGACTGAAAATCTCCTCGGAGAAACCTCCCTTGCCTTGAATAGGAGTCTACAAAAGTATGGTGACTCCAGTTAAATCGTCACATATATATATACACTGGTATGCAAAAATTAAGGACGAGAGGGTTTTTCGAATGTAACGTAGCGCAGATTTCCACATCGACCAAAATCATACTATAAGATCTTCAGGATGTGAAAATAGGGGACAAGTGATAAAAACCATCTAAACAAAGAATCAAATGAATATGAAAGCATTTTATTGAAAAGGTCACTTGGAGCATAGATGCAGAGAAGACAGAAACATTTATCTTACAAGCACTTGGCAGGAAAATTTCAGTCTCTAATAGGGGATATGGTCACCCCTGACTGCGAAGCAGGATTTGCAACGTCTGTCCATGCTGAGGACAAGGTTGTCTAGTAGCTCTTGAGGAATAAAGTCCCATTCCTCTTGTAACGCCAATTTCAGCTTTGGAATCGTTGCTGGTGCCTGATCACGTGATGACAAACGTCTACCGAGAAGGTCCTACACGTGTTCTATGGGATTAATGTCCGGGTACTTTGCAGGCCAATCCATGCGTTGAATAACTTCACTTTCCAGGAGCTCTTCGACAGCCACTGTACGATGGGGGGTAGCGTTGTCGTCGATGAAGAGGAAGTCCGGACCCACAGCCCCTCTAAAAAGATGCACATGAGGCAAGAGAATCTAGGCGTAGTAGCGGGCACCTGAAGCTGAACCTCCTTGGAAGACGTGGATGTCCGTACGGCTACCAAGCATGATACCATCCCAAACAAGAACCCCAAAACGGTCTCTTTCGATGATGTTGGAGGGGTGATTACGTGTTCTCTGCTCTCTCCAGATGTGTATACACCCAGAATAGCTCGTCATACTAAATCGGCTCTCATTCGTAAAGAGTACTCGACCCCACTCCTGTTGTGTCCAATTCTTATGTTCCTGACATCACAGAAACCTGCGTCTCCGATGCGCAGGCGTTAGTGGTACACACCGTACTGGTCGTCGTGCATACAGGACACATTTGTGCAGCTTCCTAGCCACGGTAAAACGTGATATCCAACCGCCAGTAGTCTGCTCCATATGCCTTGCGATTTATCCAGTTGTCTGACGCCTGTTTCTTTTCGCCTGTAGGACAATATAACGGTCCTCCGCAGTTGTTGCGCGTGGACGACCACTGCTGAATGTTTGGACAGCTGTTCCCTTCGTTTGAAATGCACTCCAGACTCGTGAAACGATGATATGAGCGATACCGAACTCTTGTGCCACACTTGTCACACTTCGATCTTCTTCCAACTTCCCAATGATTCCACCTCGTGTAAGGTCATCAGATGACATCTTCTGGATTGCCTCTTGGTCATATCACACAATAATAGCAAAAAAATCGACGCTGCAATCACTTTACACAGTGCAATAGATTTGACCAAATTTCTGAGTGGTCACCGCCTCTGTGCTTTTATCCCCTTAGCCACTCCTCCTTTTACGCCATATGCCATATATGGACATGTCCTGGTGCATTTGTTTCACTTCTATCCCCTGATTGGTCTTTCATTTAGTTCTGTTACCTTTTTCAGTTATAATGCGCATAAATGCGGACCATACTATTTTAATAGTGGAAAATATGGGAATTTTTAATAAAAAGTCTCTATATATACTGACTATTTTTTTTTCAAATCTAAATTACCCTATTCACTAACGTATATCATGCACCGTCATTTAAATAACATAAAAGTCAAGCTTCTATAATGTGGACGTTTTTCTAACTGGAAAGTTTGGTTTAAAATATTGATAGATACCAGAAAAAAACCGGTATATATATATAAATATCTGGCGCATAATGCGGATCATACTATTTTAATGGTGGACAATATGGGAATTTTAAATGAAAAGTTTGTATGTATACTGACACATTTTTTTTCAAATCTAAATTACCCTATTCACTAACGTATATCATGCACTGTCATTTAAATAACATAAAAGTCAAGCTTCTATAGTGTGGACGTTTTTCTAATTGGAAAGTTTTGTTTAAAATATTGATATATACCGAAAAAAAAATACAGTGCATTTTCTGATAAAATATAAACTTGGGCATGCAAAACTGTGATAATTTATTTTACTTACTACTTCTCCATTAGTACAATTTTGTAACATTATCTATATGTTGTACAGTGGCTATTTAAATAAAAACTTTCCGATATGTGAAGCCCTAGAAACCGTACCGAACAAGGGAAAGAGATACAATTTAAATATAGTAATTTCATGTCGTGAGCCCGAAAATGAGGTAAAGAACAACAATGGGAGTATCTCAACTACGATTACAGTGACAAAATTTCGAAAATTTCAAATGGCAACACTCAATTATTTTCTGCAATGCAACTGCAGTATGATCTCCACAGTGAAAAAACATAAATAGCATTAACTAGTTTGAGTTGTAGAAGTGGCGCTACAAAATAAACGCAAATAAAAGTAGTGAGAAGAACAAATACGTCCACACAGACAACTTAAAATAAATTATTTTACTCATATTACAAAATTGTTAAGTGCTTACTTTCACAGACGATGACACATGGGAGTATGTCGCACAAATAAATTACGGCATGAAGGCAATGAAAAATTCCACGTTTGATACGGTTTTTCATCTCAGACTCAGCCAGATTGACGACTATACTTGGAAATTTACATAACCTAATTGACAAAAATTGATCGAGGTGTATTTCAGTGACACTTCTGCCCACGGAAACTAGAAATGACGGTAGATAACAATGTCACCATTTTCTTCTTGCAGCACGCGTGGAACACTAATCAGTCTTCTTTGCGTTTGTTTTATGTCCCCTTTTCTAGAGCTAAATAATTTTTTAACGGTATTTATGGTTTTATTTTGCGATTAAACAAATTGGGTGTTGTCATTGGAAATTTTCGAAAGTTAGTCATTGTGACCTTGATTGTGAGATCTCAACTGTAGTTTTTTACCTCATTCTCGAATTCATGCCATAAAATAAGTACATTCCAAATGGCATCTTTTTACCTTGAACTGTGCAGTCGCTAGCGACTCATATATCACTGAGGTTCTTTTATCATTACCCTGTATTCAGTGACTTGGTGTTTCAGTCTGTGGTTTCATACAACCGCCAGACATATGCGGTATGTAATGTGCACCCCACTTTTTCGACTATTTTTTGCGCGGGGCAGGTAGAGTGCATTATACACGAGTAAATACGGTCATTGAGACCTTTCTTTATCATATAAATAAGAAAAAGTAGATGTGATTTACTAATTAAAAAAAGTATATTGCAATACTTTTTTCTCCTGAAAAATATTATCAGGAGCTCTATCAGATCTAAATTTAGAACTCTGCTTTAAAGTTTTTAAACAAAATATTTACAGACTTTTATATTTAAACAAATGCAGAACTTTCGATACTTTATTCTTTGAAAACTTATTTCGGATTGTTTGAATAACTTAATTAAATCCCTTTAAAATATAAAACAGATGAGTAGATTGTGAATATGATATCGGATTATATACTTATAGATTTTATATTTTTAAAAAAGTTTCTCTATTTTCTTCTTTAAAATTTTATTTCTCATTGTATAGATAACTTTGTAAAATGCCTCAAATTATAAAACGGCGAGTAAACTGTGAATATGATATGTGACTATGAATATTTTCATATCATCTCGAGGCATTCAAATAATTTAATTTCAAAATCATGCAAAAAAATTTTACATATTGATCTAGTACATTTATATCTATCTATTTATCTATCTATCTATATATATATTTTTTCCCTCATCAATTGGAAAAAATTCTCAGTAACACAGTTAATTTTATAATTTAATCAAGTTTCTCTGAAAGTTAAGTAAATATTTTATATTTATATATCGCATATTTTTAAGTAAAAAGATAAAGAAAGTGCTAGAATACATTTTACAATGATAAAACTGTTAAGGACGTATTCGATGTTAAATATGTTATTTAATCCTATTTAAACTATTTTAAATTTGTATGAAATGATTTTTAAAGTCAGTTTTTCTTTTATCTTAATATATATATTTACGTCTATTTACTTAATTTTTTTCTGATATTTAATTTATTTTTAACTGATAATGATTTTGTAACGTAAAATTTCTAAATAAGTACTGATGCTATTACATATTAAATTTATTAATGTTTTAAAATAAGAAAAAATGAAAATAAGAAAAGTATCTAATATTAAATAAAAGTTAACTATTAAAAAAAGTTAAATCATAGTCATATTTCTGCGTTTGTTTAACTTATTTCTCAATTGCTTTACATACATTTATATTCTTTTTAAATTGAACTTATGAACCATCTTTAAAAGAATAGAGACAAAAATACCCTAATATTGTATCAAAGATATTTTGCTAAACTATTTTTAGGAGATTGTATCTTTTGTATCTTAAAATAAGATTAGAAATTTCTAGCGAAATTATTGAAATCAGCAAATGAAGGTCTTTTATACAGTTTGATAAAGAATAAATTTTAAATCTTTTTTTTTTTTCTATAAAACGTTTTAATAAACATATGCTAGGATTTGTTTTAGTAAGTTATTATGCATACTACGTATTAACAAGGTTTTCCTTAGATATATACTGGTTTTCATAAATAAGATTAGGTGTTGCAAACCATATATTCCGTCAAAATTTCATAATATCTCAGTGCAAGCCGAAGTCGGATTTTTTGGGGTGTTTAAAAAATAATTAGGATATTGTAATGGTATTTTCCACTGAATAATTTCTGTTTGTGTAAAACGTTGTGATATCATAAAATATCATGGAAGTGTCTGCTAGTCACGCCCATACGACAATGAAATAGCCATTCTATTTGGAATGTAGCTTATTGTACACTGTGTGAATTACAGTGCACTTTCAGCTATTCCAGTGATGTCATCGCATTTCCCACAATAATGTTGGTCGGTTGAAAATTTCGTTAAGATATCTTTAATATTGTTAATTTTATAAATTCAAGTTCAGGCTCAACTTTCAACGAGGCATCCTGTATTTTTAATATTAGTTACTACAGAAACATATTTCGTCTTGATGAGTACTATCATCTCTCTTATTTAGAAAATACAGTTTAAACACCATATATATAAGAAAAAATGATTTGACAGGTTACATCTAAAATGAAAAAAAATTGCTCGTAAACATGAAGCACGAAGCAAAAGGAAAACTCATAATTCTGATTTATTTTAAACTGCGGTTGACTATTAGATATATAAGAATTATTAATGACTGTTAGATATGACCAATAAAACTTCAACTTCAGAGGCCTGTGTAGAACATCGCATGAGTCATAATGACTTAAAAGTTGAACAATGGATTTTTCAGATTACAGTCCTACACGAGTCGGGTTGTGCACAACCCAACTCATGGAAGACTCTAATCGGAACCCGAAATATTCAAACACGAACCCCACCTAATCCCGAAATGGAAAAAAAATTAATGCACATTTTAGTACAATATTATAGAATAGTACTCTAAAATTATCTTTCTAATATTAATTTTATATATTTTTGTAAACAAATGAATATTATATATGTTACAGTAAAAGACAGAAATTACTGAATATCAATATTCACATGTGGATCTCGACACATATCAAATACGTCGGTGAAAGACCGAATATTTTGCTATATTCTAATCCATTCAGACTATTGCTGGTGTATATCGACAGGCACAGATACGCTCGAGCGATTATCCTTTTTTTCATTGGTAAACGCACGGAGGAACACACGTTCGAGCCTTTTCCTTAAATCGAGAATGGTGCCAACATAGCCATCGCTCTTAAGCCGAAGCCGGATTTTTGTTGGGAGTTTTGTTGGCCGCTCCTTTTAAAATCAGTTCCGTCGGTGTGGTTTCCTAGGCGACTTGGGACAAGAACCCATTGCAGCTGATCCAACTGTTTTCTTTGCTACTTAAACTGCGTTTTTTAGCCCCTCTAGAGTCCGGCGTGTTAACACTTACCAACGTACATTTACAAATCTTATCCGCCATTTCCGTTAAATTATTTAATCCCTCAGAACTGGCAGACATAATTTTTTGAACAGATACCGCTAACCTGCGAAGCGATATACTTTTCAAAAAATCGTTGAAACATGTCCCTCACTTAACTCTCTCATTTTACGCAGCATCATTGAGGAGGACGTAACACCCAATTCTAAACTCTCAAGTAATTTATTACCATTGCGATTCTGAGAAACTTCAAATTCCTATAATATTTGTGATTTAAGAGCACTATTCGGTTCCTCTGTATGTTTAAAGACTATATTGGAGGCAAAGACAAAGTTTGAGCATCGAAAGTAGTTTGTTCATCCGAGATTCCTGCCAATCTGAAACTAGCCTCAAGCTGCACAAAAAATAATTTGAATTGCTAGCCTAAAAATTGGAAACTTTCACAGACACTCTATTACATCCTGTACTTTTACTCCACCCTACATTAGTTTCGTAAGGAATATCGTAAGGCATCCCGCATAATATCTAAAAACAAACAGAAGTCCCAAAATCCCGAACAAACCAACCATCGAATCAAAATGGAAAAGTTTGACATCTAATAGCAATTTCAGAATTCTGAACAAACCAACCATTCAATCAAATTTGAAAAAAAGTTTAAAACATCTAACAGCCTTAAGAGGATAAATGAAAGAGGGAATAAACAAAACAAAATATCATACCTGCATCTTAAAAATAACATCCTAATAGCCTTTTCGAGTAGTCGTTTGCGAAAACGTATTTTTAGTCACACCTTCGACCGTGTACACTAGGGTGGAACGAAAAAACTTTTTTTTAAATTTCAAAATGCTTTAGTTTTCAAAATTTGCCTTTGATCAAAATAAAGACGGAAATTAAATATTAGTGTAATTGGATTATGTTTTCAGGTGCCGCAAGAAGGGTGAATTTTAGGTTTTTATTAAAATTTTTGCAATTTTCGCAGTTATGTAAAAAATAATAATAATAATAATTTCAATATGCTATAGTTTTCAAAAATTGCTTTTGATCAAAATAAAGACGGAAATTAAATATCAGCGTAATTGGATTATATTTAGAGGTGCCGCCAGAAGGGCAAACTTAAGGTTTTTATTAAAATTTTGACAAATTTCGCAATTATGTTTAATTTTTTTTCTGTTCAAATTCTGTTTTCATAAGTTAACTTTTATATCAGTTTAAATCAGTTTTAAATCTTTTTAATCAGAAAACATGGTAAACTTACTGCGTAATACATTTTAATTACAAAAATAATGAAACATAAATAATATACAATGAGGTAGAAACAGAACAAAGTTCAGAAGAGAACACTATATAATCGCAATTTTTTTATTGCCTCTACGTCCAGTGTCTTTGAAACATGAAGTAATCAAAATCATAGTCAAATGCGCTTGAAACTGCGATTTGTGGCTTCTACTTGCGATCGAACTTGAGTATCACTCAAAATTGCTGCAACAATTCCACGCGCCACTCTGCAGGATATTGGTCTGATTAGTGATGAAGACAGAAAGGACAGAAATGTATTGACAGAATGAAAATTAGATGAGAGCAAATAAAGAACCGAAAAAGATATGTAGAAGAAACTGTGAAACTAGTTACAGAAAGTAATTTTTTTTAATGTAAGAAAAGACAAAACTATTGTGCAAGAGAAGAAAGGAACTAAGTATTACAAAATAACTGTTATCGAAGAACATATATCTTTTGTTCCAGAACTTGGATCAAAATTTTCAAGAAACGTAAAACCAATTTCTGGCACTGGAAAAGGTATAAAAGACAACATAATGACATTTTTAAATGGCAACAACTAATACTTAAACATTACTGCAATTGGATATGATGGAACTGCCTCGAACACTGGATTGAATAATGGTGCGATTGCTTTATTGGAAAAAAAATTATGAAAGCCACTGCAGTGCTTGATTTGTCTGTTTCATGCGAATGAACTACCCGTTCGTCATCTATTTTCTTTCCCAGAAGGAAAAACTAAAAATCAAAATGAATTTGGAGTAAAAATGAAGAAACAACTGGAAAAGAGTTATGAATTTCCAGTGACAGAGATTTCACCTATTGAAAATAACATTCTATTGCTAAAATTTAAGGATAATTTAAATATGGACCAAAAATATTTCTTAGAAATGTGTAACACAATCTCCATTAGAAGTTGCTCTTCTGATTTGTCTATGAAGAAACCAGAAAAAAATTGTCATTCACCATGGTTTACCTTAGCAACCAGAATAATTCGCTTGTACGTGGGAACAGAATATCCATCACAAAATCTCCAAATACTGACTGAGTACATTTTGAAAGTGTATGCAACTGTTTGGTTTAACATAAAGTTGAAACCATCTATCTATGGACGAAGCACTTGTGAAAACGTGTCAGATATTTACGTTACCTAAGTTACACTCCTAAAAATGTAATTGATCCAATCAGCCAACGCAATGCATACTTTGCTGCACATGAAAATGTACTCCATTGTATGTTATCAGGTGATAGAAGTCATTAAGGAGTTTGCATTACGCTGAATTGTAAAATCAGGGACTGGAAATGAAGTTGGCATCAGACATTTTTTTAATTCCTGTATGCAGAAACTTTGATGTCACGGATTATATTGATATGATTCAATGGCATGATGTTAAAGTAACATAACCTCCTATGACGATGTATATTGCTGACGACAAACTAAATCAGTACATAAAGCAAGCAGAAGAACCTGATCATGAGAGTCAACTTCAAATTTTCCCTATGTCACACACAAGCAGTTAAAAGGATTGTTAAATTAGTTACCGAGTCATCCTTGTCAGTTTGCAGCACTTCTGCAAGAGATGCATTGATAAAAACCAAAATAAATTTTCGAAAGATAATGCCAAGATTTGAAACAAAAAACAACAACAAAATATCCAATGTGTCAGTGTGATTATTATGGACCATGTATGATTACTATGGACATTAGAGAAAAATTAATGTTTCTTAAAAATAACGTTTTGCCTTTAAAAACAATATAAAGTCAAACCTCTTTTAACGGACACCCTTATATATGGTCACCCCTCTCTTACGGCCAAATTACAATTTCTCAGCGAACATTAACGTCTCGTTATAACTAACAACCAATCTCCTGCAGTCACTTCATTTTTTCAGACCATTTTTTTTTGTCACATAGGTGTCCATTAATCAGAGGTTTCACTCTTTTAAAGTTTTTCTAAATAAGTCTGATTTGTTTTACTAAGATATGATAATTAAAGATTGCATTTCTTTCATTTCAATGTAGTACTATAAGAATATGTTACTGTAAAATTAATAAAAATTATATGGTGAAAATCGCTAAATTCTACAAAATAATTCTTTCTGTAATGACATCTAAGAATTCGTAATACATAGAATGTGCAAGTTTTCTGCAAAAGTATCATTGCGTTATATATTTTGAATATTCTGTTTACAAAATATATGTATATTATGTTAATAATCAAGAAAAGGGCATTTTTCAAAAAAGTCAATTTTTATCGTTTTTTCATAGAGAAGTAATTTGTGAAGCTCTTTGCGGCACCTGAAAATATTTTAGTACAGCAACAAAATTTTATATTCTTCATTCTAATCCCAAAAGGCAACTTTTGCCGACTATAGTAAATTCCTAACTGAAAAAAATAATTAACCATCATTTTCGTTCCACCCTAGTGTACACCGGGTCACCACTTTTTAGTAAGAAGGTTAAAGATATGAAAGGTTAATACCATTTGTCACTGTATAACTCTTTATTAAAATGTATAATATATTAAAGGTATAACTTCAACAAAATGTGTAGATGATAATTTAATAACTTAACATATTAAACTTAAATATTAAATATTTTGTGCCATGCCGGTAAGCAGCATTTCGAATTACAACATTTCATGTTCTTTTCGGCTCGTGGCGAAACCCCGCCAATCTATCGCAAAGAGTAAAACGCTTCTTTTGCTCTACTGAAAGATAAATAGCTTGATTACGTAGTAAGAACTCTCTTCACGTTAGGATATTGATCAATATAAGAAATTAGTGTCTTTAGGCTCGCCACACGTTCATCTTAGTGTAAGCTATATTCTGCAAAATACCTTTTTAAAACTTTTCCAGAAAATACAACTTTTATGCCTGCCTACATATATAAATATGCAATGGACAAAATGGTCACGTACATAGCCAATAGCACCGATTTGTTTCCCAATAAAGTCAACCATGTTTTGGCTAATTTTCTCCACTAAACGCCTGTTTTGCAAATACTAGTCAGTTCCACGACCAGTATAATAATAAGTAGGAAAATGTTCAAGTTATTTCATTTTAGGCTTTCTAGATAAATTGTAACACAGTTTACTGCACACACAGTTATATATATCACAGGTTATAACTGTTTTTTATCTCCCATCGTCATTCAAATATCCTGTGACTTTCATATTTTTTAATGAACATTAACACATCAAACATAAATAATTTGTATTTTTCATGTAAAATGAACGGCTCTTTCAAATTTCTCATTGTGTTATTATAAAGAAAAAACTTAACAAAAATAAAATTATTTTGTTTACAATCCATTATATGAAAATTTAGTATATGATTTTTAGATGCCATAGCGACATCCTATACCGTGATAAAACAAAACTGTTATATTCTCCATAGTTAATTGTTTTGCAAAAAACATGAAAATAACGTTAACAAGTTTTAGAAATCGATATTTTTTAATTTTATAAAGAAACATAATTTTTTTAGTCACAAGACTGAAATATTTTATGTTACCAGTAAATTGACATAATTTAATAATTCACAAATCCTGTGACTTTGATATTTTTTAATAAACATTAACTCATCATACATAAATAATTTGTATTTCTCATGTGAAATGAACGGCTCTTTCAAATTTTTGATTGTGATATTATAAAGAAAAAACTGAACAAAAATAATCAAATAACAAAATCAATTCCACGGCCAGTCAAATCATAAGTAGGAAAAATTTCAAGTTATTTCATTTTATGCTTTCTAGATAGATTGTAACACAGAATATATAACTGATGTTTATCTCACATCGTCGCATAGTCATTCACAAATTCTGTGACTTTCATATATTTTAACGAACATTATCACATCATACATAAATAATTTGATTTCTCATGTAAAATGAACGGTTCTTTCAAATTTCCAATTGTGATATCATAAAGAAAAAACTGAATAATCCACTTGTTTACAATCCATTATGAAAATTTAGTATATGGTTTTTAGATGCCATAGCGACATCATATGCATTGATAAAACAAAACTGTTATATTATTCATAGTTAATTGTTTTGAAAAAAAACATGAAAGTAAAGGTATCAAGGCTTAGCAATCAATTTTTTTAATATTATAAGGAAACATGATTTTTTTAATATTATAAGGAAACATGACTTTTTTTAGTCACAAAACCGAAATATTTTATGTTACCATTAAATTAGCATAATTTAATAATTTCCACAACTTTGCAGATTTGATAAAAGTCAACAGAAATTGCTTCATATTGCATCAAATTCTAAGAAATGCTTTATTTATTTTTTTGTTTCTATTACCTTTATTTCTTTAAGTTTTCATCTAGAGATTATTGTATCATTTAACACGTTTTCTGCGAAGCAATATCTGTAGTCGCGGTCTGGTTTTCAAACCAAAAAAAGTCCATATTATTATAAAAATTTGAAACAAAAGTGGCTCATTAATTCATTTGGACGTATCTTACTACTTGGAGGTGGGTCCGCGTCGTTAGCACTATCGTTGAAATACACTATATTGCCAAAGGTGACCGGTCACTTGCGATTGTAGACGTTTTGTTAATTATCTAGAAAAATACATGAGGAATTAACCTTAATCTGCAGGTGTGTAAACAGAATAGTATATGTTATATATTTCCGCGAAGATTTTTTTCGCGAAACCCCATAGGGGACTGTCAACAAATTGAAAAAGAACGAATATCTTTTGGATAACCCTGTAAAAACTAATGTAGCAAAGGCATTAAAACTCGAGATTATTAATAAATGGCTTATTGTGACATACTGTGCTCATTTTTATGAGGATGACATGTATACTCGTAGAGAAATTAAGGTTTTTATAAAAACAGTCCCAGATTTTGCCTAGTTTTTTGCTTATAATTTGCAGAGTTCTTAATATAAAAAAAGTTCTTTTCAGGAAATATCGAAAACAACATTGTACATAATACTCTGCATTCAGAATTTAAAAATAATAAAAAGTGGATGAAAAATGAGCAAGTTTACTAAAAAATGTTTGACTGCGCATGCGCGAATGCAATCAAAATATAATACCCATAATTTATTAGCTGTGTATATAGAGCAACTTTTGTGAAAGTCAAAAAATCATAGCTTGAAAATTCTGAAAATGATCGTCGATAGAATAAGCTCGAAATCCGTTGTTCCCAAAAGGAAGCAAAAATATGAGGGGTTGTATCCAAATATAGTAGTACGTGCAATATTGTGTACGCTATCTTGGCACTAATTAACAGATATTTTATACAACCCCTCATCTTGGAACGCCTTTGCTACATTAGTTTTTACAGGGTTATCCAAAAGATATTCGTTCTTTTTCAATTTGTTGACAGTCCTCTATGGGGTTTCGTGAAAAAATCTTCGCGGAAATATATAACCTATACTATACTGTTTACACATCTGCAGTTTCAGGTTAATTCCTCATGTATTTTTCTAGATAGTTAACAAAACGTCTAAAATCGCAAGTTACCGGTCACCTTTGGCAATATAGTGTATTCATTTTCATTAATTATAGACATGGATCTACGTTTACTAGTTTCGAATATAAACGATGCATATTCGATTGTTTTTCATTTTTTTATTCATCAAAACTAAAAATATTTCGAACAGTACATCATATTATATACATTGATCTATAAAAAACAAAAATACTGATAAATCTAAAGAAAATGAATGGCAACAATAAAGCGATGGGAAATACACATTGGTCCAGGCTCACACATTTTCGCATCCCATAAACACCCCCCCCCCCCACACACACACGCACACACACACACACACAGATGGCGACAAACACGCCAAGCGGAATTCTTTATTTATATGCTGACAAAGCTCTATGCGCTCAGTGTGAATGGTACAGCTAAATCATTGTATGCAAGTCTAGATAGCAGTAATGACAGACTAGACGCAGATCGTGTCCTACACAACACAGCCAAGGTGTTAAAATTTTCTGATAAAGAACATGTTTTTGCTTCCATTATAAATATAAAAGAGAAAAAAATGCAAATAAACAAAATTAGTGCCCGCTTAATCTATGGATCTAGGAGAAGCACAGCATCATTTTGGGCGGCCCTGCACCCGGGAACATTTTTCTAAATTCTACATTAATGAAAACTGAAACAAATATTATTCCCAGGAGTATCTTAGCTGAATTCAGATATTTCATCAAACAACTTTTTTTATGTTCTCTGTATAAAATATAGATAGAGTACATCAATCAGGTGATTTCTAACCAGTACATCTTGATGTCGTATTTTCGGTTAATGGCCTATTCATCACAATCAAATTACGAGGTTAGATATATTTCCTGAAGTAGTGTTGATTTTCTCTTTCATTGGGTACACTTTCCCCTATAACAAAAATTTAAACCCCAATATAAAAAATATAAAAGGGAATTAGAGGTCCCATTTTGAAATGCTTTTGAGTCTCCCTTAAATTTTAGAAGAAAAGCTTGCGCTTCACGCGCCTTTTGGATAATCAGGACCTGGACAAATAGGTTCAGCTCCTTCAATTCATTTTCAATAATGTTTAATTTTCTAGATATTTTCTCTCTTCAGATAAATTCTGGTTTATTTTCTCAATGCATTCGACCTCAGATACTTATCGCAATCCATTCCTTTTACCTTTCATTCAATCCATATTCCATTTAAGATACTTTTATTTCTCTGAATTTTGATCGGAAAATCATATTTATATTTGAATAGTCTCCGAAAAAGTTTATGATTATGTTTACATATTTAAATGTGAATTGGAATATGAAAAATGGATGAAAATAAAATTGTGGCTTTCTTTCATTTATTTTTCAATATGTACAAAGTCCATATTTATGTAGGCTTAGTTAAATATGAAATGTGAAAAAGGAAATGAATAAAAGTAACGAAAAAAGTGTTTTTCCTTCGGTTCATGTTCTCTAATGTGTGATTTAATGGTTATATATACTCTTATTTATATCACGAAATCTCACACTGAAGTGTCTCGAAAAAATGTGAATATTTTAAAAATACATTCGCAATGAGATATTTACCGTAATACATTCCATCTGTTATTTATGGGAATATTTTCCATTTACGTTATGTTTATTTCATAGAGATTTGACATGAAAAACATATTATCTTAAACTCTTTCAAAGAAAGTTTACCTTCTACTAAATGCTTATAAACAAATACCGAAATTGTGTGAGAATTTTGAAAGAATAATTACAATACACACTGTGAAAAAACACAAACATTTCTTAATCTAGAAATGTATAATTTAACCAAGAACAAAAATATACAATAATGTCATTCGAGTTACACAATATTCCGAAAAGTTTTCCTTATCTTTTGAAACCTCGGAAAGAAATATATTTTTGAGATTTACAGAGACAGTTATAAATGCAAAGTTTCTTTTGCTGCCACTGATTTTCGGAAATGTTTCCGAGTACTTTTTATAAGTTATTAATTAGTTTTCTAAACCTGAATATAGATTTTTTAGAATACAATCAATTCTCAAGTAAACATTTTCACGTTCAACAAGCATTATTTTACAGACATCCCATCAAAAAGTCAAATGTAAAAAATACAGCCAAGTCTCGGGACTCTTTTACCATAAAAAGTTTCGAGATTGTATAGAGTCAAATTTAGATATTTTATTAACTCGGATATTTTCATTCACAAAACTTTACATCTTTAGTTAATGGCTATTTTGTGTCTTGGCAATTACGTATTATGACAATGTGACAGCTGTATACTGCATAAAATTAGCCTTAATCAATTAATACCATCCCATCCCATAGGTGTAATAACGTAAATCCTGACTGATATGTAAAAGAGAATTGTTTTATATTTACGGTGATAGGTAGAGATCGGGAGGGGGTGACGACTTTTTATTAAATATAGCATTTATTATACTTTACCGTGCAGGAAAGGGTTACCAGAAGAATGGTTTCGTGCTGTGAATTTTAGAGGGTTTTCGCGTTTCGTATTATTTTTTTGACAGGACCGGGCAATGCCTAGCAGATCATCTAGTTTATTATAAAACAAACGCAATCTGCTCTACTGGGTTGATAGACGAAACAAAATCTCGTGAAAATGGCCAGGTTGACCGTGTATAAAATCGTCATTTTGGGGTCATAAAGATACCTTGCTGCATCGGCGAAATCTGAATCATTAATTAACATTAAACTTATACAAACTTTTACAACTTATACTTTATTAAACTTATACAAATTTTTACAACTTATACTTTATTAAACTTATACAAATTTTTAGAACTTAAACTTTATTAAACTTATACAAACTTTTAAAACTTAAACTTTATTAAACTTATACAAAAGTATTTATTCCAAATACTCCTACTGAGCTACACGAATGATATCCTGGCTGGCATAATTAACTCTTATTTGTTGAACATGGGTGCAAACAGCAGCACTAATTTCATTTATTAGAGCTATAACTATAGCATTTACATGATCAAAATGTAATATAACATGGAAACTCCCGTATACCATGTAATTAGTCATAATGCCAATCATGATACCGTTCCGGTAGCTCAGTAAGAAAAGCATTGGCACGGCAAGCCAAGGTACCCAGGTTCGAGTTCTGGCACGAATATTTTTTGCTCTTTTAGAATAAATTTTAACTATGATATTACAACCATCGAATATGATTTACCTATCTGTAAAAATCTTTCCTCTCTTCATTATGAAAAATTGCTATTCAGAATTTCTGGAATGAATACGGAATCTGCAAATAAAAAAGAAATCCCTGAAATGCAGGGATATATGTGCTAATGATGCAAATGGGTTAATATCATAACTATGTTCGGCCAATTTGTATGTATTGACTATATCTTGGCAAATCTTCACAATATTGCATAAAATAATGATTCAATATTGATTGTGAACATTGCAACACAATTGATACTTAATATTTACCATAATATTTATTATTTTCTCTCAACATTTATTATTTTAAAATAACTAAACCTTTTTTAACGTTTGATGAATAAAAGTCTTTAAATAAAATATCACATTTAATCAGACATAAAAGTTACATAAAATACACTTAAAACATTAAAAAATACTGCAGACGTTTCAGGCTATAATTTAGCCCCTCATCAGTGCAACTACGTACGTTGACCGGAGAATTTTCAACCATGTTTACAGTTAATAAAGTTAACCAGTTAAAACTTGAAAAATGTTGACGAACTTCGATTAGAGTAAGATCGTGTAGTCAGGTGGAACATCACAAGATTCATTAATTGGCGAAGTCCGTTTACGAGTGAACCAACCCTCAAGAAATACTTTACTCTTAACGTTATTGCAGTTGGATCGGATTACTACGATACTTGCGAAATCAGGAATATGGTCAGTATCCAAAGAATGCTGTACTAGTTTTGGTTGAAGTCTACCAGATTTATAAGCACGTTTTTGTTCGGCAAAGCGAATGGCGCAAGTACGACTCGTTTCACAGACCCCACAAGGGATACTGTAGACCGCGCCGGTTTTAAGTAGGGGAGGGATTCTAGATTTAAACTTACCAAGCAATTCTTTTAAAACATTATGTGGCCTGAAGGCTGTACTGATATTATTAGACCTGAGTAGACTAGAAATAGTTTCAGAAAGATCTTTGTAATAAGGTATAGATACATATCCAGTAGGGTTTCTACGAACTAAAGAGGTGGACAAGCGATGCTCAGAAAGTAAACTTTTTCAACCACCGCAAAGGGAAACTCTTTTTCCTTAAATCAGAAATTATTTCCTTTTTCTCCAATAGGAATGCTGCATCAGTTGAACAATAACGATTAGCATGATGGACCAACGTTCTTACAAGTGCGATTCGATGGGAAATTGGATTTATGGATTCAAAATTTAGATACTGTTCAGAATTCGTAGCTTTATGATACACAAATGTTAACACTTTTTGAAACTCTGTATTTTCCACTCTTTCAACCATAACATCGAGAAAAGGCAGTATGCGGTCATTCTCCATCTCAATAGTAAATTCGATCGCTTGACAGATATTATATTATTATTTTATGGATAGATTATTATTTTATTGGTACTAATTATCGTCAATAAATATTTTATCACATTATTGATGCTGATTCTATAATATATCTGATATCTGTCTATATTTTATCTTGCAAATTTTTTTGTTTAAATAGTCAGAGACAATGTGAGAGATTCAGATAGATAACATAATTCTAGTCTACATTTTATGAGATTTAAAAAAAGTATATTCCTACATTTCCTATATTTTTTGTTACAACAAGTTTTATTTCCAAATTCACTCCTTGGTCATATCGGGATGAGTGTTGGCATTTTAGTCGCAGTTGTGACGTTACTGCCGGGACATACAACGTCACAACAAATTCAAAGCTGTCTCAAAGTAATTTTATTGATATTTTAAGATGTTTTTAAGTTTATTTTAAGTTTTCATACGATCTCCAAGACGTTCACATTTCGGTCTCAGTGTGACGTCACAGAGTTGTGGCATTCTGATCATAGGTGTGACGTGACGTACGTGACTTGCAGTAACGTTACAGTGACGTCACTGCGATCATGCTTACTATACGGGAACTTTCAAGTATAAAATCGTTTTGATACATTATATACTTCTTATATATATTTCTAGTTTTTATTTATTTTTATTTAAATAAAGATACAAATTGTATTTATAATCTAAATTATTTGTACACTCATATACGCAAAACTCTTTGTTTTTAAACGAATTATAAACTTTAAAATAAAAAATTAAATAAAATTTACATTTCGGTCACTTTTACTTATTATTTTTTACAAATTTCAGCACGATACGTATTGCGCAACAGAAATGAAAAATATGTTTTAAAGGAAACTGTAGAATGAAAATAATTTAGAGTAAACATATATTTTTTTCCCTGGCGAAATCTATCTTCATTTTATTTACTAAAAGAAGATCATCAAACACTACTTCAAGGAAAATTGATTAAATAATTACTCCATTTTTTTCATCCGCTTCAAGAAGTTCCTTACTCATTACTTTTTCTGAAGAAAGTCATTCATATGTGAAATTGAAAAAATAAATCTTAGAGCATCTGATTAATGTCATGTAATGCCCAATTACTCGTTTACAAATTAATCATAAATCATGTTGAGATTTACACTGCTTATTTAAGAAACGGGAGAAAGTATCTATGAGATTTGTTAATTAAACTGATCAATCTTAAAATTGGTAGAAAGAACTTTATGTAATATACATGTATGTATATATATATGTGTGTGGTAGAGAGAGAGAGAGAGTGCATATACATGCAGAATTTAAATGTGATAAAAATTCATGCATAACTGACGTTTGTAAAATATGCAGTTTTTTCCACCTTCTAGTCAGTGTTGTCGACATAAATTTCTTCCACTAGATTTAGGCAAAATTTGTCTTTGTGGTTTTATGTAGGAGTTAACTTTTTATTAAGATTAAGTATTAGAAGGAGAAAATAAATTCCACTCCTAGATTAAAATCGATTTAGATTTTCACATTAATTTCGCTTTTATTTAATTTTAGCTTTTACACATAGGGCGGAGTGGGGTGATTATTGGTCACTTTTCATAAAGATCCATATAACTCAGTAACTAAATTGAATTGAAACAAAAATTTTATACTTGCAGAAAGAGAATCTAATACCTAACAATCTTAATTAGTTTTATTTTTTTTAAATTATATATAATATTAATAAAATTAAAAAATGTCTGACCAATAATCACCCCGGCAATGGGGTGATTATTGGTCAGGGATGGGGGGATTATTGGTCATTGTTTTATGATAAAAAACCAACATTTTAAAAACTCAAAAATTTAATAAATGAATGAATGAAACATTCTTGGAATAAATTTAATACTTTATATTGTTTGTAAATATAAACAGGGTTATGAAAAATGTATAAAATAAAGAACATTACTAAAATGATTGGAACTTCAAATATATTTCACAAAATAATACATTTATTTACAAAATACCTTTTTTGTATTTAAGGTATGCAGCTTGCATTTCATCTTCCTCAATCTGAAATGACCCTGTACCATAGAGTCTAACTGGTCCATAAAAAACAAAGGAGCGCTTCATTGGCGCAAGATCTTTTTTCTTTGGCCAGCGATACTTTCCTGCAGACTCCAAAAATTTGCACGACAAAATATCATCCTGAATACTAATAATACACCCGATGTATGGCATCTGTTCAAAGTAGACAGCATAGTACTTCTTTACACCTATGGCTTTATGTATTTTCCTTAATTTATTTGTTGCTGCAATATCAGAATTTTTTTTTTGCAGTTGCGGAATTTCTTCAGTTTCACCCATTTCTACTTCCATATCTATATCCGTATATTGTGTGCAGAGTTTCCCCCAGACAGTTTCAGAAGGGTGCTGCACCCTGCCTGCCCTTTTGTTTTACAAAATTGCACCCTTCTTGCCTTTCATAAAAAGAATTAACACCCTTCTTGCCCCTCAATAAAAAAAGGTGACCTTTCTCCTTTTTGCATTAAAAAATTGCTTTCATAGTAAAAATTGACTCAATGTTGTCTTGAAAAGAGTGCCCTGACATTTAAATATCAAAAGTGGCTTTAAAAAACAAAAGAAACCTTTAACAATTAAAAAAAGTACCCTTAAGAATCTGAAAAGTGCCCTCAAGAATCCAAAAAGTGCCCTGAATAATAAAAAAGTGCCCTTTTCTCACGAGCAGCACTCTGTCCTTTTTTAAACTTGGGGGAAACTCTATGTGCGCATTGCTATGTTTTCTTTCTAGTCTCAGAGGATGATGCTACTGCATCTTCAGCTGTATTCTTGTTTAATGTAGTTTTCCTTTTCTTTTTTGATTCTTTTAAATCTTTTGCTTTTTCAACTTTTTCACACAGCTTAATGAAATCCTCGTTGGTGATAACTGCTGCATTTGTTTCTATTTTTCTCCTTGCTCTGGATTTACATGTGCGTGGTACCATTTGCAGACGTTGAATGAGAAGTGAATGAAATGATTTTTCAGTTGAGGGTGTGCTATTAGAGGAAGTAGACGGAGTTGACATTGCAAAAACGTGAAAAAACTTTTGAATGCAGACGCTGCCATCTAAAACTGACAAATATTAAACATTTCTGCACTATTTGTGGAGTTTATAAGTAATTTTTAAGCTAAAATTACATGACCGAGAATCACCCCATGTATATAGGGTGATGTTTAGCCCTCTATTTCCCTAATGTATATACTCATACAGTGTTCGTATGCATACATACATATTCTATGCATATTTCTCTTTCTATGTAACCCTTCTAGATCATCATGTAGCTAAATTTCATATTACAGCCACCTTATGAAAAAAAAGCATAATTTTGTTATTCCTTATTTTTTGTTCAAGTTTTATACATATGTCTAGTTAAAATATTTTTTCTCGTTAAATTATGTTTTGAACCAAAAAATCGTTTGTGTTACTGAATAACGTTGAAATTGTCTAACATCCAGTATTTTTTTTCTTTTGATTCTATCATTGGTATTAATGAAGATTTAACTGACCAATAATCACCCCATGTTCCAAGTGACCAAGAATCACCCCAGTCTGCCCTATGATATTTTATCCAAGAAAACTGTCTGAAAGAATAATAATTAAAATAAATGATCAAAGTAAAAATAGCACAAATAAAAATATATAAAATGGCAAACAGCTGTTTCGGAGTCCCTAAAGCTCCATCATCAGTGCCATATTTAAAAGATCAAAAACTTATCCAAAAGTTTAAGCCATGTAGGCATGCTTGCGTTTCCTCATAGCGCAATCAGGTATCACATGTGACGTAGGAGACCAATAGAAGCGCTCGGCCAGACTGGACGAGTTTAAGTACGGAGGAGAAAAGAACGGAATCGAAGAGAATGAATTAGATGAAAGGTAGTCAGACATTTGAAAAATTTGGTGTACTGGACATATCATTAACTATGTTGCCTGGATTCTTCCATGTATGATAAGCTTCCCAAATATCAAGATCGTTAATCGATGAGCATTTTTGAATTATTGAACAATCTGAAAAATTAAAACTGTGATTGCTAGACCAGGAATGGTTGGCAATCACAGAGCGTTTAGTGTTGCAAATTTTAACATAGTTTTATGTTCTCCCAAGCGGACCTTAAGGGATAGCTTAGTTTGACTTATGTACATTCTATCACACTCCCAAGATATCTAGTAAATTCCCCAATGTGAAAATCTGCCAATTGGATGTTTGAGATATGCAAATTTGATTTTGTTAAATAGTGCATAAATTACTTTAAAATCGAAGCTTTTTAAAATTCTGGATATTTGATGGCCCTTTTCTCGGAAAATATGCAAGTATAATTAAATGTTCATTGGGAAAATTGTTAATGTTGGAATGTGTACGTTTAATCAGTTTATTATGAATTGAATAAACTATTTCAACAGGATAACCCCGGTCAATGGCAATTGATTTAACGTGGTCTAATTCTACCTTGAGTGGAAAGTTCAATCCACCTATTTTAAAAAATAATAAATTTATAATTATTCATATTACGTAAGTGGATATACCATTATCGCCTTTTCGTTATTTACTATAACGTCACACCAACAACCTCTACATTATATCACTACAGTAAATGCCACATCTGCTTTTAGGGTATTTTTCAGTTAAATCTAGAAGCGTTTATGTTAGTATCTAGAGAAGAGTGGGGAGAAAATTATTTGTGTAAAACTTACCCACACACTTATTAATTACTGAATTTAGTATATTCGTTTATAGAAATAGAGATAAAATATCAATTGATTTACAATTTTGAAATATAGTTTATATTACACGAAATTCTATTTATAATTTTTGTACTAGATGAAAAATATTGTACTATCCAGCAGGGATATAAAATAAAAAGCAAAACTACTACATAATCAAGTTTTGCATCAGAAACATAATTTAAATTAAATCTATTACCTTTATAAGCATGTTATATCGTTCATTTCATTCAGTAAAGAAAGGCCGTCAAACACTGCTTCAAAGGAAATTGATTAAATAATTACACAATTTTTTCATTCGTTTCAAGAAGTTCCTTACTCATTACTTTTTTTTAAAGGAAGTCATTAAAATGTGAAAGTAAAAAAAATATTTCGAGAGCATCTGATTAATGTCAAGTAATGCCCGATTACTCTTTTACATATTAATCCTAAATCATGTTGAAATTTGCACTACTTATTTAAGTAAAAAGAAAATGTCTCTATGAAATTTCAAATGTTAATTAAATTGATCAATCCTTAAATTGGTAGAAAGGAATTTAATAATATTCTATTTTGCGTCACAATTTAAGTTTAAAACATAAAACATACATAATTTACATCTGTATAACAGATAATTTTTTGCTTAATCTAGACCGTGTTGCTAGATTTAGGATGAAAAACCGCTTGGAGGAATTTATTTATAGGCGCTTTTTTTTGTAATCTTTTGAAGGAGGGGGGATATTTCAATTAGGTTAAAAAAAGAAATTAAACTCTTATGTAGAAATTAAGTCAGATCTTCCATTTATTTTGATTTTATTAAAGTTTCACAAAAAATTATTTTTTCTATATTTGACATTTTAATCAAGAAAATTATTTGCTAAATAAAAGATAACAATTGAAAATTATTGATGTTACTTAAGTAAATAAACCAATAAAGCTTGTCCTTTATTTGCTATTTAGTCATGTCAGCTACATTTATATTAAGTCATTAAAATAGGTCAAGCTGAGGTGGTTTCGATCTTGCGATTACTCAAATTTGTCAATTAATTTATACGTAATTTTTTCTCTATAATACATTTTATTCTTTCCTTTTGATGTTTGTACAAATTGTTAATCCTTCTAATTGTCCGACTAAAATAAATTGAAAACATTAATAACACGTTTTACGAATCAATACTTTTTTCGTTATGGCGTTCGTACATTTAATGAGTGAAATGATATAATTTTTTTAACTAAAATAAAGAGGTAACACAGAGTAAGTGATTGATCTTATTGTTTCTAGAGAATTTTGTTGAGTTCAGCGGTAGTTTAAAATATACGTTATCTGAGAATTTTCCCAACATAGACTTGTATATCCAACAGGAACATGTGTTAAAGTTTAAAGACTAAAATGGAAATTTGGTTTTCAAATGTGGTATTTAATTTAGCCTATATGTGAGATGTTCTGTGAAAACCTCATAAACAGTACTAAGGGATAATCCTCACTGCCAGTGTACAGAAATGGACCAAAGAATCATACTGCTACCATAGTTGTTTTTGTGAGATAATTGCGAAACAAAATGTTGACATCACATCCGATGTACAGAGAATAAACTTTATTAATAATATTGTTAACTAATTAATCCATATTAGATGGCACATAATGTTTTCACTAGAAGATGCTCAAAATAAACACGGCGGGCATCAAAGTATAATTGACGTATCATGGAATAGATGAGTGAGAAAAAATTATTATCGTTGCGTCAACGAAATTCAGTAGGAACGTATTTGTTAAATCAAATTTTCTTAACCATTCCACAAAGCATGCTAAAATCCTTCAATATGTGCAGAGGCTTTTTTCAAGAATTTACTCGTGTAAATATAGCATCATAATGCAAATACAGATAGATGTTCTTGTTTCCAATCAAGCCGTTTTCCTATGCACCGGATACGTGAAAATTTTGTTTTTGCATATTTCTCTAATAAAACGTCTTATTGACACGGTTCTTTGCTCAAACTTTATGTAGTCCAAACAAGGATTCTAGCTCTACAGACTTTATTCATGTCTTGACAGTCGTTCTACATATTTAATATAAAAGGTTTATTTTATTAAAACACATTCCTAGTCTTCCAACATATAAAGGAAATCATGTGAGCATAGAATTTTTTTGTTAGATTTAGTTCAGAATCCGAATAGTTTAGATTAAAATTATTTAAAAATTAGTTCAAACTCTAACTATAACAAATCCAACCTCACTAAAAAAACCTTTAAGGGAAATATTTTCAAAAATATTCAGAGACTTTTATCAGATTTTGCTTTCGTTTCTGGTATTACAATTCTTTCAATAAGTTTGATTATAAAATTCAGAAAATGATGAAGTAAATATATTATATTTGTTTATTTTATTTGTTTAATTATATATGATTATATTTGTTTTAGATATTACAATTCATATAAAGATTATGTTTACTGCTGCAAATTTTTAAGACACATATGGTTAGCCATTATTGTTAGACCTTATATTTAGCGATACTATGTAAAAATTAAATTATGGTATCTCGTTAGCGGTGAATCTGGTTAGCGATTATGGTTAGGCCTTATGTTTAGTGATACCATGTAAAAATTAAATTATTTCTAAAAATTTCTAAAAAAAATCATTCAAAAACTAAGCTTTTTGTTGGCTTGATTTATTATCTATAAAAAATTAGGATCGTTCTCAAAGTACCTTGAAGATCAATCATTCTCAATAATTTCACCAAGATTTAAAATCTTATCCCCTTAAAGCATTCTGCTCCATAGCTCACGACAGGTGAACTATAGTATGCAAGCTTACAACAATTTGCGTACACATACGATGAATTATCAGACAAAAAAGTGGTGATTTCTTTTGTGACTGAGATAAAATCGAGAACTCAACATTTTCTCTATGTGCTGAGTCACTGCAAATATCTTTCTGTATTGAATGATGACTCATCAGTGACAACCATGATCGCGATCCTCTGTATAAAAATATCATGTGTTTAACTCTATCTTAGAGAATTCCTTATCTGCAATGGTTTCTGAAGTGACATGTCACCGGTAAAACGTCAGAAAAGGCCTTCCTTTTTTGAGTTAACCATATGATAGGTTGTCCAAACCGTAGAATTTGTTATTATACTTACATAAGTTAATACTAACAGCTGTGCTGAGACTTACCGTTTAAGTCATCATTTATTTATGTCGCATAACTATAATTCCTAGATTAATTGTTTGGACGTTTCATAAATCCAAATTGGGACACCAGATAATTATAGTTTTGTTCAAAATCTGGTCCCTAGGCATTATCTCACGTTTGACAAAAACTCTACAAATGTTGTCCAACTTGAAGATTTCAAGTGGTTTCTCAGTATATTTTCTATATGTTATGATAATTTATTGAAACAAATTACAGTCAATCGTGTCAACGTTCATATCAGAAATATAATTCCTCAAGTCAGTTTCCTAAAAGCAAAAGACGCGTACTTCCAAGTTATGTAGTCGAATTTACCTACTACAGTGATATTAGCTACATGGCGACACAAGTGGTCAAACAATTAAAAAATGTATATAAATATATACAGCTATTTATATATTTTGTAATATGTATGGATTTTTGTTGGAACCGGTTCCGGAAGAGAAATTATCCTCGTAAAAAAAGCTCGAACCAAAATAAAAATAATTAAAAAGGCCCTGGTTGTTACCTAAAGGGCCTAAGCTTTACCCTATACAAAAGATATATATATTTAATAATATTGAAAAGCAAATGTGAACTTTAAGACTCCGCTCTCATGGGTGTAACATTAGCTAGTGAGTGTTTTTGCATAGGCTCTTAAACATCCTAAACTGTCTTCTTGTTATGCTATAGGTAACAACAGACTCCCCAAAATCTTGTCGAATAACATTGCAAACGATATCAGAAATATTGCAGATATCATTGGGTGCCATCCACATCTTGGTAACAGAAAATTGAACATGATACGTTTTTGTGCACGATAGGTTCCAGGGCCTGACAACTCCCCAAAAAACAGGACATTTGCTTGCAGGTTTATTTGTAGCTGCACGGGATGTTGCAATCCAGATCAAGCTTCATATTGCTCACCGCGTGTTGACTCCGTAGTTTCCGCAGGCGATGGTAAACATGTCGGAATTGGCATGGTTACCACTGACGAACTAAATGAAAGAAATGAATACAAATATTACCAGATATTCATTATACATAGAATGAAAAAGGCAACAAACAATTAAAATTGTGTACAATAAATTATGCGATTGAAAAGTATAATTATGCATTGAACATCTCTCAAAGATTCCCAGAAAGTAAGAATTTCGAAAAATATTTTTTTAGTAAAAGTCATTTACAAATGAAATATTTATTTACTTTAATCGAAGTGGGCGCGTAAATAAAATCTGCAAATAAGACGGATTACTCTTGCTTGATTATGTAATTAACAATAAAAAATAGAAATAATGGAAATTGAGTAATAATGACTAATATGGAATGATTCATATAAGCATGATTAATTACAATTGTAATCCAAGAATTAGAATTAAGGAAAATTATTATTTTGTCACACAATTTTTTTTATTATGTACTAACAATCATATTAATGTTATTTAAATATAATATGAATGTTTAAACATGATAACAAAGAAGTTTCAAGAAATGTATATAAAAAAATTATCTATACTAAAAAAAGAAAGTTGTTTGTATGTGTGTGTGTGTGGGAGGGGGGGATGGCTAGCGAAATCTAGCGTACATAGAAGTCTGAAAACTTGAGTGAGGATAGTCCAAAGCAGATCCTGATGCACCTGAGGCTCAGACTTTTTATTTTTGATAATTAGCCGAGATATTAATTAAAAACTGATCAAAACCTCAGCTCTTTCTTGCCGAACCGGTAAAAATGCTCACCGGCATGCGCCCAGAACCCGACATACGCATAGGGAGGAAATGCAGAACCGAACACGCTGTAATGTGTGTCTTTTCGTAGTTTTGTTATAACCTAAATTGGCCAATCCGTTCGGGACAGTTAAAATTGAAAGACATATTCTGAAAGATTATTCTCTTACGTCTCAAATGCCGCAATCAATTTGAAAATATCGTTGTTAAAACTAGAATATAAGAAATTATAAACGATACGATAATAAAGATAAGGTGAAATTATGGGGGTAAAGAAAAAACTCTCTGCATGTAAATAGTTTCTTCTTTTATTATATTTCAATTAACTGAGCATCAATCACTTCGCTGGTCGGTTTTTTTTTTCTAACGAACCTCCAATTAAACGAACCTGGAGCTGGGGGCCAGTCTTCGGCAGTGTGCCTACACCCGCTTCGGCCTCCAATAAAGCGGAACCTAACTTATTGTGTATTTGTATTTTTATTTCGAGCAAGATTAAAATAAAAATTTCAGCAGCGTCACTAACATTGTTTGGAGAACCTATTTGGCATTATTCCAAGTTGAATTTAACCATAGTAATAGCAAAATGTACTGCAGAGTTCTTAACGTTTCAATGAAAAGTTTTTAAAAAAATGCTGGGAAATGCGAAAAACGCTAAAAATACCTTTAAAAGTTCGAAAAAATTTAAAAATCGCAGCCAAAATAATTACTATAGTAGACTAAAATATTGAAACAGAATTCCCTTTCCGAATTGCAAAAAAACGCTGCAAAACCCGAAAAAATGCATAAAAATTGCCATAAATTCAAACAATAGCAGTCGACAAAATTTACTATATCGGGAACATTTGTTAGAAACCGATTTTGTTTACGAATGTAAAAATATCGCCGCAAAATACGAAACCCCCTAAAAATTGCATAAAAAATCACCAAAATAGCGGAGGACAAATATGTATTATAACTGTGGTAACAGGTTGTAAACTGACTCTTTGTATGATTGTCAAAAAGCATCGCAGAATGCAAAAAAAAAAAAAAAAAAAATCATAATAAATCTCGAAAAATTAAATAATTACTGTACTATTTCTTTATAGACTATCTAAAAGAGGACAACATTTTCTAAAAAGATTATGACTGAATTCCTATTAATAATGTAGAAAAATCGCCGCAAAACACGAAAAAAATGCTAAAAAACACCAAATATTCAAAAATCACAGAGAACAAATTTTTACTATAGATGGTTAAAATTTTGTAGTCGGAATCCTCTTACGAATGTAAAAAAAATCACCCCGGAAGAAAATAAAACCCTCTAAAAATCACATTAAACATAGCTTAAAGTTTAAAAGTGGAGGTGGACAAAATTTGCTATGTTAAACTAAAATTTTTAAACCGAATTCCTCTTACAAATAAATGTCTAACAATTGACACAAAACGCTAAATTATCTCTATAATCGCATAAAAAATAAGCGAAACCTTTAAAAATCATTGTATTAATTCAGATTAAACTTATTGAAAAGCGGACAAAATTTACTCTATTGGGCTAAAGATTGAAACCGGATTCCTTTTATTAATGTGGAAAAATCTCCACGAAACGCGAAAAATCGCATAAAAAATATAATAAAAAATCTAAAATCTGGTTTGTGTATTAAAACTTCAGACATACGAGTGTCTTACTTCCAAATCTTGTAGCTCTGCGCGCTGCGGTTTCCCCAGAGAACAACACACACACACACACACACACACACAGGGTGAAAGACAAACAAACATCTAACGTCATTATTACGAGTTAATGTCTGTTTTGTGCAAAAGTCTGAGTTATATAAAATGTCCTACAAAATTTTCCAATTAGTTTTACACTACAGATTAATATTTTGTAGATTTGCTGCATCGTAAATAAGTAATAAAACAGTTGTCTCTCAATTGAACTTTAAACAATATAAACAAAGGTTTGTTCATTTTCACTATAGAAATATGTTTACATTCTGAGTAAATAAAACTAATGATTACAAAATTTTCGTATAATTAATATTAACTGTCTTCTAAATGTATACAACTTAATTTAAAGCTGACATAAAATTTCCTCGGATGATAGAAATTTTTCAGTAATTTAATCAGCTTGATTCATTTTTAGAATGTTTCTGCACATTTTAATTATATTAAGAAAATTACTTTCGTTAATTATATTGGGAAATAATTAATGAAAGTGATTACTCTTTGTCTTAAACTACGCCATATAAATATTCTCACAGAGTTTTAAATATTTTCATGAACATTTACATACATCATTCCTTCTTTTCAAACAAACATCTCTACACTAAAATATTTTATAATACACTGCTCAAAACAATTAAAGGATATTTGAAGTTTTATATAAAATAAAGATATAAACGAAATTTTTTTTTGCCGAAAATAGAAGAAGAGAATCACAAATGCAAATTTTTCTGGTTTTCAAACTGTGGAGTATGCAAATTTTGAGTTCGACGTCAAAAACGTCGCTTCAGCGGCAGCGAATGAAATTTGACTTTCAACTGCATAAAAGAGAATGAAGACAAGGATGATCGGCATTCAGTGATTGCTTTGTTTCGATGAGTACGATGTCTCAGCGAAGTCATTTGACAGATTCAGAAGCTTGGAGAATTGTTGGTAGGTTAGAAGGGGGCCAAACTCAAGCCGAAGTAGCGCAAGCCATTGGAGTGTCACAAAGTGTCATTTCCAGGATCTGGAACCGTTTTTTGGAGAGTGGATGTGCAGGCCGAAGATCAGGGCAAGGTCGTAGACGGGCAACAACGTCCAATGAAGATCGGTATTTAGCGTTAACAGCTCGGAGACATCGAAACATGAACGCTACTCTTCTCCAACAACACCTTCGCTCGGCTACAGGCACCACGATTTCAACTCAGACTGTCCGAAACCGGCTCCATGCTGTAGGTCTGTATGCTCGCCGACCGATGGTATGTGTTAGATTAAAATCAAGGCATCGTTGCGACCGCAGGGAGTGGGCAACCGAGCATGTCAACTGGAGGAGAAATGAATGGAGCAATATTCTGTTTTCTGACGAGTCCCGTTTTTCTGTGCATCCGGATAATAGGCGTATTTTCATCTGGAGGGACCGTGGCAGTGGGAATAATCCTGCGTTCGTGCACGAAAGTGTCAAATTTGGCGGTGGAGGAGTGTTGGTGTATGGTGGTATCTCCATTGACGGGCGCACTGACCTCTACATCATTCGAGATGGAGCTCTGACTGGTCGCCGATATAGGGATGAGATCCTCAGACCTATTGTAGTCCCTTACGCTGCAGCAATCGGAGATAACTTCATTTTAATGGACGATAACTGCAGGCCACATCGTGCAAACCTGGTGGAGGATTTCCTTTTCGAGGAAGGAATCGTTCGAATGGAATGGCCAGCGTGTTCTCCAGACATGAATCCAATCGAGCACGTTTGGGACGCTCTAGGAAGACGAGTTTCTGGCCGCCAACAACCCCCACAAACTCTCCAAGAACTGGAAAGATCTCTTCTGGAAGAGTGGGGCAGAATACCCCAACTCGTCATTAATAGCCTCATTGAGTCCATGCCTCAAAGGAGTTCAACGTTGCTGGCCGCCCGTGGAAACCATAACCTCTACTGAAAATGATTTTCTTTGAAGAAAACACCTTTTCTTATTCTTTTTTTCTCATACGCACAAATTGTGTTTTTTTCCTTTTGTACACAAATGCGCAATAAAATGCATTTTTTTTCTGCCAAACATGTGTAATTTATTCTCATATAACCTACTATGTCTGTCGACCATGTATCAATCAGCTAAAAAGTTTCTCAGATACAAAATCCACCTAAAACTGCAATATCATTTAATTGTTTTGAGCAGTGTAAATAAAAAAATAATATCATTTTCAGAGGATTAATCAGCAAACTTTTATTCAGTATCAGAGTTGCTTATAGCTTGAAATTTCCAAAAACCTTTATTTCATTTATGGTAAAAACATCTCGACCGTAGAGTAATATTTTCTTTTATCGTTCTTTTAGCGATTGTTGTGTTGCATTGTAAATACTTCGTTTGTTACTATAATTTTCGTTTTTTGAAAAAAAGTTTATTATATATTTTGTATGTATTGCAAATTATTGTATGTAAGCATGTATGTGTATTTTAAGATATATATAAGTAACCAAAGCGTGCGTAAATATGTAATGCGGATATAAGCGTGTAATGTATATATATATATATATATATGTGTGTGTGTGTGTGTGTGTGTGATGATTTCCAGGGTCGAGCTGATTGTGCAACTGCAATACCACTTTTTAATAAATGTTTTTTTTTTTAAATATGAGATGTTCTTTTCATAAATCAACCGAAGAGGTTTCCACGCTAGGATTTTGACAGTCTTACTATTCACCGTAGATGGCGTGTGTGCGTAATCATAAGGAGGCACTTCATCCAAGAACACAAAATCTGTTATTTAGAAGCTGAAAACGACATCAAGGGAAGATCTCGTTTCACTCGAGTCATCTTTTAGTTTCAATTACACGGTTCCCATTACAGCAGAGCATGATGGTTAGTTATTTAAATTATCCATTCCGAAGGAGTATAAGAAAAAGACATTGGACTCTACGCAAATGCCAGGCAGAGATTTGATTACCAACTTAATAACCCAAGCTCCGATCCAGCGTCCCTCATTCGAATGCTCTTCGAAGCGAGAAAGCGGCGGTACATCATTTCAGCAAGAGTAGGAATACATGGGTCACGTGACGGCTCTGTGCACCTATCGAGAACCGGGATTCTGTGCGAAGGCACCAGAATATTGGAATAAAATGGTTTCCGCTAATAAATTGGCGCCAATGAAATTTCCAGAAGATTCTACGATGTTCGATAAATTAGCTATGACCCAGAGTGTTTTAAGCTAACTGATTATCGTTAGTTATTGGTTTGAGAATATGGAATGATTTTTACTTTACGAAAATGAAAAAAGAAAATAAGAAAAATGGTTTATCGAACTTGAAACACAGCCAGAATGGAATTAAAATAAAATGTTTTGCATTTTAATATAAAAAAAAGATTTTATAATTTGGCCAATTATTTTTAATATCTGAACTTTTTAAAATAAATACAGCCTTCTTAGTAATTTAGGAAATTAAAAGGGAATTATGCGGGTTTTTAAAAAGTATGAATAGTAGGGAGTTTTTATATTTTAAAGATAAAGACGCCATTTATTGAACTAACTAGCAGCAATTAAAATATTGAATTTAGGTATGAGATTTTTGGAATAAATAGAGTTAAAATACATTAATAAATGGAGGAAATAAATATTATAGAGTAAAAACTAATATGTAATGCTTTCAGCCTCTACAGGCCATCGCATATGTGTATCTGCTGAGGCAGGTCGTGTTGATTGTTATACTGACACTTGGCACAGATTGACTGCCCACCCGCATGTGCCTTGCGCTCGTCTAAACATGCCTGTACGGCTTTCCTGCTGCACGTGAGAACCCAGTTCTCAACGAGGACCTAGTATGTCTTCCCTCTCACTCGTGTCGTTCGTTTATTCGAGTTTCATTCCTCCGCCAGGAAGACGTGCCAGCTCTCGCCCCGTCCTGGATTTGAGCCACTGCTCTTTAATAGGTCCTTCATAATTACATTTATTGTTCTGCATTAATAATTAATAGAGTAGCTACATCGAAATATTTGCTACCTATTTACAAACTGATCCATTGGGACGGTCAGGCCGCCGCACGAGAGCGGCGTTTATTTCACATGTTAGACTTATTAATACTTGGTTACATAGGATAGAAAAACATTTATTTATTTACATAATTACATTTTGCCATTTAAAAATCTTCACCTTTTCTCTCTTCAATATTCACTCTTCTCACACTTCTTCTGTCCCTTGAATTCACGCCCTTTCTCTTCACTCTTTCTCTGTTGTTCTCTTCTCTCTTCAAACTTCACCCCTCAACTTACCTGTTGTTACTTACGTGGGCCAAATTTAAGGTTTCGCCTCAGGTGCACTGGGAGGGACTGCCCATTAATGGAACCTATCTCAAATGTGGCTCCATTTCCTGGAGAAAAGCCGTGAGTGCTTTCCTCTCTTCCGGAACCACGAAGTAGTTCCGGACAGTCGAAGCGGTGAGCTTCGGGCAGAACCTGTCCCTGAGAGTTGCGTTCGAATACAAGTCACGAGTAGATGTTCACTCGTGGCGGGATCTGGGTCTGTGCAAAATGGGCATCCCCGCGTGAGAGGTCTTACCTTGAATCGGTGGAAGTATTCCGGGAATGGTCCATGCCCTGTAATCGCCCAGTTAATGAGAGGCGCAGTCCAGGAGAGTTCTTCCGACACTTTCGGAATTATGTTGAACACATTTCTCCCTGTTTCCGCCTCCTCCCATCGACATTGCCAGAGGGCTTTCACCTCCTGGCGGATCCTTGTTTTTACTGATCGAGGCGACAGACTTAGAGGGACGTCAATGACATCTAAACCTGCACCTGCTTTCGCAAGGCGGTCTGCTGTTTCATTGCCGTGAATCCCTACATGGGCCTTTACCCAGAACCACCTCACCTCGAGGCCTTCTCTCGTCGCGTGAACACGTGCACATAGTGGGTCTTGCGAGTACGGATTTGCTAGTGCCGTCAGCGACGATCTAGAGTCGCTGAACAATGATAGTTCGTTTCGGGCTCTGCACAACTCCAGCGCTTTGATAATGGCGACTAGCTCGGCCTGGTACACTGTCGCATGGGGCGGGAGGTGATAGGCTTGCTCTTCAATCAATTCTCCACCGTCAAAGATTGCTACGCCCGATCCTACACCTCCTCCGATTTTCGACCCATCAGTATAAACTGACAACCCCTGCTGGCTATGGGGTTCCCCGATGTTCTGGGGTGCTTCTTCCCATTCAATGGCAGGTGCCGTCGCTGGGTGTACTGACCATCTTCCCATCCGTTTTTGAACTTCGTCAGATCGTATTGTTGTTCCACCAACATTGGCATTTTCCCCTAAACGGAGGACGCGACTCTGGTTGTACTCCCTTTCAACCATTAGATCTAGCGGCAGAGTTCCGGCAAGTACCTGAAGCGCTACCGTACTAGTAGTACGATAACACCTGGTTATCGCGATGAGCGCCAATCGTTGAGCTGTGATTAGGCTTTCTCTCATGCGGCCGGTCCCCGTCCACCAGAAACTGCAACCATAAGTCGCGAGCCTCTCTATGCCGTTCTTATATAGACGCTTCAGTACGGTCCCTTTGAAACCCCAGGTCCTCTGACTGAGCGAGCGGGCCGCCCTCACACGTAGGGACACGTAGTTTGCCAGACTTTGTTTGACGTATGCGCAGTGTGCCATTCCGTTCAGCTTATCGTCCACCATCACTCCTAGGTATCTAGTGTTTTGTGCGACTTTAATGGGTCTTCCAAGGGAGGAGAGTCTAGGTGCCGTTTTATGGTTCCTCTTGTAACTCCCCAACCCGCGCACTTTTCTGAAGTAGACCAGCACAGTCTTTTCCGAGGAGAACTCGAGTTTATGCAGTGCCGCCCAACATGCAATCTTCGCTAAGGCAGGATTTGCCCGCTTCGCACAAACATGGGCGTTTGGCGCTTCGACTAAGAGAGCAAAGTCGTCGGTATAAGCGATGATTCTCACGTGCTCTCCCAGATCCAACTCCAACAAGGAGTTTGCTACTAAGTTCCAGAGAAAGGGACCTGAATTCGAGCCCTGAGGGCAACCTTTGTCGTACATGCGCTCCAGGGACACGTTAGGCGTTCAAAATTGGACTTTCCTCTCCCTTAGGAAATTCCGAACTAGCCTGTAGAGATTTTCAGGGCAACCCATCCTTTCCAGTTGAGCATAGATCGCCGGCCACCCTAAATTGTTAAAGGCACCTTTAACGTCAAGCATGATGAGACAATAGTCTTTGTCTCTTGCGTGGCAGTCTTCGACTGTCTTTCGCAATTCATGCAGGGCATTCTCTGTGCCCTTTCCTGGAGTAAAACCGAATTGGTTTTGGTGAAGGAACCCTCGTGACTGGGCGTGAAAAACCAGCTTATTTGTCACAAGTTTATCCAACACCTTACTCCAGGCTGTCAAAAGACAGATAGGACGGTAGGCGCTTGGGTCCGAGCGATCCTAATCAACCTTATTAAACAGTACTAAGTCTGCTACTTTCCAGCTTGAGGGAAACTCTCCTTCCCTCAAACACTCAAACACTTGTTCAAGAGTGTTATGAACAGCGGTTTGTTTGCCCTGTAGACTAGTTCGATTACCTCCATGGGTAATCCATCGTGTCCTGGCGCTTTCCCTCGGTTTGCAGTCCTGAAAACGGCTTCAACCTCTTTTTGGGTGAATTCCGGATCATCACCAGCCAACGGGTGTGTCTCTGCCCGAATTTCTTCGTGCGACGGCTCGTCATCTCCGTCTACCGGGAAGTGGTATTCCATCAGTTTCCCGATGGTAGCTTCGAAGCTCGTGGTTTTCTCCTCGTCCCCTGTGCCAACCATTTTCAGTTTCAGGCTATGGGAGGATTTACCTTTCATCCAGTCAAAGTGCGGGCCAAAGGGTTTCCTCGGCTCAATCTCTTCGAGAATGCGCCTGTAGTACGCCCACTTGGCCCTTCGGACCGCTCGCCTGAACTGAGCTCTTGCCTTGCGGAAGAGTCCCTCGTACTCTTTCCGCTGGTCGGGATCCTCACATTTCCGGTACCGCCTCCTTGCGGTACTCACCTTTTTCCTTTCTCCGAGGAGACTTGGGATCCACCACGGCTCTGCCTTTCTACGCACTTTCCGGGTACGCACGTACTTCTCACAGAGGCCTTGAACAATCTCTGTGAGATTAGAAACACACTCATCGACTGACTTCCCTTCCAACCAGTCCACTGACATGTCCCCTATTCTTTCGGACAGGGCCTCCCGGAGGTCGGGCACAATCAAGTCTTTGAACCGAACCCGGTATTTGGGCCTTTAGGGTGGGATCTCAGTTGAGATCTCCGTAGCGACGCGCATGTGCTCCGTGGCTGTCAATCTGGACTCTACTTTCCAACCAACAAGAACTGTTGGTCTCGTTAGCCTACCTAGTGAAAGATCAATCCAGCTGTCGCCCCTGGCTGACTGGAATGTCGGTTCACTGGCTGAATCGTTGAAGATAGAGAGGTCGTTCTGGGCACACAGCTCCAAAATGAGGACACCTCTACTATCATATTTCTCAAGCGGATTTCCCCATACCGAGCTCTTAGCGTTAAAATCGCCCATAATTAGTACGTCTTGTTCTGCATTTCTTTGTAAAATCTGCTGCAGCGTTTCAATGTGTGTGTCGATCGGATCCTGCGGTCTTTCTGGCGGCAAGTACACGGAGACCACAATCATCTTTCTCCCGGAAAAGTTTAGTTGGATTGCGACAATGTCGTTTGTCGTCATCAGTTCCACTATGTCAATTGACTGATTTATCACGACCACCGCAGAACGAGCCTGCTGTGGCGCATGATAGGCTACTGCCGCCGCTGGTATGTGGCCAACTTTGCCGTTTGACAGAACATGAGGCTCCTGTATGCACAAGACGTCATAATCCCGCATGTCATACTTCAACACATTTGACGCAGCAAGAGATTTTCCGGCATTCTGTTGCCCTATCCGCTGATTAACCATAGTCAATCTTTTTGCGGGTGCGCACCATTTCTAAGGTTCGGGTTGGGTACTGGGGATCAAGGGAGCTGTGAGCCGTAGAGCAATGAGACTCTTTAGGATAGAACACATTTTGACTCACACAGTTCATGCACTTCCTCTTGCATGAATCGGATGACCCTTATGCTTAGTCTTACCACAGTTTAAGCATTTCTCTGCAGATGATTTGCAGGATCCGCTGATATGTCCAAATCGACGACATTTGAAACATTGAGTATCCCTTAGATGTTCCGCCAGTTTCACCTTCGTCCAGCCAAGTTCCAGCCTTCTTAATCCAAGCAAAGCCTTAAAGCCTCCTGGAGTCGTCTCAAGAACCCAAGGACAGGTCCCATCCCGCTTTATGGGGAATCGGACTGAGACGTCTTCCGGCTTCAGGTTCGCCTGCTCACAGGCAGCTTTGAGAACGCCGGCCCCGTCGACTTCCGTGGGGACGTCAAACGCAATTATACGAGGCCTTCGAAGCTTCGGTGGAATAAAAATACTTTAGGGTATCGCGATACATTTTTAATTTTGTTATATATATAATTATTAACGAAATGTGTTAAATATGGTACAATGGGCATAAATGTAATTTAAAAATTAAAATTATATAAAAATCTTATTTACACTGGCCCATAA